>CM074519.1:25605869-26233141 GCA_037379345.1 Perna viridis | reverse complement strand
AATGTATATAAATTATTACTTAATATGAGAGTCGAAAATAGGGAAATATCCCAGTGGATGAATCAATTGCAAAATATTCTCAACGAATGTGGCCTTACGTATATTTGGATAAATCAAGTATCCCCTTCTGAAGAATGGATAAAACTGACTGTCAAAATATATTCCAAGATCAATATAAACAGACTTGGTATTCAAACATTTTTAATTGCCCGAAAACTATAAATTTTCGCATCTTAAAAACTGATCACGCCTTTGAAAATTATTTTAATACTCTGAAAGAAAAAGACATATTGGTTTTTAGTAAATTTAGAATGATAAATCATAAGCTCCCAAATGAAGGAGGTCGATGAAAAAATATACCAAGAGAAAGCAGAATTTGTACTTTATGCAACGAAAATGCAATAGGGGAGGAGTATCATTTTATAATGGAATGTAAATATTTTGCAGCAAAAAGGAAGGAATACATTGACAGAAGATTTTTCAATAACTGTAACACATTGAAGTTTAAAGAATTAATGAACGTGAGAAAAAAATCAAAGCTTAAAAAACTTTGCTCTTTTATCAGAATTATCAACAAAAAGGAGAATTATCTGGACTAACAGCCGCACATATCTTCTCAATATATTGTCTGGTTACTTAATTGTACAATTGTATTTTTATCTGTTTTCTTTTATTATTCATGACTGTTTTTTTGTTTATGTGTTGCTTACCTCTGTAATACAATTTCATATGTAATGACTGATATGTATGTCTGTATACCATTGTTTCAACAACAGTTTATCAGAATGAAGTATATACTATGATTTACAATTGATAATCTGCGTGATACAATTTTAATTAAACAGAAGGAAAACGACAATTACGACCTAGATAAGTCAGTGACCAAGTTAACTGTAACTGTGCCATAATGTCTTTGTACTTTAGAATTCAGGGTTGCATAAGAAAATTGATTAATAAAGATGATTTAAAATTACTTGTTTTGGAATTTAAAAAATAATTAATTGGGTTAACTGCTTTGTATTTTGGCAAATGTTTATGTTTACGTTTCGAACGAAGATTAGATATATGTGGAATTTAAGGAAACTTTTCTTTCATTGAACTCTTATTATTTATGTGGGCTTCTTTCTTTCGTGCTGCTCATTATGTATGAACAGTGGGTTGGTCTTACTGGACGAATCGGAACGGCAGGTTCAACATCAAGCCCCTATATAATGGGCGACGTTGGCCGTTTCGGGCGTCTGGTACCATCTTAGTTGTCTAGGAATAACAGCTGCCTAGGATTAACATGTATTGTGGCAGCGTGAGCTTTCCCCTACACTCTCACGGAAACAAAACAAAACACTCTACCAACAAAATCACCGTCATAACATCTGGCGGAGAACTCAGCTTCCGTCATAACATATACAATGGAATATAAATCCTCACAAAAAACGATCTTTCCAGAAAAAGGTGATTCCTATCCCACCGAATAATTAGCAAAAGTTTTGTTTTGTTTTGTTTTGTTTTGTTTTGTTGTGTTTGTTAGTTTGTTTTTTGTTTGTTTGTTCGTTTGTTGCTTTGTTTGTTTGTTTGTTTTGTCTGTTTTTGTTACAACTTTCCTGCTTAATTACATATACTATTTCTTTTTGCTTAATAAAGCACTAGGATTGTCATCATGCTACCCCGTGATCACCAAGAGTGATAAAATATTCAGGTAAAACTCTTATTTATGAATACCTCATCGCCAAACTATGGTACAAAGGCATTATTTTTATTTTTTTTATTTTTTTGGGCCGGGGGGGGGAATTTTTATACCCATTACATTTAGGCTATTTAATTAAAACACACGTTTTTATTTTTTAAATATCTATTGCCCTTTGTAGTAATATCTTTAGAGTATGATAAGAGGAGTTATTTTCTGAAATATTTGAGCTGTACATCATATTTATTCCATAACCTAGTCTTGTTTAATTTTATACAAAAATAAAAAAAAACAAAACAAAACAAAAACAAAAACAAAAACAAAAACAAAACAAAAACAAAATTTAACCACTCCCAAAAAGAAATAATTCATGTTATTTTGATAGCAGAACACTTTATAATTTTGTCAATTACAGGCTTGTTTGTTATACGTGAATTTGATTTTAACCCACAAAAAATACGTAACGTTAGCACAAAAAAAGTGACACATCACTTTGTAAACAAAGTTAAAAAAGAAAGACTTATAGTCAATGACATCCAACAAAACAACTCTTGAATACTTTTCTAATTAAATAAAATCACAGTGTCGATTTGTTCACGAATATTATTTAAAGAATAAGTTATCAGGTCGACCTGATATTTGTACTCAAAATGATGTTAGGATATTTCAATAAAATCCCCGTTTTTGAAAAGGATTCTGACGAAGCCCAATGTCTTCCCTCCTAATTTTATCAATAAAAATTGCAACAACACAAATTTTGAGTGAGTAAAATGCAAAATATGCACCACTATCACACTAACCAATATCTTAAATTGGCACACTTTTTTTTTCAAAAACGAAATTTTGAAAGTATGTACGGTGCTTTTCGAATGACAGTTGAAATCATGCATTCAAGTTATATTGAAATTAATGATTTACTGGAGTGTTTCGGTTTTCTCACAGTTCAAGTAAAAAGGAGTTTTTTTAATAGAAAACAACCGTATTTTGACATTACTTGACATATCTTTACGTAGACATGAAAGGACCGGTCAATCATATAATTATGACAAACAAGCGTTTGGCAAATTGCATTTCAGGACTTGTGCAGTAACTTCATTTTTGCAGTCAATTTACTTTATTTATATTATCAAACGTCTTCCACAAAACGGTTTAATGTGCAGATTTTGGTCGCCTCAGCAATAAATCGTTTTACATACTGTTCAAAGAGCTGAGTGATATCAGATAGCAAAAATTGAAATTAAAAAAAAAGTCTTGGTCGATGTTTGCTTTTCTTGACAATGAATCTTCTTTGTTTGCTTGTTTTTAAAGGGAAAGGTCAGTTCTTTTTTATTCGGGTGAGGTGGTTGGTTTTTTTATGACCTTTTTATGTGTTCAAAAAAATCATCATTTGCACTAAAAGTGACGCATGATCAGGTGAGTGGAAGCTTTTAGCACTGTAGAATAAGTGTTTGGACCAAAATGATTCCGGAGAAAAATAAATCATTCTAGAATTTTTATGTAAGAACTAATCTCTTTTTTCATGTTTTACATGATTATTACATGGACTGCTACTCAACTAAATAACATAAAGTTTCACTAAGGGCCACGTTCATATGATTCTGTCGAATACATGGTATATTCTTTAAAAAAAAACTAATACTAATACTAATCTTCTTATACAAAAGAAAAATTAACGGCCATTCTGTAGAAATATGTAAAAATTTATTCAAGTAAAAGAACTTTCTCGTTCTTCTGATAACTACTGAGTTTTACTTAATTTGTTACTGGGAAAAGAGAAAAAAATGAAAGTAAAATTATCATTTTAGTCTTTATAATTTTGATATTACTTTATTACAATAATTGAAAGTAACGGATATGCATATAATTAGAGAATTTTTTTCTGATGACATGTAGACAAATTTCATACCTGGAGAATCGTTTTATTCAATTAACAATTCAAAAACTTTCGTATATCTATGGTATTAATGAAAACAATCTTCATGAGAGTGAATATATTTTAGCGAAAAACCGAAATAATGTACTTCCGTGTAGTGGCCAATAACGATACCATCGAACCTCCGCGTCCCATCGCGGTTACGAGTCTTGTATATACAAAACTGTACATATATATATATAGTTATTATTTGGAAGTGACTATTACACAATCATGGATTCAAAAATAATGTTCTAGTTTGAATATAATTGTGAATATTCCATTCCGTGCATATGTACTAATTATGATAGCACACATTAAACGATCCCATTTCGTCTTGGTTGAATGTGTTATGTGGTGATATGCAGTCATACGCTGATAGGTAGAGACACGTTCAGCTTTTGTTCTCTATTAAGCAATTGCATTAGAACTAAAGACCGATAGAGAGCTTGTTAATACAAGTAAGGAATAATGAAATAATAAACAAGTTAAAACATTGAAAAGGATAATTCAGACGATCTTAAAAAGTTATATAATTAAATGAAATTACAGAAATGATTGTAAAACATATAAGTTAATACTCAAATTATGTGCTGCCCATTTATGAAGTAAATCAAAAATCATCCTTCCTAACCATCAAAAGTAGCTGTTCTAGGTGAGTCTCATAAAGTATTAAATCATTAATCAATTATTTCGCAGAGTTATTATGTATGCTTGTGTAATCTTACACATCGTTTAATACAGGGCCATTACAGCTGACCTAGAATTAATGCGGGATCAATACATAATCAGCCAGTTTGTAACACTTTTATTATTAACCCAAACGGTTCGTAAACCTGGTCCGTATGGCAAGCCAGTTCGTAAGGAAATCTATATTTGCAAAACGGGTCAGTAAGACTTTCCGTATTGGACCCGGCACGTCGTAATTTAGTTTAAGAATATATAAATTATGAAAAGTTTTCTAATTAGTAGTTCTTAGCTTATTTCTTAACACCAATAAAATGGCTTAAATCAAACCTAAAAAATGTCCAGTACTGAATTGAACATTCTGTTTTTATCAAAAGTCAATGCGCTGAAATTTTGTCATAGATGTATCAGATTGCATTTGTGTCTATTGTTGAGAAACAGTTCAGTCGTTTATAGTTACAATTAATCAAAAATGAAATAACTATTGTCGAATACTTCCTGCACTATGATCATTATTGGAAAAGAAGCACAAAAATAATTAACAACTGTATCAGAACCATCCACAAACAGTCGCTGGTAGACAAATTGAAAGAAGATGTGCCCTTCTGCCCTTTAAATATATACAATTTTATATGCAACATAGTTGAAAGCCATAGTGGATATACCTTTGATAATGCAGTTTAACAGAAAGCGACCAAGTTTTGTTGAAGTATAAATACTTGTTTGGCTCACAAAGTAATCTATAGATGGATAGTAGGAACTGAAATCAACCAAAATAATTCGAATAATGAAATGGAGGAATTCGTACGACCAGGAAATTCAATAACCGACTCTATCATCCCCATTTCTTATTTCTATCTATTAATTTGAAAAATTACAGCCTATAAACTTTAGTGTCAAAAGCTATAAAAATTTCGAAAATAGTTTGTACCACTCAACTTTAAGATATTGTATGTACCTTTCACTGACATAAATATAGTGCTGAACATCTGATGTATCAAGAAAAACAAAATACGCAATAAATAAAAACATGTTCAAAGACATGCTGAAGTAATAATTTATATTTTGTCTTTATTAGTTGGGTCGCGTTAAAAGATTTCGGTAACAGCCGCCTGCTACATCTAAATCTATCAACGTTTGATATGAATTATCCACGTGTTCGTTTTGTTCGCCATACCTTTTATGCAGATATTTGTTTGTCTGAATTATCAAAATTTTGAATGGGATGGTATATGACATTGTTGATTTTTTAAAATAAGGTTATGCCTTATTTTACCCTCGCTTTAAAAGTGGTGGTTTTTAGTGATTTGATATATTATTCCGGTGCTAACAAATATTTGTGTCCTATCCCATTTGTTCTAGTTGAGCAAATAAAATTGTTATAAAATAAACAAATATTTCCTTTTCTTGTTTTGCTTTAATTGTCACTTTAAATTTGCTTTTATTGTGTTTGTTTAGGTTATTTCTTTGCTCACATGTAACCTTTCTTTTTACCATGCTTCACAACAAGCATGAAGCTAAATATTAAATTGATGAAATGCTATTATTTTATGAAGACTTGAAAAGAAATCCATGACGAATATTTAGTATTCTAGGATGGAGTAAAATTAAAGATAAAGGATGAAAGAGATATTGATTAACAATGAAAGAAGCTAAATAGCACATACAGAATCAGCGAATTCAACATTCTGAACATTAAAAATATAAAAAAGACTATTCAATAGTGAACTTGTTTCAATTAGTTTTCATCAGCAGCATTACAACCAAATATCTTCAAAGAATAAATTGTAAACAAGAAGAACTCTGAAACCAGAATACCGAAATAGGAAGCCAAAATCGCCATCGATAATTTTTTTCTTGGGTATGGCAAAGGTGCTACATTTTTTAAGTGCCATGTTTAATTTAAGTAACTTAGCTTCAGCTTGTTAGAGTTTTGATTTTGTTTGACGACTTTCAATAGATACAATATGAAATATAGTTCATTGCCATATAAGTCAAACGGTTAAATGAAACCTTTATATTTCTCATCCATCCGCTTTTACTTCTTGTTTTCATATAAAACGAATAATTAATAAATGTTTGAAGTTTAAAATGACAATGCAGGGTCGTATTATTTGGAAGAAGGAACAGAAAATAAATTTGGTCGCATAAATTTGTTTTCAGTTCTGTGTTGTTGTTGTTGTTGTTTTTTTTTTCATTTTGTATTTGTATTTTATGTATTGTTTCTATCTCAAATTGTCAAAATGTCATCTTTGTATTTAACAAAGTTAAAGCATTGGTTATATATACAATAAATGACTTATATAAGTCGCAATCATGATTATTCAATTTGAGGAAATGTCATACACAAACTGGTCGGTAAATATAGTACTTGTTAGGGTTGAAAAATAATGCCATTAACGCATATCGAAAACATTAGTTATTTATTACATGCATCAAGATTTCATTGTTGAGTAGATACAACAACAAAAAAATATATCATTTTCTGTATATTTCTCCCCATATTGAGTATTAAAAATTGAAATACATTTGAAATACTCAAAATCACCAAACACATTCTTATAACATTAAGATACAACCTCTAAAATGTGTGAAATTGTTAAATAAAGACTGCAATAATAGTCATTAAGAGTTTCAGTGTGTATCAAAATATCATTGAAAAACTTGCATGTGGAATCATAAAGCCTAATTAATATAAGTGTATGTGTAAGTGTAAGCTACCTGACGAACATTTATATTGGTTTCTGATGAGAATAAGTGTAATCTCTGTATATTTATCTATCTCTGATACAATAATATGTGATAAAATCCATATGAATATTTAACTGCATAAGTTCTTTATCATTTTACTATGACGCCATGACCACTTACGACTCAAGGAAGTTCAGAAGAACTGACATTGTATTAATTTACTCGGTTGATATTGATGACTCAATCCTAAGTGTTGATGATAAGAGCAATGGTTTAACTACATGACAGTGTGTTTGAAGATGTTGATGAACTATACAGTGAGTTAAATTAAACCAAACAACTGAAAACACCAAAATGTTATTCTCTGATTGTGACGTTAATCCAATCAACATATCAGTACTTGCCATTTACGTTCTGCAAAACGATACAATGTCGGTCAAATTAAAGATACTCTTTTCTTGACTCGGATATATAAGATAAATAATGCAACTTTTCAGTTATACAATGTCAAGACGGAACGTCCTATATATGGATATGCTCTGAAGCATGAATGGTTCAAAATCTAGACAAAAGCGATATAAAAACATTACGATGCACTGCCAAGAAAGCCAAGTCATGTACAGCCGAACTTCACTCGCTCGAACTCGCATGATCAAACACCCGGGATTTCTCGAACACATTATGGTATTAGTAATTAATATTCAGTGGTTGAATTTATACTTAAATCAAAATTGTCGTTAATTTATTAAGCATTTGATTCCAAGAGCATAAAAAATACTATATATTTAAAAAGATATATTAAATATTTTTCTTTTAGAATGTATGATTTGTTTTGATAATATTTTTTGTTATTCATTTATTTACGATGAAAACCCCTTGCCACCCTGAAATTATTATGATGATCATACATTGTTTAATTCAAAATAATTAAAGTAGGACAATCAGTACTTTTACTTTCCAATTACAGTAATTTTATGTAGCTGTCGTTGTAAGAATCATGCAAAATCTGAAAATGTGGTACACCCCAAAAAGGCTACATATTTTTATTTTTGTGATTAGGTTGTTTGATGGGACTACACTATGAAATGTGTAATTATTCATTCAAATCTGCCTGCTCTTAGGAGATAATCCACATTGAAAATCCAGTAGATTCTATTGTGTTTGAGTGCCATTTGCAGAATTATCTCCCTTAATTTTTAAATATACAGTGCATGCTATATAATTTGTATCTCCTAAGAGCACAGGTTATATGAAAAACTACATGTTACTTTCTGTTTACCAAGACATTTCAAACAAAATATCAAAAATACTCATGAATCACATTTGGCATGATCCTTAGCTGGAGTCCTACTTAATATGTTGGACAATCGGAATAAACCATTTTAAATACGTGTTTTAACAAATAATTTAATTTCACATGTCACACGCTTTCTGATCGGATGAAAATTTTTGTCCATCTTCTCATAGACCAAATTTTGTTATGTGACTGAGAAGTCACACGACGTTTTAATGATTTACTCGTTGAATTTGACACTAAAATTCAGAAAGTTAGAAGGAAACACTGCTACATTTTTCTCGATATATTTGAAATAAAGTCAGTACCCATGGTACACAGTTGAAAAACCCGCCGAGCAGGTTATGTAGTGTGCACCACGTGATTGAGGTTCTTTCTTCATAGACAGAAAACAGTTAAAAAATGTTATTTTCCGCTGATCTTAATCAATAAGTTTCAGCATTTGTAGAATATATTCAGTGGATTTCGACTTACTTAGCATCAATCCTAATCCACTGAAACGAAATAAGATTCGGGTTAGGAAAAAAAAACTACAAGTTGATGGAATATGTAGGTATTGTTCATACATGTAAGTGAGCTCCGCTAAAATATATATGTTTACCTAACGCAAAGCTCGAGGTATAGGTTGTTCGTATCATTCATACATTAGCAGATCTTCACAGAAGACGGGAACAATTTACACATAATCTGAGACGAAACATGCAGATATACTTAAAGTAAGCCAATGTCTAAAACGATAATGGTTGCATTTTAAAAATGAACCCAGTCTTTTTCGTGCATTGATCCTAATAAGTGTCAATTTTTTAAAATATTTTATCTATTCCAGAACTTACCTGTTGCTACTGAGTACAGAAACGCGTCTAGTTTTGCTGATAACCAAAATGGGAAGGGGGAATCTCAGATCACTAACATTGCTGGTGAGCCCATGTACCCGTACAATGTTTAAATTAAATTAAATACTCTTACAATCTACTAGGTGAACATTTTTTGTTATTGATACAGTAAGTTTGTTATTTTATATACATTTATTTGAAGAATGCGGTTAAACAACTGAAATGAAACTTAACTAAAATTATTTCACGATGGTATGTCTATTTTCTTTGTCAATCATTAATATGGTGTCGGCATGTACATTGCCTATAGAAGCGAATACCGAGAAGTTAAACATTTTCCAACCTTCACCTTTAACTTGACGAGCAGTTCCGACTGTATAATATTAAGATCACGTGAGTCCAATTCAGAAGTCCGAAATTATTATAGTTCTCTACAGGCGTCTGGAATATTCTACACATAACCTATGACGCAATCAAACGCAACTAACAGCTTTATAGAAATTTTAAATAAAATTGCCTTCCCTATCTTGAATATTTGAATAGTGCATACAACCTTTCCCGTACTTTTCCATGAATATTTCAGTAGCAAGAAAAAAAATTAAAGGATGCATTGAAAACGACTGTATTTGTCGAATGATGAAAATTAATTCTTATCTATTTGTGTTTATTAATACAGATCAGTGTAAATTCTGATTTCATTGCTGCGGAACTTTGTGTGACTACCGAACATATTTCGGTAATGCTGATAGCTATCACTTGGAACCATCTCAAGAAGGCTATTTTCATTGGAGTCCGAGTTGCTCATTTGCTTTTGTTACTTTGTATGCATGATTTCGGTTACCCTATGTTCTTGTTGTGTATGTCAGTTTACCATGTCTGGTCTTTGTCCCTGTATTACATTCTTTTGATTACCGCTATAACCTTGGTTGCCTTGATTACTCTTTCAAGTGCACACACGTTGTTGTTGAGATCCATTAGTGTTTGCTATAACTACCCTGTTATGAAAATAATGTTCCTCCTTCTAATCACGTTCCTCATACTTAAACTGCTGTACACAGATATTACAAATCTAAAAAATACACAATGTCGAAATAAAAAAAAAGCTTTGTATCATTAAACCCTATTTTGTCATTTTGATAACTAGTTAACTTTTATCTCTTGCATATCACAATTTTCAACAACATGTTTTGTCTAATTGAACAGACACATGCGTTTTTATAGACTTGAATTGTGTGCATACCTGTTGTGACTTCCACGCGTAACATCTTTGTCAATATATTGTGCGTTGAAATATATGACTACCAAGCAGACACGCATTAAATACCTAAAGGCAAAAAGTGCTGTTGTAGACAAATTTGATTCACTTAACCCTTCATTATTGACGTAGTAATTTTATGCATAAACCATCAAAATATTGTTTTGTTTATTTAGCAATGTTTATGATAAGGTCATGTTTTTTCATAGACAGTTTGGCGTTCATAAGACATGTTGAATTTGTAAAATATCTTTTTATAATTCAAATCGGTAAATATATTGAAATAAAATCTTTATAACAACGAAGTTACTACCGATTATACAATCCAATTTTGTTATGATAAGCAACGATATCACAGGTTTGAACAGTTGAAATGTTCGGGTGGAAATGCATGCCGTTTAGAAATATGATTGAGCAGACCTTACTAAATGGCGTAAAAAATAGTACAATAAACAGCCAAAGTAATCTTCATTTTGATTAGAAATATTTTGTATAGAAGGAATGACAAGTTCAGAGAACGTTCATTGAAATATACGTCCGTTCTTTATTCCATCTTATTTACAAAAGTGATTTCAATGGCTTACTTGGTTTTACCCATTAATTTCTATTAGTTTACTTACACTTTTGAGGAGGAAAACAACACGAAATACACTCTACATATCTATTAATTACCACTGATGGTAAAGTTGCACAAATATGTTAAAAGTTAAAGGTCTGTATTTACAATTCATACCTAAATCCTGGTTTCATGTAATCGTGTTTGGTGAGATGCATGTCACATTGTGTACAACATAATGATGGATGATGAATTAAATATTCTGTATAGACCGTATAATTGTAGTCTTATTTAAGACTCTAAATGTTTGTCGTATTCACGCATCGTTTGTTGAAACCGAAAACGTCATTGCCATAATAGTCTCCTAACATTTTATTGTTTTTGACGAATTTCACAGTTCAATGTGGTGCAGATAATCGATTCTTTTGAGAGCTAGCTCACATTATTTCTAGTTACCTTTTTTGTATGTTATATCCATTTCAGTGTGTTCGTATTTTGATTTTTGCTTTGTTTCGTATTTTTATTTTGTTTTAAGGGGATTGCTTGGTTTCAATAATTACATGGAACGCAACACTTTGAAGGAATTTTACCTTCAATTACGATTCTTTACATTCATTAACGTATCACTACAATATTTAAAAATTCATGGATTTTCTAAAAGTTAAATAAAAGAGTAATCAAGGGAACCAAGGTTATCACGGTAATCAAAAGAATGTAATCCAGGGACAAAGACCATACATGGAAAACAGACATACACAACAAGGAACATGAAGTAACTAAAATCATACATACAAAGTAACAAAAGCAAATGAGCAACTCAGACTCCACTATAAGATGAAAGAATTTAAGTTAGACTTTATTAACCTTTGCTATTTGTTGAGGAAACTGACCTTATTTTCAAAAACAATCTTTGACACGCTTCATTCAACGTGTAAACAAGTACAAGAAACTTTTTTTTTCATTTTTGCCGAAGGGTGTTGTACATTTCTTTTGTTTTCTTTTTGTTATCTTTGTTTATCTAAAATTAGTTACATTATACAGGCTTTTAAAAGAATGGCAGTATTAGATGGAAACATTACAGTTCATTATGTTCTTGTAGTAATAATACATGGTACACATAAGGAATTAAATTCTTCAGTGTCATTAATATTCATCTGAAAAAAAAATGATATAATAAAACATTATTCTTGTTGGTGTACGAATTCGTTATGCAGAGATCCAGAAGGAGTATTATCGCTTTTCTGGACCATCAATCACTTTTAATTTGTTGCAACGTAGCTTCCTCGTGATGTAGTAATTACAATGCGAAACGATTAATGATAAATTATGACTGTTCGGTTCCTATCGTATCCTGGTTTTTAGAAAACAATATACCGTTTTTGAGTTTAATAATGGTGGCCTTTACTATGCGTTAAAACAGTTTCCGTCTTCTGCGTGTCTAACTGCTATTCGAAGACCCCCTTGTACATCAATTTACGATAAGTTATTTAATTTGACTTTAAGTTATTTTTTTCTCATTAGTCGCTACATCTCTTATTAAACTTTGCTGTTTTGTATAAGCCCGGTGTAATCTACTGAGAGTAGCTTGATACCTAAACAATATCAAACATTTGTTTCTTTCATTATGCTATGTCAATTTTCTGGACAAATGATCAGTTTGAACTCAAAATAACAGAGATAAATATTGTTAGATAATTTGATGATTATAACATGTTTAACAATAATACAAATATAAATTTGTTGACGCACACACTTTTAGAACAGCTAAAAGAAAAACAATGTCATGTTTCCAGAACTTTGCAAGTTAGAAAACATATTACAGAAAGTTAAATGAATACAAACCTACATGTATGTAAATAGCAGCCAGAGGCAACTATAAGAATGCCATTTCGACATCTTTTGTACTTAACATGTTTTCAAATTTCACCAAAAGAAAGTAAGCTTTTCATAACCTGTAGAGAATGTTCAGAAAAAGTGCAAGTCAGTGTGAAAAGTGCTTCAAGACATCAAATTTTATTGTTTTAAACTATATATCCATATAGGAGCAACTTTTTTGCTATACCTGTTTATAATACTGTTTTGGGACCAGCTGCAGCCTGCCCTCTGGTATGAGGATTTGCTCGTCGTTCATTGAAGACCAATGGGAGGACTAGGGCTGCCATTTTCATTCCGGTGGAAATGGTGTTTCTTTGACATACACACCAAACCTATTCTCGCTATATCTAGTCAAATATGATTGCTTCCCACATTTAAATGTTGGTTTAGTCCGTTCAAGGACAGTCTGTCGTGGAAAAGGTTGCATTGTGTTGTTTGGCTAATACACGCAACATTTGTGGTGAAAGCTATTATAGATTGAATGAGCAAAAGTACAGTTTGGACACATAAATCACCAGTACATAATTTGTACATGTAGATGGACTGTAACCTATATTGTTCTTACCCTGTGTAAGACAAAAACAGAAGAAACATCAGTTCAACATTAATCGATGATGTTTCAAAATCCACCCAATCATTACTAATAAGGTTTAATGGATACTTGAAAAACATGGAAAGCAATGCCCTATTTCATGACGTCTTATAATCGTAAATCAATGTATCATCTGATTGTTATGGATAAAACATAATTTCCACTCGCTATAAATACATACTGCATGCTTTTTCGGTACATGATGTTGTTTTGTCAGGCATACAGGTACATACGTTGCATCCGTCCTTAGCTGGAAATGTCTCCCCAATAAGATATGCCTTTCTGTTATATAAACAATCTGAACAAAGAGATCAGTATTCATTTTTTACGTTTAACATAATGTTTGATAATCCTATGTATCATACATTTTCTACGGATGTTTTCTTTTTTTTATCAATTTATTGTTCAACACGATTGAAGTTCATAATTTTGTGGCATCTGTTTTAATTTTGCGTCATGACACTGATTATTGATATCTGTCGGTCTGTGTCCTCATTCCTGGTTAATTTTTATATGGTAAAACCGATTATCTTCCATGAACTCTTTGTTTCTACTGTTTAAATACTTCTTGAAAGTACAAAGGTCAGATAATGAACAATTATGAAAACTACTTATTAGTCCCTGTCATTGCCTACATTATATTAAATGACAGATACATAAACGAACTAAATAATTATTTGTACAAATTTATACCATTACTTGTTACATACTGTTATGCATGGGTAATATTTCTTTTGTTAACGGAGTTGTAAAATTGTTTTACACTTATTCAAGACATTTTGTTGTATATTCCATTGTTTTCCATAAGTCATATGCTGATGCATTTGCTGCCTTTCACCAGATCCATTGTTTGTTAATTGTACTTACCACCGGGTGGAACACAACTTTTTCTGCAATCACATGCCAAGGAACAACATTTGTCCACTGCACATATTCAAATAGGAAAGGTGAAATTGATATACGCAGACAAAAAGCATCAAAACATACAACACCATTGTTTTAAGGGTACATGTATGTTTAAATAACATTTCAATTCAGTATAGAACATATTCTTGATTCTTGCGTTTACAAGTTTAAGGTTTCTGTTAGATTACAAGAATAGTTTGTATATATAGGATCGATTTTTGTTTGTTGGTTGGAATATTGGATATAGACAATTTTGGATCGATTAATGTGTTCATCGTATATGTTGCAGTGCCAGCCTATCTAAAGTATAAATATCCATTATTTTAATCGACAAGTGGAAAAAGGTGTTATATTTGAATTGAAAAAAGAAAACAAAAAAACAAAAAACAAAAACAAAAACCTTAATCTTAGAAGGTATTGTTTTTGCAGATGATATAAAGGTCAAATGTTCCTCGAAGTTATGGTGTATCAAATTTATTTTTATCGTTAACATTTTAAATCAATATTTATCTTATGATTACAAGCAAATTGATGGAATGTGTTATTAGATCTTGGCCAAGTTAACTGATAATTACCTCCCTTGCAATCGTAATCAGTACTACATTCGGAGGGCTGGGGACGACACATGCATATCGTAAACAACCCCGTTGAAGGACAATTTCCTGGCTTTGTAGGTGGAGGAACGGCCTGAACCTGTATGAACGATGGGAATTATTTGTTAATGCCTGTGACTGGTCTGTGACTGAAAACAGTTATTGTCATTGTTTTTGCTATAAAAAGATTAGTTAACTCAGGCATCTCTCAGAGCTTCGACAACACAGATGCATAAAATCAATTTATATCAGAAATGGCAGCTCCTGTTCAACTTTCGCAATAGGAGATCTGTGAGTGTTTTTACCGAACATATTGGCAACAGGCTTCTCCAAACTACTTTTTTCAAACGTATTTTGATACATAGGTTTTCTTGATTGAAATATCGATGTCAACGCATGTGACAAATATCTACTCTAAAGAAAAAAAAAATATTGATGTAATAAAACACCTCTGTTTTGCATTGGCAGCCTACGCTTTGCATGAATTAACAGCAGATTGCCTTTAATTGCAAAAACAACACCTGGTACTTAAAATCAAGTAGCAATTGTCCAAATGTGACCAGAATAATCTACTGGGCCAATTTTGATGTTAAAGGAACCAATCCGTTTGGGATTCTGCGTGCTTTGTTGTAGGGGCCTTTTTTACATGTTGATATTTTATGTTTTGACAAAATACACTTAATATGGATAGCAGATTTTTTTTCTTTTATGAAGATATTACATTGCCAAGGTCTGAAGAGTCTTTTCATAAAAACCCTGATATATGTTGAAAACGTTACACTTTAAATATTTTTTTTCGGACCATGACATCAATACATTTCATGTTAAAGTAAAGTTTAATACGATTTTGAAATTTAAGACATGTCAGTAGAAGCAAGGAGCTTATCATGATAGAAATTGCGTTTGAGGAGACTTTATCCGATGGAATCTTTTGTTTCAAGTTAATGGTAAATAACACAGTAGATATAATATAATTCAGAATGTCGGAATGATACCTCATCAAAAGAATGGATATGACTACTTACAGTAACTAGAAACAGAACAGCAAGTATGTCCCAATACATAATCCTCATGTATCCTCTACCTGCCTATTAGGGAATAGAACGAAACGTTTCAATTAATATATGCTTCAGCAGATGTCGCAAATTGTGAAGTTACACAATCATTAGCAAATATTTGGTAATAATCGTGTCTAATAAATACCTTTTAGAATTAACTTTCGACAAAGCTGTCCTTGTCTCAGCTGTAAATACATGCTTTTGTTTCACATATGATGAATAAAACCATAATAAATAACTATGTACATATGTTTTTTTTCTAATTACATTGTTACATATCCTGTTTGTTGACGTCAACATACTTTTTAAATATTCACAGCATAATAACAACACAAAACCCGTGTCGTTAATAAATGCAACGTTATATAAGGAATTCATCAGTATTATTTGAATAAGTAAAACACAGCAGTGTGAATGCATTTTTAGAAATTTTCTCACTTTTTTCATTTTTTTTTTTCGAGGAACAAACCTTAGTTCATTTCAAACACACGTTTAATAGTTGTCTTCATTGTTTAGTGACAGTAGTACATGTACACGTTAAGTATATTTATTTACAATATTCGTTTATGGCAACGCGTCACGTGATTACATCGTCTATGCAATGCAGCTAATCAAACACATGCAAGTCTTAAGGCAGACCGATCAATTTGCCATAAAATTAAATAAGCCTTTAGATCACATACCAAACTAAATGCTTGGCAAACTTTACCTTCTATCAGTATGATATTTGAATTTTACTCCAATGTGACTGTTTACTTTTTCTTTACATCACTTCCCTTGATTACTCTTCTAGTTACAATTTCTACATTCTAAAGAGTCAATGTGTAGTTATTCCAGCAATTTTTACATAGGTTTGTATGTTCTCAGTTGATCATGCCATCGATGATATTGACATATTTGATTTTGTTCTTTGATTCGATTAAAAATAATCTCAAATTGAGATTTACTCAAACTCTTCCTCAATACAAATTGTGACCAAAGAATCGCTTGAAATTGAAGCTTTAAAGAAACCCAGGCTTGGACTTTTGAATTTACTGAGTGGTATTATTTCTCAAGTCAGAGAGTCATGGCTAACATACATCTAATCGCATAAGAAATACGTTTGCTTAATGGATACTAACTCAGAAGTAAATAACGGAGTGTTTTATGAAATACTTTAGAAAATATTCTTATCCCGACTGATTTATGATAAGTTGTCTTAATACATTCTTATCCTGCAATGGAATACAAGTAGAATTTATAGTACTTCACCAGTGCACAATTATCGCCAGTACTATTGTACATGGATGCAGTAGATAAAATGGAGCACCTATAAAATGTCTTGAAATACAAATACAGCTCAAATCAATGTGAATTTATTCCAAGGAGTTTATCGTGTATTGGCATTATTTCTATATAAAACCACCGCTCTTTTTCGACCGTGGGGCAGGATAATTTTTTTCCTTTTTCTTATTGGTCTGATTTAATTGGATTTCTTTACAATAAAATGAATGTTACCTTGTTTCAAACAACCAAAGATGGTCCCTAAAGTCAAAATGCCCATGTGTAATAAATATTTATCTTAATGAACCCGTATTTTTAAGGATATATTTATAGAAGAAAAAGAATCCTCTTTTTATAACCTTACACTAATTAATTAGCAAGGGATATTTCCTCCGCGTAATCGTATACCAAAGAGTAATCAAGGAAACCAAGGTTATAGCGGTAATCAAAAGAATGTAATTCAGGAACAAAGACCAGACATGGAAAACAGACATACACAATAAAAACATAAAGTAACTAAAATTATACATACGAAGTAACAAAAGCAAATGAGCATTTATGAGAACTTAACATACCATTAATAACAAATAAAACTCTATTTTTAACTCATAGTTAATAACCTAAAATGTATTGGATACATTCAAATGAGTGTATTACAGGCCTAAAATTTAAAAAAAAAATGCAAAATAGTCTTGATTTTACACGAATTCTGCCCTAACTTTTTTTCTCTTGTTTGTTTGGCTTTTATTTATATTTACATCATAGACCCTTTAAATATCTTTGATATCCAGCATAATATCAGTCATACTACTTACATTTTTTATACCATTATGTTCTTTTCATAAGCACTGACGGCTCATGACAAATGCTACATTGTCTGTTAATATTGATGTAAATAATGGAGCTGCCTGCCGATCGATTAAAACAATGGTTACATTTTATTATATTTTTATCATAATTTAACAGCTTTTACATTCTAACCATTTTAACTCTCACCGATTGCTTGCGCATCTTTTACCAAGCTAGTTAAGACGATTCTTTATTACCCACTAACTGATTTCATTACAATTTTTTCGAAGAAGTCTAGATGTTATAAGGAATGTCTGCCTTAAACAGATTGTAAGGGTCAAGCAAAAAAAAAAGGTATATATTCCTGGAAAAAAAAACTTGATATAACTCTTAATTTTAACTATAATTCAAACATGTGTCACAAGATACAAGATATGACAGGAAAATGATCCCTTATTCATTTTCCTTTCAGGTTACACATATCCTTCAAAATCAATCGAAGTCTTTCCTTTGTAGTATTGTTACGGGGGTTAAGTGGCTTCATCAAACTAAATTCCAGGCTAGGGTTCAGATACTTTATTTGAGTGTAAAACTTCCCCTGAAATTATAAATAATAATATATTTACATATCACATCTGAATTTGAAAAATACAAACATGTTTGTTTGTTTGTTTGTTTGTTGGGGTTTAACGTCCGAGCAGTAATATTTCAGCTATATTCAGACGAATGAACATGAAATTGATGATAAAATGAACATGAAATAATGATGAAATGAAAAAGGGATGGGACACAAGGGCAATGGGGTCGACAAATTATGATTGCCACTGGAAAAAGGGGGGATGGGTAAGGTCGGGCAATTTAGCCTCCTGTGGCGGAGCGCAAAGGTTCCTACTCCTATCGAATACCACAGCAGGGTTCTTTAACGTGCGAAGAACGTGGCATCTTTCCCAACACGGTGCACCACTATGGTTTGCGGTCAGGTTTTCCGTATTATAGCCTGACAACCCCAGCATGCAACACGCCAGGGCTACCCCATTCCACCACCTGGGGCACACATCTCAGTTGCTCTGTGGGCAGAGCGCCTAGCCCCCGGCTAGGTTTCTGAGCACTATTTAGTCGCCTTATACGACAAGCTTAGCGCTGTTGCAGGCCTATTCTTTTAACACCCGGACCTGCACGGGGCAATACAAACATGAAAAGGAAGAATACTTTAAACAAACCAATTTGGCCTGAATCAAATATTTCTCACATTAAAAAGAAATGTAAGAGGCACATCTATAAATAGAACACAAATAAATCTAATTTTAGTTCACATAACATCTTTAAGTATTTCATAGCTGACTGATAAAATAGTTTACACCTACCAGCTTATGGAGCGAAGTAACACACTATAAATTGACTATAAACTTTGCCTTGTAATATGAAATTTAAGAATACAGCTGTACATTGTACCTATCACATATTAAGTAATGTGCAACTATTAATTATAAAAAAAAACCTAATATACGTCCATTCATCAAATCACAAATCTTGTTTGTTTGTTTGTTGGGGTTTAACGTCCGAGCAGCAATATTTCAGCTATATTCAGACAATAAACATGAAATGGATGATAAAATGAACATGAAATGAAAAAAAGAAAGGATGGGTCACAGGGATAATAGGGTCGACAAATTTTGATTGCCACTGGAAAAAGTGGGGGATGGGTAAGGTCGGGCAATTTAGCCTCCTGTGACGGAGCGCAAAGGTTCCTACTCCTATCGAATACCACAGCAGGGTTGTTTAACGTGCAAGGAACGTGGCATCTTTCCCAACACGGTGCACCACTATGGTTTGCGGTCAGGTTTTCCGTATTATAGCCTGACAACCCCAGCATGTAACACACCAGGGGTACCCCATTCCACCACCTGGGGCACACATCTCAGTTGCTCTGTGGGCAGAGCGCCCTAGCCCCCGGCTAAGGTTTTGAGCACTATTTAGTCGCCTTTTACGACAAGCTTAGCGCTGCTGCAGGCCTATTCTTTTAAACACCCGGTCCTGCACGGGCTAATAAAATACACAAATCAAACATTCCACAAACATTTAGAAATCAAATACACCACTAATGTTTACACTGATATCAACACTTCCGGTTACCATAACAACCTTTTTAAATATAAGAACTCTACCCATAACTGAATATAATGAAAATGTTACCTTCGTTTTCAATATGGAATGTTATATGTGAAAACGAATTTATTAACTCAGCTATGTTTATAAATATGAATGTAACAAAAAAGGGTCAAATAATGTGTACATCGTAGCAAACTTTATTCAATCGCTCAAAATTATACATGTACAACTAATTCTTACAAAGGGAACTATGTTCACTAAACATACCTTATTTATAATGCTTGTACTAGACCTTAACTATATACTCAAAATGTTGCCTTTCATGCATATTTTTAATTAAATACCGAGATTGTTCAAAATGGCAACTATCACTTTCAAATCATAACACGGGTAGAAAAATTACATCACTGAAACTTTCAATCAATAGAAACTCATACATATGGAGCAAACACAAAATAGAATAAAATATTACGAACCAGTAACTATACACATTGAACCAGAATACCGCAACGATGAGGGTCTCGACAGAATCTTTGATAAAATGATGCTACATACGAAATATCGCACATACAACTCAACAAATCTAATACCCAAAACTATATCCCTGTCATTGTGTGCAGTAACAATGAGATCTACTCTTATATACTCAAGTTATTGTCCAGACATCATGCTTTTACTAATGTCTTATCCTACTTCCTAAATAGCTCTCCTATTTTTGCAAATGGGCCTTGTGGTCTAATTTCATAGAAATATATTCAACTATACGCAAGATATTAGTTAGGAATAAAGACTGGAAGCTACCAAGTCTCGTCTGCGTTTTTGCACTTTTTCCTGCAACGTTTTTCATTTCTCATCATTTGACGTAATGCCGTTATAATCTTTAGTAGATTGGCGCACTGGACATTTATCACAGTATAATGGCACATTTAAAACTAAGGTGAATATGAACAATCTGACACAAGAACCAAATTAAGAAATTCAATTGTATGAAAATGATAGCAAAGTGTTTTTTTTTTTTTTTTCGTTTAAGTACCTGTTCCTATAAAATCCAGACAATGAAACGAAGACAGGTTATGTGATTAATGACTATATCTAAATTAACAAGAAATAAAATTTAGTTTGGTAGGTTTGTTATAGAATTTAATCAAAATATTCTCATTTGCAATGTGATAGATGCGGCTTGCCGATCAAGATTACCCTTTCTGAGTACCTGATGTCACCCTTTTTTTGGTCAGAAACAACAATGTTGTAGAGATCCTCCTGAAATTGTCCGGCAGATCTACGATGGCGACTCAGGTGGATCTCAACAACATTGCTGGTACGATCATAAAACATACAGCAGTTCGAAATGTAAAAGAGTGTCTCGGGAAAGCTTTTGGATGAAAAAAAATATAAGCAATTTCTCCACATGGAATAAAGGAGAAAAACATAATTCCTTTTTAGGTCTTGGTCTAAAGATGGCACAGTAGTACATGTTCTACAGGAATACGCCGAACCACTATAATTTGACTTTTCTTCATTGTTTTCCACATTTATTTTATTTCTAGTTTTTGTTAAAAACACACTTGTTCTCGTTTTCATTCAGATTCCGTATCATTTGCTTATGTGTGCTTTTGATAAAAGTATAATCACCCACAGCTTGATTCGGTTTCAGAATCTATGTTTTGATCTTGAACTTTGAAGTCTTATGCTGAAGACGGATATCAAATCTTAGCGTTGGTACAAACTAACTACTTTAGATTATTATCGGAATATCATAGCGTTAATTGTAACTTTGATAAAAAGACCCTCTTTGTTAGTTTCATTCAGGCTCCTCATCAGTTGCTTATGTGAGCCTTTGATAAAGGTACAATCACCCACAGCGCACGCTATTCAGCTTCTGAATCTGCTTTGATCTTGAACTTTGTGCGTTTTACGCTGAAGTGCGTTGGATGTCTAACGCAAATTCAACGTCGCCACGACATTTGACGTTCATAAGCGCTTACAATGTTATAGAGAAAACTATTGTACTGAAAGGAAAATCATGGAAGTAGCAAGTATATTGTTTTGTGCTTAAACAAACGTAACATGCATTATTACTGATGTTTTTTTATTAAACAGGTTTTGAAATATGCAATTTTCTACTCTTAATTTTTTAAGGTAGGGAGGTCAGTCAAAATATGAAGTATATACAAGTTTATATTACTTTGAAAGAGCCCAAGAAATG
The DNA here is from genome assembly GCA_037379345.1 of Perna viridis. Lineage (NCBI taxonomy): Eukaryota > Metazoa > Mollusca > Bivalvia > Mytilida > Mytilidae > Perna > Perna viridis. The sequence goes on along the minus strand of CM074519.1, from coordinate 26,210,841 downwards.
TAACGTACTGGTGCAAAAATTTTTAAAATCGGTCAAGGGGTTCAAAAGTTATTACAATTTAAAGTTCAAAATTTTGGTCATTTTTCTTGCGAAGGCAAAAATGTCACATTTTGGGCACTTCTGTGGCCCACATAAGTCAAACAGGTAAAGAAATTCATACATTGTGTCTTAATCATTTAAATAAAGCCATTTCATACTTTGATTTAAGCCATTCAGGAAACTTGTATCTTAGATACAAAGAAAATTACACTTTTTTTAAAATTGGCAAAAAAAAAACCACTTTGGACTTAGTTTTTTTTTGCTATGTGTCAACAGCATCGTGAATTAAAGTGCCATTTTTGGATATTCATATTTGGAAATTGGAAGGTAGTAGAAATCTGATACTTTGCTGTTCTTTCAAGAGTAATCCATTAAATAGAAATAAATAAACAAATATTATGTCAAAACCTCTGATTTGTTTTTCATTGGAATCAGAAACACTGCGGCAGACCCCCTTTTTTTTAAATGCGTTTTTTCAACAAAAAAATACATTTTTGCTTACTAAGAATTCAAAAAAAATATTTAATTTTTTCTGTCACTTGTTTTGTGTGGCAATAAAGTTGCTTGACTTGAAAAATCATGTTTTTCAGCTCAAAAACATTTTTTGAGGTCGAAAATTTACATTTTAGGGTAAATTTTAGAGCTATTTTCAGTGGAAAAAATGGCGAAAGGTCAGACAAAAAAAGACATTTTGAATTTAAAAGTAGTTTTTAGCACATGACAGTTATTGTTATTGTGATTAAATATGTAAAAACATATTTTTATCAAGAAATAATTGAATTATATTTAAAAACCAACAAGCAAATGTTGAAAAATTGGGGGTAAATCGAACATTTATGAAAATTTCAGATTTAAAAAAAAAAACGCATATTTATGCTTATATTGATCAAAATATCAACCTACCATATACTTATGTGGTACCATTTTAAAGCTTAGAATCTAAGCTATCACATGAAGATACTTTCATCTTATTTTGCTATAAAATGTTTAATGTGGATGAAAATTTGTTAGGCCTATACCTTAAATGAAGCCAGACGATAATCAAAATAAACATACATTTTTGCCGCAAAAAGTGGCAAAATAATATTATATCAAGGTCTGGTCAATTCTAAGATTCCTAATGTAGTCTTGTAATGTTTTCTTGTTTAAATAGGGTCTTTTAACATAATAATAATCTCATTATTATGTTAAAATTGAATAAAATTTCAAAAACAAATGCTGTTTTCCCAAGAAATTGAGAAAATTTTTATGAAGACATTGACTTGAACCAATGCACATCCTTTCACTATGGAACTTTGAAGCCCTAGCTGTTTCCTCATGTGTACTATTATGTAATGATAATAAACAAAATATCATCATTTGATTAAGTTTAATGAACTTTTCGAAGTTTCCATTTCAGGCCAGAAGGGTTTCTTCACCAGGATCTGCTATGTCTGCCAAATCTACAAAAGAGATTATATACATAAGGACATTACACCTATTAACATCATTTACCTTATCAATTTACTTACAGTTAGTTTACTTTCTATTAAATCATAATCTGGTTTGCTAACAATCTGAAAAAATGTAAAACTTTATTTGATGTTGGTTGCTCACAAAGCGGTTGACAAAAGATGTGGCGAGGAGTTAAAAACACCAAAGTTCCTTTTCCAGAATAATTATCTTCATTTCAAAACAAGAAGATTGTTTTATAAGGTTATATTAATGTTATGTTAAATAACTTAATATGAATAATTTCGCTGTGTGATCCGTCTGGTTCTTCTATCAAGTGTTGAACTCTCTTACCAATCAGGTTATCGGGTTCAGGTGTGTCTGGAACTACCCTACTTACTGTACCCCACATGGTCCTACCTCAGACTCGGTCCATATTCGTCTCATAGCATAGCCCACTATGCTGCTCAGGCCATCTGAAATAAACAAGTAGTGGAATTCAATGAATATGTACTGTGAGGCAGTTTTAAAGCAGAGTCTAAACACAAAACTAATTGACAGTTTTTGTAAGTAATATATGATTCAAATGTAAATGCTTATTTGTTACCATAATTAAAAGACTCAAAAGTTTTATTATTAAAATAAATAAAGTACTAAACTAAATCAAAGTATAAAAACTAACTTACCATGAATTCGAAACATCTCCAGAACTCAACAAAATGAAACTAAAATGATGAAAAACAAACAGAAAATAAAACTAAATCATAATAAAATTTACATCAGTGTTTACTTTTTATATGACAAAATAAAATAAATATTTAGGCAGCCTGTTTACTAATACTTTCTTCTGAAATAAATCAATAATTAGAAGAAAAAACATAGTACAAGTATGTTTCATATACATACAACAAAAGATTGGTATTATGAGTCAATGTGATCCTAAAAAGGCCAAAAAAATATTAAACCATAATTAATTAAAATTTAATGATAAATAATGTATATTACTATGATTTTAAACCTTTTCCAAGCAATTGTACATGTATATGAATATTAAATAAGTAGATCATCTACAATCCTCTAAAAAATGAATATGTAAGTTAGCTGTTAAAAATTGTACAGTATGAATATATAAAGTAAACTTAAGAAGATGCAGGTCATATGTAAAATATGCAATTGCCACATGTATAAATCTCATCAAATAAGTTCTATTTATCAAGTAAAGTACAACCAGGGCTACATGATAATTGTTCTAATAAAAGTCATAATTAATATATATTAACTGATAAAATGAAAACCAGAAAAAAAAATTGTGTATCATTTGAAGAAGCAATTTAAGGTTGATTTTTTTTTTCTACATATGATAATTTTGAATAAATAAAACTGTTAAAATAAATATAAAGAAGGTTTATGCTTAAACATGTGAGTTTCATATAAATTGGGCACTACATATAAATTAAAATTGAATTATCAAGGAAATTAAATGCAATATGTGCAAATTCTCCCAACCAATAGAAAAAAAGCAAGGTAAAATACAGAGACTTCCGATAATATAGGAAAGTCGATTAAGTCCGAAAGATTTTGAATGGATTGCAATCAAACGTTGGGAGAATTTACCTCATTACATATTCATCGTTTAATAAAAATGTTATGGAAACATATTCCAACTGATGCTAAATGAGAGTAATCTTTTTTAAATCAGCTCATGCAGAATCAAACGAAAATCAGACCTTCCAAGAAGGTGAATATAGTTTTTAAGCTTGCAGATGATAAAAGGTCATTCTAGAATTTGACCTTACGGAAACAGGGCGATTAGGCTTATATTAGACATAATTTAGGTACTTACCGTAAGTGATTGGCCTCCATGGCCTAGGTCCATCGTTGTCTGCACCACCAGTCAAAAATCCGTCCAGAAAACAGTCGGTAAAAGGCATTCATCCACGAGTGTTCGAAAATCTTAACAGAAGCTATGGCGGATCAGTAACATCCGGTTAGCAAGAACGATAACCGGTCCCGCTTTAATTTTTGTGAAAACCACGCCCTGACCACCCTAATATCCAATCGATTCCGCAAGCTATTATTGTTTTTCTTCTGAAACCAGGGTTACGGATGGACGCAGAAAGGATTAAATTTTCGGAATCCGACTGTCAGTGCATTCCGGGTACGCAAAAACTATTTTTTTTTCAACATGTTTTTCCTTAAAATTACGTAAAAAATATGTTTTGTAACCAAAAAATTAGCCTGACAACCGGATTATCAAAATTGAAGATATTTCCAAAAATTTAAGCCATAAATGAAGAAAATCGGTCCAGTAATAGCTTGCGGAATGAATTTTGAAATAGGTATGATCTTTGACACATAGTTTTTCAGGCGGCCATTTTTCTCAAAGTATCGTCACTTCAAACATTTGTACCAAATGACCATCAACTCCAATAACAATGAAAGTTGTATTTTTAGAAAGAGAAATGTCTCATCTTCAATTACATATATTTTTTATTGTCATGCAATGGATTTTTAACCATTTTCTAACGTGTTAAAGTTGACTCAAAATTGAGAATTTTGCTCTCGCAAGAATATCGATAAACGCACTACCGACCTCCCTATTTAAGGTTGTGAATCACTTGATCAATTTGTAAAATGTATCAACTCAATTATAAAATGCTTTCGCATAACTTGTTAATGGCAACAAAAGAAATTAATCGACTAATCTGCCAGTAAATTCCTATTAATATCTTGTTGTTCAGTGAAATTTGGTAATTTTTTCAAAGTCGGCGTAAATGTGTTTTATTTGACTTTTTTCAGATACAGATAGATTCATCATTGTTCTCCTTTCTCATTTATGAATAACTCAAGAAAATCGATCAAGTTGAACAGATCGGGCGAGATCAGAAATCGACATAGGACGTTGCCAACTTTCGTTTTTTCTTTTGTTTACAAAACCACAGTGTTAAGTAGCGGGTTAAACAATTAATATATGCGTTGTTCTTCGTTTGTCTGCAATATCATAACAGTGTTCATTTGGACTTTTTTCCATTGTATAAACGTTCAAAAATACTTTTAATTTGTTTTGCATGTGTGCATAATGCTGCACATTTTATTATTCTATATATAGCACTAAAGTGCGTTGTAAAGGAGATGCATGTTATTACATCCACTGCTTATGCTCGTAATTTCAAGGATATTTTTAATGTACTAAATGTATTATGTAAATGACTTTTATGAGTCTGTGGGTACTTTTTACATAATAATGAAATACTGAGTAAATAATTGTATCATTTGAAGAAGCAATTTAAGGTTGATTTTTTTTTCTACATATGATAATTTTGAATAAATAAAACTGTTAAAATAAATATAAAGAAGGTTTATGCTTAAACATGTGAGTTTCATATAAATTGGGCACTACATATAAATTAAAATTGAATTATCAAGGAAATTAAATGCAATATGTGCAAATTCTCCCAACCAATAGAAAAAAAGCAAGGTAAAATACAGAGACTTCCGATAATATAGGAAAGTCGATTAAGTCCGAAAGATTTTGAATGGATTGCAATCAAACGTTGGGAGAATTTACCTCATTACATATTCATCGTTTAATAAAAATGTTATGGAAACATATTCCAACTGATGCTAAATGAGAGTAATCTTTTTTAAATCAGCTCATGCAGAATCAAACGAAAATCAGACCTTCCAAGAAGGTGAATATAGTTTTTAAGCTTGCAGATGATAAAAGGTCATTCTAGAATTTGACCTTACGGAAACAGGGCGATTAGGCTTATATTAGACATAATTTAGGTACTTACCGTAAGTGATTGGCCTCCATGGCCTAGGTCCATCGTTGTCTGCACCACCAGTCAAAAATCCGTCCAGAAAACAGTCGGTAAAAGGCATTCATCCACGAGTGTTCGAAAATCTTAACAGAAGCTATGGCGGATCAGTAACATCCGGTTAGCAAGAACGATAACCGGTCCCGCTTTAATTTTTGTGAAAACCACGCCCTGACCACCCTAATATCCAATCGATTCCGCAAGCTATTATTGTTTTTCTTCTGAAACCAGGGTTACGGATGGACGCAGAAAGGATTAAATTTTCGGAATCCGACTGTCAGTGCATTCCGGGTACGCAAAAACTATTTTTTTTCAACATGTTCTTCCTTAAAATTACGTAAAAAATATGTTTTGTAACCAAAAAATTAGCCTGACAACCGGATTATCAAAATTGAAGATATTTCCAAAAATTTAAGCCATAAATGAAGAAAATCGGTCCAGTAATAGCTTGCGGAATGAATTTTGAAATAGGTATGATCTTTGACACATAGTTTTTCAGGCGGCCATTTTTCTCAAAGTATCGTCACTTCAAACATTTGTACCAAATGACCATCAACTCCAATAACAATGAAAGTTGTATTTTTAGAAAGAGAAATGTCTCATCTTCAATTACATATATTTTTTATTGTCATGCAATGGATTTTTAACCATTTTCTAACGTGTTAAAGTTGACTCAAAATTGAGAATTTTGCTCTCGCAAGAATATCGATAAACGCACTACCGACCTCCCTATTTAAGGTTGTGAATCACTTGATCAATTTGTAAAATGTATCAACTCAATTATAAAATGCTTTCGCATAACTTGTTAATGGCAACAAAAGAAATTAATCGACTAATCTGCCAGTAAATTCCTATTAATATCTTGTTGTTCAGTGAAATTTGGTAATTTTTTCAAAGTCGGCGTAAATGTGTTTTATTTGACTTTTTTCAGATACAGATAGATTCATCATTGTTCTCCTTTCTCATTTATGAATAACTCAAGAAAATCGATCAAGTTGAACAGATCGGGCGAGATCAGAAATCGACATAGGACGTTGCCAACTTTCGTTTTTTCTTTTGTTTACAAAACCACAGTGTTAAGTAGCGGGTTAAACAATTAATATATGCGTTGTTCTTCGTTTGTCTGCAATATCATAACAGTGTTCATTTGGACTTTTTTCCATTGTATAAACGTTCAAAAATACTTTTAATTTGTTTTGCATGTGTGCATAATGCTGCACATTTTATTATTCTATATATAGCACTAAAGTGCGTTGTAAAGGAGATGCATGTTATTACATCCACTGCTTATGCTCGTAATTTCAAGGATATTTTTAATGTACTAAATGTATTATGTAAATGACTTTTATGAGTCTGTGGGTACTTTTTACATAATAATGAAATACTGAGTAAATAATTATACCAAAAGGGAAAACAATCACGCGAGATGCTCATGCAAAAAAATATATCAACTTATTAAATCATCTTCAGAACAAATTTATGTACACTGATCACACATTCGATAAATTAGATTACATGGAATTTCCATGGGATCGAAACAATGGAGATTTATATATACATACAATTATTTTGGTGTTATGTATGTAGTAACGATGTTCGTACGATAAATATTGTTTTCAGATGGTGCAGGGTGGTGCCCATGCGCGTGACTTCACATCCGGTGGCTGAGGACCGGAAATGACAGGTACGTTGAGAGGGGTACCTGACGTTAGCCTTGGTGTACTGAAAGTGGACCTTTGATGACCGAAGTGGACTTAGATAAGGGGACCATTGAGTAATGAAGGGCACTTTGGGACACTTTGACCGAGGAAGGATGTTGTTAAAAGTTGGGGCCGGAGACAACCCCTAAGAAACCCCATTTTAAGTGTCCATATTAGTGTCATTTCAAAGTATGGTGTTTATTCATACTTTTTTTTCGTGGTTTGTTTCCTAGCCCTCCTCAGCCCCCCTTTAGCTTAAATTTGAGCCAGCCAAGTAGGACTGTTTATTATTTGTCTTTTTTTTTGCTTGCCACTTACTTTCAATGATCTGCCTCGTGTTATGAAACAATATCGGGTAATCCACTGTCAAAGTTTTTGTTTTATATTTGATGTTATTTTTTCTATTGGCATGAAATGTTTCCTAATGTTGTCGTTGCACCTAAGGGATAATGCAGCATCCTAGTCTGCGTATCCAGTTTTTCACTTGTATCCCGTATTTATTCATTCCCTGCCATAGATTTTACTAAGGACAGGACTGTTTGCTGGATGGCATTGAAGCGATTTAATACTAATTATATGTATAAAGTTTTTTTACCTACAAATGCTCCGACTTATTGAAGTGTGATATATATTATATATCTAGAAACCGCATGTTCCCTATTCATATCGCCTGTAGATATCAATGATATTGCAGTGTTTGCATTATTTCCCCCTTTATTCATTAGCGTCGTTAAAAAAAGAACGAATAATTTATTATAGAATCTCTAGAAACATATATTTTTATTGAAATTTACTAAAATTGCTAGCATACGTTTTTTATAAGTTTTTTTTTATTTAACAGGTTTCACAATCAGCAGTATTTCGATTTTTCCTTGTGAATCACTAACTCATTTCAACTTAAAATGGTTTCCAACAACAAATTTTGCTGTGTGGTAAAATTTATTTAGTCTTTCCAAGTTGGCGTGAGATTGATTTATGTTGATATGTCTCAAGATTTTTTCCCCAGATAGATTTAAGTAACACACACACACACACACACACACACACACACACACACACACACACACATATATATATCAGATGTTCCTGCAGACATATAATCTGATTGTTTAACTGATGGGATACACATTTAATTTTTTATGTTAGACTTTTCCTATATAAGAATCATATTTTTTCTCATTTTCTTATTAGAAGGAATATTACTCATTTATTTGTTCAAGCAACTGGCACTGCATCCAGCTGCTGTATATTCCTGACGATAAAAAGCCCCACCATTCCTCAGTTCATCATGTTTGTGTAATTTTATTTTCATTTTCATTTTACTATTCGAATGTTTTCCTTTCACTTACTTACTGTTAACAAAAACTAATATCATTTCAAAAGAAGGAAGCCTCATTTTAAAAAAGATAACCTAAAAATATTTACATGTACTTGAAATGTTTAAAAAAAAAAAGGAATGTTCTCTCAATTCTCTCTCAATTTTGTATCGAACTTACGCTATCTTTCTTCTTCACAAGGTAGCGGAAAGAAGGCAGTGTTTTTTTATATGTATATAAAACATTTCCTTATTTACACCTTATGTAATAAAACTGAAGAAAACATAACACAGCGTTTCTAAGCGCTTTAAAACTTAAAAAGAGAAGACACAACCTATATTTGGTTTGCATTGAATGTTTAAACACAAAGATTGTAGAATTTTTTCCTCATGACTACTGAATTCCAAAATAATTTCATTTTTTTTTGCGATGCACTCATATTAAACATATTTTTCGGCCTTAGAAGGAAATTAAATTCGCCAAAAAATTCGACATTCATTAACTGTTAGTTCTAAATACTCTCACAAAATGAAGATACCATCTTTGACATTTACCCTCTGAATTTGCTTTATTCCTTAGTCTATGCATTTTATATTGGAAAGTAAGTAATTCCATCTCTTCTCAATATTAATGTTTAAATATGGTGTTTTATTGAGCAACTGTAATTGCAGAATATCAATCGATATTTTTGTAATTAATGAAGACGATCGCAGGACAGTTAAACGTTTTTTTATGCTATTTATAAAAACATATATATTTATTGAAATTTACTGAAATTGCTAGCATACGTTTCTTATAATTTTTTTTAACAGGTTTCAAAATCAGCGGTATTTCTAAGTGTTTCCTTGTGAATCACTAACTCATCTCAAATTAAAAATGGTTTCCAACAACTTGTAAGTCACAATTTGTAAGAAATGTTTTGCCAAGAAATTCCAATTAAAATTTTGCTGTGGTAAAATTTATTTAGTCTCTCAAAGTTGGCGTGAGATTGATTTATGTTGATATTTCTCATGATTTTTCCCAGATAGGTAGATTTCTTATTCTATTTCTATTGTAATTATCGGATATTGATATGTATAGATTCAGAATTTCAGTGTGAATATTTGAAATATACCAATATATTTTTTTCTTAGAAAAAAATACAAGTTCATTGATCAGTTGGGATCTATTTCGCAAACAGAACCGGAGAAATAATGAAATGATCGTATCCTTTGAAGTTGCGATATGTGCAAGCAAACTTAAGTTCGACTAATTCTTCTTCTACTATAAGAGTATTGACCATTAAATTGTGAAAATAAAGAACAAACGTGTGATACAGAAGTTAATAGAACTGCAAAATCATCAAACATTGGACATTTTTCTAGTAAATCAGTATCTCTAACTCCTATTATACATGAAATGAATAAGATATTTCATTTAAATCCAGCTAAATATTCGAACTTGATAATACTTTTACGCTATCGTCCAGCAAATTATTCAAACTTGATAATACTTTTACGCTAACTTTTTTTTCAGAGATATTAATGGCTGGCCAGTTTATTAACAACCTGTTTTGCCTGTAGTTTCATCTTTTTTTTGCTGATAACACTTGCAGCTGTCTGAAGTATCAAATGTTTATTCATTCTATTAATTTCACTGTCCAGTGCTTAACGCAATTAATTTTGTTACTATTGAAGCGGGATAATTAGTGAATAGCAATGGTCAGTTCAATGTGTATTGGGTGGAGTTGTTAAATTGTAATCGAGGTATCTAGACACTAAATTGTCGGTCAAGCCCATATCGCCACATCGTTTCCTAATCGTATTCGAAATATTTATTATATTAAGGTTTAAATGTGGATGTTAAAACCGATCGAGAAACATCTGGGAGCGACGAAAGGGTCTTTAAAATTTATGACAAAAAGAAGAATATATCAAAAGTAAATCGACTTCCCAAAAACTAAAGACATACTTATGCAAGTGTTAGGGAACTAGCTAATCGATACGAAAATGAAAAATTGCGGGATAAATAACGTGACACTAAATAAAATGCAATGGAAGTAATGGTCGAAAGTTTCAATTGAGAAACATCTGAGAGCGACGAAAGGGTCTTTAAAATTTATGACAAAAAGAAGAATAAATCAAAAGTAAATTGACTTCCCAAAAACTAAAGACAGACGTATGCAAGTGTTAGTGAAGTAGCTTATCGAACAAAAAAAGAAAAATTGCGGGATAAATTACGTGACACTAAATAAATGCAATGGAAGTAATGGTTTTAATGAATATAAAACGCGGCATGAAGTTGCAAATGTTCGTAAAATCATATGAAATAGAGCGAATCGAAAGTAAACTTTCAGAGACAGAAAATGAATGCCAGGGCCATTTGTTAAGAAACATGAAGTGGTAAATCAAGATCATCAAATGAATCCAATCGATCATTAAGGGAAGGCATGAGACAATTGATGTAATGAGTTGAGATATTAGTCAAGGAATGAGGTCTCAACTTTAGCGCATGTCTATACAAGTATTTTCCATTGATAAATAAACTTACGAGCCTTGGAAAGCGCCATTAATTTTATGTGCGGATTAGGCACTAGTGAGATTAGCAGTATTGTTCGGGCGATGCGTTGAAAGTAAAAAGTATTACGAACTACAACAGAACTTGCCAGATGTAAACTTAAACAAATAACAAAGGTTGAAATTCTGCAAAGGTAAAACATGAATCTGTTGAGTCATCTCGTGAATGAATTCTTCATGAAGCAGAATTCCAAACTATTTCCCCAAAAGGGATTCGTGGATTGGAAAAATATAACTAGCGCAAAAGGAACATTCGTTGGTACTGCAGAGTCGGACAAAAATAAGCTGACTTTTCAAAGGCGAAAATAAAAAGTCCGTATTGAAAACCATGGTGTTAGAAACAGTAGCTTGTTTATCAAATAAGTATGGATGAAAAAGGTAGTCAATTCTAAAAGTGAAAAGACTGTGTCTGGGCGATGATCGGTTCGGGGAGAAGTACTCAAGGGGTAGAAATTGAGGAATCAGAGGATGTAAAGAATTACACAAGCGGAGAATTAGCAGCTTAGATCACAGTGTTCATGTTATAAATTAAAAAAAAAAGTAACAGTTGGAATAGAAAAAAGTTGACCAAGGGACATTAAGAAATGTAACAGTAATATTGAAGAAAAAAAAACGACAATCGACGACCAAAAAGTGAACTCTAAACATGATGACGTCAAAACTAAACATGATTAATTTGATGTCAAAATTAATTATGTTCATTAATTTGAACGTAGCAGCGGAGTTAGCATTCAAGGCCGTGTACAAACTTTGGCAGTAAATATTTTAAGTAGCTGTCTTTGTAAGAGTCAAGAAACATCTGAAAAATGTGATACACCCCAGAAATGCTACATATTTTATTTTTTGTAATTAAGTTGGGCCTACACAATGAAATGTGTACTTACTCATTCACAACTGCCTGCTCTTAGAAGATAATCAACATTAAAATCCAGTAAATTCTTTTGTATTTGAGTGTCATTAACAGAGTTAGCTCCATTAAGTTTGAAATATACATCACATTCTTTATACTTTTTATCTCCCAAGAACACAAGTTATATGAAAACAAAACTGAATTTTAATTCCTGTTTATTATAGCAATTCAAACTAAATATAAAGAATAAAAAATATGCAGGCTTTTTACCCATGCATCACCTTTTGCATGATCCGTAGCTGGAGTGATACTTACATGATGAGGTTAAAACTTAAGGAAACAAATAGTAAATAATTGTAAGGAAAGGATGCCTTTTGAATGCGAACTTGTTGTTTAAATTGTAAAACGAAATCACGTATTGCTGTGTTTAAAATTAGAAGGTTGATCTGAAATATGCAGTTGATTGAATGGGCAAAAGAAATGAAGTTTTCAAAAGTTGATATGATTATTGGGTTAGACTACTCTAATAACATTATTCATATTTGGCTATTTTTATTCCAGAGGTGAAAAATATCAAACAGTTTTTGTCGGGTCTTATACACCACCCTTAACGCAGTGAAGCGTATTTTATATGAAACAGCAAAAGCAAAATTCTATCATTTTTTTTTTCTCAACCTAAACTAATATTATGAATTGATAACACATTTTTAAATAGTAATAGGAATGTAATATTTGACAAAGCGTACTAGTTAAGATATGCGATAGATTACACAGGTACGTGACATTTCACATTTACAAGGTACATGTATCTTAACCACTGCTATTAACCTTTTCGTCAACAATTGAAAAATAATTCATAGTTTATTCATGACAGTCCATTATATTTAATTTTTTACTAAAAAAGATGTCTGACAAGGCTTTGTACTGCAAATTTCATCTGTCCTAATTCTGAAATTGACCACAGCGCTAATTTGGAGTGGTCTGTAAAAACAACGCTATAAAATGCGCTCAAAATAGCGTTTGGGTAATATTTACAACTAACAATGATACATCTTGAAACTTCTATCAAATATTCCTTTTTTCTATGTTTATTTTCCATTGAAAAAAGAATGACAAATTATTAACATATAAATTCAACATACCGATGAACATCAACATGTATATTGATCTTTGTCAAAATGTTTGGCTTATTAATTATCAATATTGTATATCGAATCGTATTATTTTTTTTAATATCATAAAATATAATATTTCAAAAAAAATAGTAATATCCGATGATACGGAATCAGTTGTTTTGATTTTAAGCCTTTTCTATATATTTTTATTATACAGTATTTACCTCTCATAGGTGCAAGCCCTGAAAAAGAAAAAGAATAATCTATTAGTATGTATGCCTGCCATTTTATCTTTATAAACATCAGATAAGAGGTGATTTGTTCATGTCAAAAACCCACCAAAATCACTTTTATGTCTCGTTCAGAAACAGTTACTGCACTAATCACATACCCCGTCTTAGTTTTTGTTAAGTTGTTGCCCTTTTGCAGATAAAACATGAAATATTACATGAAACACTATTGAAATACTAGGACAATTTGGCTATTTTTATACCAAAGGTGAAACGTATCAAACCGTTTTTGTCGGGTCTTATACACCACCCTTAACGCAATGAAGCGTATTTTATATGAAATAGCAAAAACAAAATTCTATCATTTTTTTTCTTTCTCAACCTTAACTAACATTATGAATTGTTAACACAGTTTTTAAATAGTTATAGGAATGTAATATCTGCCAAAGTGTTCTAGTTACTTTTGATTGGTCACAATATGCGATAGATTACACAAGGGTACGTAAAATTTCACATTTATAATGTACATGTATCTTAACCTCTTCTACTAACCTTTTCGTCCACAAATTGAAAAAAAAATAATTCATACTTTCTTCTTGACATTATATTATATTTAACATTTTACTAAAAAAATAAGTCTGACAAGACTTTGTACTGCAAATTTCATCAGTCATAATTCTGAAATTGCCCTTTTAAGATAAAATATAAATATTACATGAAATCGACACATTCCAAGCGTTATCGTTTGTGATTTTGATAATTTTAGTGAGAGATAAATGCATGAATTTCGCATGAGAATGCAGAAAGGATTATTATGTAAAAATAAAGCTTATTTAAACCGAAACATCATCGTTTGTTGGGTTTGCAAACAAATCAATTCATCAGTAGAAAACACGTTGCGAGGCTTCGTAATTCTCTGAATCATCATATGATTGTAATTAACTCAACAGAAAAATGGAGCAGTGTAGTGAATAGAGTCGTCACATTCTGAAACGTTGATATATAAATATATATATAGCTTAGCTGGCCGAGTGGTCTAGGGCGCTGGACTTTGTGCAGGCGGTATTGCCATATATGTCACAGAAGTACGAATTTGACCTTGAAGTTACAGGTTGTGGTCAACTGACTCCTGCTATTGTACATGACACTTCACTCTGAGAGGATACCAACATTCCAAATATTTGAAGTCGAGGTCAAAAGACAAAAAAGTAATGGTCTGGACAAATTTTGTATGAAAAGCGTGTCCAAATTTGGTATGTTATTTAACCATAAAGTCAAATTTAAATATCAAGCACTCTAATACGTGACGCCTCGACTTACGAAAATATAACCTCATACCAAATATCAGGTGTCTAAGTAAAAAGACAGACAAATTATGACCCAGACAAAATTTTGTATGGTATTTGGCCGAAATTTTATATGCCATTTGACCTTGGAATCAAAGGTCAAGGTAAAAAATTATCCTATCTAGAACATTATACCTTAATGTGATTTACTTACATGCTAAATATCAGATGTCTGGGTAAAAAGACAAAAAAAAACAAAAAAACAAAAAAACAAAAAAACAAAAAACATTATTGCCTGGACAAAGTTTTGTATGGTATTTTGCCAAATTATTTATGTAATTTGATCTTGGGGTCAGATGTCAAGGTCATCTACATTAAACATTTCTCTGCCTTGGTGTGATTACCGCATTATGCCAAAATGTGTATGAGATTCGAGGTTAAAGGTCAAGGTCGTAGGTCACCTACTCAGGTCTGCGTTTGTTTGTTTGTTGGGGTTTAATGTCCGAACAGCAATATTTCAGCTATATTCAGTCATTGAACATGAAATGGATGATAAAATGAACATTTTGATTGCCACTAAAAAAAGGGAGGGATGGGTAGGGTCGGGCAATTTAGCCTCCTGTGGCGGAGTGCAAAGGTTCCTACTATTATCAAATACCACAGCAGGGTTCGTTTAAGTGCATGGAACGTGGCATCTTTCCCAACACGGTGCACCACTATGGTTTGCGGTCAAAGTTTTCCGTATTATAGCCTGAAAACCCCAGC
The DNA here is from genome assembly GCA_037379345.1 of Perna viridis. NCBI lineage: Eukaryota > Metazoa > Mollusca > Bivalvia > Mytilida > Mytilidae > Perna > Perna viridis. The sequence goes on along the minus strand of CM074519.1, from coordinate 26,195,733 downwards.
ATGTAACACGCCAGGGGTACCCCATTCCACCACCTGGGGCACACATCCCAGTTGCTCTGTGGACAGAGCGCCTAGCCCCCGGCAAGGTTTCTGAGCACTATTTAGTCGCCTTATACGACAAGCTTAGCGCTGCCGCAGGCCTATTCTTATAACACCCGGACCTGCACGGGGCCTCTGGTCTGCAACACCCTGCTCTGAGAGGATATACCAACATACCAACTATTAGAAGTCTAGGTCAAAAGACTTAAATGTCCATGAGGTTTCCTATTTATTATACTTGTACATGTACATACATTTAAAGGGGATTCCTAGTGCTCATTGAAATTCTGAGTAATACAATTTGTTCATTAAACGGCATTGTTTGAAAATTATTAAAATATGTTAATAAAGACAGAAATTTGATTTTTTAAACCGTCGTATAAAGAGCTTGCCCATTCCTTTTGCAGGCAAATAAGTCTTCTAAGAGAGTGTGAGGGTGCAGAACGTTTGGAAAGTGTAATCAAGGGAACCAAGGTTATAGCGGTAATCAAAAAATTGTAATCCAGGGTTGAAATGCTAAGAGCCTCCAATTGAAAAAAGAACGAATGGATAAATCCAGACTTTGAATTCTGGAGCTTATGATTGGAATTGGAAACAAACTAAACAAAACATTACCAACCTTATTTTTAACCAATCTTATATTAAATAATACAAATGTGCATTATGGTTTTTTGTTTGAAATTTATATATTGCGTATATACACATGCATGTATAAGGTACAGCTACATATATATGTGCATGTATGCCTGCAAGTAAAACTGTCCAATGGTATTGCATAAATGTACATGTATATCATGTTATGGAAATTAAAAATGAATCTCCTTTCTCGGCGTGATTATATTGGAATGATATTTTAATTCTAAATAAGTTAAGTTGGTTGTCAGTGAAGATACACGTTGTACAACATTCTTAAGAAATTATCTTCCATTTGAAGGATACAAATGCTATTGTTAAAATTTCATTGTCAGTTTTATGGGTGTGCCATATATTATATTAGTGCTTTTATTTGGAAAATATTCTTAATGATGATGAATGCTTTTGAGCTTGTGGTAGATAAATACATATATGAATGATTACTTTTTTATGCCGGCAGAATAATTGGGTAGTCAGTGTTTGACCCCCTCTCCAGAGTATGTTTTCCTAATATATGTCAGTCAATAGGAGTTAAGGGAAAAATATTTTTCATTTTTTGTTTAATATGGGGTCCTACCCAATGCACTATAAAATATTAGAAATTGCTGAAATCACTTTTGGACGATTTTGCATGATTTTCTCAGAGACAGTCTCTTAATGCCTATCACAAACTGTATGAAAAAATAATCTTATGTTGATTTCTTATACAGTATGTGGCTATAAACTTATTTTATTTTTCTTGTGACAGAATTGAAAATTAAACCAATAACAACACATTTCTTGCAAATAAATCAATCAAATAGTAGTGAACACTTTACTTGGCTATGTAATTCCTTGATAAAATAATTTATAGTTGATATGCATTAAATGTTGAAAAATAAAATTTGTCTTTTTTTTATCACGACTACTGAATTATCATATGATTTGATTTTCTTGTAAGTTTTACATAAACCAATTAATGGATGTATTTTAAGCTTACTTGAAAAGCGTACTAGTTATTTTTGATTGGTCACAATATGGGATAGATTATACAGGATTACGTGAAATTTCACATTTACAAGGGACATCTTAACAACTGCTATTAACCTTTTTGTTAACAAATTAAAAATGTTTCTTAGTTTTTTTATGACAATAAATTAAGTGTTCATTCAAGGGGCACCTGATTACACAAGAATACATTTGTATTATTAAATAATTTGTACCTAAAATTTTTGTTACCGACAAACATTCACAAGTTTAATACAACTAATGAAAACAGTTGGTTTATACTGGAGTACGTGCATAACCATATTTTCGTTTATATGGGGTAACTATATATTGCAAGGTGAAAGCTCAAGCAGATTCACAAAGGAAAGGGATTCCATTGTAAAGCGTATGTCTATAGCTCCTCAAATGTTGTGACACCATTAAAAATTATTCTATAGCTAAAACTTCTGTCTTCTTTTTTTTTTTATTGCAAACTGATCTATTGACAAAGATTTGTTTCAATAACCATAGCGATCATCTTTCTGAGGACCACTGATGGTCAATTCGTCTGCGACATTTCTCCTTTTTATCAATATTTTTTTTTTTCGAAGATACTAGACATATGACATTCCTACGCAAACTAATCTCAAATCTACTATTCTTAGTATAAAAGGTCGTCAATTTTGAAATACTCTGATGATTGCTATAATATTTCTAAGTGTGACGTTCCAAACATATTTTGCCGGGTCTTATAAACCACCCTTAACACAATAAAACGTATAATAAAATAAAACTTAAAAATACAAATTCTATCAAATACTTTTTTACAAACTTACAAACTAAGCAAAACAACCGAACATAAGAAATAGTACATACAGTTTTATCAGTTATGAGAGTGTAATATTTTACACAGCGTACTAGTTATTTTAACTGGTCACACAATATGGGAAAGATTATAAAAAAGTAGTGAAACTTCGCAGTTATAAGATAAATATATTTTGAAATATTGTTTTTGACCTTTTGTTTACTAATAAAAATATTTATTGATTATTTGTGACTGTATTTATGAGTTTATATAAGAGGCATCTGATTACACAATTAATTCAATTTTCAACATTAAATGATTGGTACTTTCGTACTTAAACCTGATGTTGCTGATCAACATTACCAGTTAATTAATACAAGTAATGAAAGTGTTATATCTAGCAATAAAATATCATCAGAAAATCTCATTTTTACTTTCCGTTTTACAACTATCAACTGAAAGTAACAGTTTTAGGTAACCCATAATTCTTATTTTAAAAAAAAAAAACACAAATACCATAGACTTAAAATTTCCCGCTTTCGTATTTTTATAATAGCATGGAAATGAGAAGGAAAACGGCAACATACTATTATGAAGCGGTGGAAGCACAAAACATGTTGAACTATTTTGAAAATTTCGGCCTCAAAACATTTGTACAACAGTTTTAAATCTAAAAATAGAACGCCTTTCTGAAATTTATTTAAAAAAAGCTGTATCATATTTTAGTGCATTTAACTTCGTTATTTTAAGGTTTTTGAAGCATAATTTTCACCTGACGACTCTATTCGCTACACTGCTCCATCGGATCAAATTGATACAGGGAAGATATTTAAACGTATAGAAAGGTCTGAACAATTCCCAACGATGTTAGAACTGTCAAATCCGCGATGCAATTTTTTGGTCGTTCCCTCCGCGGGACTCGAACTCTTACCGCTGTGACATATATGGCAACACCGCCTGCACAAAGTCCAGCGCCTGCATTTTCTGTTACTTCAGGAAGGTCACCAACAACAAAACTAGTGGCTGCAGTAAGCACACTTGGTGAGATCATACCTCCTTATATTATATATAAAGGTTTGCGTCTGACACATGAGTTGGTAAGTAAATGAATGACTGGTACCAAATACAATACATCTCCTAATGAATGGGTTAACACTGAGATTTTCTTGGATTTTTTTCAATAACCATTTTCTTGTTCATGTCATTCAACGCCCTTTTCTTCTATTGTATGATGGGCACTCTGCTAACATCACCATTGATATCATTGAATCTGCCATGGTATCAAATGTTCATCTATCGTTCTCCCTCCACATAGTTCTCACATGTTGCAACCCCTGGGCGTGTCTGTCTTTAGTCCGTTAAAAAAAAGTGTGAATACTGAATTCCAAGACTATGCATGAAAATGGATAAAACGAGAACAAGAAGACATTGATTCTCTGTCAGAGTGGTTGAAGGCCGTGAGGTCTTTAATTTTGAAACTAATGAAAGTTTTAAGTAGGTCAATGAGTGCCAAGGCTACATCGGTTTTCAAAGACCCCGATGTAACAAAAACATTGTCTACTATACATGACAAATATGTTGTCGTACCAGCAGACAAAGCCCAAAACAACATTGTTTTTGTCTGCAAAACGTTTTATATCCAATGTTTATTATCAGAGGTAGACATAGAAAATAATAGCAGTGATAAGACCTACATTGCTACCTCTCTCTCCAAAGAAGAGATTGTGGAAAACCATAAATCTGTGCTATCCTCTTTTGGTCTCTCTACCAAGGACGATGATTGTGATTTAGCGTCTATGTACTGGATTCCTAATTTTCACAAAAATCCATACAAACAACGTTTCATAGCTGGATCCGCAAACTGTACCACCAAACCTCTTTCAAAACCTTTTACTTCTATACTCACAACTGTCAAAGAGGGTCTACAGTCCTAGCACAACACTTGTTACTCCCTTAGTGGTATTAATTCAATGTGGATCCTGACAAATTCGAAAGATCTTTTAGAGACAATCAGTTCAAGACTATTATCTGAATATAATAGCATTAAAACCTATGATTTTTCAGCACTGTATACTTCTATTTCCCATACTCAGTTAAAATCCCGACTTAAAACATTATACATCATTGTTTTTTCCAAAAAAGATGGTACACCTAGATACAAATATATAGTTCTTGGTAGAGATTCCTCTCACTTTGTAAGAAATAATTCCAAATCATCTTCCAAATATACAGAGGAAGATGGTTTACAAAATGCTGGAATTTTTAATCGACAACATATTTTGTTCAGTGTGGTGAACGTGTTTTTCAACAAACGGTCGGCATTCCAATGGGAACAAATTGTGCTCCTTTACTTGCTGACCTATTCCTTCTCTCTTATGAGGCTGACTTTATAGCTGATCTGATCAGAAAGAAGAAAGAATATTGTTTGGCTAGATCCTTCAATCTCAGTTTCCGCTGTATAGATGACGTATTATCTTTAAACAATCCCAATTTCGGGGATTTGATACATCGTATCTACCCAAAAGAACTTGAGATAAAGGATACTACAGACACTGTGAAGTCAGCCTCATATTTTGACCTACACTTAGAAATCGATGGTAAAGGAAAACTATTGACCAAACTTTACGACAAACTTTTCATTCAGAATTGTCAACTTCCCTTTCATCTGTGGCAGCATACCTTCGGTTCCTGCGTATGGAGTGTTCATATCACAACTCATACGTTATGCCAGAGCTTGCAGAGTATCCATCAGCACCATGAAAACTCATTTATTCAACGGGTCATAGTTTTCCTTTCCTCGTTTGTCTACCCCGGACATGACTTTTTATGTTGCTTCTATGTGTTTCTAGAAAAGCAGAGGACGCTTACCCTACCGGTGCACCTGGTCCTTGCTGCCAGTTTTGAGTGGAATATGAGTTGCTTATTTACTTTTATTACTCTGTATGTATAATTTTAGTTAGTTTGTTTATGTTCTTTGTTGTGTATGTCTGTTTTCCATGTCTGGTCTTTGTCCCTGGATTACATTCTTTTGATTACCGCTATAACCTTGGTTCCCTTGATTACTCTTCCACAAACATGCGCATGAGAACCCTAATTCAGTAATTACACGTGACCATCTACCTCCATTCATTAACACTGCATACAACAGTTCTATGAGCTTTAAGAAGTGTGCTTACTAAATGAACCCTATTTTTGTGATAATGAAGTACAAAGTGAATGCACTCTAAAGCAGACCTTTATACCCACATTGAATTTCAAAATATTGTGCAATATTGTGTCCAAATGCTTTGTTGTGTCCATAATGAAATGTAAGTCTCTATGTTTAGTGTGTCAATAACTAATATTGTGTCCACACTTGTCTGTGGTCGTATCATGCTGCAAAGTTTTTATTTTAAGTTGGATACATTCTTGTATTGCTCTTTCAATTTGTTTAATTGCTGAGGAGTTTTCTTTACTTTATTATGTTATGGCGAAAGTGATAACATTCACATAAGCTAATTAAAAGTTTATTTGGAATTTACTTGAGTACCTACATGTTTAGACAAAATGTTGCACTTGTCTCTATTACTGTGTGCATGCATCATAAATAAAACATGTTTATACACTAGTAAATCTAGTTGCATCTTCCAGTGACAATATTATTGTAGGATTTAGGGTGCAGGGATTTGATGTCAGATTCAGATAAGAAAGTTTTGTTGCACAAGCACACATTTTTAGTTTTAATTCAGAGGCTACCGAAATCAATATTTCATTTTGAAACAAGAGGCTCCCAGGAGCCTGAATCGCTCACCTGGTTGAATTTTGCCTTTCAAAGGCAATAAATTGAACAAGTTGTCCAACAATTTTAACTCAAGAAGTCTTTGGTAGGGCTTATCATTAAAATCATTTCAACTTTTAAAAGTTTCTTTTAAACTTTTTGTAGTCCTGATAATAAGGATCATTTCAGTTATTGAAAGAAATTTGGCAACCAAAATTTGACCAGAGATAGATCTCATCATGTTGAACATTTCTACTTATTCATATGTTAGCTAAACCTAACGGTTTTGGAGATATATATCAAAAACTACTGTCTAACCCCATGTTCTATTTTAAGTAACGGCGGCCATGTTTTTCGAAGAATCAAAAATTCCCAAACCAGTTTTATGCAGGAGATCCCAAGGACTATTTATACCAAGTTTATATCTAATCAAGTTTGGTTCTAATCAGTCAAGTAGTTTCAGAGGAGAAGAATTTTGTATAATTTATGGCAATAGCTCACATGATCTGGTGAGCTAAAAAAACTGCCTTGTTTAGTAATTGAGAAAATATAGAATCATTTTTATTCTATTTTTCAATGGAGGATAGAAAATTGTTTTCAGGAATTTGGAACATTTTAAAAGATCCCTTTCCTTTGCTAATAAAATGGTCAATGTTGCAGAGATTGAATAAAGATAGATTAATAAAACATAAGGCATGGTCCATTTTACAAATCATTTTGTGCATCAATGCCAAAAACATCATTCTATACGCCCTCTTTATGTTTTTGGTTGAAGTTGCAGTTAGAGTGAGGATTGTGTAATCTATTATATTTTGAACAAAATAAACTTTTCATATATCATCCAATTCATTTTGGGTTATGCCTTTAAAATTTCATATGAAGAAATCCTATGGCTCCTTAGTTTTTGCACCTGTTCCTTGATAACAAGTATGTCAGTTGGGGAATAAAAAGGCAGGTGTGCTGGGTACTGGGATTGCGCCAATGGAACAAAAATATAAAGACCTCAGACACCATTTTAATGGTGTCGCTTTTTTCGAAACAAAAAAATGCATAATGTCGCATAACTGAATGGGACATGGGATATGAATAATGAAAAATCAAGTGAAACTTCTACTAAAACTTCTATTAACAGTCACATTGAAATATGTGTCCATCAAATTTACGACGATCTCTTTCGTTTTCCAACTCGATTCAAAATCTATCCAGTGTCTTAATTCAGAATTATCGACTCCATGTTGTTCCAGTACACATGCTTGTTTAGATACACAAAGTAGGCAGTGTTTGTGGATCTCACGTGACCGTCTGTGCATGACGGAATCTGATTTGCAAACGAAGTTGGAAATTGAAAGTAAATGGCTGCAGACCCTGGATTAAGGCTTTCAATCTTCTTTTTACCCAAATACGATGACAAAAAAAAAGCCGATAAAACGTACGTCAGCATAAAGAAAAAAATTAATATGTTTAACAATAATTTTGGACCATTATTGTAATTATAATTGCTCCCACTCTTACAAACTGCAGAAAGATGTCAGTTTTGAGCAGTTTGATTGAAATGAATGTATCACAGCTATACGTATAATGCTTATTTTGACAATTTAACGTTTTAAACAATTTTAGAAGACCATTAAGGTAATTTTAAATGTTCGCGCTAATTTTATTTGCAAAAAATGTCTCATTTTGAAAACATAAATATATATTTGACAGCCATTAACATAATAATGATATAGACAATTTTAACATTTTTTTACAATAAATTTAGACTAATAGGTATTTTTTTTAAAGTGTTCGCACACATACACTTTGCAAAATATGCGATTTTGAAGATTTTTGACTGAAATATGAGGGTTGCAACCACCAACCGGATAATAATACAGCCACTTTTAATATTTTCAACAATAATTTTGGACCATCATTGCAATTGAATTATTTTTGCATCCTTAAAATCTGCATAAATTTGATTGAAATTAAAGTGCAATAGCCACACAGATAATGTTTATTTTTTTTACAATATTAACATTGTAAATAATTATCTAAGACCATTAAGGTAATTTTAAGTGTTTGCACTCATTTAATTGGAAAAAAAATTCTCATTTCCAAGAATTTGGTTTGAAATATATGTATAACAACAATCAACAAAAACCTTATCTGGATAATATTTACATTTTTAAGAATAATTTTAGAAATCATATTCAACCACTGTTTATACTTATATCTATAGTTTTTAGAATATTTAGCATTATTATTTTTCATGCAGCTCGGAGTGGCCATATTACATGAATACAATGCAAATATCGCGTGATTTCAGTACTACTCAAAATCGCCAGCAAGATTCTAAAATAATTTTGATTGCACAAAACTTTTCGCATCCTAATGCATGATATGTGTTTGATGAAATATGTACATTACTTTTTTTCGGAATGGGGAAAGGCATTTAACAACGGGAAATAAGTCTATGTAATGGGGGATGGAGCAATGGTGAATTTGGCTTTAGGGAATAGGATATCAGACAATGGGGGAATGGGGTATGGGGCAATTGGGAATGGGGGATTGGGCAATTGGGTATGGGGCAAGTGGAAAGTTTATCCCATACAGGGACTGTATGATGACTTTTCTGTCAATCTATTACAAAATTGGTCATGTGTTAGTTAGATGAATTAAAAACCTTAACGGGAGACAAATTGGCCCTTACCGATAGGAATATAACATACTGGTATTAACGTCTCTTTATCCGGTTTAATGAGTTAATATCCAAAATGATGGCCAAAAATATGTATAATGATGAGGTATGTTCCAAAACAGGAGTGTCTAGACATGTTTTGTGTAGAGTGGGAGGTTAAAAACAGAGTTGAGTTCGAATAAGATGGTACAAGACGTTTCTGTATGAAAAAGAAGACGCTCTTGCATCTTTGGTGATGAATTGTGGTTATGGCCAGAACTCGTTATCCGTCTTGAATTTTGGTCGAATAGACTCATCATATTTATGTTATTGTTTTATTGGCTTGAAAAGTTTCCTTTACGTTTGATGTTGCCATTGCACCTGAAAAGTATGACAGTATATAGTCAGCATATCCAATATTCCACTTTATTATCAAGCGTCGTTAAGGATGAATACATTACAGAATCTCTCTTCAGGGATTATACTTGCAGACAGTACTATTAATTACGAAAACCTTTTAAAGTGGTTATGTTTTCTTTCTTCGATTGCTACATTATGTACTTTTTAATACATTGTGTTAACAAGTTTATATCAGCGCGTACAATGTTATAGAGAAAACTATCAAACAGAAAGGAAAGTCAAGGAAGTAGCTAGTATATTGTTGAGTGTGTAAACCAACATAAAATGTATCACTACTAATGTTGAGTGTTAACAGTACACGTTACGTTTGTTTGTTTGTTTGTTTGTTGGGGTTTAACGTCCGGGCAGCAATATTTCAGCTATATTCAGACGATGAACATGAAACTGATGATAAAATGAACATGCAATGATGATGAAATGAAAAAAAGGATGGGACATAAGGACAATAGGGTCGACAAATTTTGATTGCCATTGGAAATAGGGAGAGGTGGGTAGGGTCGGGCAATTAATCCTCCTGTGGCGGAGCCTTATGGTTCCTACTCTGGAAGAATACCACAGTAGGGTTCTTTAACGTGCGAGGAACGTGACATCTTTCCCAACACGGTGCACCACTATGGTTTGCGGTCAGGTTTTTCGTATTATAGCCTGACAACTCCAGCATGTAACACGCCAGGGGTACCCCATTCCACCACCTGGGGCACACATCCCAGTTGCTTTGTGAGCAGAGCGCCCTAGCCCCCGGCTAGGGTTGTGAGCACTATTTAGTCGCCTTTTACGACAAGCTTAGCGCTGCTCCAGGCCCATTTTTAAACACCCGGACCTGCACGGGGCGTACACTTTACGATACTCGAGGTAATTGGAGAGACATAAACTGTAGCTACTGGTAACAAAAGATAGCGGATATTGAAAGTCGTATTGCGCGCATCATGAAAGAGTAATCAAGGAAACCAAGGTTATAGCGGTAATCAAAATAATGTAATCCAGGGACAAAGACCAGACATGGAAAACAGACATACACAACAAAGAACATAAAGTAACTAAAATCACACATACAAAGTAACAAAAGTGAATGAGCAACTCGGATGAAATCTATATTATATATGGTAAAAAGATTCATATGTTACCGGGACCATATTGTTATCGTTGTATTAAAAGAAGGATTTTTTCCCTTTTTTATAAATTGATGTCATGGATCCTTACCTTTTGAAAAAGTAAGACATATTTTCACAACGAATAATGAAAGGTATTTTGCAGTTGAAATGTGAAAAGGAAACTCCAATGTATACGACTTCAAAAAGTGTATTAGAATGTCGAAGACACAATTTCAGTTCCGGTGAACCAGAGTGGCACGTTTGTCTTATTTTACGTATAGTCCATTAATCCATCAAATATAGACCTCTGTAGTATCAATGATTCTTTGATAACCTTAGCAACAGGGTATAGGATGACACACATGCAGAGAAAAAAAAGCGATGTCTTATACTACATTATATTTGTAGTTGCAAATACAGGTACTATCGATCAGATGTGTTTTTGGTAGTACATTTAGTTTAAACGATAATTCGGAAGTCGTAGAGCTATCCACAAAAGGTCTAAAGCTAAGTTAGTTAAAAATAGTTTAATGTAAAAGAGTAATCTTCTTCTTTAAGAGACTGCAAGTTTTATTCAATTTACCACTGGTTGTGGGATAAAATGAAGTAAAACTATTAATTTGTTTTTTTTAATAGTTTTCTATATAGTTGGAAGTATGGACAAAATGAAAGCAACGTTTTTTTTTTCTGATTGCATGTAGACTAATATCATATCTTAAGAATTTCAAGATAATCGTAAATTTATTATATCAACGGAAACAAAATTACATGAAAGTCAAAACATTTCAGCGAAGTACAAAATAAAAAAAAACGCACCTCCACGACGAGGCCAACGCATTTATGCGTTGTAATTGACAGTCAACAATCATGTCTAATCATCGCAGTTCAGCGGGATCATAAACGCACTTTGGCGTACTACTATCGTAACTCCGCGTCCTATCGCGGTTTCGGGTTTTACAAGTACTTATTTTTTTTCCAAAATATACCAAAATAGGAATGTTAGGTAAGAACATTATATATGAAGTTATATATCTTTAATTAAATCATCGTTTTCTTTTGCATCTTTCCTTACATTTATTACAGCTCTAATTTACAAAAGATGGTAATTAAACATAAAATTTCATATTTATGTTATGTTATTGTGATATGAATGTGTTCTATGTTTTATCAGTTTTTGTTTTTTTTTTAATTTTTGTTTTTGTTTTTGTTTTTGTTTGTTTTTGTTTGTTTTTGTTTGTTTTTTTTTTCATCTTATTATTTTTTTATAAACCATAAACCTCTCATATCATATTAATTTTTGTGTAACTGGAAGTATGCCATTATTTGGAATAGATTAATGTGATATGAATTCTGTCTCTATGTTACATACTACTCATTGTTGGAACACTCACTGTAAAAAGGAGCAGTATTTTAGATTTTGTAGGGCATTGTTTTTTATTTACACCTTAATGCTTACTACTATAAAACGAATATGCTATTTTGAATATATTATTTTAGTTGTTATGGTGTAAAACCACATTAAACGTTTTCCAAACACTTTAAACACTTATCCCTAATATTTTGTCTAAATGAAATGCTAAAAGCTATGATTTTTGTATTATTCATATCATGACAACCCAATCATATAATTTCATTTTCTCGCGCCTTCGTATAATACATCAAAATACATATTTTCAGCATACGAATCGGCGGTCGCAGTGATGTAGGTTATAAGGAAGCTTTTTTGCAGTTATGAGACAGTCTATATATACATATAGTTTTGTAAAACTGATAATATGTCATTATTCCGAATAGGATATTGTTATATGAAATCTTTCAATATGTTTTATTATACTTACAGTCTACGTACACGTCAGTTCTAACTGGAAGAAAAAAATAGAAAATAATACAGTCTTTATCGATCTGTTCGGAATTCTGCTATTTATTACTTAATGCATACTACTGAAAATGTTTCACGTGAATTTTGATTATATGTTTTTGTATTACATGTATCTTGCAATAAAACTATACAAAAACCCAGTGCCAAGCATTTAAATTCCCAAAAGAACTAAATATAACTAACATTTGGTATAAAATGTGTGAATATTTAGATAGTAGTGTTATTTCATCATGTCCACTGAAAATATATATTTTTTTCGCGCATTCACGTTAAACATAAGCGACATAATTTTCAGCCTTAATAAAAAAACAAACTAAAAAAAAACAAGATCGACAGGGAACGATATAGAGTTATTCGGTTAGGTTATTAGGAAAGTATATATATTCAATCAAAAATAGGCCTGCAGCAGCGCTAAGCTTGTCGTAAAAGGCGACTAAATAGTGCTCAGAACCCTAGCCGGGGTTCTGAGCACTATTTAGTCGCCTTTTACGACAAACTTAGCGCTGCTGCAGGCCTATTCTTTTAACACCCGGACCTGCACGGGGCAAATATTAGTTCTAAATACTATAACAAAATGAAGATACCATCTTTGACATTTACCCTCTGAATTTGTTTTATTTCTTAGTCTATGCATTTTATATTGGAAAGTAAGTAATTTCATCTCTTCTCTATATTAATGTTAAAAAATGGTGTTTTCCTGAGCAACTGTAATTGCAGAATGTCAGTTATTTTTTTTTTAATTAATGAAGACGATCGGAGGACTATTAAAGGTGTTTTATGCTATTTAAAAAAACATATTTTTATTTGAATTTATTAAAATTGCTAGCATACGTTTTTTATAAGTTTTTTTTATTTAACAGGTTTCAAAATCAGCGGTATTTCTAAGTTTGATTTTTCATTGTGAGTCACTAGCTCATTTTTACTTAAAAATGGTTTCATATAACTTGTAAGTCGCAACCAAATGTGTTTAAATTTTACAAGAATATTTGTATTAATGTTTTCGTCCTGAATTGTAATTAAAAAAGAAATGAAGTTTTGCCAAGAAATTCCTATTAAAATTTTGCTGTGTGGTAAAATTTATTTAGTCTCTCAAAGTTGACGTGAGATTGATTTATGTTGATATGTCTCATGATGTTTTCCCAGATAGATAGATTTCTTATTATATTTCCATTCTAATTATCGGATATTGATATGTATAGATTCAGAATCTCAGTGTGAAGATTTGAAATATACCAATATTTTTTTTTCTTAGACAAAAATACATGTTCCTTGATCCGTTGGGATCTATTTTGCAAACGGAACCGGGGAAATAAAGAAATGATCGTATCCTTTGAAGTTGGGATATGTGCAAACAAACTTAAGATCGACTAATTCTTCTTCTACTATACGAACAGTATTGGCCATTAAATTGTGAAAATAAAGAACAAGCGTGTGATACAGAAGTTAATAGAACTGCAAAATCGTCAATCTTTGGACATTTTACTAGTAAATCAGTATCTCTAACTCCTATTATACATGAAATTAATAAAATATTTCATTTAAATCCAGCTAAATATTCGAACTTAATAATACTTTTACGCTATCGTGTGTTGTTCAATAAGTTTATTGAGAACTTTTAACTAACAAAATACTTATAAAAAACAAAAACTTTATTAAATGATGAAATAGATGAGACCGAAGCACAAACTATTCACGCATGAAGTTTATGAATGTTTACCGTCAATAGATAGAGCTAAACAGTTATCGACTAACAGTAAACTCTAATTTGAATCCCAATCAAGATACAAATAAACTTATGCAGTGTGGTGTGCGTCTTGGGTATGCAGATAATCTACCTTATGACACGATGTATCCAATTATATTGCCCACAAAATATGTGACAAAGCGTATTGTGAGACATTACCATAATAACTATAACCATGTAGCCCCATGCAGGTCCGGGTGTTAAAAGAATAGGTCTGCAGCAGCGCTAAGCTTGTCGTAAAAGGCGACTAAATAGTGCTCAGAACCCTGCCTACAGAGCAACTGGGATGTGTGCCTCAGGTGGTGGAATGGGGTACCCCTGGCGTGTTACATGCTGGGGTTGTCAGGCTATAATACGGAAAACCTGACCGCAAACCATAGTGGTGCACCGTGTTGGGAAAGATGCCACGTTCCTCGCACGTTAAAGAACCCTACTGTGGTATTCTCTCGGAGTAGGAACCATAGGGCTCCGCCACAGGAGGCTAAATTGCCCGACCCTACCCACCTCTCCCTATTTCCAGTGGCAATCAAAATTTGTCGACCCCATTGTCCTTGTGTCCCATCCCTTTTTCATCATCATTTCATGTTCATTTAATCATCAATTTCATGTTCATCGTCTGAATATAGCTGAAATATTGCTGCTCGGACGTTAAACCCCAACAAACAAACAAACAAACTATAACCATGTAAGTTAAACAAATAAGACATTATCGGCGATGCCTAGTAAACTCCGTATAATTCGAATTGTGGTCTTCGTTGACAAATGTGATGCAATTTGTTTCAAGGAATGATAGATGAAAGGGACCATTATCCAAGGAAAAAATGGCGTAGAGTTCAAAAATGTTTTCGACATTTTTGTAATCGTTGGTAACATGAGAAGTAACCTGCGTAGAAAAAAAAACGATCAAATTGGACAAAAACGTTCAAGGACTGGAAAATTAATTATTTTGTTCTCGTAATGAATCACAAAGTTTCGAGATGACATCGGCCGTAAAGTAGGATAATATATGTTTTTTTCCTGGAAAATATGTTGGAGTTGCGCAAGAGAGATAAGAAACTGTTTTAGTTCGGCCATTATGCAAGCTATGTCTTTAAAACCTTTCGATTAGTTACTAATGGACTTATGGAGTGACTAAGTGCTTAATAGACGATACTAAAATGATTTTCTAAATTTTGTTGCTTTTCGTATTATAAATTTACCTGAATTTATATGTGCATTTTTTGTATTCTGATTGCTAGATTCAATCAAGAAGGGGATAAATCGTATGAAGAAAAAATATTTTTAGTTATGTTCAATTGAAATTATCTTAAGTAATAGCGTTTGGTTTCTTTTAAACTTTTTTTAGTTCAGAGATATTAATGGCTGGCCAGTTTAAAAATGATTAATAATCTGTTTTGCCTGTAGTTTCATTATATTTTTGCTGATAACACTTGCGGGTGTCTGAAGTATCAAATGTTTATTCATTCTATTAATTTCACTGTCCAGTGATTTCCGCAAATAATTTTGTTACTATTGAAGCGGCATAATTAGTGAATAGCAATGGTCAGTTCAATGTGTATTGGGTGGAGTTGTTAAATTGTAATCGAGGTATCTAGACACTAAATTGTCGGTCAAGTCCATATCGGCACATCCTTTCCTAATCCTATTCAAAAATGTAATTATATTAAGGTTTAAATGTGGATGTTAAAACCGATTGAGAAACATCTGGGAGCGACGAAAGGGTCTTTAAAATTTATGACAAAAAGAAGAATATAGCAAAAGTAAATCGACTTCCCAAACTCTAAAGACAGACTTATGCAAGTGTAAGGGAAGTAGCTTATCGAACAGAAAATGAAAAAAAAATGCGGGATAAATTACATGACACTAAATAAAATGCAATGGAAGTAATGGTCGAAAGTTTTAATGAATATAACACGCGGGATGAAGTTGCAAATGTTCGTAAAATCACAAATGAAATAGAGCGAATCGAAAGTAAACTTTCAGAGACAGAATCTCTTGGTTAACCTTTTTCTATTCCAACTGTTACTTTTTTTGGAATTTATAACATGAACACTGTGATCTAAGCTGCTAATTCTCCGCTTGTGTAATTCTTTACATTCTTTGATTCCTCAATATCTACTCCTTGAGCCCTTCTCTCCGAAACGATAATACAGCACATTCCTGATTATTATAGCAATTCAAACTAAATATAAAGAATAAAAATATGCTGGCTTTTTACCCATGAATCACATTTTGCATTATCCTTATCTGGAGTGCTACTTAAATGACGAGGTTAAAACTTACGGAAACAAATAGTAAATAATTGTAAGGAAATGATGCCTGTTGAATGCAATTTTTTTTGTTTAAATGGTAAAACGAAATCATGTATTGCTGTGTTTAAAACTATAAAGGTGATCTGAAATATGCATTGGGATTGAGTGAGCAAAATAAATGAAGTTCCAAACGTTGATATGATGATTGGATTAGACTACCCTAATAGTATTATACGTATCGATATATTCAATGTTGGCAAAGTTGATTCCGCTAGGGTCAAAACATAATTAAGGTGAAACTTGGTGTTCTGCATATAAGATTTAAAATTGTAAAACAGGATCGAGCTCTGTTCTAGATTTGACAGGTCAGTGGAAGTGAAAAACACAATTGTTATTATTTTCTCGACGTAACGGAAAAATCTGCTATAGAATGTCAAATCAACTTTGAAATAAAAACAGAGCACAGTGCATGTATATTGCTGCACTTATTAGGACTACCTTGTATCTAATCAAAACAAAAATATATATATCACTGAGGACAAAAATAGTGCAAATCCAACTTTCGTTTTCTCTTATTTGTAGACAAAACCTCAAACGGTATGATTACAGTCAAGATTAAAATACGGAGCAAGTAAACAATTAATATATCCGATGTTCTCTCGTTTATTTTCGATATCATAACTCTGTCCATTCGGAACTTTTTCATACGTATCAGCGTTCTCGAATGCTTTTAATTTGTAATGCATGTGTACATGATGCTGTACATTTCATTAATCTATATATAGTCCTAAAGTACGTTGTAAAGGAAATGCATTTTAATTCATTAACAACGCTTATATTCGTAATTTAAATATATTTGTAATGTAGTAAATGTATAGCCTATTATTAGTCTGTGTGCAATATTCCCATATTAATGAAACACTGAGTTAATAATTATACCAAAAGGGGAAAAGGATCACATGAGATGCTCATGCTAGTACAATATGCCGTTTTTCCATATTTGGAAAAAAAGCGGCGTCTCCGATAATACGTAAGAAATGGGTAATATTAATTTTAAGCTGAAACCTCGCATGATACTTGAAACCGTTTATAAATTTTCGTTCTTCTTCTTATGTATCTAAGTGAAATTCCACAAGAAGTGTCTGTGTAATGGAAACTTATAATCGCCAGAAGGCACTGATGTAGACATGACTTAAAGCATGATAGCAATTTATGATTTGTTCTTTTACGTAAGAGAAAAATATACTTGAAACACCTTTACTATCCTGCTGATTTGAATTTGATTTTAACATATTTTATTGCATGATTTAACAGCAAAAGGATCGAACGAAAGTTATATCAACTCTCCTGTACTATCCTGGAATCATCTACAAAACAATTTTTCGTACATTGATCACACGGTCGATACTAGGTTACATGGTATTTCCACAGGATCGTAACAATTGAGGTTTTTATAATTTTTATATATAGACAAATATTTTGATGTTATGCAAGTAGTAAAGATGTTGCATACGATAAATATTTTTTGGATGGTGCAGGGTGGTGCACTCTCAATGTGCATACACATGACGTCACATCCGTTGGCTGTGGACCGGAAATGACATGAACGTTAGGAGGGGTACCGGAAATGAACCTTGCGCAACGAAGGGAACTTTGGGACACTTTAATCAAGGAAGTTTGCCCTTATAGGTTGTCCCGGAAACGACCCCTTTAGAAACCCTATTTTAAGTATCCATAATAGTGTGATTTCATAGTATGGTGTATATTCATACACTTTTTCCATAGTTTGTTTCCTACGCCCCTACCTTACAGTTTAAATTTGAGCCAACCATGTATGACTGTTTAAAAAGGGAGATGTGACATTTTTGGTACTTCTTTAATATTTTCGATGGGTGCAAGTCACTAACGTTCAACTGATTTGCCTCGTGTAATGAAACCATATCGGGTAATCATTTGAGGAAGTATTTTTTTATATTCATGTTATTTTTTATATCGGCTTGCAAGGTTTCGTATAGGTTTGACGTTGTCGTTGCTCCATAGTCTGCGTATCCATGTATTAATTCCCGAGTAGTTCCGCACATTCGTTTGTTGAACCGTTCCTGTGTTTCGCAGACATACATTCATATCATTTTTAGTAATATTTGGCCAGTTAGTTTTAAAGGAGAATATTTCAAAAAAGTACTAAAATAGGGAAAAGACATCGAAAGGTAATAACTCCAACATGACTCAACAGATTACAACGAAAAATTGACCAAATATACATCTCATTAGGCTAAACACTTTCGTTTCGTAAGAAATTGGTTTAACCTAACGGTTTTGAAGATATATGCAAAAACCTTCGGTCTGACCCCTTTGTTTTCTTTAAGTAGTATTGGCTATAATTGTCGACGGATCAATCATCCCAACATCATTTTTATGCAAAATGTCATATGGAAAATGTATACCAAGGTCGGTTTTGAATTGTTAAGTTGTTTTTTAGGAGATGAGTTTTGACAAATTGTTAACGACCACGACCGACCACGACCACGACGGACACTAAGTGATGGCATAAGCTTACGTTAACTAAAAAGGGTATGACAAAAATTACCGACCTCGTATTTATTAACAGTTTCGGTACATATTCTTAAAAGTGAAATGGTGATTAAACGTTTTTTCATTAGCCAAACCTCTAGCTACCATAGTGACAATGATATTAACGTTTTTAATTTGTGTTCTGCACAGAGGTCATAATGTTTTCGTTCCATATCCTTGAATAATTTCAAACAGTGATATTAAATCATGTCTTTATAATATTTTTTATAAATGTATGTTGACTTAGACAGGAAGGTTTCTCTTACTTTTGTGAAATCTATTTCTGTGTCATTTTTTTTTTTTTTTGATATAATATTCTTTCGTAGCTATCTTAATTCAATGAGTTTAAAAAAAAACAGATTCTACGCAAACATAAAAAAGAGAATTGTCTTTGTCATTACTTATATAAAAATTCCAATTTTTGAAAGCATAGCTTAAAAATGTAAGTACAAAATTACCAACCTTGAACTCATAAATCGGATAGGAAGATATCAAATGGTAACACAAAGCTAAAATGTAAATAAATTGTCATCTATGTACTTCATTTGTTAGATACATTTTTTAAGTGAAATTGTGGATTAAGACTAGTTTTATGGCTAGCCAAACCTCAAGCTACCATAGTGACTGTCATATTATATTTTGACGCCGGCAAAATATTGACCTCGGGGTAAAAATATCATATGATATCTTAACAATGAGGTCAGTATATCGTATCAAATATTGACGCCATATAAATGAAATATTATTATTCACCTCTCAGGATGTTTACACCCCCTACAAGGGTGTTAATTATCACAGAAAAGGGGTTAATATAACGCAGCCGGGGGTTGAATTATCTTAACAAAAGGGTTTTAATGTACATTATTGCAGCAGGGGATTAATTTATAGCAATGTCGGGGAGGGGGGGTGTTAAATTGTCATACAAATGGCGTTAATTCATCGCAGAAGAGGGTTAAAATATTACAGCAGGAGGGTTAAATCATCATAACGGGGGATTTATTTATCGTACCTAGTGGTTGGCTTCAGATATCATATAAGAAGGGTTAAGTTACCAATCATAGGGTTACCTTATTGCATCGGGGGTTAAAATATCGCAGCAGCATGGTTAAATATAAGGAACAAGGTGGGTTAATATATCCTAATAGGGGGTTTATTTATCGCATCAGGGGTTTAGATATCATAAGAGGGGATTTTTTTTATCGAAACAAGGGGTTTAATCATAATGAAAGAGGGTATTTATCGCATCGGGGGCTGGGGTAAATTATCTCAGCCAAGGGGCTAAAATATCGCAGCAGGGGGTAAAACTATCGAAATAGAGGGTTTAAATGTCATAACAGGGGGTTCATTTATCGCACTAGGGTGTTAAAAAATAGCATTAGACGGGTTAAGATATTGCAGCAGGGGTGTTAAGCTATTATAACAGGGGCATTATCTTATTGCAGGAAGAGTGTTAAATAACCCTGTAAATTAATATTATGGTAGTTATTTGGAAACGTGTAGATCAATATCATATAAATCTATTATTTTTATGCAAGATATTGGGAACACCAGGAAAATCGTCATTGCGTGCGCATTTTTTGTTTTCTA
This sequence comes from Perna viridis, assembly GCA_037379345.1. Taxonomy (NCBI): domain Eukaryota; kingdom Metazoa; phylum Mollusca; class Bivalvia; order Mytilida; family Mytilidae; genus Perna; species Perna viridis. Next base: position 26,175,333 of record CM074519.1, on the reverse strand, counting down.
TTTTAAGTGTTTCAAGTCATGAGCCTAGCATCAACCATTGCTGTCCTTTTGAAGTATGAATTATTTTGTACAATTTCATTGGCATCCGCACATTTCTGTGATTTTTTTAACCACACTGCTAACATGAATAAACCTACCTGTTATGATATTTAAACCCCTGTTCCAATATTTAAATCCCCTCACGAAAAAATAATCCGCGTTTTGATATTTCTAACAACCATCTGCCATATATTAACCCCCTCCTACGATAAATTCACTCCATTTTATGATCTTTTAACCACATGCTGCGAATTTTAACTCCCCTATTGTAATATTTTAACAACTTACTGCGTTAAACTACCCCCTCCCGTTATAATATTTAAACCCGCTGCTGTAATATATTGACCCCTTTGCTATGATGAATTAACCCCCGTTATATTTTAATCCTCCTGCTGCAATAAATTAATCATCCGGTTATGATATTTCAACCTCTTGCACTGCTATTTTAATCCGTCTGTTTCATTATATTAATTCCCCTGCAAAAAATACCTTCCCTGTTATGATATTTTAACCCCATTGCTGATGTAAATTAATTTTCCTAAAGCCACATTTTAACCATAAATGCTGCGATAAATTATCCACTGTTATGATACTTTAAAACTCTGCTGCGATATTTTACTCCCCTGTTGCAATATTTGAACCCCCGTCCTGCAATAAATTAACCCCTGCTGTAACAAACTAACCCCCGAGTAATATTTGAACACCCGCTGCGATAAGTTAACTCCAACATGCGGCATTTTTACCCCCTGCTGCAATATTTTAACTCCCTCCAGTGATAAATTACCCCCTCCCCATAATTATATAAATACCTACAGTGTGAGGCTCAAGTTATGATAAGGGGGAGTCATAATTTCGCTATGATATTTTTACTGTGGGGTCACTTTATCGTGGGTGTCACAATATCGTATGACAGTGAAAATAACGAATATGGCGCAACTTTATGTTCTGTACAAAATAATCAAATTAGGTTAAACAGTAGTGCGCTTAGTTCCATTTAGGACACGTCAGTTTAGGTAAAAAAAAACACATCTGAAATTATTTCTTCCAATGTAACGGATTAATCTGTTCTAATATGTTATATCAATCATGATATATAAACAGGACAAATTGATTCATGTATATTACTACGCATATTTTAGGGAAGTTATTAATATGGACGTTAATATCGTCTCTCTTATCAAACAATCTATTGCTAAGGTGACCACTGGTGTTTCATTCGGGATGTATTTCTTAAACAAAAGAGACTTTCACAGCTTTCCGATAATTCTTCATTTTTATGCCATGCGTTTTATGTAAATTATTATTTTATACAAATATGTGTATATGTTGTTTAAAATTCAAGTTGACACATACAAGGTAAGAAAATATGCATGCATAAATAAATTATAAAATGGAATTAATATTTTCAATCCATATCATTGAACATTTTTTGATAGTTATGTTGCATCTTGTCTTTATATCATACTGTATATAACTGAGTGAAGAAGGAAACTTTATCTGCGTGAAGTATTCCTAAGGCATATTCTAAAATATTATATGTTTGTTACCTTTTTTTAATTCAATGAAATGCTAAAGCAGGCTTTACTAAAATCAATGTCTTTGTTGTTACTGATCTCAGACAATTCCATGCTTTGACAGCACTGCTTAAAAACAGAGGTTCCAAGGAAGCCGAATCGCTTAGCTGCTGAAATTTTTTGCCATTAAAGAACAATAACTCTAACAAGGTTTTTTTCGCACAATTTTGACTAAAAGAAGATTGTTGTAGGACTTATCATATGGACGACCTCATCAATTAAAAGTTTCCTTGTATCTATCATACTTTTTAGGATATTGACTGAAACTGCCAAACATCATTCTCCGTTTTTCAAGACAATAACTCCAAGCGGTCCGACAACTTTGATCCCCGTTGCAGGTCTTATAATGAAGATCATTTCGACAACTGAAAGAGTTTGGCTAAACCTATTGGGTTTTGAGATATTACAGAAAACGTCTGAGTGACTCCTTGTTCTTTTTGGGCAGTAGGAGCAATTTTTTTGATAGACCTTCTTGTATGTCTTCTGGTTATTGTTATTCTTTTTTCTTTTCTGCCGCCCAATTTCCCTGCGTCTGATTAAATTGTATCGCGACAAGATTTTGACCGTTTGTTGCAATCTGAGATAAGCCTATGAGACGTGATCAGTTATCTGCCCCGTAGCGGAAAAACCAATTTTGTTAACATTTCGTAAACCGTTTTAGATACACACAAACCGAAAGCTCCATATTGTTCACGAACAGCGGGTAGTACTATTGGATAATGTTTGGAAAGATTTGAGGTGTCCTTGGTTACGCGATTTCGCGACCTAAATTCATGTGGTCACTTTACTCTAAAACCGTAAGTCGTACAGACTTGGGACTTTCACTCTTGATCTTAGATATGTTGTGTGTTTGAAAATGTCAAGGTCAAAGGTCAAAGGTCACAAATTTGACTTTGGCCTTGTTATGGAGTGGACTTGAAAACGGTAACGTATAGACAAAAATGATGGACACATAAAATGTGTATGTGAATAAGATCTTCATTTGTTATGTAGAACACAAAGCGTTTTAATGTAGCGTTTTGATTTTATAGCCCGAAAACTGGTAGTTTTAGTGAGGTTTGCAATGTTTTGCTTATAGGTCACAAACCGTTTTAGATAGAAGTGTACTGTAAATGACAAATATGTGCAGAATAACAAGTTCTACAAGAAAAGTAGATATGTCCATTAAGCATTTTCAAAAATGGAAGAGTCATGGCCAAAACAAAAACGATTTTTAATGTTATTTTGATAGGATCGGTCAATTTGTTTCAAATGATTTCAACGAAAAGTACCTACAAACTATATATATTCTTGATCAGGACCATAAAATGCTACCTACATATTCAAGGTCAAGGGTCAAGATCATTTGTTTTATTTGTCAAAAACTGATCAAGATATGTCTTTTTTCCCCATTTTTTCCAATATGGTTAAAGATAAACAACTCAATCTGCTTCCAATCAATTTAGAAGCATGGTTCCACATCCAATGATATGCCACAATATATACTTTCGGTCAAATTTGATGGGTTTTTGAAATTAGTGAAAATAAACCAATTCGGGACATTTTCAAAAAGTGAGGTTTCTTTATCATATTGACTCTAGGATATCATATTTCCATTCGAATAACCAATATGAGCCCTTTTTAACTCATTGTATTAAGGTCTTTCCCATTTCAATGGGAAGACCTTCTTGTATTCCTCCTGATTTTTATTTTTTTTCTGACGCCCAATGTCCCCGCTTCTGATTAAATTGATCGCGAAAATATTTTGACCATCTCTTGCAATCTGTGATAAGACTTTGGAATGCATCCTGTGAAACGTAATCATTTGTCGTTCCAGAGTTATCTGCCCCGTAGCGGCAAAACTAATTTTGTAAAAATTTCTTTGACCGTTATAGGTACACATAAGAAGAAACTTCCATAGTGTACAGAAACAGAGAGCAGTACTATTTGACAACGTTTGAAAAAAAATGAGGTTTCCCTGGTTACGCGATTTCGCGACTTACAATTCAGTTGGTCGCTTAACTATAAAACCATCAGTCATACTTTTGTACTGAAATGCCACATTGTTTCAACATTGTTGTGTCAACTGACATAGTGGAATCAAATCACTGACACCTGTTCCAACACTATTCATACTCTTATCTCTTATCTTATCTTATGATTTGAAAGTACTCATCCAGTGATTTATTTTGACTTCTTTTGAATATCACTCACAGAGATTATCCATTTCCAATGCATAGATTTACTTCATAAAGGGATGGCCATTTGACATGGAAGTGATAATTGGGATCTTTACTTTGGGTACTTTATAATTACCTCCCTTTCATTTCTTCTATTATAACGAGAAAAAAACAGGAAAAAAATTAATTTCTAATGTTAATACTACTAAATTACTGTTTATTATTACTGAAACCCGCTATACGAATTAACGGTAAGAGGGCTCTTGCTCATTCCTTTCAAAAGCCTCAAATCATGTTGAACTCATGGTGTCTCGATTTAAGGCAGTCAAATTGACCGACAAGTTCAAAATGAGACCAAAAAAAATCAGAAACTGAAAACAGAGTAAGGTAGTTCTTTTTCTTCTGTACTTTGGAAAGAGTTAGTGTTGTCCTTAATACACTTGATTATATGCTTGGGTTTAATGCCCGAGCAGCAATATTTCAGCTATATTCATGTAATATACATAAAATGGGTGATAAAATGAACATAAAATAATGAAATTAACAATAGGATCGGACAAAAGAATAATAGTATTGACAATTTTGATTGCCACTGGAAATGGGGAGAGGTGGATAGAGCCGGACAACTTAGCCTTCTATGGCGGAGCCCAATGGTTACTACACCGATAGAATACCAGAGTGGGGTTATTTAACGTGCGAGAGGAACGTGGCATCGTTCCAAAAATGTTGCACCACTATGGCTTGCGGTTAGGTTTTTCGTAAAATGACCTGACGACCCCAGCATGTAACATACCAAGGTACCAATTCCATCACCAGTGACACACAATCCAGTTGCTCTGTTGGCTGAGCGCCCTAGCCCTAGGTCAGGATTTTGAGCTCTATTTAAGTGCCTTTTACGACGAGCTTAGTTTCTGTTCTGTTTCTGGCCTATTCTTTTGATACCCGGATCCACACGGGGCTATTATCCTTAAAAATAACTTGAATTCAGATTCATTTTTTTGTTTCCAATGTGGTTTTACTTATGTTACAACTCGGCCCACAGGCTTGACATCCAAATTTGGCTTCTCTAGTTTAAATAAAATTCATCTTCTTACTGGTTACATAAACCTCGTATAAATAGATAAACAGACTTCGAGTGTGGGACAGTTACCTTTATTTTTCATAACTGAATTTGGAAACTTTAATTCAAAACTGCATTTTATTTGCCATAAAACGCTTTATTAAGAATTTAGTTGATATAAGAAACTGTTCATTTTTGGTTAATCTAATGTTTCATTTTTCTTTTCGTCAGTTGTTGAACAAAAACTTACATTTTATGATCTTAAGATCTGTCATAAACTAAATGGGCTAACATCTAATAAAAATAGCACAAAATATATTGAAACAATGGTAAATGTAACTTTTTATGCAATGAAAATAATGTGACGAATTAAATGGGTCTCCATGCCAAATAATAAAAAAAAAAACAGTCAGTGGGTGGCACATGACATAAGTTTTAAAACAATGTTCCACCATTTCATTATTATGAATAATATCACAAATGTCATTTTTCACAGAGCAGAATGTTTTTCTTCGATTAAATACAACGGTATAAGAGAAAACAGATTACATAAAAAAGCATTGCAATCTGATAACAATTGGAGATAATTCTTTATTTTTGTGCAAAATTTAGTGACTTTTATGAGAACTTTCAAATTATTTTCTGAGCCATCGAAAGTCGACTAAAAATCTTTGACATACACACTTTTTGTAAGATATAATCTTTTCACTGGAACCCAAATTTCAATGAGAAAAAATGTGCCATCCATTTCATAGGATTTACCTGATTTTGCATGGACAGCCTTTTATTTGTTTATGAGTACTTACTCTAAATTAGATATGCAATGAAGGCAACAAATATGAAACATGTTGAAATTAAGTTGAAACATATGATATCAGCACATTCTTACCTGGTTCAAATTTCCGCCTTCGTTGATGACAGCATCCTATTACAACGTTGATAAGAAAGACCAGAAAAACGACCAAAGACCCAATTACTGTCCAAAGTCTGCAAATAGTCATTAACATCAATTTATTGATATTGTTACTTTGTTCTAATTTACACAGTCGTTTAAAGCAACACAAATGCTGGGGAAACGTATGCTGATGGCGTCTTCTTATTACAACGATGATAAAAAAGAACAGAAAAACGGACAAAGTCCCTATTACTATCCCAACTCTTTTTTAAAAAAAATATTGATATTGTACATCGCCTGTAAATCATTTCATAACTGACAAACAGTACTTGTTCAAGACATCATAAGTAGACGTAGAGAGAGAGAGTTTCAAACGAAAGTACATTCATAAGCAACAACAAAACTAAGAACACTAAAATCATGTCACAAAATAAAATGCACATAAGGACAATACAGAACAAAATCATTAACAATTAATTGCGTTATTACATAGGGGCATGCAGACCATGTCATTTTGCAAATCGCTAACTACCTTTGTCCTTTGGAATATTCCAAATATGCACTCAATATTGGTTACTCATTTAAGGGTGACGACCGCTTAAATTTTAGAATAACGACATTTATCAATTTGTAACATAACCTTTTTTTCTATTATTTTGTTTTGTGAACGCCATCAGGCACTATCCAGTTATGGAACTTATTTCTGGTAACAGGCCTACATAACACAAATTCCAAAGGCTTAAAGAGCTTTTATATTTGGAAAATAGGCAATCAAAGCTTCTTGAATTTAAGATTTAAAGTCCAGGTATTTGACAATAAGACAATAAATATTGCAAAACCAATAAACACTACGCAGGGTAGTTAAGTACTTTCGTTGAGGTTTCTACAAGGGGAGATAAGTCTGTCGTGACGACGTCATTTCGTAGCTATAAACGGTCGACGCCATCATCTTCGCTTCGATCATAGCGAGGTGTTTTCTTCAATATTTCCCGGCCTCTGTTACTCATATAATGCATGTATAAGGAAGAAATAAATGTTTTCTCTCAAAATTTTATTGCAAGACGATAGAAGACAATATTTTAAAGAGGAAATATGCCATTTTGTGAATGTGCATTTCATTAGTTATGGCCGGAGCTTTTTACCTTATATGGAAAACGACGTTACTGAGAAGCTTGAGATCTTATTTCTGATCGCACATTCTTTCGACTAGCGAGAAGAAAATGACGTTACAGAACGTAATGTTACGGCTTTTTCAATATGCCAACGTATGAAGTGATAGCTACAGGTAATGTTTATTAACTCTATCAATCGATATTCTATCATTTTGGATCATACACATAAAAGTTTACCTTTCCATGGTCCAAAAACGATGACCCGACTTTGTACACAATCTTGACATGTTTTTAATTTGCAATATCAAGGTTTACCGATATAGTCGAGATTGATTATAACCATGCATATCTTTGCCCAAGTTATATCCATCTTCGAAATTATCACAGAAATATGGTATCAAAGATAACGTGTATATCCATGTCTCCTTCTACATTCTTTTCTATTCCCTGTGACGATAACTTGTGTACAATTCAGCACTAGTCTTCTAATCTATAATAGTAATCTTTGACTTTGGTGTTTGATCTGCTAGTGATATGATGCATACATGGAAACATGCAAACTAAAATCTCTTTAGTATGAAAACCCTCAATCAAAATTACAGGATATTGCCTGTAAAATTGAAATTTCTGTATCAATGGTTTTGAAACTTTGGGAAAATTCTTACAATATTTTGCATTTAAAATGAATATAATTTTATTCTACATAGAACAGCAGTTTAGGTTAAATGGGGAATTTAGCAGTACATGTATGTGTATGAATTCAGGAATAAATGCACTTAGTGATTTCATAACAATATTTCAGCATCAGGAGTGTATTTTCTTTTTAACTGATTTCTTACAATAACAAAGGCATTAAAACTTTTGAAAGAGCAATATGTTTGCATGCTTTTCACCAAAATATAACTGTTGTGAACACAAAATAATACTATGACAACACATTTCATACATGTTTGTTATCTATCAGCAAATTGTAAAATCAGTTCACAAATATAATTTTGTAAAGAAACACATGGGACTCAATTTGCATTATAATTTTAGGACCCTTTTTTACTACCTGAGCAGTTTGAATAAGGATTATATAAGTACACATAAATGTATGTATGTATGTATGTATTATCCAAGTGATGTAGAAGATGACCAAATATGAAAGACATTTGCCAGTACAACCAGGTGAGTTAATATATTTCATACTTCAAAGTGCATATTAAATGTACACTGACGCACACAAGTGCATATGGGTGATGATGAATTGTAGCACTGTCTATTAATATTTGATGATAACATCTTGTTAATACATGTATTTAAGTACCAGTAGTAATTGAGACTACAAATAACATTTACAATGTACATATTAATATCTGATGAAGAAATATACTATGATTTTTTTTTAAATTGTTAGCTGTGCCTTCAATTGTTTCATTTTTAATTTTAGCAAATTTGTAAATAGTGTGATGTACTGACTACCACGTTTATAAGGCATGTACCCTTCTTACAAATATACAAGCACAATCACAATCATCTTGTCAGTCTAGTAATAGTGTTGCTTGCAATTTTCTTAGCTTGACTTATTATTACATATTTGGTCCATAGTTATAACATGATGTTGTTGATGTCTTTTCCATTTTCTCTTTATGGTGGACATGGTTTTATGAAGTGAAAATAGTTCATATCTTTATATAAAGATTGTAATGACCTATATAGAACCCTGATATTAGGTGTCTTGTAATAAGCTATATATTAGATGACATGCCAATCATAACATGTAATCCAATACACTAAAAGTATGGTATAGATGTATACCTATATTGTGTACATTAATATATACATGCTGATACCTCCGACCATTTATTATGTCATGCCATGATGTTGGATAGGTCAATAAAAAAATAACTTGCTTGTATTGACTCTGAAGAGCTGTCTTTCCCACATGGAATAACATTGTATTAGGAATATAAATGCAATTATATATATATATATATATAATCAATGAAACAATAACGGCTAGATATTTTTCAAAATGTTGTTTGTTGATAAACAGGAAGTGAAATTTTCGTGTTTTGATAATAAAACAAAGTATAAGAAGGGATGATGCCTAAAGAGGCAATTTCATAGAAGACACTTGCACTTGTTTATAGACAACAATACAGTTATGTCTAATTCACTGCATGTATTTACAAAAAAAAAAACAGAATGTGTGTCTTACAATATGACAACAAGAATAAGTTACTAGAGGTCAAACAAGTACAGGAAAGATTTTCAGAAGTAATATCTTTATTGCATACTCAATCATCATAAACATATTCATACATTTTAGTGCTAGCTTTAAAAATTAAGTACTTAACTTTGCAATTGTGCAAAAACAAGTTCTACTTTGTACTCTTGAAAAAGTTCTGATGAAAATATATGATTCCTTTATATACATGTATAACTAAGCTATAATGACGAACTAATTTATTTTCATTTTCTATGTATAACCTTTTTTTTATTTGTACACTTCAATCACTATTACCACTACAATTTAATAAATTACATTTTTTCCAAACGTTACATAGTTTTCTCTCCAAATAATTGTCAAATGCTCAAGGAAGGCATGTAATGGCCACTGGTTGGTTTGATAGTTACATACATGTATGTAAATGTAAAAGGAAACAGTAGTTACAGTAACTGTACAAAGTATACATGTTACTAGTTAAGCATGCTATCAGTGCCCTGCACAAATGGAACATACCAGTCCATAATACTACATGAATGTTTATAATTAACTAAAGATATGGTTCATACAGACTCTGAAGAAATCAAACTTAGTCTTGTTCTTCTTTGCAATTTCATGTTGCCGTGTTTTCTGTTGACTTTTTCGGCCAGCTTTAAAACCCTTTTTATTGGGACTTCAGTGTGAGTTATGTTCTATGTTAATGACTATATAGTATTCCATAGGAACTCTCTGTTTTGTTGTTTCAATGAAATTTCATATACATCTTAGATTAAATAAAATGTTTGTGCTACATGTATGTGTTACATGAGCATGTACTAGCAAACTAGTTTGCTGTTTGCAGTATATGATCATGTACAGTATAGATGTAACTCTTAATAGAAATATTTTCACAAATATATACATATGAGTATGAATACATTTGTAATTTTCGTAAATTAAAATTCAATTATTTAGAAAAAACACCCATCCCATGAAAAAAACATATCTTTTGAAGTTACCTTTTATATCAATTTATGTAGTGGTGAGTAGCTGTCAGATCTAGTAACCAACCCTATCATAATGTTGGATTGTAAAAAAAATATGTCGTTTTACGACAAAGCTCATCTATAACTATACAGACTGTTTTAGAGAGAAAAAGCCACCAAAAAAATTCATCATTACACAAACTTAATGATTATCATTTATTCACATTTAGATTTTCCTACATGTGTCATATAATTCGAGGCATGTTTAGGTGACACAACCCTATAATTTTATTAATTTAGATAGAAAATCAGAATTGATAAAGCAATCGCTAGAACCTGAAGATATGTAAAGCATGTTAGCACATGAAATTATCTATTACACGACTGCAAGAATATAGATCCATATATTTAAAAAAATAATAAATCAAATTAGTTTCCGCATTTTTTACCCAACTAAACAAATAAAAAAACAAAAATAGCATGTTAACCTGAATAGCACAGGGGCGGATTCAGGCGGGTGCGTTGCGGGCGTGCGCCCCCCTAAAATTTGCAAAGCATGGATTGTCAAGGGTAGATTTAGGCGGTTTTACATTGAAACTTTAATTTTTCGCTAATTTTACAAAAGATATCTATATTGGACCCACTCTGAAAGATTATTTCAGAAATTTCAACTGTGCGCCCTCCCCCCCCCCCTTATATAAAAACCTGGATCCACACTTTGAATAGCATATTATTTTGTTTGAATTAATAAGATTTTAATTAAAAGCACTTGATGTCTAACCTCTTGTTGGACGAATACAAAGCCATTTGATGTTTGGCTAGGCAAAGAATCCCTATTAGATTGCACAGTTTCTTTAGTCCTAAAGGGGGGTAATAGTTACTGAAGAGTGATACTGTACAACAATCGAATGAGCTTTCTTCACATTTCATGCGGAAGTTTATCCAAATGTTGACAAAAAGAAGGCTGTGATTCGACAAAGAAAGGGGTTTCATTTGCTCTTTTTGACAAAATTCTACACAAGCGTATAAATAGTAAAATGGTAACCCAACATCGGAAGCCATCACAGTTTCTTAAATTTTAGAGCAGTGCTCAGTACTGATAAAAATTCGAAGAAAATCTTTGTGTTGAACCGTTATGATGAAATGGTTTGTTCCCTATCATTTAGCTACATAAGCCACAGAAAACATTCTTATATCATACAGGGTTGCGTCCTGACACTTTGAAAAGGAGGGGAGCCAACCAGGGTTCCTGAGAATAGGAGGGTGCTATGACAGTACCTACCATTATTTTTCTCAATTTTATATATTGAAATAAAAATAAAAACAAACAAACAAAACAAAACAAAACAAACGAAAAAACAAAACAAAACAAAAAAAAATAGGAGGGGTCCGCACCACCCGCCCCCGATCTGCCACTGCCATATCCCTATATCCCTCAGAACAAAAAACTAAATCAAAACAAAAAAGCAACAACAACAAAAAAAAACCACGCTGGTTTAATCAAATTAAAAGCTGACGGTTGAAACTGATCTCAATTTTAACCAATTTTGAGGGCAGTTTTCGATCCATGACATCGGGAACCGGGAGACAAATAACAATAAAGCGAGTAGCTTGGTTATTTTAATAATGCTATTGTCCCACGATTTGTGTAAGTCTGCGGTCCTTTCTTATTGTAATTTGTAACTATTATTCTATTTCGTTATTTGGCCACCTTTTAAGAAACGTTATGTTATTTCAAAACTAGATGTAACTTGGATTATATGTGATAATAGAGCTGTACACGAGTGTAAAGGGACTTAAAATGCATAACTTGTGTTTCCTTCATCTGACCCTGTTGTTGAAATCATATTCTTAAACTTCGGGTTTGTTGTGCCAATTTGTAGTATTTGGGCTGTGTATGTATGTGTTATCAACTGAGAGATGACAGGTAAATATTATGTGGTAAATGTATGTAAGGCTAGGATTGATTTCAAGTTTGATTGCATTAACAGATAATACATATCAGAACACAGGATTTTTCTAAGGGGGGACAAACCTAATCCACCGGATGTTTGGGGGACTGTGATAGTCACAATCAAATCAAAGTGACAAGTTATATAATATTCATGCTTGTTTGTTGTGTGTCGCTGTCCTCTTTGTACGTACCTGCAGTATCGACTTGTTGTTTGCTGCAGTGAATTTCGAATTTAAAAAAAGTCGGAGAGTTTTCTGTTCATTGATTGTAAGTGTACCATGTAAACACTCTTGAAATTGAATAAAACACCAGCCTGTGCACTGCTTCGATGCCACGTGAACTTTTGTGTACAATTTTAAGGACTAAATTAGTGTAATTTATGCTTAGCATCATGGTGAAATTTAATTAGTTGGTTTAATGTTAATAAATTAATACAGCAAATTTGTGTTTTGATGCGTTGATCCCGGTTTCTTATGAATATTTAATCTCTTTTTTATTCCAAAGTTAATTTTCAAACAACGACACAAATTGATTCAGTGATTCAGTACACGAGTACTTTGATTTCAGTAAGACCTGAATTACTACCTATTTCTGATTTTGTGTTTTAATGAGTTTATATTAAAAATTTGGCATTTAAAAAAGTGAACATTTATTTCAACATATTGAAGAAATACGCTGGATATCTACTTCGTCATATATCCTAGTTATTCCATAACGAGATCCGATATTAGAAACTGATCATCTGTGCGGTTGTCAAAATATGGAAGGACGATTTTTTGCCACCTTGATACATAAAAGTAAAGCGTCCTGGTTAATAAGCCCCACAGATTAACTCCTTCCTCATATTTCAATAATCCTCGATAATATGCCAATTAAAAAACTGCTATGCCTATGGATATTAACCAAGTATAAAGTTTGCAGAGCGAATTGAAAAGTCACAATTTTCGATTTTTTCAATGAATTTTATCAAAAATAAAATCTTAAAATTAGTTAATAATCGTAGACATTACACTTTTCTAAAACTACTATTAACGCCGCATTTTTAAGGTATTGTTTATAAGGATCTGTCGGAAATATCACGCTGGAGTTCGTCCATATGTCTTGAAGTGTTGTTTTGTATGCTTATTTTCGATTCTAAATATAGAAACAATAAATAAAGTAATTTTATCGCTTGTTTTCTTATATCATAACTTTTACAGAAACATATCTATCATGTGGAAGAAATAAGAGAGGTTTAAAGTGATCCGTAAATTCCGTCATATTTTTTTTCGGAATTTTCCCGAAAGTACCTTAACTACCATGCGTATACTCACATTGCACCACCTGTTTGTCCCTCCTTCATGATAGTCGTATAATCTGGAAATATATCGTTCTTATGAGGATAAAAATCGATTAAATCAGTGATAGTTCTGAAATATTTTATTACGAAAAGAACAACTTTCAATTCAATTGAAAATTTAACAGCTTTAACATCTTTGTAGGTTACATAGTATAAGACTAACCTTTAAAAATATTGCGCCTTGTAAGCTCCAGTGAGATACTGTTGTTAAACGGTAAATGGCATTTATAGTTAAAATCCATGTCTTTACTGGAAAAATTTCTTATTTCCAATGTGAATCCGTTGATAACTAATTTGACGAAATATTTGCCGATTAATTCTCCATTGTTCACATCAATATACTTAAACATTGACTCATTATTTTGTTTACTCCAGGCATATTTCCAAGGACAGCTGTTGAGATTACATGATTTTGTTTCACATAATAGTTTCAACGTATCTCCGTATGATTTAATCTTTTGTAGGAGGACTAAATTCAGATTTCCTACAATTAAAATCATCTGTAATATATCAAAACACTAATTTTTATTACGTTTCCTTTCCACTATTGTCAACCCCCCGCCCTGGACTTTTATGTGCAACTCGGTCGATGTTTCTAGAAAAGCAGAGGACGCTTACCCTACCGGTGAACTTGGTCCATGTTCCCAGTTTTCAGTGGAGTCCGAGTTGCTCATTTGCTTTTGTTACTTTGTATGTATGATTTTAGTTACTTTATGTTCTTTGTTGTGTATGTCTGTGTTCCATGTCTAGTCTTTGTCTCTGGATTACGTTTTTTTTTTTATTATCTTGGTTCCCTTGATTACTCTTTCATTAATTTATTTTCAATTATATTAATATTACGAGTTTAGGTATTTTGAATAGTCAAAGAGACAACAACCCCACCGGGATAAAACTGTCAACCCACAGCCACCCATTGCCCACAACTCGCACGTTGCTTGGTCCTCGTTGGGCATACAAGGTTAGTTTGTATAACCTGGCTTGGTACTTTGAGGTGGACGTTTTCATTTTTTGAACAGGTTAAACTAAATACACTTTATTATAAGTGTAAATTGCCGCAAACATGGTTATGTTGTATAATTTGATAAAAAATAATTACATTCATGAAATACATTTATAAACAATTATTGAACATGTTGAAAGCAATTAACGTCTAAGAAAATATATACTTGCTGGTACTATCAATTTCACGATTTCAGTCATTTTCCATTCTTTCAAGCTAATATGTTAGATATGATTTACAAGACGACTACCTAAGGATGCTAGAGGGTATACTTCAAATTACATTGAAACCGTATAATACATAGATTAGTAGCATAACTAAAAAAAGTAAAGGGTCACCGACCATATCAACTGGCCCTTAAAGGATATTTCGTTTTCCACATAATTCACTTACCTTCACTTACATGTACGATAAAAACAGAAGACATCTTAATTATAGAACTCTACCGACTCAGAAGACATCTTAATTATAGAACTCTACCGAACTCTAAATTTAAATGAATTAATAATGAAGATCAGACAAATGACAAATGAGGTACATTTTTGTATCGTGCTTTTAAAAAAGAAAAACGGCAAATATTGTTCCCGTGATAATAAAACGTGAAATTTTCTGGACAAAATCAGTCATGTTCTCTAAGTTTTGCTAAATGATCGAATGAGGTAATATATATCGACACAATTGATTACTACAATATCCACTTCATGTTGTTTCAACCTCTCATTATCCCGAATTAATTAATAGAAATCACCGAAACTGTTTGTGTGTGTGTGGAATGGGGGAATCTTAGTTTTTTGTTAATAAATCACAGGTTTTAGTCATGTTTAAGTGAAACTTAAGTAATTAAGGACTGATTTCAAAAAGTATTTACATTAAGCCTGTTATCACTATTACCTTGTAGAAGTAGTTGATGAACATACTTTAGTTAAGAATTCCCTGTGGGGAAAGCTTTGACTGGGGAATATTTTTTATAGAAAAATCAATTTGTTTGAGAATCAAGTCAAGGTTACCAGGTACTATTGGATAGATTTTGATAACATTTAATTGTTTGTTTGTTTGTTGGGGTTTAACGTCCGAGCAGCAATGTTCCAGCTATATTCAGACGATGAACACGAAATTGATGATAAAATGAAGATGAAATGATGAAATAAAAAAAAAATGGATGGGACACAAGGAAAATGGGGTCGACAAATTTAGATTGCCACTGGAAATAGGGAGAGGTGTTTAGGGTCGGGCAATTTAGCCTCCTGTGGCGGAGCCCTATGGTTCTTACTCCGCTCCGGGAGAATACCATAGTAAGGTTTTTTAACGTGCAAGGAACGTGGCATCTTTCCCAACACGGTGCACCACTATGATTTGCGGTCAGGTTTTCCGTATTATACCCTCACAACCCCAGCATGTAACACGCCAGGGGTACCCCATTCCAACATCTGGGGCACACATCCCAGTTGCTCTGTGGGCAGAGCGCCCTAGCCCCCGGCTAGGGTTCTGAGCACTATTTGGTCGCCTTTTACGACAAGCTTAGCGCTGCTGCAGGCCTATTTTTTTAACACCCGGACCTGCACGGGGAGATAACAGTTAACATGTGGCTTGTAATCAATATTATATTGAGAGTTTCTTGATGGAAATTATTGTTAAAAATCACAGAATTTAAAAATTAGTCAGTTTTACACCAGGCCAAGATGTCACAAAAGTCAAGCAATACTTTATATTCTTATTTTCCAAGGTAACGCTGATCATATTTTTTTAATTGATGACGTCACAAACATTTGAGAATTTTCTAGTTCTTTATTAATGTTGTGACGCATAGGGCCAAACCTGAAATAGGCGAATATTTCACACATTTATGAGCAAGGTAGTTCTTTAATTTATTCCTTTGGCCAAAGCTGTTGATCATTGTCATCAATAGGTAAGAGTGAATGTGAATGTGATATGGTACAATGATTACCATATATTTTGTACTCTAACATTGGCTTTGACCACATGATTAGATTTATTTTTTTATTCTGTAGCGTATTCATATGCAGTACTTTTCCTTGATTAAGGACTTACATGTACATGTATAGACAGGATAAAATTGAATGTATTTATGTGTATTGGGTGCATTTATATAAGGAATACTTAATACAATTGAATGCAGAATGAGTACGGAGTAATTTTATGTGTATGGAGGGATTTTATGTAAGTATTACATGATAAAATTACATGTAGAATGTAAATGGATGCACTTTATATAAGGCTCAATGAATAAAATTTAATGTAGTATGTGTATGGACTGATTTTATATTATAAATACATAATAAATGTACTCGTGAAATGTGTAGAGATGATTTTGTGTGATTATTACATAACAAAATCGAACATAGAATGTGTATCGTGTGGTTTTATTTTCGGATTTCATTATAATAAAATTGCACGTATAATCTGTGAGGAATATATTTATATTAACATGAGGAATGTGCATTATTTTTAATAGAGATAACGTCATAAAATTGAATGCATAATGTGTACCAAGAGATTTTATGTTAGTATGTCATGATAAAATGTTAAGAATAATTGCATATTATGGTTAACGAATACGAATTTCAGGCTGCAGGTTACACGATCCCACGAAATACGCACGCGAAGTACACAATACTGGCACACAAAGCACACCAAGCACACTTAAATGGGAATGATACACGTTTCAGGAGGTGTAAACATTAGTCAAGAGCACTCTAGATTAAGTGAACCAGGCAAATCTTTTTAATTGTCAATAGTCTGTCAAACTGTATAAAACTTGGTTATGTTAGCTGTGATTTGTTCAGACTCAGTGAAACAATCTGCGAAGTAGTCATATCAAAAGGACATGATCCTTTTAAGGGTTTCAGGGTTTAAATTAGAGTTTGTCAGAGGAATTTTTCCAACTTTGAGTTGAACTATGAATAGCTAAGACGGTCAGGAATTTGTTAAGAGGGACATTGATGAAAATATTATGCATGTAAATAATTGAAAGCATTTATTTTTACCTTATTTCATTTTGTCAGAAGGAGATATCTGGATATTGAATATAAATAAGTTTGAGTAGCCTACTTAAAGAAATGTGAAAAAAAAATAAATTACTTGTAGTTTAAATTCGTCTTCATCTAAAGATTACATGTAGAAAAATTACTGAAAACTCTTCCTAGATCAATTTCGCATTATTTTCAACACAAACAAAATATTATAGGAACCCATTAAAATCAGTTTACTTTTGGGTACATTTCAGCATGGACGCCGCCAGGTACGGCAATTCGAAAATGTGTTTATTTCAACGAAACATTGATTTATTTATAACATGCTGTAGAATAATTGTATTAACTGTGTTGATTAGGTCATTTGTAGATTTCATGAAGCCATAAATTTACGACCACAGGGACGCAATACGAACATCACTTTGCACAATGGATGTGAAATTTAATGAGCAAGTTTTTGCAAAACAGAGACATTACACAATGGTAAAATGAAGTGCAAGTTACTAAGAATTTGTTTTAATTTTGTCGTCTTGTCAACGATGATTTCTCATGTTGTAAATGTTTTAGATATAAACATTTCGCTGAATGTACATGGTGCCTGTCTGATTTATCCAAAGTGAATCGTATTTAAGTAACTTATTATTTCTGATTCATTTCAACGTTTTTCGTGATGGCAATTTGTTTTCGACATTATTCTCACCACACACTCTCTTCAAATAAAAAACATTACACAGTAACAAATGCATTTCTTAAATTATTCTAACCTGTAAAAACATCCTTTTCAGATAATTCTTTAGATTTACTTCTGTTTGAAAGCGTCGTACACTCATAACTGGAGTTTAAGTCTCCTCTTGATAAATTCTTTATTTCTAGAGTGAAACCTCCTTTTACAAATTCACCGCCATATTTGTAATGACTTGATATATTTTTATTTTTTTTGACAGAAAAGAGTAGACGAGAATATGGCCTATCTTCATATCTGTCCCAGTATCCAATATTCGATTGGAAGTCATCTTCGATTTCACATATGAGTGTAATTGTTTGTCCATAATCAGTTGCTTTTTTCAAAACTTTCCAGTATAAATTTCCTATAATTTGAGATATCATACAAACAAAATAAAATACGAATAAATTTCTAATATAATTAAAGTTTATTGTAAGATTTTTTTAGGAAGAGTCGTTCATGTTGAACGAAAATTGTGTTCCTTTGTTTTTCTTTCGACTTAATTATTCGGGAGTATTGTAAATTAAGACGACCGTTTAAACAGAATATATTTGATTTTATCTACATATCTTGAATACTAATAAATAAAAAGGTTTTTGAAAGTTGGAACTTTACTATGATGTTGCAAAACTTTAAAAGAAATGTGAATCAAAGTATTAAAAAGCACATGCTTGATAAGAAATCATTACGATAGAGTACCAGTGACAATGGTCCAGCTTTGGAGTAAAATAAACAAGGTTACAATCCCATTCATCATGCAGTGTTACACATTCAAGACATTCATCACGTCACACCGTAGTTTCTGCAATAAAAACAAACGATTTAAAGAGTTTGTTTGTTTGTTAGGGTTTAACGCCCGAGCAGCAATATGTCAGTGAAGTGGATAATAAAATGAACATGAAATGAAGATAAAAAGAGAAATGGGGTGGTACACAAGGATAATGGGGTCGAGAAATTTTGATTACCACAGGAAATATGGAGAGGTGTTTAAGGTCGGACAATTTGGCCTTCTGTGGCGGAGCCCTATGGTTCCTACTCCGGGAGAATACCACAGTAGAGTTTTTTAACGAACGCGGAACGTGGCATCTTTCCCAACACGGTACAAACTATGGTTTAGGGTCAGGTTTTCCGTATTATAACCTGACAACCCCAGCATGTAACACGCCAGGTGTACCCCATTCCACCAACTGTGGCACACAACCCAGTTGCTCTTTGGGCAGAGCGGCCCTAGCCCTCGGCTAGGGTTCTGAGCACTATTTAGTCGCCTTTTACGATAAGCTTAGCGCTGCTGCAGGCCTATTCTTTTGATACCCGGACCTGCACGGCTCCGATTTAATGAGAAAAATTGAATTTCAGAGACGACTTTTTGTTATCCTACTTTGAACAAATAATTGCATTTATTTCTACATTAATGGATAACCTTAACCAATTATTAACAAATATGCTTAAAAGTAGTTACTCTCTGCTGTAAACTCAATGTACTGAAATCATACATGCCTCGTACTAGATATGTCTCAAAATTCAGACAGAAATCTTAAAAGCATTGTATGTTGTAACTTGTGCTAAACTAGACATGCAAAAATATTATTTCTTATCTAACTGAAAGTTAAGTAAAAAAAAGTCCAATCTATAGCTGAATTCATAAATTATCATTTCTAATAAATACATTTTGAATATGGTTCGGGGAACTGAACTTTCTTGAAATAAGGACACTAAGTTTCGTTATATACACGAAGATCAAAAACTGATATTAATATAGTTATTAGAGTTTCATACAACTCTTTAATCCTTAGTCAAATTATGTTTTTATTGTCCTAAGTAGCACTCTGGATAAAAAAAAAAAGTTTTGTACATATTTTTATTAATTGTCATGTTAATTATAGTTTAGTATTTCATTAATTTTATTCTTAATTAAATTTATGAAATTATGTTTTCAGCTGATTGAATCTACCTGATTACAGTTAATTTATAGTATTCATGTTTTCAGCTGATAGTATTCTCCTGATAGCAGTTAGTCTTAATTAAGTAATTCTAATCTTGTAATAATTATTTTCAGAGTAGTAATTTATAACAGTACTTTTGGTTATTTATTTCTATTGGTCAGTTTTGGTGATAGAAATTGTGGGACAGTCATGTGTCATATTTTAGGCGGGAATCCTTTGTCTTTGTTTTGGTCACTTGACTTTATATGTTTTGACTGATGGAAGCCATTATTTTGTTTGTCTAACTTGAACTCATATTTTGGACTTCTTATTATGGATAGTTTCCTATTCTTTTGAAGGTTAGTCTTATTACTTCAATCCTTTATTAATATATCTATGAAACCTTATTTTAACTGGTTTGAGTTGTGAGATTGAGAGTTATGAATGACATAGTGTGAATGGCTGATTGATTGTATGAAATGTGTGTGTAAGTATGCGTGACTTGATATAAACTTTTAAACTTATATATTAAACTCATAAAGTAACTAATACAGATAAATCAATTAAATCTGGTATATGAATTATTTGATTGTTGTAAATAATTTATAAATAATGGTTAAAATGATAATTTTGACATAAAAACCATTAACTAGGATTTTATCATATTGAATGAGTGTTTGATTATAATTTTAATACTTAAATAAGTATATAAACTCAATATGTAAATAACTGGATAAATAGACAAGGGAGATAATATTTTTGTCCATTTTTTATTAGATTTTTAGTAGCTTAATATTTATATCTTCAGGTGGATACAGTGTACGTTATTATTACTGTAGCAGATTATCTTGGGTTGTAAATCTAACCTTTGCAACACCTGCAAGGTATGTTTTGTTGTACTTATGTGTGCTTTTGCTTTGCTTATGTATTGTTTATTAACATAGTGTAATGTTGCTTTAACATTTGCTTTTGCTTAACTAATATGTTATTTTATATTTTTACTACACAACATTTAAAACAAGATCGAATACAGCAAATATATTATTTACTGTGATGTGCAGATGCATTCTTTAAGATGTGCATTTAACTATGTAAAACAAGTATAGATTACAATCAGAATGCATCATTCTCATTTTGAACAGATCCGATATTACCGTATACATTTTTAATATATTCATATTTGGTAATTATGGGAATATTGTACTTTTCCTGTATCATATATAATTACTAGATTTATAAGGTATTTTATAATAATTGTTGAATAGATAGTTAGAATATCTTTATTGTTATTTCAGGGTTTTATAACCATACTTTCTTTGAATGAATAAAGAACCTATTAGAACCTGAGATAGTGTTTATTGTTTTCTAAAGACCGTAAAATACAGCATTGTCACAATGGCGCCCAACGTGAATTCATCAGAAGTATTGGTTTAGTGTACTGTATAGCGACAACTTTGTTTACATTTCGCAATCACCTGTTTAACCTGTGTGTACACCTGTGATACATCAGACTACTACTTTACTACGTCACGATGTCTAGCTAGCTATAAACATTCAACATGTGATCACGACGACCTGAATATTGACTTCCGGAAATTCGTTTTTGTCAACAAACAGAAGCAGACAGATTTGTTCATCGATTATGGTCAGTAATTGAATGTTATTTGTTTGTGTACGATTATGTTTTGTAAATGTCATTTGTCTTGTGTGTTTACAAAGTAACTGTCATATTTATTTCATTAATATTTGTGTTTAAAATACCGAAAACGAACTTTGTCATTTTCACACAGAAACATGCAGTTTTTGGTCATAGTTTAACACCGTTGTAAATTTACGTTTAGAAACTGCATACGAATTATTTTGATAACTCATCTGACTGTGTATTATCGAACATAGTGATTATTTTTGAGACAATTTTACATGGGTATTATGAATTTATACTTAGACATTTTCACTTGTGTGTTTGCATAGGGTCACACCCCCCCCCCCAACACACAGACACACCCATTAGTGAAGGTCAAGGTCAACCGGAAGTATCAATATAATTTATTTATATTTGGTTTACTTTCACTTTCACTTTATTTAGTTTAACAACAAATAAAACTTAGCATATTGTACACACATACCGACATGTGATTAAAAAATATTTTATCGATTTTTCTCGTTGATCGACTTAGTCTCTGAGCGACACATTTGTAAACATACATATTGTACAGATACACACATTCACTTTGTTTACGCTTTGAAAGCATTTTGATGTGCATATAAGCTGAGATACATGAGATACACTTAGTGAGTTAGTCACATGCATATACTGATACACCTAGGCATACACTTGTGTAGATATGGAGTAAACTTAGACACATTTGCTTACACTTAGGTATATTGTACATTGACATATATACACTTGCATAGCACATGTACACCTTGATATAGTACTTTTGCATTTCATTGACATTCACACATTCATTTTTGTATTGCATTGAAGTACTTATCATTTATTTGAAATATTATTTACAAATAATTTGGTGTTGATACATAAACAATGAATTGATATTGTGTTATATGTGGTTTATGTTTACATGTTGTTTATGTTTATATGTTTGTATATGTTCATATGTGTTTGAATGTTTACATGTTTATTTGTGTTGTACTTTGTCAATTTTGTATACATGCTAAAATTGAGTACACTGTTTATAAAGTGAAGATAACTTTAAAAGTCAAAGTAAACTCAAACTATAAATAGGAATTAAGATTCATATAAACATTTATATTTACATATAGTAAATAGGTATTAAACCATTTATTTGACAGGATTATAATAGAGTAGAGAGATACATTACAACCCTACTAACATTTGTA
Organism: Perna viridis; assembly: GCA_037379345.1. Classification (NCBI taxonomy): domain Eukaryota; kingdom Metazoa; phylum Mollusca; class Bivalvia; order Mytilida; family Mytilidae; genus Perna; species Perna viridis. The sequence goes on along the minus strand of CM074519.1, from coordinate 26,152,526 downwards.
CATCCTAACATTTATTAACCTTTCCTACCCTTGTATACCATAAATACCCACTAACATATTGACATCTTTATAATATCTATACCTTTACTGCTAGTTTGGTTCAGGTTTGGTATACTTTATCTTTGATAGTGGAGATTGTTAGGTTAGGTGAAGTTTTTGACTAGGTTGTACTTGGGTGCTGAGTTGTTGCACATACTAGATTTGACTTGCTACTTGATTGCCATATTCTTGTATATAATAATTGTGTGTATATATTTACATTTATTTTGACATGGGTTTGTAACGTACAAGCTTTCAAATCCATATCCAAGTTTAGGTACTGTATCCAGCAGGTAAGCACCATTTGTTGTATACATATTTATTTGCAGCGCAGATTACTTTGTATGCAGATACATGTATCCTTTTTGTAATATAGATAATATTTTCATTTATATTTTTCTGCTTTGATATTTACTTTATTATTTATTTAGTATTACTTATTTGATATATTTATACATTAGTCATTTATTTTGATATTAGTATTTATTAGTATATTTCATTTTGTAGATAGCCTGATAGTGGTAATTAGAGTTATCCCCCTTATACTACTAGCATTTATTTTTCAGTTTGACAGTATAGTATCAGTAATCATGTATTAAATTTCAGATTTTGCTGATTTACATTGAGTTACTTCCCTTAGACCATTAGATTTAGTTATACTTATTTATTTATTTAATCTTTATCATACTTTATTTATTTATTATTTAGTATAGTATTATTAGTTATTCCCATTTCCCCATTCCCCATTTTTCCCATTTCGCGATCGGTTTTCTTTTCAACATGGCATCTAACGTTTCCGAGGAGGAACTTGCGTTATTGGAATTCATCAAACAGGAAATAGGAGAAACACAGAAAGGTCAATCACCTCAAGAATACATGAAAAAATATTTAAAACCTGGATCAAGAGTTGAACATGAAACACAAAGGAGAGAATATATACCTGTATCTAAACGAGAACCTCCAAGAATTTCAAACTTCTCAGGATATGGTAGTAAGAACGAAACATCATATGAATTATGGATTTATGAAGTCAACTCACTTATATCCGACAAAGTATATGATCAAGATAGCATCAACTATGCAGTCCGACACTCTTTAAGAGGAGAAGCAGGTAGAGTTGCTATGCACTTAGGACCGAAAGCAACAGTGGAGGAAATTATAAGTAAACTAGATAGTATCTATGGAGAAGTTGGTTGCAAAGAAGACATTATGGCCGAATTTTATAGATCAAGACAACGAGACGACGAAAGCGTCACGGCCTGGAGCTGTAGACTCGAAGACATTATAGGAAAAGCAGTCACAAAGAAACTTGTATTTGAAAGGGAAAAGAACACCATGCTTAAATCTATGTTATGGAATGGTTTGAAAACATCACTTAAAGACATATCAGGACACAAATATGATACTATTGACAACTTCGACGAGCTTCGTATAGCATTAAGACAGATTGAAAAGGATCATGAAGAGAGAAAGTCGCAATCCAGAAAACCAAATCCATCAAAAGCCATATCAACTAAAACACAGAATACTCAAGAACAATCCGACATCAACGAAGTAAAAGATCTAGTTAAACAGATGAGCTTAAGAATGGACAGATGGGAAAACAGAGGTAGAGATAGATACAGAGGACCTACTAACACCAGAGGTAGAGGATATAGAGACAATGTTTATGGAAGAACATACAACAGAGACAACGTATATGGTAGGACATATAACAGAGACACATACACTGATGATCAACAACGACCAAGTGGACAAGATCAACAGAGATCAAGATGGCAGGACAGGTCAAGGACACAACCACCAACCACAGCATCTGGTAACAACACCAAATACAGTCAAGAGATTAGATGTTACAGATGTGGACAAGTTGGCCATGTAAGAAAAGGATGCCGTGTTAAGATGGAGGATTTAAACACCAACAAGCCAGTGAAGAGGGGCCGTCGCTAGGCTTATGTAGTTCAACAGGTCCTAACCCAGCACCATCATTTAAAGATTCACCACCACCAGGACTATTTGGTAAGGCAACTGAGAGTGAAGTATTGCTGAATGGACAACTTATTATGGCATTATTAGATACTGGATCCACAGTCTCGACCATAAGTAGAAGTTATTACACCGAACATCTATCCAAAGACTTACAACTTCACAGTATCAACAACATACTTGACATTGAATGTGCTGGAGGACAGCAACTGCCGTATGATGGTTACATCGAGACAGAATTGCAGATGGTAAATGACACCACTACCCATCACTGCATCTTACTCGTCATACCGGACAGCACATACAACAGGCAAGTTCCACTTCTACTCGGTACTAACATCCTACAGAGTATGATGAACAGTCTACAAGAACAGCATGGTAACAGATACTTACAGCTATGTCACCTTACTACACCTTGGTACATGACATTTAGATCCATCAACATAAGAGAACAGGAACTTACTAAGAACAACAACACCTTAGCCATAGTTAAGAATGCCACACAGAAACCAGTTACCATCAAGCCAAACGAGAGATGCGAGATATTAGGTTTCTTCGACAAAGAATTGCCTTACAGTACTACTACAGCAATGCTCCATCCATCTAAGCTACAACCAAAGAATACAGATTTAGAGATAGAACCTGGTCTTGTGCAGTACCAATACAAGAGGAATGGTATTATCAACGTCAGCATTTCAAACCTCTCTACAAAGACCATCGTTATACCACCTAGAAAAGTCCTCTGTGAGATACAACCAGTGACACTACAACCTCCATCACCTGATACATCAACATCATCAACATCATCATCCATATTTGACAAGATAGAGCTGACTCAGAGTGACTTGACAGATACAGAATTCCAAACCGGCGTCAACTTAATCAAGGAATACGACGACATATTTTCAAAGAATGATGAAGATATAGGCCATACAGAAGTGAGACACAGAGTTGATCTACTTGATGACCGACCATTCAAGCAACAATACAGGCGTATACCACCAGCCATGTATGATGAGGTCAAAGAACACCTTCGACAACTGATGTCGCAGGCATGATTCGACCCTCACACAGTCCTTGGACATCCAACTTAGTCTTGGTCAGGAAGAAGAATGGCAAGTTGAGGATATGTGTTGACTATAGGGAACTGAACCAGAAGACAAAGAAAGACAGCTACGCCTTGCCAAGAATTGAAGACCTCCTCGACTCATTATCAGGCAGCTCCTTCTTCTCCACAGTCGACTTCAAGAGTGCCTACCACCAAGTAGAGATCCTTGAAGAGCATAAAGAGAGAACCGCCTTCACAGCTGGCTCGCTCGGTTTTTATGAATATAACCGGATGCCATTTGGTATGACCAATTCACCGGCCACGTACCAGCGCATGATGGAGGAGTGCCTATCGGATTTGCACTTAAAGATCTGCTGCATCTTCATAGATGATGTTATTGTTTTTGGAAGAACGTATAAAGAGCATCTAGAAAACCTTCGCCAAGTCTTCGACAGGATCCGACAACACCACATGAAGTTGAGCCCAGACAAATGTTCCTTCTTTAAGAGAAAGGTAAAGTATGTTGGACATGTTGTTTCCAAAGACGGCGTTGAGGTAGACCCCGACAAGACAGCCAAGGTAGTGAACTGGCCAACACCTTCCAGCCCTGAAGATGTCCGTCGCTTTATTGGATTCGTTGGATACTACAGGCGTTTCATCAAGAACTTCAGCAAACCCCTGACAGACTTGATGCCCTCACCAACATCCAAGAAATCCAAGAAGCACAAACAGAAAGACTGGACATGGGGTACTGAACATGAAGATGTTTTCCAAAGACTGAAGAACCTGCTAGTGTCAGCTCCTATCCTAGGATATGCCAACAGTAAGCTACCCTTTGAGCTTCATACCGACGCTTCAGGCACAGCACTCGGAGCGGTTCTTTACCAGAACCAGGAAGATGGAAAGAAGGTCATCAGTTATGCCAGTAGAGGATTAACCAAGTCAGAGGCAAGATACCCAGCGCACAAACTTGAGTTCCTCGCTCTCAAGTGGGCCGTTTGTGAGAAATTCCGTGACTACCTCTACAGCGCACCATTTACAGTACTGACAGATAATAATCCGATGACCTACGTTCTCACTTTAGCTAAACTCGATGCCATCGGACATAGATGGTTAGCCAGCTTAGCCGCCTTCGACTTCGATATCATCTATAGACCAGGGAAGACCAATGGAGACGCAGATGCGCTTAGTCGTTTGCCACCTGATGACATGGAAACCATCTCCAAGGAATCAGTCCAAGCCATCTGCAACTCAGCCACTTCAGCATTAGTCGAGAGTTTAGCAGTCGACCCATCATCACTATCATCTGATGAGGATGAGGATGAAGATATAACAGAAGACATCATTGACTGGAAACGAGCACAGAAAATGGATCCCTTACTGAAACAGTTTGCCAGATACGTCAGAGATGGAAGAAGACCTACAGTTGCGGAAGTTGGACCAACACCACTTATACGCCAGTTCCCCCATCTCCATCTCAAGGACGACGTTCTGTTCAGGAAAGTGAACGTAGATGGCACCGAAATAGACCAGCTTGTGTTACCACCAGCACATGTGGATACAGTATTGAGAGCACTCCACGACGATATGGGCCATCCTGGCAAAGACAGAACAACATCACTAGTCAGAGACAGATTTTATTGGCCAGGATTGGACAAAGATGTTGAGAACTGGATACGACAGTGTGGAAGATGTGTGAAGAACACCCCTCATACCAGTCAAAGAGCACCGTTGGTCAGCATACAGACTCAGTTTCCGCTGCAGCTTGTCTGTATCGACTTCCTAACCTTGGAGCAGTCTAGAGGTCACCAGAACATACTAGTGATCACCGACCACTTCACTAGATATGCCCAAGCGATACCCACCAGGAACCAAACAGCGAAGACCACAGCCAAAGTACTCTTTGATAATTTCATCCTGAATTATGGAATTCCAGAAAGATCCACTCCGACCAAGGTACCAATTTCGAGAGTGATGTCATCAAAGAGCTTTGTGATTTGACCGGTATGAAGAAATCCAGGACAACACCCTACCATTCCATGGGGAACGGGATGTGTGAACGATTTAACCGCACCCTTATTGGATTACTGAGTACTTTAGAGGCGCACCAGAAGACTGGTTGGAAACTCCACCTTGCACCATTGGTCCACACCTAGAATTGTACCAGACATGAATCCACCAAAGTAGCTCCTTACTTCCTGATGTTTGGTAGACACCCGAGACTACCAATCGACTTAGCTTTCGGCCTCAAGCGGGACATTAAGCAGCCTACTCGAGACAGATTGAGCCACGCCTACAAGTTAGCTGCTGAAGCTTCCAGACAAGCTCAGACCAAGCAGAAGGACTACTACGACATCAGGATTAGAGGTGCAGATGTACAGAAGGGTGACAGGGTGTTAGTAAAGATTGTGAAACATCCAGGGGGAAAGCACAAGTTAGCAGATGTATGGGAAGATGTACCGTACGTGGTCCTAGACCAACCCAACACCAACATACCAGTCTTCAGCGTAGTACGAGAAGATGGTGAAGGCAGGACACGTACCCTACACAGGAACCTTCTTCTACCTATTGGATTTCTTCGAGATGAAGCACCTACTCCGAAACCTAGGAAGAAGATACCCGTACCTAAACCCAGGACACGACAGCGGACAAAAGAAGACCGGACAACTGTACCCGACACTGATGAAGAATCAAGTGACACTTCAGATGACGACAGATCTACAGTTGGATATGTGCTAGAATGAAGGAATGACAGCAGAACTTCACTTGCTGAGGAATCAGTTCCTGAACAGACAGCACATGATGATGATCCAGATCCTATTGGGGACACCCATCCCGCGGAATACCAACGGTCGGACCTGGATGACGTAACAGGAAGCGCTTCCGACTTGACGGATGTTGAAGAACAGATTGACCCACCTGTTTTAGACAAGCCCGTCTCACCGGTCCCTGTACGACGTTCGACAAGAGAGCGGAAACCACCTGCTTGGCTCTCGTCTGACCAGTAGGTCATGTCAGCTGTCAACCCACCTGATCCACCGACGAAACCAGAATGGCTTCTCCTCCCTAATACTCCTTTATTTTCAGGTTTAGAGAGAGATTTAGCTCATACCATTTTGGACATTGTAAGCCACCACTAGAAAATGACGGGACGTCATTTCACTGCGGAGGGGAGTGTGTGGCAGAGTCAAGTTTTGTACATATTTTTATTAATTGTCATGTTAATTATAGTTTAGTATTTCATTAATTTTATTCTTAATTAAATTTATGAAATTATGTTTTCAGCTGATTGCATCTACCTGATTACAGTTAATTTATAGTATTCATGTTTTCAGCTGATAGTATTCTCCTGATAGCAGTTAGTCTTAATTAAGTAATTCTAATCTTGTAATAATTATTTTCAGAGTAGTAATTTATAACAGTACTTTTGGTTATTTATTTCTATTGGTCAGTTTTGGTGATAGGAATTGTGGGACAGTCATGTGTCATATTTTAGGCGGGAATCCTTTGTCTTTGTTTTGGTCACTTGATTTTATATGTTTTGACTGATGGAAGCCATTATTTTGTTTGTCTAACTTGAACTCATATTTTGGACTTCTTATTATGGATAGTTTCCTATTCTTTTGAAGGTTAGTCTTATTACTTCAATCCTTTATTAACATATCTATGAAACCTTATTTTAACTGGTTTGAGTTGTGAGATTGAGAGTTATGAATGACATAGTGTGAATGGCTGATTGATTGTATGAAAAGTGTGTGTAAGTATGTGTGACTTGATATAAACTTTTAAACTTATATATTAAACTGCATAAAGTAACTAATACAGATAAATCAATTAAATCTGGTATATAAATTATTTGATTGTTGTAAATAATTTATAAATAATGGTTAAAATGATAATTTTGACATAAAAACCATTAACTAGGATTTTATCATATTGAATGAGTGTTTGATTATGATTTTAATATTTAAATAAGCATATAAACTCAATATGTAAATAACTTGATAAATAGACAAGGGAGATAATATTTTTGTCCATTTTTTATTAGATTTTTAGTAGCTTAATATTTATATCTTCAGGTGGATACAGTGTACGTTATTATTACTGTAGCAGATTATCTTGGGTTGTAAAGCTAACCTTTGCAAAACCTGAAAGGTATGTTTTGTTGTACTTATGTGTGCTTTTGCTTTGCTTATGTATTGTTTATTAACATAGTGTAATGTTGCTTTAACATTTGCTTTTGCTTAACTAATATGTTATTTTATATTTTTACTACACAACATTTAAAACAAGATCGAATACAGCAAATATATTATTTACTGTGATGTGCAGATGCGTTCTTTAAGATGTGCATTTAACTATGTAAAACAAGTATAGATTACAATCAGAATGCATCATACTCATTTTGAACAGATCAGATATTACCGTATACTTTTTTAATATATTCATATTTGGTAATTATGGGAATATTGTACTTTTCCTGTATCATATATAATTACTAGATTTATAAGGTATTTTATAATAATTGTTGAACAGATAGTTAGAATATCTTTATTGTTATTTCAGGGTTTTATAACCATACTTTCTTTGAATGAATAAAGAACCTATTAGAACCTGAGATAGTGTTTATTGTTTTCTAAAGACCGTAAAATACAGCATTGTCACACATACAATCAAAGAAAGATAACTCCATTTTGTTTACAAACTGTTGTCATGAAACTAAAATTAAAGTAACATCTACAGTATTGAACTTTAATTAAAAAATGGTGGACATTTGCAGTGTAGTTAAGGTACTTCCGTTGAGATTTCTACAAGGGGAGATAAATCTAACAAGACGTCTTTTCGTAATTAAAGAAACGTTGACGCCATTGCCTTCGCTTCGATCATAGCGAGGTGTTTTTTGTTTTTTTGTTTTTTGTTTTCTTTTGTTTTTTTTTTCTTCAATATTTCACCCGGGTCTTTTTTTACTCAGATTATGCTGGTATAAGAAATAAATAAATGTTTTCTCTCAAAATTTTATTGCAAGACGATAGAACACTATATTTAAAAGAGAAAATATGCCGTTTTGTGAATGTGCATATAATTAGTCGTGGGCGGACCTTTTTACCTTTTATGGAAAACGACGTTACTGAGAAGCTTAAAATATTATTTCTGTTAGCTGATCGCACTTTCTTTCAACAAGCGAGAAGAAAATTACTTTACAGAACTTCATATTACGTCTTTTTCAATGTACCAACGTATGAAGTGATAGCTACATATAATGTTTATTAACTCTATCAATCGATATTCTATCATTTTTGCTCAAACTCATAAAATTTTGATTTCCTTGGTCCAAACACGATAAACCGACTTTGAAACCTTTGGGAAATTATTGCAATATTTTGCATTTAAAATAAAAATAATAATTTCGTTCTGCACTGAACAGCAGTATATATTACATGGGAAATTTACAGTACATGTATGTGCATGAATAAATGCACTTTGAGATTTCACAATTGTTCAGCATCAGGAGTATATTTTCTTTTGAACCGATTTCTTATAATTACAAAATCATTACAAATTTTGAAAGAACAATATGTTTGCTTGATTTGCACCAACATATACCTGTTGTGAACACATGATAATACTATGACAACCCATTTCATACATGTTTGCTATTTATCAGCGAAATTGTATAATCAATTCACAAATATATATTTTTAAGAAACACATGGAACTCAATTTGCGTTTATAATTTTAGGACCCTCTCTCCTTACTACTTGAGCAGGTTGTGTTTATGTACATACACATAAATGTATGTATGTATGTATGTATGTATTATTCAAATGATGTAGTTGTTTTCTGTGCCTTTAATAGTTTCATTTTTGATTTTATCAAATTTCTAAATAATGTGATGTACTGGCTACCACATTTATAAGGCCTGTACCCTTCTTACAAATATACAAGGTCAACCACAATCACAATCATCTTGTCTGTAATAATGTTGCTTACAATTTTCATAGCTTGACTTATTGTTACATATTTGGTCCATAGTTATAACATGATGTGCTTGATATTTTTTTCCTTTTTTCTTATTATGGTGGACATGGTTTTATGAAGTGAAACTTGTTAATATCTTTATATAAAGATTGTAATGACCATTACTGAACCCTGATATTAGGTGTCTTATTATAAGCTGTATATAAGATAGCATGCCAATCATAGCTTGTAATCCATTACAGTAAAAGTCTAAGTATATATGTATAACTATATCATGTGTATTAATATATTTCAGGATGCACCAAATTAAATTGTTGAATTCAAGTTGAAAATTCCAACCATTTATTATGTCATGCAATGGTTTTGGATAGGTCAATAAAATAGTAACTTGCATATACTGACTCAGGAGAGCTGTCTTTCCCACATGGAATAATATGGTATTTGGAATATATATGCAAATACGTACATATATAAAAATCAATGTAATAAATGATGCTAGATATTTATCAAAGTGTTGTTTGTTGATGAACAGGAAGTGACATTTTCATGTATTGATAATAGAACAAAGTATGAGGAGGAATGAAGCTTAAATAGGCAATTTTAAAGACATTTGCACTTGTTTATAGACAACAACACATTTATGTCTTATTTACTGCATGTACTTACAAAAAAAAAAGAAAAAAAACATAATTTGATTTGTCTTACAATATGGCAAAATAAAGATTAACTTGTACAGGAAAGATTTTCAGTTTCTTATTTTGTTGGGGTTTAACGCCCGAGTAGCAATATTTCAGCTATATTCAGGCGATGAACATGAAATTGATGATATAATGAACATGGAGTGATGATGAAATAAAAAATGGGATGGGACACAAGGATAATGTAGTCGAGAAATTTTGATTGCCACTGGAAATAGGGAGAGGTTGGTAGGGTCGGGCAATTTAGCCTTCTGTGGCGGAGCCCTATGGTTCCTACTCCGGGATAATACCACAGTAGTGTTTTTTTAACGTGCAAGGAACGTGGCGTCTTTCCCAACACGGTACACCAGTGAAGTGTGCTGTCAGGTGTTTTTATGTATTATAGCCTGACAACCCCAGCATGTAACACGCCAGGGGTACCCCATTCCACCACCTGAGGCACACATCCCAGTTGCTCTGTGGGCAGAGCGCCCTAGCCCCTAGAATTCTGAGCACTATTCAGTCGCCTTTTACGACAAGATAGATAACTTGCCATGAAACTAAAATTCTTACATCTACAGTATTGAACTTTAAGTAAAAAAATGTCAACATTTTTTTTTCTTGACTTTTTATGTGCTAACTACTCATATCCATCAACACGGAGATATAAATAATAAAAAATAAAAGTTTTATTCCATTTAGCCCGATACTTCATGTTTACATAGAATCACCCTAATGCACTTACTATAGTTTTGTGTGTCTGTTAACACCTTTATATTGTGAACTCTTTTACATTTTTTTTACTTATTTACCATGGTTTTATATCAATTTTGACAAAAAAAGTGTTATTATCTTATTTATCTTAATTATATTATCTATATTAATGGCCGGTCGTTGTTCAAACTATGTCTATAAAAGACAATGAGATTCGTTGCAGTTTTTCAATCTGTGCATTTGATTTGTGCAGACTATATCAAAGATTTCCAAATGAACAACAATGTACAAGACTCTTCGATTGCAAGAAAGATGTAACAGTACAAACGAGATTACTTAATTTAAGTGTTGGTAGCAATGAAATAGTTTTCAAAATTGGAAAGATGACGTTATGTGTGAAGCCGATTGATCAGCAGTTTCTGCAATTAAAATAATCGATTCAATGAAGTGTATTGGGTTTCATAAACGACTAATTTTTAATAATAATTGCACTTGTTTCTACATTACTTAATAACCATAACCAAATATTAAACGAGGTTAATCGCTGTTCTTATATGAAGCGTCCTAGTTAATAATATATTTTAAATTGTGCTAAACTGAATAAATTAGAACATACCGCTTGTTTTCACTGAAAAATAAGTAAGAGAGGGCGGAGTTCAAACGATTGCTGATCTTATAAATTATTACTAATCAATGCATTTTCATTATGGTTCGGAGGATGAAATTTTCTTGAAGTAAGGACACAATGATGCACTATATAATGCAAAACCACAAACTGCTCTTAAAAGAAATTAATAAAAATAATTAAAAAAAATAATTAAGTTTTTAGAGTTACATACAACTTTTCAAATCTTATTTAAATCATCCATTTACTGTCTCTTGTATCAATGTCCAGTAGTTCATAATATCATACTGTAACCTATGATTGAATTTTGTGCCTACTGTGTATACAATTGTTTTGATATGAAGTCAGGCAGAACATAATTGATATCTCCAAAATTTCAAAAGAATGCCCATTTATTTTTGACAAATGATACTTGTCCCAGGATTGTGTTCTTTTGGGTTCCTTGATAACTCTTTCAATATTTACATTAAAGTTAAATTTTGAACATCCTACGAAGGATAAAAAAAAATTAAACCGAAATAACACTATATTGAATAAACAATAATAATTGTATTTCCAATATATAAGAATTTCATACATCAAACATTTAAGAAAAACTTAGTGCATTTACATTAACATATGGGTCGTTGAATGCATCTATTGAAATCTAGATTATACTAACTAATAAATGTCATTTTATAAAACCTTTCAATACAATTTCCTTCGCGAATTTTAATGGATCGCATTTTCTAAATAAGCATGATATTCTGTTCTGTGTTTGTTATATTATATATCCCCAGCAAATTCTTTTTTTTTTAAATAAAGTTGTAAATTACGAAATTGTTAATGAAGTAGACTGATAACATGCACGAGGCGGAGTAATATTACTTCAATAAAAGCTTTTTTTGTGTTTTCATTGGGAAAAAAACTTATTTTTGAATGTAGGTGCATATACAAAACAGATGTTGGTTAATTCTTATTATACAACTACTTGTTAAAGTAGTGTATACATTAAAGCAGGAAAAAACATTATTAATATAACATATAAACAAAAACGCCTACCTTCCGTATTAGTAAACTGTCTATGATAAACACAAATTAAATATTATATTAACTATGATGCATCATATCACTCTTTCAGCTCTGTTACCTGTACACGTTATCTGTACAATCAAGTTAGCCTTATACAGATTTGGGAATACAGATCGTATTTATTATTATTAATCTTACTTTTGCATAAATCTCGGCCCGGATCTCACAGGTTTAAAATTCTAATTTAAGATTCGATAAAAATCAAGGATTTTAGGAAATTTTGTTTGATTTTGTTTTTTTGACCCAGGCATATATCATTACTTTATTTATTACAAATAAAGTCTAGCTTTGTATATTACATAACCAATATTAACTTCTTTCAAAGATCCCGTGCAAGTCCGCGTCTCAGAAGAATAGGCCCACGGCAACGCTAAACTTATCGTTAAAAGGCGACTAAATTCCACTCCGTACCTTGACCGGGCCGGGGCGCCCTGCCGACAGACCAAATGGGTTATGTGCCCGAGTAGGTGGAATGGGGTATTCCTAGCATCCTACATACAGGGATTGTCAGGCTAAAAAAACGACCTGACTGCAAACCATAAAGGCCTACCATGTTTGAACAGAATGATACGTTACTAGCATTTTAATAACCATGCTTGGTTTCCAACTAAAAAGGTGCACGGACTTTGCTGCAAGTGGCTGATTTACCCGACCCTACCAACGTCACCCTATTTCTATTGCAATAAAATCTCGTCGACCGGATTATCCTCGTGTCACATCCCATTGTTCATTTCATGTTCATTTTATCATCCATTTCTTGAACCTCACCAGATATAGACGAATCAATCAATGTTTGTGATAGACCATTAAAGCGTGAAAGAAATAAAAGTATAATGAGTCAATTAATATCACTGCAGAATTTTTCATGTAATGTTTCGCAGGCTGTGTGTAATTTTGCATTTATGCATTTTGAAAAGACGTTTTAGGGGTGTTTATATTTTGCTGTTCTTTTAACATTTCCTAAACCTATTCGAACAAAACCGCTTATTTTACATTTAGAATGCCCCTTTTTTTAAGTAAGTATTTATATATTTGACATGAAGCACTTTCTTGTTAGTTTTTATTTAATTATAGGTTGTCTCCGACCTTGTTGTTTTTATGTAGTGGCGGACCAAATTTTATTGATTATTGTAACATCTTTCAAAGTCTATATAAACAGTATTGGTATGGGAAAACATTTACATTTTATGGAATATGGGGAAATGGGGCATGGGGAATGTTTACCGGAAGTACATTTAATTTCTGGTGATTATAGATTGAAATATTCGCGCTTATACGATTTATATATATATATATATATATAAACATATGTCATTTTTTTCAAATTTAGAGTGAAATAATTTTGTGTCGGAGACACTTGCGTGATTTAAATATTGACAAATTAAACAAATTGAGTAATAATAAGATGACCATTAAAAAGTGTTGATTCCCTTTTAATTGGCAGAAATATGTCATTTGTCGCAACCTCGAAAAGGATAACAATATTGTCATTTTCATATTTAAAAAAATAGTTTCGGACCATTATTGAAATTAAAATTGTTCGCAACCTTACAATCTGCAGAAATATGTCATGTTTGAGAGGTTGTACTAAAAGTAATTTGTCACAGCCACACGTATGATGTTTATTTTGACAATTTGTTTTTCATTTTAAATAATAATATAAGACCATAAACGTAATTTCAAGTGATCACACTTATATAATTTGCAAAAATATCTTATTTTCAAGAATTTGAAATACGTGTATTACAACCATCATCATAACACTGAAATTGACATGTTTTACAGTTTAAGACTAATAGGGACATAAAAAGTGTTTGCAACCATACACTTTCCAAAAATATGTCATTTTGACAATTTTTGAAATATGAGTGTCGCAACCACAAACCGGATGCTAATATTGCCACTTTTAAAATTTTAAATAATAATTTTGGACAATTTTTGAAATTAAAATTGTTCGCAAACTTACAATCTGCAATAGTATGTCATTTCTGAGAAATAGGACTGAATTTAATATGTCACAACCACATATATGATGCTTATTCTGACAATTTAAACATTTTAAACAATTATATGATACCAAAAAGTGTGTACAATAATCTTATGTGCACAAATATCTCATTTTCAAGAATTTGGTTTGAAATATATGTATCAGAGACTTCAACATAATACTGATATTGACAATTTTAACATTCTTTACAATTGTAGAGTAATTGGTATACTAAAGGTGTTCGCAAACATACATTTTGCAAAAAAAATATGCAATTTTGAAGATTTTTGACTGAAATCTGGGTGTCACAAACACCAACCGGATACTGATATTGCCATTTTTAATAGTTTAAACAATACTTTTGGACCATTTTTTTTTTCAAATTAAAATTGTTACAACCTGCAAAATATGTAATTTTTGAGAAATTGGACTGAAATAATGTTTCACAGCCACACAAATGATGCTTACTCTTACAATTTCTACATTTTAAACAATAGTTTCATTTCATCATTGAAATTGAATTTGTTTGCACCCATACAATTTACAGAAATGATATTTTGTGGACCTGGGACTGAATATTTATACATTCGGAAAAGTGTCTCCCTAATTTAGATTTGAAATAAAATATGACTTTCCATTTTCAAGAATCATTTTAGAAATTAAATTCATGCACACTTTATATATATATATATATATATATCTATATATATCTATATATAAAGTGTAGTCGAGGTTTTTTTTTATTTACGCCCGTGGTTACCATTGAATGGATATATATATATATATATATATATATATATATATATATATATATATATATATATATATATATATATATATATATATATATATATATATATATATATATATATATATATATATATATATATATATATATTTATATATATATATCCATCCAATGGTAACCACGAGCGTAAATAAAAAAAAAATCGACTACACTTAAACAGCCTAAGATACTTGCAACTTCCACACAATTCCTGCAGTGACATTAGGTGCTCCTGAAGGGTAAAAATGTCCTACTCTGCCAGTGATACTCATTTTATTCCAAGTGAGTCAAAAAAAAGTAATTGAAAATATTAGTGAGTTTTCAATGTTATCAATTCAGTATGACTTAAATTATACGTTTAATGAAACCACAGAATTTGTACACAGAATCTTCCAGCAACTTTTTTAATATTTGGTTCAAACTGTCTGTGTATCTACAGAGGTGCATACCAAAACAATTGATGCAATTCAGCATGCTCATGCTCTAGTAATTATAACGGGAGGCATTGTGAACAACTCTTTTTTCGAAGCCCACGTCATTGTTTAAGAATACTATTGTTTGAACTGATATAATAAAATGTGCATGACATATTCATCTGGCTGAATGTGTTCATACGGAAATATGTAACAGTTCTTTGTATGGAGACCAATGCAACCACATCAGTTGTTTAAAGGAGCATTATATAATACGGTAAACGATTGGGGACTGAAATATTCATTATATATATTCATTAACGCCTAGATTTAATGCGTGTGTGGAATTTCACACATTCCTGGCATGAGTGATTATATTTATATTCATGACAACCAATTGATTATCCTGTTTATAATTCATTACTATCTTCAACATATAAATTTTTGATTTTTGATCGGCGTTTGGCAGGAGGAAGTCAGAGATTAAAATTACCAAATCTACTTCACGATTTTAATTCTTGATTTTTTTTACACAGGAAACAGTTAATAAATTACTGCTATCTTTATTGCAAAGCTTTTCTTATCATACCTCTTAGCTATCGACCCTTGCACAAACAACCATTGTTTACATCGGAGTAGGAAATGGTTCCAATTACCCATGCAGCTGTACTACTGGATACACTGGCATTCATTGTGAATCAAGACAACAATTTAATAAAAACAACACATAATTGATAAGAAATACTAATTTGCGGACTAATTAAATTAAATTGCCTATACACGTTTGAATTTATCATGCTTAAGCACTTCAGATAACAATCTTGCAACATGTGATTAAGGGAGATAACTCTGTAAATGACACTAAAATACAATAGAAATTGTTGGACTTTCAATGTGAATTTTCTCCTAAGAGCAGACAGATAGGAACAAATAATTATACATTCCATCATAAATACATATAAAGCAACTGAAAAAATATAGGTGAATCCCATATTAAAAAAAATTGCATAATAATAACTAAGACTTCTGCTTATAATACTGTTAATAAACTATAAAATGTTATAAATACGCTATAGTCTTCATTTGACAGAAATTGCATGTACAATTATATGCATTATTGTTTTGTAAAAGACGTGGTTTTACATTTTGAAGTGCGTTTTATCATTTATGTATTCGATTTCTTTGTAGTAGACCCTTGCACCATCAACTCGTGCTTGCATGGAGGTACGTGCCGAACCTATGGTTCGAATTATGCATGTACTTGCTCACAAAGTTATACCGGAAGACACTGTGAATCAGGTAAATGCCAAATTTAAAGACCTCATATGGTTGGTAAGAATAACTACGATTTTTATACAACAATTCTTAATGTGAAAGGTCGTGCGTTTAAATTACGGTCGATTCACACCAAATACTATAAATTGGCAACCATAGCTTAACAACCAAGCATGTTGTATTTAAGGAGACATAGTAACGACTGAAAGTAAGAAATTTATGTCCAATCCAGGACTCATGTCTTCCTATAGGGTACTGGTTTTATGAGCAGCTAGTGCAATGAACTCACTTTACTGTATGCATTTATAATGTAAATTACTGTTTTTTTTTTGTCACAAACTGTCTTATCAAAACTGTGTATCTACAATTGATTTGTCGTTCTTTCTGTATAATCTTAAATGAAATGACAAGTATAAAATGAACAATTAATTGTATTAAAACAAGTTGTGATCGACCCTTTATGTCAACAAGGTCGTATTTTTTTTTCTTATTTTGAACAATGACGTGCTTTCTATAACGACATTCAAAAGAATCCTTATATATTTTCGTTGTCACATGAATATCGGTATGAAAATGGGGACCGGTTATTATACAAACAACTATTGATAGTATTTGTAAAATACCAGGTTTGGTTTTCAACTGCGATTGACGTCATTACCATAAGTGGAATGGTCACTGCTTTTATTTGACACAATTACGTAAACCTTGGAATGAGGTTAGTTTAAATATCATATGCGTTGTTCTGTTCCTCATCGTTATAAATAAAAACCTAGATTTGTCATTTCATGTGATATTGTGACAGAACCGTACAATCACACAGAACATGAATGAAATGCAAATTGCATTATTTAACTAACACATTTTTCAATTGGACATTTAAAGAAAAATGAAAACAAATGTCTGTGTCTGTCAAAAGCATCGTTTTGTTATATGATTATTTTTTTTTAACGCACCTGCCATTTATAAAGTATACACATGGCATATATCCAACTTTTTATAAATTGTGAGTAATTGTTATTCTGGGTTTGGTGTACCTTTTGGTTCCAATTGAGACAGCTCGTCTTGTTTGTCAATAAAAGTCATCCGCATTCTCCCAAATAGTTTCTTTTTTGTTTTGTGTCAATCAATCGTTTTACATAATCAAATCGCATTTAAATTTTCCATTTACATACATATACAAATATAACTGTTTGATCTATTAAAGACTACATGTGCAAATAAACACATGAAACTAGCCATAATGGATGGCGATGCTGAATATGCAGAGATTGAGATTCATACATTCGATTGATCATGGGGAGCGTAATTGTGAACGTAATAATAGTCGATGCTATTTGTTCTCAAATTCATAAATTATTAGAAGAAAAGTAAAACCAAACAAAACAAGAAAAGAAAAAAACAACAACAAAAAACAAAACAAAACAAAACAAAACAAAACAAACAAACAAACAAACAAACAGACAAACAAAGAAGAAGAACAAAGACAACCAAAACAAAACACAGCAAGAAGAAAAACAAACAAATGCAGAAACGAAACCAAGCCATTAGCCTTAGCATTCTTGATATTATTTGTCAGTATTCTTCTTCTTTGTACATATTTCAACGTAATATTGCAGAATTCAATGTTGAACCACATAAATTCTATGTGATCGAAAACAATCAAGTGACTGAAACTGATTTAACCGTATACAAATGTAATAAGAGTGAATTTATGTTCATAATTTTGTAATTGTGACTATGTCAAAAACTACTCAAACGATCTCTGAGTAATTTAACTTTATTATTTGAATGTTTTGTACATCGTAATTATTATTTAGTCAATTGTTCTGTAAGTTCCTTTTATAAAATTTCATCTGTGTCTGTCAGATCAACATGTATGGTTAGGTGGTCACAAGAAAGAATACTACTCACTGGGAATGGAATAATGGGGAAGTAATTGAAAGTAACGACAAAAACTGGTATCATCGTAAGTATAGAGGTCAATGTTTGGCTATAGATATACATACAAAATACTGGATCGATGAGAACTGTCAATACGGACATATTTTCCTTTGTGAAAGACCTATACAGTCTAAAAGTCCGTTAATCAATTCGACCACACAGTTGAGTGTTACTCAGTCAGTCACACATGCTGGTATGCCGTGATAAATGCTGTCAAAGTTTTGATCGGAACAAACAAACCTTTAAGCAGTGTTGATATCATTTGAAACTGAAACATTAGATATATTAAAAATATATATACAAAAACAAAACAATCACGAAAAAAAACACAAACACACTAACTTAAGGATCCCAAACAGAAAATAAAACATAAATACGTATCGTTAACATTCAGCCATCTTAAATGTACAATGCATAAACATGTACAAATATATGATTTAAAGTTTTCAAACATGTTTATCTTTATACATGCTTAAGCACTTCAGATAACAATCTTGCAACATGTGATTAAGGGAGATAACTCCGTAAATGACACTAAAATACAATAGAAATTGTTGGAATTTGTGAGTTTTCTCCTAAAGGAAGATTTTTATATTCTCCATTAATTGGTGCATGATTCGGTGTGTAGAAAGTTTAATATAAATTTTAGATAAGGCATAGGTCAATTTTGTTTTCATTTATATAGTGTGAATATTTTTTATATTATCTTTTAATTTGAATTGTGTATGTCTGTTTTCCATGTCCTGTCTTTGTCCCTTGATTACATTCTTTTGATTACCGCTATAACCTTTGTTCCCTTTTTTTTAACCTACACAGTTTGTAATTAAAATTGAATTTCTTTATTATAGCAATATACTGTGTTGGTGCGAATTATTATCGTTACAAAAATCACTATTTTTATATGCGGAATGACCCTCTGCGAACATGGAATTTGGTAAGAATGTATTTTAAGAGTTGAGCTCTGGGTGTTTATTATTACAAATTTTGACATTTCAAATTAATGCAAGACGAACAGATAATACCTGAATATTTTTACAATACATTCATGATGTCGTTTTTGTCATCTGTGCTCGCTGCTAGATAATAATTCAATTAATATAAGAAATAACTATTATTATTTTGTTTTTGGTATGTGAAGAAATAACGCCAATCACGTGGTGTACACTAAATAAACTGCGTACAAGTTATTTTAAAATGTGCACAACGGTCATTGTGGTTATTTCAAATAGACCGAAAAATATAACAGTCATTCCTTCTAATTTAATTTAAGTACCAACATTCCATGAGTAAATTATTAAAAACGTTGGAAGACGTCACAGTCATCACACAATTTTGTGTATAGGAGGATAAAAGACATTTTTGATCCAATCAGAAACCGTGTTACTTCTACAATTAAATTATTTTTTGATTAACGAAACAATGCGTGAAATAAATTATTCAAACCCGTTTATCACACATGCTATAATGTGGGATCCTTACAATTTATATTTTCCGGTTTTTTCACTGATATTCACATTTGGTAAAGATGCATATGAAAAGTTCCTCCTAGAAACAGGTGAACAGCATTCCGAAATTTGCAATATTTATGCTGCTGATGGAATAGTCAGTCCTGTCTGACCACGAATTATATCAGATTATATATATCACTTTCATCAAAATTTGCAGTGGTAAAAATTTCACAAAGATTATACAAAAATATACAAAGTATATTTGCAAATAGCAACGAATCATTGATATCATTCTTAGAATATATAATCAATTTGATATTGTGAAAAAATAATAAATAATCACCCGTGTGGGGAAGCACTCGTTTAATATTTAATTTTGGTTTTTTTCAGTATTCATGGTCGCAACCTTGCAGCTAATTATCCTATTATTGATGGATATGTACTTACGATGTCCTCTATCAGAAAGTTCTATACATATTTAGCAAGATATATACTGTTGTAGGTAACTTCAATCAATTTTTTATTTCAGATCGACTTATATGACATACATAACCAAAATGTGAAAATATATTTTCAGATCAGTTGTAACAGCATTAATATGCATCTTGCAATGCTTACATCTGATGATTTACAATATGCTGCAACACATTTTATACGAGACTTGATGAAAAGTAAGTGCTTATTTAGCTTAAGTTCCCTATGCGTATTGTATTTATTCAAATCAGACGCGTATCCAGAAAAAAAAATGGTTCCAAATAATTCTGTTCGAACTTGAATCACAAAATCAAAGTTGTAAAAGTTTAGTCTTATTTTTTCTTTGATTCACCCATAACGTATATGACTGTACATGTATCTGACTGTACATGTATATGACTGTACATGTATCTGACTGTTCTTGTAGTTTATCTTCATTTTCGTTATCTTTCATTGCTAAAAGAGCTTAAACAAAATGCCATATTAAAATACTACAAAAACATATGACTACAAAATTTGTATCATAGATTTTCAACCAATCCCCTTAAACGCTAGAGTCAAATAAGTGCCATTAACCCTGAATTCAGTATTAACACAGTACAATCCTCCTAATCCAACCATATCCGGATTTTTTAATAGGTTTGACAAGTTCTTTTTTTAAAATTATTTTTTTCCGGATTTGAAAGAAATTATTCTAGTTTAAGTTTATAAAAATATTCCCTCAATACTAAAATTTATGATAAAATGGATAATTTTTCCATTAAGCATTGTAATTTATCGATTTAAGATGGCGACGTCCACTTGTAACCATCATATGGTGCTTATTTATTACAATTTGTGCGAGTTTCTCGTATGTGTGACAATGATTCGGATTTTCAAGAGAGAAAAAAACAATCAAGGGAAACAAGATTCCAGCGGATATCAAATAAGTGTAATCCAGGGAAGTCAACAGGAAAACAGACAACAAAACATTTAATATCAAAATTTCATGCACAAACAAACAGAAGTAAATGAACAGGTAGGATTCCCTTAAAACTGTGAGGAAGGACTAGGTGCACAGGTAGGGTAAGCGTCCTCTGCTTTTCTAGCCGATAAAGTAATAAAAATTTACATCCGGGGCAGACAAAACAGGAAATAATATAAACTACAACACTTCAAACAAGTCGTCTCTCATGGTGCAGATGAATACACCATAACGATTCACGAGCGCATCATGAAGACCATTAAACTTAAGTTTCAGCAAAATAACCCTGTCTCAGAAGCCTGATTGTAAAGACGTTTAGCGCCGTACACAAAGTTTAATTAGTTACGATGTAGGCGTAACATACGAGTTGTGATATAAAAACTTATTGAGGAGGTGCTGAAGGGATCTTGTTACAGATAAAAGTAAAGTCAACAGTACAATACGAGATGAAAAAGAAAGAAGATTCCAATTCGTTTAAACATTCACAAAAGGTCTAAACCAATACAATGAACTCGGACGGGTTTGGTCCACCATACGCGTTATGGTTATATTCCTCCCAAAGCATAAAAAGCTCAATACTCATCCAATAATTTTAATAAACCGTTGAACTGACTCGTTCGTAAAGGGATATAGTTATAATATTGTTATTAAATCGGTAACGATATCATTTTTTTTTATTACATATATTCGCTCACATGGTCTTTGAATAGAAAAAAAAAACACTATACTATATCCGATTTCCAAATGATAAGTTGTTTCCTTATTGTATTATGAGATATCGCAGCTCTCAATCCAACATTGGAAGAGAAGGAATGGATATTGCTTTCCATGAGGACATAACGTTTTTTTTGGCTTAAACTAGTCTGGCGCTGTCATAAGAGTTATCTGTGAAAGTCCTTCATTAGTGCATTTGTGTAAATTTTATATCTGATTTAACAAGGGACTTACAACTTTTGTAACTCATTGAATGTGTTAAATTGTGTTACATTTCTACAACATACATTCAAAAGGGGAGAATTGTGATAACACCAAAGTACTTTAACCCCACCAAAATCTTTGCGTCCGTCCCAGTCAGGAATTTCATACCTCTGCAAGTCTTGTTCTTTTTCGATAACACTTTCAGTTTTTTATGGTGCTTGTGTCTATAAGGGTAACTTTTGTTCGCTGTATCTGTGCATTATGTTGTTTTGATGCCCTGTGTTTCCTTGTCATTGAAGAGTCATGGGTTGCCTTGAGCTGACATTAGTCCAAACGATTATGCTGTTGACTCTTTAACACATTCGCCATCTCCATTCTTGTATTATTCAACACAATATATTTCAGTCAGACACGCTGTATGGATAGGAGGAAAATTTAACAACGTGCACGGTATTTGGAGATGGTATCAAGGATCCGAGAATGGAAGTCCTATAACAATTAGAACTAGCGACAAACACTGGGCATCATATCCTCTATCTGATGGATGTATGGTTCTAGAAGGATATAAATGGGATATCCGCAAGTGCGATTCTCATCATTATCAGCTTTGTGAAAGAATAATACATTAAAATATATTGATCACAAATACAGTAACTTCATGAATGTTTATAAAAAAGTCGCAAAATATCCCTTTATCTAAACAGTAAAGTAATCTTTCTGCATTTTCGATATATACTTTTTTCAAGGAAATTATTTGTTTTACCCGAAACCTTACCATGCAGATGCATATGTAAGAATAGGAATTTGCGATGGGGACGGTGATGTGCGATGGTCGCGTTGTTTTTAGATGGAAATCACTGTAGTACTTACGGTGTGTAACTCTAACATGCGGAAGTGTTTTGGTTTATATTGAGCGAAAACGTGGAAGTGTGTTGGTACATATATCCTATTCAACGTGCATAAGCACATGCAAGATATTACTTGATTCGACTTTCTTTATGCATCACCAGCATTTCTATCCTCATTTTTGTCAAAAAATACATCGGAATGCAAAATCAAAATATTGGGTCCTGGGTCGATTATCGTGTTAAGTAAATTTTTGCAAGACATTTACATATAATCGTAGATCTTTCGGTAACTGTGTTCCAAATCTCCTAAACAGTTCTTCCGAAATAAGGAAGTTCAAGAAAGCATTATGTCTTTTCCCACACAGGTCCCTAGTCAACCTATGATAGTATATCGTTATCAATTACTGTTACGTGACTCAGATATTCGTTTTAAAGATACATATTGGGGAAAAGAACATTCATTATAACTACACATGTATTTCATTTTTAATGCAGTTTAGAGGGAAGACATATCAAACATTACAAACCGAAATGATGTTGAATTTCACAAATCTTTATTACCTTTACGTGACAACTGTCCTTCAAGTAGATCAAAACCGTTTTTTGAATTATCTTACTTTTAGTGAAAGATCACCGCTGCTGTTTACTATGGACAAAAAAAGATCATGTGGCGTCGAATGTTTTAGGTTAGTTATTCAGGCTCTTACGTGTTACATGTACATGTACAAGTTTATCTTTTACAAAGGAATGATCATATAAGTACCATTAAGTGACAGAATCAAGCAACTGGTGGCACATCATAATTCCGAATTAGTCACTTTTGCATATAACATAATCAATACATTTAAAATACAACATAACAGCTATTTAAAATCATGCTGAAGAACATGTGACGTAGATATATTTTGATTGCATATAGGAAAGAAGGCTGGAAATATTTTCCCGCCATTTTTGCATTGTGCATTTATATAAAATTTTGCAAATCAATATCTTCAGAAAGGCAAAATTTTGAAACACTTCTATCATTACTTCTGGGGTTCAGACTTTTGGTTTTTTTTTAAATTTATTAAGTTGATAACACTTTCAATAACTATTTCTATAATTTCTGTACTTGAATTATACCCCGTCCACCTTTGGTTGTCTAAACCAAATGCTCACATAAGTGATAATATTTATGAAAACAATGTTGTCGTCCCCATTTGAGATGATCTAATAAAACACATCCACGAGCCGGCAGATGTGCCGATATCTTCCAATGCTTGGAGAGAGGATCTATGATGGATGAGTCATGGTCGATATACCACCACCAATTGTTGTGGTGATCTGACTGCCCACCAAGCCATACAAAACCATCGTCTGAAAGATAAATTTGAATAAAAAGGGTAAAATATAATCTGAATCATTTTAAATAAATTTTATTATAAATACCAATAAAAAATCAGAATATAGTTGAATACTATAGAGGTATTAGATGAAATAGACAACCCCAGTTAATAAATATTACTTTTTGGTCTTCAAATAGTATATTCTGAGTAAGTATGTTAACTTTGTATGCATTTTTTTCTTGGAGAAAAGATCTTCCTTTATATTTGTTCATATGCTGTTAGTGAAATGTAACTCCTTGAAACGCGTGTACCGAAACTCGCAATTTAGTATGATGGAGATTTTCGTTACTTCGAATGTATACTTAAGCTAACAATGAAGTATGTTCCTGACGTATTGTACAATGGCTTTATGTTCTTCGTCGTTGCTAACCGTTGCTAATTGCATTCCGTTAGTTTTACATACCGCCTAAAATAGACAAGAACAGACTAAATCATTTACCTAACATTATTGAAATCTGAAATATAAAAATAAATGAATGTATAATTGAGATTCAAATCGAATAACAAATTAGATTTTGCGATTTTGACATAATAATCGGTACCTGTAATGTTAAATATTAGTGTTGTATGGAACCTTATTTCATTACAAATGCATTCGTATACTTAAAACATACGAATACAAAATACGCATATATTCTTCAAGCCGAATATACCATTTGTGGAATAGTAAGGGAACCAAGGTTATCAAAGCGGTAATCAAAAGAATGTAATCTAGGGACTAAGACCAGACATGGGAAACAGACATACACAACACACAAAGTAGAGTAACTTAAATAAATACTTTATAATATTTGCTGTTTTTGATAGTATGAAGAGCTGAAATATGCGAAGTATGAAGTATGGGAAGAACTGGTCATGTGAAATAGTCACATTAAAGCTCTGAAAATGGCCCATCTGAAGGAGGTAGACCTAGGATAAGGGACATGACTCTTTAAATCAGTGATATGTTTGTATCATATTCAATTTCAACAAAGACTTTCAAGCTTTCCTTTAAAAAAAAGAATGAAATCAGTTCAAGCTACATTGATGCTTACATAAGATGGTTATAAAATGGTAAATACAAACGTTCAAATGATTTGTAAGAGTTTTGTCCCTTACCTGAGGTCTCCTCCTTTAGTATTTTTTTTAATTAGAATATTCAAAAGTTGCCATTTATGGAATTTGCTTCAGGATTTTAATGGGAATACAATTATATTGATTTCCTACCTCGGTCCAATTATGCTTATTTTGTATTAGAAGATAATATTTGTGTCCAGTTCTATGTTTCCCATCACAAACAGCAGTTTCTAAAAAAACAAAACAAAAAAAAAAACAAAAAACAAAAAAACAAAAAAACAAAATTAATATAGACACTTATAATATCGTACATTGGTAAAATCAGTGCCAGTAGCGTGGTCTCTCGTGGGCTGTAACTTATAAGTATCTGTTGATACATGTATTTTATATCGAAATATTGTGTATTGCACTTCGTATATGGTACAATTTAAAAAATAGAATTCCCTTCTTTTAAACATCCCATGCAATCGTTTTAGTTTTCATGCATTCTTAAAAGTGAATATATTATGAGGAATTAACTTTTTCCTGTTACAATATAGTGTTAAAATGATTTAGAGGTACCATTTTTTGCACTTTCGGTCTACCGTAATAAAGGCTGAAATTTAAAAACGTTTAAAGCATCATACTGAAGATGAAGCGAACAAAATTTTCGACCCTTACTACATACTTGGTAGTGTTGTTGTCGTAAAGTGTGATGAAGGTTTTATTGTAGGATGTGTCAACGGCCTTTCACATAGATGGTGATATTCATGATTACAATTGTCATTAGTCCACCTTCCATTCGAAAATAGCATGCATGATTTGTGGGATGGATTATGATGGGACTGCCATTGAGGTTCACCCATACTTATTGTTTCATTATTAACCCATATCCAACGTTGCATCTGATTTGAAAAAGTACCTCCGATCCATACCAATTCATTGGCTATAAAATTCAAAGGAATTCAAGTTTGATTTTTTTTGACAATTACACTGTAAAATGTTTGATGGATACTGTTCTAATTATTGTGAAGATATCAGAAATAGAACTTGACAAACAAAATTTATTACTGTATTGATTACCAAAAATGAGCTCCGAATGAATTAAGGGAAGGATAAAAAACGGTCTTATAATATAAAACAACGTGGTACATCACTTAGGTAATATCGAACAAGTATGCTATTTTCAATTTTTTGCTTATCATAAGGTGCTTATACATGTACTGATGTATCAACGCAAACATCTGTATCACTTACTCTGATTAATACGTGATAAAAAGTTGGTAATTGCTGCATTCTCGTCTGGACTGTTGAATATAGCATGGTACATATGCCTGCTATGTGACCCGCAAAGAGTCTAAAACACAGAATTATCATCAAAATATAATACAAAATTAGTAGTAATATTCGACTGTATAAAACACTATGTCGTGCATGAAATGCAGAATTTAGTTCCATTCTAGGACCAGTATATTCAGTGCTGGAGCAAATGTCTCTTAACCGAATCAGTCTACAATTTACTAGATAAGATTTTTTAAAGACCTTTTGTAATGTTAATGACATTTAAGTAGAACTCCAGCTAAGGATGATGCAAATGTGATTTATGGGTAAAAAGGCTACATATTTTTATTTTTGATATTTTATTTGAATTGCCATAGTAAACAGAAATTAACATTCAGTTTTTCATATAACCCGTGCTCTTAGGAGATAAAAATTGTATAAAATGCACTGTAGATTTCAATGTGAAGGGAGATGACTTTGTAAATGACGCTCAAATACAATAAAATCTACTGGATTTTCAATGTTGATTATCTCCTAAGCGCAGGCAGATTTGAATAAATAATTACACATTTCAAAGTATAGACCGATAAAACAACTTAATTACAAAAAATAAAAATATGTAGACTTTTTTAGGGTGTATCACATTTTTCAGATTTTAGATGATTCTTACTAAGACAGCTACTTAAACATATGAAATTGAAACCAGTGCCTACGATGAATCTTTCTATGAAATTTTGAACCCAGTCCTATGATGCTTTGTTCAATGAAATGGCCACGTGCTATTGTCATTACATAACAAAATAATGCTTAATGCTTTTCCCTTACATATTTTGAACATTGATTGGATGTAGACAATGTGTATGATAAAACTCAATATAATTTAGGCCTTGTTTAGTGACAATTAAAAAACGATTAACCAATTACCAACCTAACATCTACACCCTTGTTTTACTGAAGTAAGGAGAACTGTTTGATAATTATGCTTATGTGTGTATGGTTTTAGTTCATTCATGTTTTTTATTTTTTTTTTAAATTTTGTTTTCCTTCAGGGTCTAGGATTGATCACAAGTCACTCTTGTTCTGTTCTTTGTCAAAAAACTTTCTTTAAATAATCCTAATTTCTAGATACATCGCATCTACCCCAAAGAACTTACGATACAGGATACTACAGACACTGTGAAGTCAGCTCATATCTTGACCTGCACTTAGAAATCAATGGTAAAGGAAATCTATTGACCAAACTTTACGACAAACGTGATGACTTTTCATTCAGAATTGTCAACTTTCATTTCATCTGTGGCAACATCCCTTCGGCTCCTGCGTATGGAGTGTTCATATCACAACTCATACATTATGCCAGAGCTTGCCGAAACTACTCAAACTTTTCTAATCGCCTTAGAACTCTAACAAAAAGGCTTCTGGAGCAGGGTTACTTTTGCTACAAGATTGAAGTCATCACTGCAGGTGTTTTATGGTCGTCATCATGAACTCGTGGATCGTTATGGTGTATCCACCTGTATCATGAAAACTGATTTTTTCAACGGGTCATAGTTTTCCTTTTCTCGTTTGTCTACCCCGGACGTGACTTTCTATGAGCAACTCGGAGGTTGTTTCTAGAAAAGCACAGGACGTTTACCCTACCGATGCACCTGGAACATGCTCCCAGTTTTTAGTGGAGTCCGAGTTGCTCATTTGCTTTTTTTACTTTGTATGTATGATTATAAATACTGTATGTTCTTTGTTGTTTATGTATGTTTTCCACGTTTGATCTTTGTCCCTGGATTACATTTTTGTGATTACCGCTATAACCTTGGTTCTCTTGATTACTCTTTGTTTGTTTCATCCTTATTTTGGTATCCATACTTTTTCTCTAAAGCGTGTTTTGAAAGCCTATTTTGGAAGTGTTCGATGAAGAGATTTTGCGTTATATTTTGAATGTAATATCAAACTTTGTAGAAGTAGATAAAATGATTTTAGGCTTTTCTTTTGAGACCTGAGCTGCTTGTTATCAAAAAGCATTCTTCATTGTAGGTTTTGTTATATAGCTGATGTCTCGACAAAAAATGTATGTTCGAGACTTCCTATACACACGATGTGCGTCTGCGTGAAATAATCAAACAATGACTTCCTATGTATTTGTCGTTATCTACACTTTCATGGTTCTTGGTATTTACATGTATTGGACGTCAAGTTCTATCCCTTAAAATATAACATGTCAAAGTTATTATAACTTAAGTTTGAGTTTTTGTAAGAATCAGGCAAATTATAAACATGCATACTCAGAATACTTTCAATATAATTCTAGAAAAAATGAGGTAACTGACAGTTATTTATCATTGTTCGTTTTCAGTTTTCAGCAACATTATAGGGAAAATCTTTTTTCCTTATTTCTGATGGTGCAAATAGACCAATTAAAATTGTTAGTTTCAACCTCTGCCTCATTCTTACAGAGACCCGTACATAATCACTTAAACGTTACTTACAGATTTCCATGGTTTCTTTAGATTAGTAAAATAATAGCAATGACCATTATACCTCAAATTGTGATATTCTGCACATTCTGGAAATAAATATATGAGGTAGAAAGCATTAGCTGAATTAGGATAAAATAATTAATATTTATATTAATATTACGAAACAGGATATAGAAAAGCGACGAATATTTGAAGGGAAGGCATTCCGCCGACTAAATATACAGATAGAAGCATACTTTACATCATTTACAAGCCGACTAACCTTCATTGAAACATAATCGAGAATAATATGTATTTCTTATGCAAAAGTATAGCTTAGGTCAGGGTTGAGTCAAAACTATAAGATTGACGATAAAAAAATATACATGATCATTTTCACAAAGCTGTCCTCGATACAATACTCGGCAGTGACAAGTTAAGGACCCATTTAAACTTGTTTTATTGACCCTTGTTGACTTAGGGTAAGGAATTCTTACAACTCATTTGAACGTTTCTATTGAGCATTTGACATCAATCTCATGTAAACATCAAAGTAACTTGGACTGATTTCGATCAGTTTCAAATGAAAGCTTAATAGGCTTTGGTGAAATTGAATATGATACAAAACATATCACTGATTTTAATTACCACGTCCCTAGGTTTACCTCCTTAATTGCTACTTACATATCTTATATGGGTAAACACTATACTTAACTTGTCCCACGGACACTATATCTATTTTATTTTGTATTTAGACTGTACTCATATATCTAAACATACAAAAGTCGTCGAATTGTAGACAAAACATATCAATAGGGTGTCCATGCAGTGAGTCGCACATGACAAATATTGTTTTCAAACTGTTTAACTGCAATTGTTAAAGAAAAAAACATATAGAAAAAGAGAAAAAAAAATTAAATATAAAACATTGAAATTCATTGAAAAGGAAGATAACTCCTTGTTTTTGTGCAAGATTTGATTGCTTTGTTAGGGAACTTAAAAATCGTTTTCCGACATCCATTGTCGCGTTTGAAAAATCTGTTTACTATTTGACATACATATGATATAAATATTATATTGGACCAATAAATTCAATGGGATTAAATTTATCCTGTGTCAACCTTATAATAGAATCTGTCTCATTTTTACATGGACAGCCACTTCAACGGATCCATTTCACCATAGTGCTAACCTACCTTATAGACTGTCTATAAAATTATCAAGAGCCCATCAAATGACACATATTGTTTTCTACTCTTAATTCACATTCATGTACGCAAAGACATTTAAATATAATATTGCAACTCACCGAATGCACTAAATACAAGTCTTAGCGTATGTCAAAAGACCAGCATATTTATGACATCACATATGCACAAGAAGTGACTGTTTATGGTGTTTCGAATTTTGTGTTACGGCAAAGTGAGTACATAAATATGACATTTATTTTTTTTTTCAAATTTAAATGCATATATGTATATTTTGAAATAATTTATCATTTTTTGCAAAGAAATTAATATGTTTTGATAACTACAAATTTCCTCTTATTTTCAAACAATTTTCAGAATTGAAAATGTAATGCCTCAAAGTAAGCTTACTAGGGTAAGGGACATAACTCCTTAAATCATGATATGTTTGTACTTAATTCAATTTCACTAAAGCCGTTCAAGCTTTCATTTGAAACAGAATGAAATCACTCCAAGTTACTTTGATCCTTGCACGAAATGGTATAGGGTATTAAGAAAAGTGATATAGTAATTAAGGAAAACAAGGTTATAGTGGTAATTAAAAGAATGCAATCCAGGGACAAAGACCAGACATGGAAAATAGACATACACAACAAAGAACATCAAGTAACTAAAATCATACATAACAAGTTACAAAAGCAAATAAGCAACTCGGACTCCACTAAAAAATGGGAGCATGTACCAGCTGCATCGGTAGGGTAAGTGTCTTTTGCTTCTGTAGAAACGCCCACTATGTACTATAAAGGTATACCAAGTATATAGCAGGATTAATTACCTTTAAATGTTTTACAGAATTGTTTCGACAACCGATATATTGTGTGAAAAGAAAACAATCCGAGATGAACCGATAGAAATAATAATCTCAGTTTACTTTTAACTGTTTGAAATACGGGGAATGAAAATGTTTTAAGTTTCGAGGATTTGTTACAACATAATTTGCTTACCAGTTTTGCAAGTTCGTCCAGTATATCCATGTCGACAGTTGCACGTAAAGTTTCCAACATGATCATGACATGAACCCCCGTTTTCACAAGGATTACTTGCACATTCATTTATCTCTGAAACCGATTTTTAAAAGTCAAAATGATAAGATGCAAAAATGAAAAAAAAATGAATAAAAAAAGAACAAAAACAGAAACAAAAAAAACAAAGAAACAAATAAAAAACAAAACAACAAAAACAAGCAAATTCTATAAAAAACCAAAAATACCAAACCAAAACAATAAAAAATAAAATAACCCCCCCTCCAAAAAAAAAACCCAAAACAAAACAAAAACAAAAAACAAAAACAAAACAAAAACAAAAACACAAAAAACATACATTATATATAACATAAAATATATAATGAGAAGAAGTGTAAACCTTATTTTGTTGACCATTACAAATTAGTAAGGAATAAACAAAATAGCTAGTCAGCATTTTTTTTTGTAACCCGTGCTGGTTATTCGTGTGCACGTTTTTTGGTTTGCGTGTTTTGTCTGTGTATGCTGACTCTTTCATGTCCTAGTGTTTTTGACAATGTATTAAAGGGGACATCAGTCTCTTATATCTTCAGTTTTAAAGTTACAAATCTGTTAATCCACGGAATTGGGTTAACACTATTTACCTTTTATCTATTTAGGAGGATATTCATACAAGGTTGAAGTCATTACTACAGAAGTTTTATCGTCAACATGAGCTCGTGGGTAGTTATGGTCTATTCATCAGCACCACACGAGAGTTGCACCACATCCATGCTCCCAGTCCGGGTTACTCATTTACTTTAACTTTTTTCGACCCTAACATAAATCGTTGACCAGTTTTCAATCAATCAATAAGTTTCCATTCGATTTTTGATCAAAGAGTTATAGATGATTTTGAGGTGTTACTTGGATCATTTCATGATATTTGTAGTGTGTGTCTGTTCCCCCTGCCAAGTCTTTATCCCTTGATTGCATTCATTCTTTCAATTCAAATTTTTAAAGTTTACGATAAAGTATTTTCAATATTTTGATTCACCTAATCCTACCTGTTTCACACTTGGCTCCAATGTAACCCTCTGAACAGGTACAAGTGAACCCGTTAAGTCCACGGTTACCCAATCATTACGCCCACACGGACTGTTGGCGCAGTAATCTACAAATATTGAAGTTTCTCGAATTCAGAAAACAGTAAGAAAAAAGACCTGGCCTAAACGTCAGCGGATGAAAAGATGATCTTCATACACAATGTACCTAACCGAATAAAAACAGATAACACATAAAAACTTGAATGAAGGGGAAGAAGTCGTCCCATAAAAGGAAACTTTTGATATGAACTCCCACAAAAAAGGAGTGACATCATATGCATTAAATGTAGGCATGTCCTGTCCGCAAGCGGCATCCACTGTATTGCAGGTGAATTCTGAATATGAACTCCCACAAAAAAAGGAGTGAAATCATATACATTAAGTGTACGCGTGTCCTGCTCCGCAAGCGGCATCTGCTCTATTGCAGATGAATTCTGAATATGAACTCCCACAAAAAAGGAGTGACAACATATGCATTAAGGGTACGAATGTCCTGCTCCGCAAGCGGCATCCATTGTATTGCAAGTGAATACAATCCGATTATAAGCTAGAAACAGTAATGAAACTCCCTGATACTCTGCATCTTGCTTATATAATATGTAAAGTTGGATCAATTTTCTGATTAAATATTTTTGTTGTTTCCATGAAGGTTCCACAAAGGCACAACGTTTTTGATAGTACCAGCAGACTCAACATTGCATAAAATTGCAATATATTGCAAAAACAATTACGAAGGCGGCATATCTTGTTTTTAAGTACCTGCATAATTTCTCAACACATCTTTGCATAAAATTGCAATATATTGCAAAAAACAATTACGAAGGCGACATAACGTTGTTTATAGTACCTGCAGGATTTCTCGACACATCTTTGCATAAAATTGCAATACATTGCAGAAACAATTACGAAGGCGGCATAACTTTTACTCTCGAATAAACATCTATGATAAGATGATATCGTTTAACTGTATTATAGGGTTACTGCATGAATACTGGTGAATACTCTCCCGAGCAAATATCATATTGCTCGAACTTGCCATATTTTTAGCAGACAACAGTGCAATAAATTTAAAAACGTGTTTGGAACGTCTCCGAATGTTTACTATATAATAAATGTGTATATATCTTACCGATAACATGCAAACCACCTAAAACAATGTAAAAAGAGTCAAAATGAAGTTGTTCGGACGTATTTGCTAACGTTTTCGCTAAAGCTATTAAATTAGTTTTGCCTGCATAAACATTGTGTAATACTTGTGTTTTCCCCACGAACTTACACGCTACATTAAAATAGATATCTGGGGCATCTTTCATTTTTTCATGGTTTTGTATTTTATTTTGATGGAAAAGAACAGTGTAAATAATTCATACATATTATATAGACGACAGATCACATGCATGAAAGTCCGCTTGTGCTTGTATTGCAGGTTGATTGATTGATTGTTGGGGTTTAACTTCCGAGCAGCAATATCTCAGCTATATTTAGACAATGATTATGAAATGGATGATAACATGAACATGCGATTATGGTGAGATGAAAAAAAGGGATGTGACACAAGGATAACAGGGTAAATAAATTTTGATTGCCACTGGAAAAAGGGGGAATGGCTAAGATAGGGCAATTTAGCCTCCTCTGGCGGAGCGCAAAGGTTCCTACTCCTATCGAATACTACAGAAGTGTTCTGTAACGTGCAAGGAACGTGAAATCTTTCCCAACACGGTGCACCACTATGCTTGTATTGTAGGTATTGAATTTATAACCTTATAGTATATTCGCGTTAAGTTTTCCTCATTGGCTGAGTTATTGCTCCGAGGCTAGCCATGTTGGACTGAGGTGTAGCTGAAGTCCAATATGACCAGCCGAGGACTTTGGAAAACCTTTTGCAATTATACCTTTACTGACTAACTATTCCAATACGTCATATTGGCCTTGCCCAATACTGATCTTAAGCATTACCGTATTGGCAAACTTTTGTATTTTGTATTGTATTGGCAGTTTTGATCGTATTTAGGCAAATTTTCGAACGTTAGTCAGTAAATGCTAGTATACGTTAGTGTAAAGTATACAGTCCTTGAACCGATCCGTGCAACAATTCGACGAATTGATTACCGTTGACTGATTGATCGCTGACTGATCGATTACCTATGACCCATGACCGATCTGATTGCAGTTTTGTTATGCAAAATGACGTAAGATCTGTTTGCAAAAAAAGAAATGTAAAATAAAAGTATAAAATGATGTTTAAATCTATTAAATTATGTAAATATGTGTCAAATTGACAAAGAAAACAAAAAAACTGTAAAATACAGTGACCACTCTCTGGTCACGTGATGCGATCACCGGTTTAATGGGTCGGTTTGACGTATGGATGACTGACCGGAAAATGCCTGTTTATTCGTTCTCGTACTCTTGTCATTTGTGTGCTGAAGGTTAGACACTATTATCTTAAACTACATCTTTGTTGTTAATTTTTTATTGACTGATGTTTTTTTTTTTAATCTCAGGCGAATGCCATGGGAATTACATTACGTTTTATCGATTGTGCCGCCGCCGATTAAGTTATTTAACTTCTCGGACAAAACATTACATTTCATCTCAAGGAGCCACTGTGATTGCTTCGAATCTGCCTTTATTCCAAATTAGCCGGATGCAATGATGTACAGGTTTACACGGTGGCAGGTGGAGATCATTTACGAAGACCTATCGCAATTGTATATCTCCTTGTTAAAGTTATTCTTTGCAATAAAATATTTACGATAGTTTAATGAAACTTACATTGACCACATGTGTATGGACATAAATAATTCTTGAAGTAATTTTCATTGCACCGTCCTGTTTGTGAAACACAGAAATCAGTGTCATTGTCTCGGCAAATCTGTAATGCTGGAGGACGACCAAGTGATACGTGGGCTATTGCTACGAAAAGAGTAATCAAGGGAACCAAGGTTATAGCGGTAATCAAAAGAATGTAATCCAGGGACATAGAACATAAAGTAACTAAAACCATACATACAAAGTAACAAAAGTAAATGAGCAACTCGGACTCCACTAAAAACTAGGAACATGGACCAGGTGCACCGGTAGGGTAAGCGTCCTTACACAAATTACACAACGGGATAAAGATATTAAAAGGCAATCAATGAAATTGAATTTGCATGCTAATTGATTTACATGTAAACGAAATTTTGAAATGAACTATTTTATTAGATCCGACGTATTGTTTCAATATCTTAAAATCGTAATCATTTTTATAGTTTTGGGTTATTCAGATCTATGAACGTATATCCATTTTTTCTTACAAATATAAGTTGCTTACCACTTAAATGTAAGTGCGCATGTCCTTTTATTTTCAAAACAAATTAATAGAAAATGAAATCACTTCCAAATTTACGTTTTTTTTTATCAGTCTATATTTATTACAACTTGTATAGAATTATTTTTCAATGTTTTCATTCTCACATTTTTTACATATTCTAATTCTCCATTGCTCCTACTCGTTTCCCATCAACACGCATGGTATCTTTATTCCTAGAAATGCCTACAACCTATGGTTATACTAAATATGATTTTTAACTGACACCTATTATATATAACTTTTACATTTTCAAACGTGTATTTTGAGGTAACAGAATTGAGTTTTTACAAGAATAAATACACTAAAACCGATTCTCTTTTTCTCCCAAACCAAAATTCTTTTCCCTATCCGCGAACATTAGATTGATATGTATATATAGATATTACATTATAATTGATTTTTGTATTTAGATCCATTCTCCCCGTTCCTATCTCAAATTCCTATTCCTTTCCAAATCCCCATTCCCCTTCCGCCAAATATATCAAGGCGTTAGTGGTTGTCCCATAACAGGATTGTACGTTATATTTTAGTATACTGACATGAGTTGGAACAAATTTCCCGGTTACAGTTGTCTTCACTGCAGCACTGTCCACAATATTCATCATCGTCCCGCTTTCCTGTAGACTTACTCTCGCATTGCTGAAAATTTGTTTCTATAGTGTAACACAACACATCAAATTGTGTAATTTTTTTTCATAAGATAAAAACTTGTCTTTAATTTTTTTCTGAAACAGGCGATCTATATTTTTCATAACATAAACTGTTTATGGAGATACACCTGGGGTGAGAGACACAACTCTTAAAAAATCATCGGAACGTTTGTATTCACCATTTTACAACAATCTCATGTAAGTATCAAAGACACTTGGATTGATGTCATTCTGTTTCAAATGAAAGCTTGAAAGACGTTAGTGAAATTGAATGCGATACAAACATATCATTGATTTTATGAGTTAAGTCCCTTACCCTAGGTGTACCTCCTTAAAGTAAGCTTTATGTGCTTGTTTTTTTGTGTTTTTTTAATTCAATTTAATACAAATGTTCCATTCAGTCACTACATGTAGTATCTAACAACACGCCCTTCTACTTTCTATTTGGATGACCATTCGGATCAGCCGATCAGATATCATATTTCATGAGCATTTTAAAAGCATTATTCAAAGGATTCTGGAAAGGCAATTGTTAGATCCTACACCCAGTGCCTGAATAGAACAATTGATATTTGAATTTTAACAATTTGTGTTTTTGTCTTTTATGTTTCTTTTTATTATAAAATTGAATCCCAAGACACTGAAATATATGTATATTTTCAAAGTTGCAATTTCAAAGTTTTTTTTCACCCTGTAAATAAATCTTTTATTTATATTTAGGTAAAAATTATGTCGGAGATTATAGGTTTGTTCCAATAATCGATCATTTCACTGCCGAAACGAACAGAAGCAGAATTTTCACATTACTTTTTAAGTGACTTTTTCCCTTTACCTTAGGCTGCTTATATTAAACTATTTTAATCTATTTGTGCAGAATTAAGTTTATCCGAAAA
The DNA here is from genome assembly GCA_037379345.1 of Perna viridis. NCBI lineage: Eukaryota > Metazoa > Mollusca > Bivalvia > Mytilida > Mytilidae > Perna > Perna viridis. The sequence goes on along the minus strand of CM074519.1, from coordinate 26,114,986 downwards.
TCTATATTTATTTAGTATGAGCTTAATAATATATAAAGTAATGGAATAAAAAATAAACTGGAAAGGTATGTGTGCATTGAACAAAAATGCTTTAGTTATTTGATATGTTTCAATTTTCATTGATTTGTATAAGCGTAATAGAACATCGTTATTCCTTTTCTTTTTTTTGAAATATCAAAAGAACCAAAATTCTCTTTCCATTTCTATAGAACATTTTCTTGCCGATAGCAGTCCTCGAACCGATCCGCGCAACGATTTGGCAGATTGATGACCTTTGACTGGTTGATCGCTGACGGATCGATGATTCATTATACATCAAGATCAAATACGTGGCTTAAATATGAACACAATAATCATAGACAATCTACATGTAGCGAATGAAGCAATAAGGATTACACCAACAAACTGAATATAAGGGTAACAAGATGTCACACACACACACACACAAACAAACTGAATATAAGGGTAACAAGATGTCACACACACACAAACAAATTGAATATAAGGGTAACAAGATGTCACACACACACAAACAAACTGAATATAAGGGTAACAAGATGTCACACACACACAAACAAACTGAATATAAGGGTAACAAGATGTCATACACACACACAAACAAACTGAATATAAGGGTAACAAGATGTCATACACACACACAAACAAACTGAATACAAGGGTAACAAGATGGAACACACACACAAACAAACTGAATATAAGGGCAACAAGATGTCACACACAGACCCAAACAAACTGAATATAAGGGTAACAAGATGTCACACACACACAAACAAACTGAATACAAGGGTAACAAGATGTCACACACGCAAACAAACAACTTGAATATAAGGGTAACAAGATGTCACACACACACAAACAAACTAAGTACAAGGGAAACAAGATGTCACACACACACAAACAAACTGAATACAAGGGTAACAAGATGTCACACACACACAAACAAACTGATATAAGAGTAACAAGATGTCATACACACAAACAAACTGAATATAAGGGTAACAAGATGTCACACACACAAACAAACTGAATACAAGGGTAACAAGATGTCACACACACACACAAACAAACTGAATATAAGGGTAACAAGATGTCACACACACACAAACAAACTGAATACAAGGGTAACAAGATGTCACACACACACACAAACAAACTGAATATAAGGGTAACAAGATGTCACACACACAAATAAACTGAATACAAGGGTAACAAGATGTCACACACACACACTCACACAAACAAACTGAATATAAGGGTAACAATATATCACACATGCAAACAAACTAACAAAACAGCAATATGAGAAAAACAAACATAAACACAGAGAAAATAGTGTTGACATCAGGTGCTCCTGAATGGTAAGCATGTCCAGCTTCATTTGATATAGAAATCGTTAATGACGGAACAATACACGGTAAAAACTGTTATAAACGAACAAATGTTGACTAACCAGGAGGGACACTACCTCCATAATTACAAGGAATCGATACTAAATTATAGGTTGACTGTAGAAGTAGTAAAGATAGGTGTTCAATTTATTCAGGGTTTAAATATATTTAAATGCATTAAGAGTGTCTTCTATGAATGTCTATTTAAAACAGGTGTTCCTTTTAAGGTCGCCGTTTGGACAATTTTAACTCTATTAATTTAGTTACACTATTGATACCTCGCTTTTGATGCATCCAAGCCTAAACCTTCGTTCATGGTTGTGAATATACAAAAAGTATATGGTAATTTGAACAGTGTTAATTTTGTATTCGAATACTTTTGTACAATATGTATTAAGATTGTATTGGCAATGTTTTTTTAATTAATTAAACAACCCAAACGCCATCGAGGTGTTTGTTCGTTTACGATTTTGAATTGTAAATTCCAAAATTTCTTATTTCGAAAGGTCTTTTTCCTGGTGTGAAAACATCCTTATTGCAAATTATATCCAAGCATGAAATAAATCATCATCTGTGGTTTTCGAAAAAAAGTATATTAATACAACAGCTTTTTGAATTTTCAAACCGTACCATTTCATTTGTCCCGTTCCCTGTTTTAAATAAAATGTCCTATTCCACATTCCCCACACATCATTCATATACAGTATAAGTAATCAAGTCATACATGTCACGCTAGTCTTATTTTTTTTTTCATTTCATATAAAATTTACCTTGCTATTACTAAAAATTAAAGAAAATGTTCGATTGCTCACTACCTTTATTTTCAACTACCCGTACCCCGATTCAAATCTTCATTTTGTACCATTCCCTTTTTGCCAATGCCCCGTCTCCCCCTCTCAATAACCCCTTAATGCAAAGGTAGCCCCTTATTCATGTACTATAATTTATTTATATCAGATATAAAGGCCAAAACACAGAGACTGCTACTTACTTCACCAGCATTACATTGTATAGAGACAAAACAATCTGAAGGTTTCATTGCGTATATACAAGACAAACATCGCATACCAAAACCTGTAGAAAAATAATGATTATACAGATATACCGTTAATGTAACAGGGACAGAAAAATAGTACACGAAAAATTGATTTTTAAAATTATTTAACGTTCTCCATTTTTTTTGAAACTGCGACAAGTGGTACCAGTAAATGAATAATGGTACAAAACATTGCATCATAAGACGTTTTAAAAAGAAAAATCTTAAAAATTATTTTCACTAAACACGAGACTTGTAGTAACGCACTGTAAAATACTTTAGTATTAATTGCTAAAAAACTTTTTTACAATGAACTTTTATTCATTTTTGTGTACAAAACTTATCAATTTGTCGAAGGTCAAAGTTACCATTATAACAGTTATTTTACGTGCAAAAAATTTTCATGGCCAAATCCAAATAAATCATGGCATTGACTTTCGATTATTTATTAAAAGCATAAAATGTTAATTACGATTTAAATTGATGTTTTCATATATTGTGTTTATTTCCATTCATATATTTCTTTGACTAAGCAAGTGTTTTGATCCTATTCTGATTCGCCACACCAGAACATAAATGTCGCTCTAAATACAACTTTTCCGTATCATAATGCCTTTTTACCCAAACAATAATTAAGGTAGATCAAATCCATTACACGGAGCATTTTTTGTTTTTCATTTTGTAAAAGCATAAAGACGTATACATTTTCAATGAGCAAAGACAGTTTGAAAAGATGCATAAAATGTCTTTACATTATTAAAAAAAACAAATTTGATATAAACCTATATGTGGCGAAATAACAAATACAAGTCATAATCCCCTTTTAGAGGGGAAGCTACAGTACCTGAACCGATCCGTGCAACAAAACTTGCGATCGGTCATCGATCACCGATCAGTTTTCGTTCAGTCATCGATCCGTCAAACCGATCCATTCAACCGGTGATCACATCACGTGACCACAGAGCGGTCACTGTATTTTATGTTTTTTTTTGTTTTTTTTTTTGTTTTTTTTCTTAGTTAATTTACACATATTTTCATAATATAATAGATCTAAACATAATTTTATTTTACTTTTATTTCAAACAGATCTTACGCCATTTTACATCACAAAACTGCGACCAGATCGGTCATCCGTCAGCGATCAATCAGTCAAAGGTCGTCAAATCGTTGCGCGGATCGGTTCGAGGACTGTTATCGGCAAGAAAATGTTCTATATATAGAAATGGAAAGATAATTTTAGTTCTTTTGATATTTCAAAAAAAGAAAAGGAATAACGGTGACCCCAGGGCCTAATCTAGACATCAATGACAAGGAGAGGTTTTTGTAAATTCTGTTTGAAAAATAATAATATTGGCATTTTAGTCTAAGTAATTTATTACAAAAACTCCCTCTCAAAGATAAATGGGAGAAGTGAGCACAAACAAGGAGAATTTTTTGCCCATTTCTCCCTCTAGATTAGGCCCTGGGTGACCCCCAATTTCCTTTTTTAAATATGAAAAGATGTCAAGTCAGTGTTCTTTATGCACATTACAAAGAAATTGTATCTCTCTCTTTAAAAAAAAAGAAAGAAAAACTGAGAATTCCCTACAGAATCTAGATAAAATGTCATATTCAAAGTATGTTCAGTCATTGTAATCTTTGAGAAAAAAAAAAAAGGAAAATCTATCTACCGAACGTATTAGGCATGATCTCCCTTAATACTAGAAATACTCTGAACTAGAATGATAAAATTGGTACTTCCGCTTAACAATATGAAAAGTCAATGTGATCTTATAATCTTGTAAAAAATGTTCTTTTAAAATCTTCATAAATTCCATTCAGTTGTGTTGAAGGGGGGACAGATAAAAAATGGGTATCATCCCGTGTCCCATATTCATAAATGTAGAGTTAATTTTTTGCTATGTGAAACCTTCAAATTTATTTAGATCAACATTTGTAACAAAATATGCACAATTTAAATATGTCATAAAGATTATGTACACGATGTATTCAATTGTGTAGAAAGAGTATCGGTTAAATGAAGAGTATTCCGAGTCTCAATATTCATAAATATCATAGACAAAGTTTTGTTTTATGAAACCGCCAAATTAATTTCGATCAGAATCTACGATTAGAGGCGCACGTTAAGAATATTAAATTAAGATTTTGCAAAAGTTTCATTCAATTCAGTAGTGTCGGAGCAATAACGGAAACTTAACATAAGAGATGTGTATCCCTTCGCTTAATAGAAGGAAGCACTACAGTTTGAATAGAAAACCGGACACACATATCACCATATTGGCATGCATGGTATGACTAAGGGATTTCAGGTCTGGGTATGTACATTAATTATCGTTTTTATTTAAATATTATAACTTACTCTCTATGTGTTGATCACAAAGTTCTGCATTGCAATATGACGTATTACAACACTTTGAGCAAGAAACAATGTCATTGCGTTTACCAAATAAAAGCGATGAGCTACCAAGCGTTGTACACATCTACAAAAATGTTGAGATGTAGAACTGTATCTTGACATCACATCAATACACTTAAAATGAATTACTGTGTTTGGAAGAACGATATATTCTTAAATCAATTTAGTATTCTGGTGAAAGTACTATTGTTTGCGGGGTTGCCCAAACTATGAAATTTGGTTCATAACGAAATGGAGAATCCAATTTATTTGTATACTATAAGCCGCACAACCACGAATTGAAGAATCCTTTGAGATTCTTCCCTAATCTTCTCCCTTATTCAAAGCAGTTCTATTTAAAATGTATGTAAACAACAAAACAAATAAACAAACAAACAAACAAACCAAAAGTAAGACAAAACAAAACAAAAAACAAAAACTTTTTGTTAAATTGCATTTTATGTTATACTTTCATTTAAGAAAATAATAGACGATATTGACTCACCTTTTTTTGGTTTACATCCCGATCTAAAAGTTGTTATTCCATCATCTGTCACCATTCGCTCCCCATAACACATCTGTGTTGCAAAAAGTGGATTTGTAACTTATTTCATATTCTGTACATATATAATTGAAATTGAAATACGACATGCATTTGTTTAAAAATTTGTCTAAAAACAATAAAAAAAAACTTTGGTGTAAGTTGAAACTTGCGATGATTCAACTTTAATAGTCAATGTAACATGGAAATCAATGCACATCGTTTTCGAATAGACAACAACTGTACTTGTTGATCCTGGTTTTAAATATACATGTACAAAAACAAGAGTGTCATCATGCAAATAATTTTAAGTTTACCCACAACTAGTACAGTCAGAATTAAACGTTTAAACGAACCTCATTGTCACCACATTCTATAATGTGATCGCAATCTCTCTGATGAGGCAGCAATTCACATTTATAACATAGAATACCTAAAAGATGTAATAACGATATAGAGTTATTATGAGCTGAGCACAATTTACAAATTTATTCCGGGTAGAACAAATTACAATGACATCTTTCCAAACCAAACACCCTTTAGACTTTAAGGAGGTAGACCCTACTAGGGTAAAGGACATAACGCTTGACATTAATGATATGTTTGTATCATATTCAATTTCGCCAAAGCGTATCAAGCTTTCATTTGAAACAAAATGAAATCAGTTCAAGTTACTTTGAGGCTTACATGATATTGATGTAAAATGCTGAATACAAACATTCAAATGATTCGTAAGAGTTGTATCCCCGTTTCTAGGTCCACATTCGTAAAGCGCGTTCGATGTAGGTAGGTGTTCAGGTTACAAAGGTTAAGATACAGTTAAAGTAATACGAAGGTACTTCAAAAAGTTTATTCAGGGTTCGGGTTCACTCTATTGATATGGTTTGATATTTGATTTGAGTTGTTTAGTAGCTGTCTTTGTAAGAATCATTCAGAATCTGAAAAATGTGATACACCCCAAAAAAAAGCCACATATTTTTATTTTTGAAATTAAGCTGTTTTATGGGTCTATATTATGACATGTGTAATTATGCACAAATCTGTCTGCTCTTAGGAGATAATCAACATTAAAAAACTGTTAAATTTGAATGTCATTTACAGAGTTATCTACCATAATTTCGAAATCTACAGTGCATTTTATATAATTTTTATCTCCTAAGAACACGGGATATATGAAAAACCGAATGTTAATTTCTGTTTACTATGACAATTCAAACAAAATATCAAAAATAAAAGTATATAGGCGTTTCGCCCATGAATCACATTTTGCATGATTCTCAGATGCAGTGCTACTTAAAAACTAATGAGAAAGTAGATAAACAAATGTCATCTAAAAACGGTCTCCAACTGAAAACCTAAAGCAGAAATTAGAGCCTGAAAATATGGAGCAAATTGTGCATTTGGCAAAATAGTTTTAGATCAAATAAAATACATGTGCAGTTTTATAATTGTATATATACAGAATATTGGAGTGACATATGCAAAAACTAGACAATGTCTTGAACAAAAAGTGGATATGTACCTATGTCATCATCTAAACAATGATCATGCCGACGTCGTTTAAAATTGCTACATATCATTGGTCATTTACTGGTATTTCAAAGAGTAATAAAGTGAATCAAGTAATCAAACGGTAATGAAAAAGAATGTAATCCAGGGACGAAGACCAGGCATGGTAAATAGACACAGAACAAAACAATTTTGCAAGTGAATTACATGTTTAAAGCGTGAAAATAGGGACCCAGGTGTAACATGACTTGCCTTTGTATATTTAATATTCTCAAATGAAAACGAATTCCTAAATTTCGTTAAATATCATTTTATTTTCGTATTAGGTGTTACCTGCTTTCACTTCAGTGACTGCACATATGTAAAAACCAACAAAAACAGCTGAAAAAGAGGAAAAATATGTTGATAAAAATGTGACATGTATGACACACATAGTGAAACCTGTCTAAGCCGAACTTAAAAACCTATTCAATTTAGACAGTTCTTCAATTTGACCAACTCAAACACATTGAAACTGATATAAAGACAATTTAAAAATGTCTGGTAGAAACAAGTTTTGGGAATATTGTCAGTGTTCTTTATGCACATTACAAAGAAATTGTATCTCTCTCTTTAAAAAAAAAGAAAGAAAAACTGAGAATTCCCTACAGAATCTAGATAAAATGTCATATTCAAAGTATGTTCAGTCATTGTAATCTTTGAGAAAAAAAAAAAAGGAAAATCTATCTACCGAACGTATTAGGCATGATCTCCCTTAATACTAGAAATACTCTGAACTAGAATGATAAAATTGGTACTTCCGCTTAACAATATGAAAAGTCAATGTGATCTTATAATCTTGTAAAAAATGTTCTTTTAAAATCTTCATAAATTCCATTCAGTTGTGTTGAAGGGGGGACAGATAAAAAATGGGTATCATCCCGTGTCCCATATTCATAAATGTAGAGTTAATTTTTTGCTATGTGAAACCTTCAAATTTATTTAGATCAACATTTGTAACAAAATATGCACAATTTAAATATGTCATAAAGATTATGTACACGATGTATTCAATTGTGTAGAAAGAGTATCGGTTAAATGAAGAGTATTCCGAGTCTCAATATTCATAAATATCATAGACAAAGTTTTGTTTTATGAAACCGCCAAATTAATTTCGATCAGAATCTACGATTAGAGGCGCACGTTAAGAATATTAAATTAAGATTTTGCAAAAGTTTCATTCAATTCAGTAGTGTCGGAGCAATAACGGAAACTTAACATAAGAGATGTGTATCCCTTCGCTTAATAGAAGGAAGCACTACAGTTTGAATAGAAAACCGGACACACATATCACCATATTGGCATGCATGGTATGACTAAGGGATTTCAGGTCTGGGTATGTACATTAATTATCGTTTTTATTTAAATATTATAACTTACTCTCTATGTGTTGATCACAAAGTTCTGCATTGCAATATGACGTATTACAACACTTTGAGCAAGAAACAATGTCATTGCGTTTACCAAATAAAAGCGATGAGCTACCAAGCGTTGTACACATCTACAAAAATGTTGAGATGTAGAACTGTATCTTGACATCACATCAATACACTTAAAATGAATTACTGTGTTTGGAAGAACGATATATTCTTAAATCAATTTAGTATTCTGGTGAAAGTACTATTGTTTGCGGGGTTGCCCAAACTATGAAATTTGGTTCATAACGAAATGGAGAATCCAATTTATTTGTATACTATAAGCCGCACAACCACGAATTGAAGAATCCTTTGAGATTCTTCCCTAATCTTCTCCCTTATTCAAAGCAGTTCTATTTAAAATGTATGTAAACAACAAAACAAATAAACAAACAAACAAACAAACCAAAAGTAAGACAAAACAAAACAAAAAACAAAAACTTTTTGTTAAATTGCATTTTATGTTATACTTTCATTTAAGAAAATAATAGACGATATTGACTCACCTTTTTTTGGTTTACATCCCGATCTAAAAGTTGTTATTCCATCATCTGTCACCATTCGCTCCCCATAACACATCTGTGTTGCAAAAAGTGGATTTGTAACTTATTTCATATTCTGTACATATATAATTGAAATTGAAATACGACATGCATTTGTTTAAAAATTTGTCTAAAAACAATAAAAAAAAACTTTGGTGTAAGTTGAAACTTGCGATGATTCAACTTTAATAGTCAATGTAACATGGAAATCAATGCACATCGTTTTCGAATAGACAACAACTGTACTTGTTGATCCTGGTTTTAAATATACATGTACAAAAACAAGAGTGTCATCATGCAAATAATTTTAAGTTTACCCACAACTAGTACAGTCAGAATTAAACGTTTAAACGAACCTCATTGTCACCACATTCTATAATGTGATCGCAATCTCTCTGATGAGGCAGCAATTCACATTTATAACATAGAATACCTAAAAGATGTAATAACGATATAGAGTTATTATGAGCTGAGCACAATTTACAAATTTATTCCGGGTAGAACAAATTACAATGACATCTTTCCAAACCAAACACCCTTTAGACTTTAAGGAGGTAGACCCTACTAGGGTAAAGGACATAACGCTTGACATTAATGATATGTTTGTATCATATTCAATTTCGCCAAAGCGTATCAAGCTTTCATTTGAAACAAAATGAAATCAGTTCAAGTTACTTTGAGGCTTACATGATATTGATGTAAAATGCTGAATACAAACATTCAAATGATTCGTAAGAGTTGTATCCCCGTTTCTAGGTCCACATTCGTAAAGCGCGTTCGATGTAGGTAGGTGTTCAGGTTACAAAGGTTAAGATACAGTTAAAGTAATACGAAGGTACTTCAAAAAGTTTATTCAGGGTTCGGGTTCACTCTATTGATATGGTTTGATATTTGATTTGAGTTGTTTAGTAGCTGTCTTTGTAAGAATCATTCAGAATCTGAAAAATGTGATACACCCCAAAAAAAAGCCACATATTTTTATTTTTGAAATTAAGCTGTTTTATTGGTCTATATTATGACATGTGTAATTATTCACAAATCTATCTGCTCTTAGGAGATAATCAACATTAAAAAACTGTTATATTTGAATGTCATTTACAGAGTTATCTACCATAATTTTGAAATCTACAGTGCATTTTATATAATGTTTATCTCCTAAGAACACGGGATATATGAAAAACCGAATGTTAATTTCTGTTTACTATGACAATTCAAACAAAATATCAAAAATAAAAGTATAAAGGCGTTTCGCCCATGAATCACATTTTGCATGATTCTCAGATGCAGTGCTACTTAAAAACTAATGAGAAAGTAGATAAACAAATGTCATCTAAAAACGGTCTCCAACTGAAAACCTAAAGCAGAAATTAGAGCCTGAAAATATGGAGCAAATTGTGCATTTGGCAAAATAGTTTTAGATCAAATAAAATACATGTGCAGTTTTATAATTGTATATATACAGAATATTGGAGTGACATATGCAAAAACTAGACAATGTCTTGAACAAAAAGTGGATATGTACCTATGTCATCATCTAAACAATGATCATGCCGACGTCGTTTAAAATTGCTAAATATCATTGGTCATTTACTGGTATTTCAAAGAGTAATTAAGTGAATCAAGTTATCAAACGGTAATGAAAAAGAATGTAATCCAGGGACGAAGACTAGGCATGGTAAATAGACACAGAACAAAACAATTTTGCAAGTGAATTACATGTTTAAAGCGTGCAAATAGGGACCCAGGTGTAACATGACTTGCCTTTGTATATTTAATATTCTCAAATGAAAACGAATTCCTAAATTTCGTTAAATATCATTTTATTGTCGTATTAGGTGTTACCTGCTTTCACTTCAGTGACTGCACATATGTAAAAACCAACAAAAACAGCTGAAAAAGACGAAAAATATGTTGATAAAAATGTGACATGTATGACATGCATAGTGAAACCTGTCTAAGTCGAACTTAAAAATCTATTCAATTTAGACAGTTCTTCAATTTGACCAACTCAAACATATTGAAACTGATATAAAGACAATTTAAAAATGTCTGGTAGAAACAAGTTTTGGGAATATTCAGTGTGCGCTTTTGATAAGTATACAACAAGGCATAAAACTTGCGTCAATAAAATATGTCTGACTATACTCGCACAATATAAGAGTAATCAAGGGAACAAAGGCTCTAGCGGATATCAAAAGAATGTAATGCAGGGACAAAGACCAGACATGGAAATCAGCAAAACACAACATCGAACATAAAGTAAATGAAATAATACATACTAAGTAACAAAAATAAATGAGCAACTCGGACTTCACTTAAAACTGGGTGCATGGACCAGGTGCACCGGTAGGGTAAGCGTCCTCTGCTTTTCTAGAAACACCTGCCGAGTTGCCCATAAAAAGTCAAGTCTGGGGTAGACAAACGAGGAAGGAAAACTATGACAACTCGACTAATTCTAATTTAACTTGATGAGCTTATCGGCGCTGTATAATGCTTCCTGTTCTCGTACAGAATGTTTGAATGCTTCTTGAATAGCTGAATCTTGAATTTCAAACGTATTTGCTTCTTATGCTGTTGTCGAAAATACAGCATTCCGAAATTTGTAGGATTTTCATAATCTATAAGATTTAAGTGATTTGTAATGAACAAAACTAAAATCAAATGTCATATATCAAATTCTTTGTTGTTGAATTGTATACAACACAACTACATCCGAGTTACTTGAATCGTGTAACATGTTTCAAATAGATTGACTGTGTTTTGAATATCACACTGACACTTTATCAGCAGAAATTTACCCACTTTAATTAAGAAATTGTAAATCGTATTCATTTCGTTTTCACTATTCTTTTGTAATATTTTATCATTTAAAACGGGAGAGCACGATTTAAGCTCAATTACCAACAAGGATCGAAATGCAGTTTGCTCAGTGACTAGCAAACCAAATCCTATCAAGGGAACAAAGGTTCTAGCGGATATCAAAAGAATGTAATCCAGGGACACAGACCAGACATGGAAAACAGCAAAACACAACAAGAAACATAAAGTAAATGAAATAATACATACAAAGTAACAAAAATAAATGAGCAACTCGGACTTCACTTAAAACTGGGAGCATGGACCAGGTGCACCGGTAGGGTAAGCGACTTCAGCTTTTATAGAAACACCCGCAGAGTTGCTCATTAAAAGTCAAGTCCGGATGACGAAAGAAGAAACAAACATTTATGACACATTGAACAAATCGTTTTTCATGTTCCAGATGGATACACCGTAACGATCCACAAGTTCATGATGACGACCATAAAACTTCTGTCTGAATGACTTCAATTTTCATCATATAATTTTTTATGAGCAACTCAGCGGGTGTTTCTAGAAAAGCAGATGACGCTTACCATACCGGTGCACCTGGTCCATGCCCCCAGTTTTTAGTGGAGTCCGATTTGCTCATCTGCTTTTGTTACTTTGTCGGAATGATTTTAGTTACTTTGTGTTCTTTGTTGTGTTTTTTTTTTTCTGTTTTCCATGTCGTGTCTTTGTTCTTGGATTATATTCTTTTGATTACTACTATAACCTTGGTTCCCTTGATTACCCCTTCACTTTAGCCATCGTGAATAATTTTATTTAAGCAGGTCTCATTGATCAGGTAAGTACACTTAATTTTACAAATATAAATACACGTGAAGATATACTTACACAGTTTGAAGTAATTCATCGTTCGTCTTCAAATTACCATTCTTATCAATGTTCCGTACATGAAGGACAATATACTATGGATAGGTCTATTAGTACAATGAGTATATCTATAGTCAAGGTACAACACGGGGGAAATATTTTGATGTGCGAAAACTCAACTTGTATATATATAATTTTTTTTTCACGATTTATTCTCATATTAATTTCGTTTGATACCAATAATTGTACACATTCAAATCATTAAACGTTTATTGATTTGATAGGCATTAAAAAAAACTTGTATATTTCAAAGAACAGTTTTTTGGGAACTTTACCAAAATACCACATATAATATTCAAAAATTATTTGACCTCCTAACGTACACGTACACCTTCCATTTACGCAGTTGAAACGTGTTATTAAGTACCATTCCTTATCAAATTCAGAAAGTGTCAATGATAAAGTGATTCATGGTGAAGAAGCGATACTTTTTCATTCTACATACGCTATACCTTCACAAGTCAATGATCATTTCTGCACTCAGGTCTGCACTTTTTAAAAGGTCATACATTTACCACCCACTTAAATAAACCATATAAAACCTGATCGAGAAAACAAAGAACAATAACTCTTACAAAGTGCCATTTTCATGTATAATCTATGTATAATTTTTTATCTCAAAAGCACAACAACCAAATGGAAAACTTAAACTGGTTATGCGATTAGTTACTGTTTCTGTACAAGATATAAACGAAATATAAACGGAATTCGTTATTTTTTTGACATGCATGAATAACATTCTTTCTGATTTTTTTTTTAGAAAGACTGCTACTTTAAGGCAAATGCAGACAAGAATATATCCTGCAGAAATGTTTTGTATACATAGTTATTTCAGTAGCAGACTTTGTAAGAATCATGCAGATTCTGTAATATGTGATACACCCAAAAAAAAAGGCTACACATTTTTATTTTTGTTATTAAATAGTTTTGTGGGTCTACTTGATGAAATGTATCATTATTTCTTTCCAATCTGTCTACTCTTAGGAGATAATCCACATTGAAAATCCAATAGTTTCTGTTGTATTTTAGTGCCATTTACAGAGGCATCTCCCTTAATTTTTAATTCTTAAATATATTCTATTAAATTTTCATCTAATAAGAGCATGGGTTAATTGAAAAGCAACATGTTAAACAAAATAACACAATAAATATATGGACCATGAATCACATTTTACCAGACTCTTACCTGTGTTGCTTTTTAAATATCTGGAGTATAATATTCATACTATACAACTTTTTCCAGACAAATTAGATGGCTCAAGTGTCAATGGAAATTTCATAAACACGAAGTTGATATTGATGAAGATTGATTTATCGACTTTTACTAATTCTCTGTTGTAAATAAACAATGAATTAATTTCTCTTCGTGTGTGTGTGGTTTTTTTTTGAAAAGCAGAGGATGCTTACCCTACCTGTGCACCTGGTCCATGCTCCCAGTTTTTAGTGGATTCCGAGTTGTTCAATTACATTTGTTACTCTGTATGCATTATTTTGGTTGTTGTTTATTCGTTCTTGTGTTTGTCAGTTTTCTATGTCTGGTCTTTGTCCCTGAATTGCATTCTTTTGATTTCCGTTAGATTCTTTGTTCCCTTGATTACTCTTTGACTTTTCATTAATTTCAAACACGAAATGAAACAGTTTGATTCACTGAATAATGTTAAACCAAACCAGTCGTAGGTTCCTCCTGTATTTAGAAATAATTTCATGTAGTACATCGTACGATTGATTGATTGATTGATTGTTGAGGTTTAACCTCAAGCAGCAATATTTCAGCTATATTCAGACGATGAACATGAAATGGATGATAAAATGTACATGAAATGATGAAAATGATGAAATAAAAGATGTGATGGGACACAAGGATAATAGGGTCGGGAAATTTTGATTGCCACTAGAAAAAGGGAGGGATGGATAGGGTAGTGCAATTTAGCCTCCAATGGCGGAGGCCAGTAGTTTCTACTCCGACAGAATACCACAGCAGGGTTCTTCAATGTGCGAGGAACGTGGAATCTTTCCCACCATGGTTAACGGTTAGGCGTTCCGTATTATAGGCTGACAAAACCAGCATGTAACACGCCAGGGGCATCCCATTCCACCACCTCATTCACACAACCCAGATACTCTGTGGGTAGGGCGCCCAAGCCCTCGGGTAGGGTTCTGAGCAATATTTAGTCGCCTCTTACGACAAGGTTAGCGCTGCTGCGGGCCTATTCTTTCGACAACTGACCCGCACGGATGTGAACATCGTATGTAACATAAACTTGCATATAAAAAAGTCCGGTCTTTTGTAGCTATGATTTTTGTCTCCTAAAGGGGTCAATTAACACATCTTTAAGTGTAATATAGACTATAATGGTTATTAGCATTGTTTTTTACACTTGTATGTGGAAGTGAGGTGGTAATTTGATTATATATATATATTACAAGACAATTTGAAATGGAGATGTAAGGCGGACCGAGAGAATTAAATAATATGGATTTCGTTTAATCGTAAAAATAGGAGGTAGAATAGAATTATTTTAAAATACAAACGAAAGGACCCTTTCGACAAAACAACTTCGAAGAATACAAAACTACAATAACCAAAGAACAGATTGTATCACACAAAAAAATCATAAAATATACATAGAACAACAAAAAGCATACAATCCACAACAATCTTGAGTGAACTCAGATGCTCTGGATGTGTAAGCAATTTCTGCTTCCTTCATATATTAATTGTTATTTAAGGTATAGTATAGAGAAAAAAATGATGACTATCTATGACAGTTTGTATTTGTTGGTCATTAGACATGAAGTTGTTACTATACGCACTTAAGATTTTTAAAAACAAACCTTGTCCTTTTTTTCTAAGTAAGAGTCATCTACATATTGGTGTAATAGTATAATAAAAACGCCAAAGAATGGAACAGAAAAAAAATCCTTAAGATAATTCCATGTAGCTTGTCCATTTCCCATTCAAACAAATTAAAAACAATTTTCAATTCAAATGTACATGTACTGAGATAGAAAAAAAATTCTAATTTTAAAACAAATTATAATTATAGGAATAATACGGCATCGGCAACACTTTGTTCTATGCAACGAATGCAGATCGGAATAATTTATTTGATACATATAATAAAAATCGTTTAAAATGTTGGCGTTTTAGAAGCGATATCGTTGATTAATCACTGTTTAACCGTAGAAAAAGTCAAGTAACGGTTCAGAATATGCATTATTAAAAATAAATTTGTTCATTCAATCGATTACCATTTCATTAGATTCATTATGAATATAACTATGAAGAAAAATAATTTATAAAATTACATAAATATAAAAGTCTCTCAGACCTAAAAACTTATTTGCCGATTGTATAAGTCAAAATTGTAGCAGTTAACGCCACAAAGTGAATTTAATGCAGATATGCGGTCCACTTACATGTTTTATAATAAGAATCACAGTATCAGGATTTACATCTCCAGACATCATGGGTTTTAGTTTATTTTGTCGAATGATGAACTAATTCAAGACAAGTTTCTAAACAAAATGTTCTCAACTCTTATATACTATTCATTGCAGGGATTTTCAATATTGTAAGAAACTACAGGGCCAATCCCATTTCAGATTATGATCTTCAGCACATTTTACTTATATCGATGAAAGAGTCAGTGTAATAAAGTATAACATAACAATACTTTACCATGCCCATTCGTGTCCCCCCGTTTTTCAGGTATTTTGGCTTTTCTATAAAACTAGATAAGATATTTAAGACATCATAAATAATATCACGTAGCATAAACTTACAATTACATGTTTTGAATAGTACAAGGGGGAAGGAAAACTACGACATGTTAAACAAATCGGTTCCCATTGTGTAGATGGATACACCATAACGAGTGCATGATGACGATAATAAAATTTCTGTAGTGATGACTTCAATCGTGAAGCAGAGTAACCTTATTCCAAAGCCTAATTGTAAGAAGTCTAGAGCGATGCAAGTCTGCGTGGTTGCGGCCAGCTCTGGCATTACGTATGAGATATGATATAAAAACTCCATCTGCAGTTGCTAATGGGATGTTGTCACAGATGAAAGGAAAATTAACAATACGGAATGAAAAGTTATAGGGTTTGTCGTATACTTTTTGTCGTAAAATAGTTTTCGTTTACCATGGATCTCTAAATGTAGGTCAAGATAAGATGCTACCATATAAACGTAGAACTGCATTTAACATTATTTTATTATAACATTACCAAGTTAACGTTAGCATTTTCTACCAGACATGTTTCGACTTCAATACTACGTAAACATTTTGTTTGGTACATTATTATCACTTGAACGTCCAGTCAGTACAAGAATAGATGTTCACCGTATTCAGCACTTTTTATTATTTAATTTCGTATGGTACACTATAAACAAATTGAGTGATGAAAATTTTGATATCGAACAATATAATGCATAAATCAGTAAGAACTAAATCAATTTGATTTGTACAAAACCGTCTACTTGATACAGTCCCTGAACCGATTCGCGGGACGATTTGACAGATCAATGACCGTTGATTGATTGATCTCTGACAGACAGGTGGTCGGTACTGATCGCAGTTTTTTTTTGTTTTTTTTTTTTTTTTTTATAAAATGACGTAATATATGTTCAAAATGAAAGAAATGTAAAATAAAATTATAAATTGATGCTTAAATCTATTACATTATGTAAATATGTGTAAAATAAACAGAGAAGACAACAAAAACCGTAAAATACATTTACCGTTCTATGGTCGCGTGATGCAATCACCTGTTTAATGGACCGGTTTGACGGATCGATGACCGACCGGAAACTGATCGGTGATTGATGACCGATCTCAATTTTTGTTGCACGGATCGGTTCAGGTACTGTAGGCTCGAGAGGACAAACCAGGTTATTTTTTTTAACTTGGTAAGATACTATGATGAACACCGATTGGTCGTAGTCCACGATTCAAAAAAGTAATCAAGGGAACCAAGGTCATAGCGGTAATCAAAAGAATGTAATCCAGGGACAATGACCAGAAATGGAAAACAGTCATACACAACAAAGAATATCAAGTAACCAAAATCATACATACAAAGTAAGTATAGCTATTAAAACTAGTAGTATGGACCAGCAGCACCGGTAGGGTAAGCGTCCTCTGTTTTTCTAGAGAAACCAAAACTAAATAAAGACATAATGTTAAAAAGTTACCAATGGAACCAAGATTTTAACGGATATCAACAGAATATAATCAAAGGATGCAATCGAGACAGGGAAAATAGACAACAAATAACATGAAATAACCAAAATAAAACTTACAAAGAAACAAAAGTAAACAACCAAACCACACTCCATGGAGCATGGACCAGGTACACAGGTAAGATAAACGTTATCTGCTTGTCTAGTAACTAGCGGAGTTTCTCGTAAAATGTCGAGTTCGGGGTAGACTAAAAACTGGTTGCTTTGTTAAGTTGTTAAGAAAACGGAAAATTGTAATGAGTAACACACGTTTGATTTGTACATAAATATTTCTATGTATATCATTCTAATGCTGACAAAACCTTGAAACTCTCTAACATTGTGACGTCATTTGTTCAATTATTTCAATACTCACAGACGGTGAATACTACATCAATTGCTTTGAATGGACATTATGCATAGGTCATCGTAAATAAACATATCCCTGGTTCGCTTGAAGACATATTTGCCAAAGTACTTGGCACTTAGGTGATGTTCTATTTTGCAGTTGTTTATCTTATGGTGACATACATGTTTGTGTCACATTTACATGAATGTAAATATAAAGAATGCAAGTTTTAAGGCATAAAAATGTTTGAAACATAAATCAAAATATATTTTTATAAAGCAGAAACAGGACGTGTTATCGAAAACGTTTCTCACAAAGATGATAGAAAGTATTGTTACATGGTTCGGTACCCCATTTATCATTGTGAAGAGTAACACAGTAATTATGGTAGTTGTGTCCATCCTTCCAACGAGAAACATGATCTTTAACAATATCTGGTTTACCATAGCCTTCTACCCATTTCCAACCAATTATATTGTGCTCGTCGTAGTATCGCCCTCCCAGCCACAAAGCGTCGTGATCTAAATTTGAAAATTCAAGCAATTATACAAACAAATTGCAAAAACTGAATAAAAAGTCAACTCGGTCCAGTTTCATAAAACATCTTAAATTGCCATTTTCCTCAAATCCTTTCTCAACTCAAATTTAGACCAATCAGATCACTTGAAATTGCAGATTTGAACAAAAACATAGGACTTGAGGAGATTCCCAACTTGAGTTTTTATTTTTACCAAGGCCGGAGTACACCGGATACCTGTCTATACATTTAGCCTTTAAATTTGGAATTAATTCAAATTAAACCTGTCCAGTTCAATTTTTTTTCTGAGAGTGATGGTTAAGACATTTTTCTTGGTTGTGTTTTGTAACACTGATGTCAAAGAAAAGAAAACTAACAGAAAGCTGTACAAATGGAAAAAGCAACCATATTCGTTTCGTTTCGTAATCATAAATTCATGTACTTCGAGTTATAAAGGATCATATGACCTACATTTTTCCTGATCTCTGACGTAATGGACTGTAACATTGTGTTCCGTATTGCTTGTTATTGTAGCCAGGATCATGACTTTTGATTCACACATTGACTAAAAACAGAAAATGCTCGCGTGAACAAAATTTGATTTTATATACAAAATTTGAATATTATGAAATGCACTAAAATGGTTGATGTGATACAAACACATCACTGATTTTAAGAGTTGCGTTTCTTATGCTAGTTCTTCCTCCTAAATTCTAAGATTAGTTATACGTTAACTTTTTGGTTTTCTGATCAAATGTCTGCCGTCAAAAATCTTATCAATAAGTTGTTTATTGAAAAGATACTTTTAAAACGAATAGATAATATACGATAGTTGTATGTTACTAATTTGTATTGACAGTTGATGATTCCATGTATTTTAACTTGATCAAATAGATTACCATTTTTATGCCCCAACAAAGCTGTTATTATAAGTCAGACATGTAAATGAGGTGAAAATACGTAAATGTAACAATTTTAAATGTGTCGTTATATACCTTCTTTTATTAAGAGGTGGACTTTATAGCGATCACCTTATTCGTTCGTCCGTAACATTTTTCTACTAGATTTATGGTGGATATGCTTTGATATGTGGTAAAATGCTTATACATCATGACTTGTAATTTGGTTTCCCCTTTTAAACCCTTAAAATAATTCTAAACTGTTAACACTGACAAGACAATGTTATTCAGTCAAGGTCTGTTACACAAAGGATTGTCGGCACATGCCGGAAATATTAGCACGAAAGACTACAATTCTAACGACTAAATGCCTGTTTATACACTAAATTTAGTGTATTTTATGTATTTTTTAATTACCATTCCAATGTTAATACTTCAGAACTAGAGGCTCAAGAGAGTTTGAATCGCTCACCTGGTTAACCATTTGCTTATTTGAAAAAACTTGAGGAATGAGATAGGCTAAGTTAAAATCAACTAAATTGTCAAACGCAAGAAATGTTTTTCATAGCATTTTCATGACCTGAACCAGAATTTTGGTAAAGGCAACAATTTTTGAATTTTTTTCAAAAACCTGTCTTATGACCCCTAAGTTCCATTTTTAGTATAGGCAGCCATATCTATTCACGGATTAAAAATCACAAGTCATTTTGAGCACAATACACTAAAGAACTATTATGCTTATTTTCATTCAATGATCTGAAATGGTTTTTGAGAAGATTTTCAAAGTTGTACATGTGAGAAAAAAAACAACAAAAAAACTGTTTCAGGGTTCGCAACTCCTACATTAGTCAATGAATGGTTTAGAAAATTTCGGCATAGGTACTTCTCATGACGCTTCACAATTTAACCCATGCCAGAAATTTGCTGAGGCAACGGTTTTTGAGTTATTTGAAAAAAACTGCCATCTGACCCCTATGTTCTATTTTTAGTAATGGTGGCCATGTTTTTTCATGAATCAATAATCCCAATAGTCAATTTGTGTGGGATACCCTAAGGAACATATATATTAACTTTCATTGAATTCTGTGCAACGGATTTTGAAAAGAAGATTTTCAAAGTTGCACATGCGAAAATCAAAAAAAACAAAAAAACAAAAAAACAAAAAAAAAACGTTTCTGGGGCCGTAACTACTACATCAGTTGACCAATCGTTTTGCTAATTTTGACATAGGTCTGTCTCTTGGTGCTCATGGTTTCATGAATCAACAATCCCAACAGTCATTTTGAGAAGATTTTCAAAGTTGCACATGCGAAAAATGCAAAAAAAAAAAACTGTTTCAGGGGCCGTAACTCCTACATCAGTTGACAAATTGTTTTGAAAATTTTGGCATAGGTTCATCTCATAATGCTGAACAATATTACCCCAGCCATATATTTGCTAAAGGCAACGGTTTTTGAGTTATTGCAAAAAACTGCAATCTGACCCGTATGTTCTGTTTTAGTAACAGAGGCCATGCTTTTTCATGGATCAAAAATCCCAACGGACATATTGTGCAGAACACCCTAAGGAACAATCATGCTAAGTTTAAAACCCATCAGTCTAATAGCTTCAAAATAGAAGATGTTTTAAAAGTTGTCCACGACGACGGATGCCAAGTGATGGCATAAGCTCACTTGGCCTACAGTCAGGTGAACTAAAAATGTTATCTCATGGGTGTTAGTGTTACTTTTATGGTCTTTGTGCACTAAGACTGGTCTTTGCAGTATTTAGACAGACCGCTTATTGACAAATATTTTACCAGTTCTGTGTTACTATGAACAACATATAACTTTTTTAATTAGTTACCACCATACTAAGTAGAATGTCTCATGAATATCCACATTTTTTGCAATTAGTGAATTAGAAATAAAGTATTATCTGCAGTTCTAAGATGAATTACTGTATCTCATGAAATGCTGTTAATCTTTTATCCATGGCTGCACTTAAAGAAGACATGACGCCAAAAAAATTCAATTTTTGGTTTATTTGATTTATTACACCAAATATATATCATAAAAACGTCCCTTGTAGTCACTTGCACGGTTCAAATGAAGATAAATTGATTCAAAAATGGACAATGACCCAAGCCATACAAATTTTAATTAGTCATGTGGTCACGTGACCGTGCTACGTCATTGGTTCTCAATTCATTGATAGAGTGGTTGAAATGCATGGGGCTTCTACACTTTTTACATGATTTCTACAATGGAGAGTGAAAATATTGAAAGTTTTGGTTTGCCAGCGAATATATTGATACAGCTGTATCAATTTAAACAACTACGAGAAGAAAATGATAAACAATGACAGAAATATTTAACTATTACATGTGTGAAGACTAGATCCACAGACGACACCACTTCTTTTCAAAGATTGCATAGAAATATTTCATTACGTTCTGTCATGTTCGATTGGACTTTTTAAATAAAATAAATTAAATTCACATTCTAAGATTTAAACTGTTCTGATCTCGATCCCTTTTTAGGTAACATTACTCCTGTAAAGTGTACCAGTGCCTTGCAAGCTAGTACAGCTATAGGATAATACGAACATGTTTATTTTTTTATTGGTTTTTGATAATATATTTGAGAACCCATAAAGGTTTCGTGCTGAAGATTCCTCTTGTTCTAAATCTTTTTTGCTAAAATTAAATATTTTACCTGACCTATAAAACAAGAGGCTCTCAGAAGCCTGAATCGCTCACCTGGTTGAATTTTGCTTTTCAATGGCAATAAATTTAACAAGAAGTTGTCCAACAATTATGACTCATAAGTCTTTGGTAGGACGTACCATTAGGATCATTTCAACAATTGAAAGTTTCTTTTAATCTATCATAGTTTTCAAGATCTTGACTGAAAACTGTTAAAAAAATTCTCCTTTCAAGGGCAATAACTCTTACAAGGAGTCGTCTGACAACTTTTATAGTCCTAATAAAAAGGGTCATTTCAGCTATTAAAAGAATTTGGCTAAACCTAATGGTTTTGGAGATATATGCGAAACACTACTGTCTGACTCCTATGTTCTGTTTTTAGTAACAGTGGCCATGTTTTTAGACGGATCAAAAATCCCTACATCAATTCTATGCAGGATACACAAACAAACATCCATAACAAGTTTGTTTCCAATTGATTAAATAATGTCAGAGGAGGAGACTTTTGAAAGAAATAACATGAAAAATAGCAGAAATAGTCGAAAAAGGGCAATGACTCTAACATGGCTAAACAGATTAAATCCAAACTACTGTCTGACCCCTATGTTCTCTTTTTAGTAACAGCGGCCATTTTTTAACGGATTGAAAATCCCCTTACCAGTTCTATGCAGGATAATCCTAGCAACATTCATACCAAGTTTGGTTCTAATTGGTCAAGAAGTTTCAGAGGAGAAGACTTTAGTATTATTGTTAATAACGATGACAAAGGACGCCAAGTGATGGCAATAGCTCACATGGCCAAAGGCCATGTGAGATAAAAAGTACTGTTCGTACCAGAAAAACTCCCTTCAACACTCCTAGGGTTGCCCATTATAAATTGTGTATTGTGTTCAATATTCATGTAAATTGTTTGATTTCCAAAATCGTAAGACAAAAGAAATGCAATTATATTTCAATTATCGAAGCCATACACCTGCGTCGACACCTGTGTCAACAGGCACCGAACCATGTAAAGATAAAAGATGCCACCCATGTATACATTTTCAATGCACCCAAATGGAGATTGAGAACCAATGACATAGCACTTCCATATATGGTAAGTGGGTGTTACTTCCGGTTTTCATTTATGCATATTCATTAGGTCGTCTTGATAAATTTTATGAAGTTTATCCCTTTATGTATAAATCAAAATTATGAAATACTTTCTTCATTGATAAAAGACAGTTTATTTCTCTAAATCTCACAATGCTTTTATCTATTATGTCCCTTGTTAAATGACAATTTCTTCTGAATTCACCATTAATAACCTGCAGTGTCCTTCCTAACTAGATGGAACAGCTTCTACCATATATGACTTTAAGTAAGATTTTGGGGATACATTTTTAACTGCTGAGAAGGGTTCTGACTTACAGACAAGACCTATCTTATGAACTAAAATGTTCATCTTCTACGTTTTACAGCTAAAATGTAATGCATTAAAATTATACTTACTGTTTACTGTCTTTATTTTGCTAAATACAGGCCTTCTATGATTTTATTTGTATTTCCAACTCTTCCATTTTACATGTGTCGGCTTATATAGCAAAAAAAATGTGTAATGGAAACATGATCCAATAATGTACCATAATTTGACAAAAGTAATCAATATTTGAGTTGGTTATGACAATCATATGTTTTTAATTTCTTTTTCCTTCAGATAAAACCTCTTAACTTACTGAAATATCTTCAATAATGAGTTGTTAGAATATCATGAACTTCCTGTTTTATTCATTGTTGTTCCCTATATAAATGGTTTTAATTTGGGTTATTAGTTGTACCAAAATTAGAATGAATGAAAAAATGGCTGTAGTAAAACAATTTACATGGCTTGTCAAGAATTCAATTACTTACTACTGTAAAAACAACTCTGGCTTGTAATTATTAAGGTTTTTCCCATTCCAAAAGTCAAGGTCATTTGTTTTAATGGTCAAAAACTGGGTCAATTTGCCAATTTTAGAAACCCGGGGCAGTACTATTTGACAAAGTTTCGAAAAGATTTGAGGTTTTCCTGGTTACGCGATTTCGCGACCTAAAATGAAATTGTTCGGTCGTAAGTCGTATAGACTTGGAACCTTCACTGTTGATCTTAAATGATTTGCAGTATGTTTTTGTATTTCTTGGTTCTTAGTCAAACTTTGACAAGATATTTAACCTCATTTGTATGGTCATTTCTGAATCTCTATTAGACACTTTTTTGCTGTAGTTTTTTTGTTTAAGTCTTTATAGTATGAGTTATAACTACTGGTAACGCGATATTTACTGTCTAAATATGTATCTATATAGGAAAACCCTCCACCGACATTAAGAACTATATTCGAATACAACGAATTCCATTAGTGGTGTCTTTGCCGGTTTTCGTTATTGAAAATCACCTCTCTCTTTGAAAATTGGTGCACACTTTGAAAACAACAGTACTTACCGTAATTAATGCATTTTTTTAAAAACTAAAAAAAAATGCATATGG
The DNA here is from genome assembly GCA_037379345.1 of Perna viridis. Classification (NCBI taxonomy): domain Eukaryota; kingdom Metazoa; phylum Mollusca; class Bivalvia; order Mytilida; family Mytilidae; genus Perna; species Perna viridis. Next base: position 26,090,187 of record CM074519.1, on the reverse strand, counting down.
ATAAAGACAATAAGTAAATAATGTTAATACATGCGTAATGTTCGTTTCTGAAAACTGTCTTTAAAAGTATACTTCCAATACATTTTTTTTTAAAGTGGCCTTAGACCTATCATGGGCACCTAAATCGGGTGTCCAGCTTTTTATCAGTAAAAACCACTATTTACGATCATTCAATGCAAAACAATCCCATGTATGGCCTAACATTTAAACAATAGCATAGCGAGAATATCACGATAAATAAACATGTATTAATAATTTTCAATTGTCATTTAAATAGGAAAATCAAAGTACTCATGTACTGAATCAATTTACATTTAGTCTTTAAATTGCCTTAAAATAGCAAGAACAGAGACCGACTTCTTGGTTATCAAAATATTTAAACAGTTATTGTACAGTAAATTTGTAAAATCACTTTCTTCCGACATTGTTGTTCCAACTTACACAATGGAGGCACATTATTCACACTTATACAAAGCACTCATACTTTTGTAGAGACTTAAAAGTACGAAATAAGAGTTTACAATCTGAGTTTAATTTTGACCACATTTGTTCAATACACACTCAAATAATACCCAATAATGCATAATTCTAGGTTAAATGTGTTTTAGTACTTCATAGAGGGGTGGCCATTTGACCTGGAAATGACGATTGAGACTTTTTGCTTTGCAATACTTTATAATTATCTCCCTTTGAATTTATCTATTTTCATGAAAATCACAAGTTCATTTTGTTCTCAACTGAATGTATTGATGGAATTGATAGGAAAAATAGTTTTTTACAACACAGTTACTGCAGAATTCATCGTTCTTATAAGAATCAGAGCTGTTTTGCAAATTTAATAATTGTCAAAAATCTCGCCTTTTAAAACATATACAAGAAATAAATATTGTCGATCGAGCCGTCTCGACAGGCTAGAACACAATAAGCCATTAGCCGTGAAACAAAGGTCATTTCTCCAGAACATGATAGTTGTCAGGAGAGAATGTAGGGAAAGACCTTTCAATTGTTCTGTATCAATTGACCTTTTAATTTATTTCAACGTTTATTGAAGTTATCAAAACAAACAGGTATACTCATTGTAACTCAGGAATATTAGCAATGCAACTGCTAAATATCAGCCTGACTTATAAGCGGGACTAGACTAAGTTCCAGAAATTTGAGACTGAAAGGGGGTCAAATTTTTGGAGGGATCAACTTATACTTGAGTATATAAGGGTAAATTTTTATTACACATATTCTGGAATGTGTTGATTTTCTCTCAATACCAAGCCACATGCTGGCATGTTGGATAATTGAAATTTATATCCTTTCTGCCAGTACACATGTATGAAACTATGATTTGATTCAACGTCGGTTTTTTCATAATACCCATATGAAGAAGGCTTTATCTCTGCACAATGATTTTTTCAGATGTGGACTGACATCTGCACTTTGAATGGATTAATCATCATATAAGTTTGTCTGATTTCCAAAGGTGAGTGACTCAGGTCTTATTGCCTGGCTCATCAACATCAACCTCACCACCTTTTCTGTTGTCCTAAGTCAAAAACCATCAGTCATTAAAGTCAGACATTGTCAAGTTTAAATTCTGAAAGTGTCAGTACTTTGTAGATCTTTGGAAGTCAGCGTTCATGACGTAATTAATGAAATTATGTAATCATGTTTATGTACTTGACTTTTTATGAGCAACTCGGCGGGTGTTTCTAGAAAAAGCAGAGGACGCTTACCCTACAGGTGCACCTGGTCCATGACTCCAGTTTATATTGGAGTCAGAGTTGCTCATTTGTTTTTGTTACTTTGTATGTATGATTTTAGTTACTTTATGTTCTTTGTTGTGCATGTCTGTTTTCCATGTCTGGTCTTTGTCCCTGGATTACATTCTTTTGATTACCGATATAACCTTGGTTCCCTTGATTACTCTATTATACATTTAAATAGGCATACGTGCATTTCACTACACCTTAATGCATTGATAGCAAGGAAAGAAAGAGATTTGAAGATACAAGTTCCTTTTCATTTAAAAAGGATATATATATCTGCTTGGCAACGGGCTGGTGATGGACACATATGTCTGCTTGTCAGTAAGAAGATTATTAAGTTAGAAGGCGACTAATTTCATTAATTTTCTCAGGGGCGGGAAATTTTGAAATTTTTATTATATTTTAGTGTTTTGTGAACACACCCTATCTCAGTATTTCCATCATAACTTTGTCATAATCAGTTTGTTAATTCTATAAGCCAGCTCATAAATGTATAGAAATTTGTCTAAAATTCATTATACTGACACCTGAGAAACTTTTGTCTAAGCAAAACACTTTATCGGGATACAAACTGTATGATTATAGCGTCAGAAATAGTAAAAATGCAGGCTAGATAATAGTTTAAAACAGGGGCGGGTCCTGGTAAGGGCGTAATGGGCGTACGCCCCCCCTTTAAAAAAAAAAAAAAAAAAAAAAAAAAAAAAAAAACTATCGTCATAATCTGCTAGTATTGTATTGAATGATGGCAATTTATTATATTCATTAATTAAACACATACTCTGATTTCTTTTTATACTGATTCCCCAATTTGATGGGTCATCATCAACCGTAAAATTTCGTTTCTCGGAGTCCGGCGTGTTCGACTCTGCGATTAGTATCCATTGTTGTTGATGTGATAAAGAATTCGCAAAGATGTCGATGTCAAAAACAAAACGTCAAAAGACCTTAAAATCGTATCAAGGTGTCTTGGACACCTTTTTTAAACAACCAAAACGGTAAGTTAATCAGTATAATACATGAATTTTGGTTGTTTTGTGTGACACTAACTTCGATTCCCCATAGCCATTCTAAATATACCGGGGGGGGGGGGTATATTACTATATATACAATACTGGGTATATTCTGACAAAAGGGGTTGTATTTTCAGCTAAATTGTCTAAAATGGGGTTATTTTTTCACGCGTTGCCTTGGAAGGGGTCACTCAGATTTGACTATGATATCCAGAACGGGGTTCAAACCTATGATTGCGTTGGATAAAAACCGCAATTTTTATACGTGTGCTTGTAAAACAAATTTCTTGGTAGAGTGGTATAAATACAGCACAAACAACATTTTCCGTCGGTCCGTCCATCTCGGTGGTTTTAATACAATAACTCGAGAACGGATACACGTTTTTAACATTTGCGCAGTTCAATGTAGTTGTTTAGTGTTAATATTAAATCCATGTTTAGCAAAATCTACGAACTATTTTTGTGAGAAATTACAGTTTTATAGTACACTATTTGCCATCCCCTTATGCGTGGCGAGGTATCACTTGTATATGTTTTGTCAGTATACTATATACTGTCAGTATACTCCTGCTACATTAGAGACATTCAAGAATATCTTCCCTGCATTGTCTTCCATCGGCCACGCGTCAGAGGGGCATGGAAATGGTGGCCTCTGTTCGTCCGTCACACAGTGACTATTTTGTGTACACAACTCCTATGAAACCTTGGACGGATTCGTTCATTTTTTGCAGGATTGTTTAACATGACATGTAGTTGATATCATTTCGCACCATCATTATAAATGTTTCATTTAATTCTGTATGAGTTATGGGACTTGATTTTTTCGGTTTAGGTTTTGCGTCAAGGTACATGTATACTAGAAATATGTATATTTCCACATTAAAGCAATACTCAGAACGTTATTCTTCAGTGTTTATTTGTCTTGTATCATGTGTGTCGTTCAACGAAACCCGAACTTAATCAAAAATAGAGGGATTACTTCATAATTTGATGCTAAATTGTTGAAATTCAGGAGCTTCTGATTTTCCCCATGGACCCTCAACCTTAATCACGCCTCTCGTTCATAAAATCCTGGCCTAGGTATTGAAATGTTAAGTTACTCCTTATACCCTTGAGTTTGGAATTTCTCGTTATTGGTCTACTGCTGTTAAGATCCATCCAATCATTTTAATATACCATAGACAATTAATGGAGAAAACTCGGCATAAAAAATGTCACACCCTGACACTTTAACTATAAAATATACATGCTCCAAGTCAGGAACCGTTACATTAGTGCAATTCTCTATTATTTTATGTTTTTAAGCCAAAAAAGGTCCAAAAAAATATTTTATTCTACGCCCCCCTTTCAAATATCCTGTACACGCCCCTGGTTTAAAAGACATCTACAAAAGCTACTTCAAGTTGGATCTTGATAAAACCCTGCAATTTACACTGAACCTGGAACAGTTCTGTGGGATATCAGTAGTGTTTTAAGTAGCATGAAAAATATAATAAGTAGGAAGTAAACTGATGAAACTTTGGTAAGAGTTCACCCATTTTTAAAAATAGAGTAGCGATCAAAAGATGAACAAGTAACCTTCCAAATCTCATGTTTAAAGTTGACCCAGTATTTAGACCGGGAGCCATATTTACTTTTGTACATTATATAGACTTTGTTAGGAGTGACCAGTCCCAGTATCTAGTATTAGCTGTAACATCAAATCCTTGAAGGCCTATCAGGCTGATGCATCATAAATTGAAAGTTACACCAACCTGTTTAATTTAAACCAACGAAACAAATAGACACGTTCGTCACATTCGTTTCTATAACAGTGCACATAAATCAACATGCTTAGCTTAAATGGTAAATGACGAAAAACCCAGTTATGCTGGGGAGTTATTAGCAACCGATTTAGGTCATATGGATAAGTGCAGATTACCGTGCGTTCTTTGAATGTCGACATTGACACCGACTTTCAGCTTTCCCATTTCATCCATGACTGTTACCATTGAACAAATATCTGACAAATTTATCAGTTTTCCATTTGAATGTTTGTTTGTTTGTTGGGGTTTAACGTCCGGGCAGCAATATTTCAGCTATATTCAGACGATGAACATGAAATTGATGATAAAATGAACATGAAATAATGATGAAATGAAAAAGGGATGGGACACAAGGACAATGGGGTCGACAAATTTTGATTACCAATGGAAATAGGGAGAGGTGGGTAGGGTCGGGCAATTTAGCCTCCTGTGGCGGAGCCCTATGGTTCCTACTCCGGGAGAACACCACAGTAGGGTTCTTTAACGTGCGAGGAACGTGGCATCTTTCCCAACACGGTGCACCACTATGGTTTGCGGTCAGGTTTTCCGTGTTATAGCCCGACAACCCCAGCATGTAACACGCCAGGGGTATCCCATTCCACGGCCTGGGTCACACATCCCAGTTGCTCTGTGGGCAGAGCGCCCTAGCCCCCGGCTAGGGTTCTGAACACTACTTAGTCGCCTTTTACGACAAGCTTAGAGCTGCTGCAGGCCTATTCTTTTAACACCCGGACCTGCACGGGTTTTTTTATCTAAAAAAAGTAGTTTTAAAGCCTCCCGTCAAAAAAATTGAAAGGCATGTACGCATGCGTACATTACTCACTAAGTTTACTTCCTGAAATCGCTTGGCTTTTCGGACCAAAAGTAACACGTATCATTTTAACACGGTTATTTTATGAGGGTATCGCCCCCTTTTTGACTCGGGATTTTGGTCATTTTTAGAGTGTACTTTAGACTTGGGCACACAAGTCCATTGACTTAACATTTCAAAACGGTCCTACTACACAAAGAGTGGTAGAGAGCACGTAATTTTGAATTATCTGAGTAAATAAATGTTTCTTAGTATCTATATAGTGTTTATTTTTCTATGTGACCATTGAAAATAATATATCAACTACTATTCTGGATATTTATTCATAGATCGCCATCTAGACATCGTCGCACGATCAGTTCGCAAAGTCTGGTGATGTGAAGGAGTTAAATAGCTATATATTTACATTTAAATAAACAAAAACAATGATGTATGGTATATAACTTGTTATGATTCAAAGTTATTTTATTAAATTAACGCGTCTTTTTTTCAAATTTAAACATGATTTTTGGAGTACGTATTTCCACTCGTAGACTGTTCAAATTGGCGACCAGATAAATAAACTAATAATGGTACGGTGACGGTGAGGAAACGTAATTAATCAGTAAATAGATTCGAATGTCAAAATATCCCATCTATTTTTTGTGGTTAATGATGTCAAACTCCAAGGCAGCCCCAGTTCCGTACCGTTGACGTTCGTCCGATTTGTTCTGCGTAGGAAAACGTGTTCGATTTGAACACAAATTTCTTCAAGTCGGTGGCAGTGGTATTCTGGAAGGGCAAAAGTAGTGCAGGCGTGGAAGAGACCAATGCTCCGGAGTTTGTAATGATGTAGTTGTTTACTTTGTATGTACTAATAAATGCTGCCATTGGTAATATGTGTTATAGTATATGTAATATTCAACCATTTCGTAACATCTTGATGAAAAGATAAATGGAATTTCTATAATAATTTGTATTGCCAATACATGTATCTCACCTGCAAATAATTTTCGTAAAAAAAAAAAAAAAAAAAAAAAAAAATCGGAAAAGTAAAAAAAACCCAAAATTTAATTTTCGGAAAAGCAATACGTCCGTCAGGCTACTATCTGCAGGTCATTTTTGTGTGTTGGGGGTTATGTTGAGTTGGATTTTTTTTTTTGCGTAATTAATTCATCGCTCTTATGACCTGATTTCGGGCTATATTTAATTTATCTCCAGGCCACGAATTCGTATCAGTTTCCGTAGGAAAACAACTGAACCTATCGTCTTAATTCGGTCATTTTCGGTTTATGTCGGGCCTTATTTCAAATAATCTTAATTCTTATTGGACCGCACTAGCACTGTTGCAATTCTATTGGCTCCTGTAATTTCTATCTACAGATTTCCCGCTATTATGTCAGTTGGCCATCTGCTATCGTACAAGGCAGTAGCAATTAAAGGAGTAGGAAACATGTTGTATAAAAAAGAAATTTAGAGCGCTGTCACTTGGCTTCAAAGGTAAGTGATTTTATCTGTCACTTGTTTGTTTATATTTATAAATGATTTGTTTTAAGGCGATGTCACTGTGAGTATTGGTTATTTAGTAAGTTAAAATTTCAATTTCGAGAAGTCATTCCCCCTTTTCTGTGCTATGAAAGGCTTCCACATTGCTTTGGCCTGGCTATGGCACTCAAAATACAGGTTAATGTATAATGTAAAGTTGAAAGTTTGGAAACTGTAACATTTATTTTTTAATCATTAAAAAAAAAAAAATTGGCTTCAGGAGAGCCGGTTTCTCCCATGAAATACATGTATGTAGATAACTTTGAAAATTTTAATTGGTGAGCTATCTCTCACAGAAATTTAAATCACTCCTTCCAAGTGGTTAATTTTTTTTTTGTCACTAGCATAAAGTAAGATCATATTTATTTCATGGCTCAATAGCTTAATAAAACAAATTTTTACTGGGTATTTGATGATATGAAATTTCTAATCTTGACTTCATTAGGGAGTGTGTATTAATATAAATTTCCTAACTACATATGTACTTGAAGAAATTTTAGTAGACCCTACTGTATGTAAATGTATACATTTATACATGTACATGTATGTACCAAGGATTTTTACAGTAGACTATAAAAATCCTTGTATGATCTATAATCTGAAAATGCCCAAAAGGGGGGCACTCCAGTTTTCTTTCCAATTTATAATATGATACAAATTGTTTATTATCAAGACTTTTCTAGCATAGCTCCCACCACATACACACATGCACACATAATTGTGAACTTGCCATAGATTTGTGGTATGTCATAGAAAATAAGCATTAAATTATTGTATTTAATATTGAATATTTTATTTGCTGACACACATTTTCATTAAATTGTCATGGCATAGTGCATTACAAAAACAAACATGTACCAGTACATGTGTGTGTGGATGGCTACATGTGTGTATTTTGTTCTATTTTTGTTGGTTCCACAAATTGTGCTGTCAGATGTACATGTTCACAAACGTATGTTTTCAGTCTGTGGAGCTCACTTCACACAGCAGTGAATTCATCATACTGATTTTTACATGTAAATTGAAAAAGGTTTTTTTTGTTTTAAAGGTACATTCTGAGTGGTGTGAGGTGGAAGCCCCTGCAGTCCACATCATGTACAATAGAAAGGGTCAGCCTACCCTCCTGTAGGTCAGCCATTATCTTATGGTCAAAGAAGCTTATACGTCAGGTAAAGTATTCACTTTTGCATTTTTTCAGCTTACAGTCCACCTGAGCTAAATGTACATGTATTGTCATCATCTGTTGTAGTTAACCTTACTTTAGATTATTTTCATTTCTAACTACTCAGAGGATTGTCACCAAATGTATCAGGGTATGTACTTAAACTATGTCATTAGTATGCTGATGAAGCAACTTTTATCAATAAACGTACAAGATTCTGGAAAATGCTTTTTCAGATTAAGCCCTTGAAATACATTTGTATTCATTATTGAGTCCAACTTGTGTGGCAACTCCAAATTTGAGTTATTGCCTGTGAAAAGGCTAAATGTAGCAATTAGCACTTTTAAGCTGCTTCTAATGTGTATAATTTAAAATCTTGTAGTTTTAGAAAAAAGCTTTTAATTGAAAAAAATATCCATATGATTATACTAAGTAAGATATTCATTGAGTTGAAGTTGTTTGTCTCCCTATTAGAATTTTTGACCTTAAAATATAAAATGTACCAGAGAATTTTTAAAAATTAAAAGAATAACTCGCCTAATGCAATAATCTTAATGACGAAGGTACTATTATACAATGTAGTGTATGATAGATTGTGTAAAAGTTGTACTTCAACTCCTAATTATACTAAGTTGTACTTCAACCCCTGATTGTACCGAAGTTAAACTGAACTTGTGAGTAAATGAGGCTTCAATACAAATGATAAAATGCTAAGTCTATTTTAAAATGTGCTCAATTTTTATTTTTCAAAAATGTATATATATTTAAGGTAACATTTGAATTTGCATCATTTCATTTACAATTAATACATGTTGTTGAATGATCACCTGAATCTGGCTGAAATATTGCTGCTCGGGCTTTGAACCCCAACAATCATGTTATTGAATGGTTTTCCAAAATTACAAGATGATTTATTTATTTCAGAAAATGGCAGCTGTACTCAGAATAGCAAGCTTCAGAAGCCAAGTTCCCATAGGTTACAGGACCCTCTGACTGAATTCTTCATTTCAAAACACTCGTCCATTCTCGTTCAACTAATACTACTAAAACCACTAACCTTGAATGGGGTGGTGAGCCTACTTGCAAGATAATCTGGGGGGATTTCTTGTGAGGTCTTTGGCGGGAGAAGATTCAGTCTGATTCCTGGGGAAAGACAGCTACAGAATTGCATCCCACGGTTCCAAAGACAGCAAATCATCATAATTGCTGAAAGAGTAGACCCTTTCATAAAAAGGTTTGTTGATATTTATTGATACATAAATATAAATCAATTCATATTCTCTATCAGCTGTTTAATATACATGTATACATGCACACTTGTTTTATTTTTGTTTTCTGAAGGATCACATGTCTGCTGTTCTCAATTAAAAGGTAATGAAGTTCTATTTTTTATGATAGGTTGATGCAATTCTTACACAGTGGTTCTGACACTGTGGAAACACTGGTGTGGATACCAGCAGGTCAAGGTTAGTAACAATGCTGCTAAGCTTGTTTTGTCAGTTATTGTATATGAATATGTTCAGTAACAGTTTATTAACTACATATATTATTTTTTAATACCCTTCTAAGTTAGGGGTATAAGAAATTACCATATAGATTTGTCCATCTATTCATTTTGGTAATAAACCTCTGAAATATTTTTTTTTATCATTACATCAATATCAGACTGCTAGGCAATATAAATACATGTATGCAGATGGGGATGATAGAATCAAGATAGTAATAACTGTGACAATGTTTTCCTAAGAAAGACTTGGGATTAGCAGGTTTTTAAAGCATGTTTAGGCCCTCCTAAATCTTAATTTTGATTAAAAGAGGTCATGTATGAAGATACTGAAAGTAATAAGATACAAGGAAGATAATTCTATCCTTTCATGAAGAGTAGCCAGGGTGTTCGGTGCAAGTGATTTTATAACATAAGACATTAGATTTGTAATTAAGTACATGTTAAGCCAAGTAAGTACATTGTATGTGTACAAATAATGTTTTTATCTGGTATATTGTAACATCAGATTTCCTGGCTTTTTATGATATATGTATCCATTTTCTTCTTTTAATTTATAGCTGAACCACATTGAGAAGAGGGGGGAACTGCACTTAGGTGGATTTGTGCCAGTAAGTGAAACTTAATTACAAATAATTTTTATATCACACAACAAACAATAATGATGCTTCTTGTCATACCTGACAGAATGGATCTGTGCAAACTTTGGGATGATGATCTGATTCTGAGGAGGGTCAGAAAATTTATTTTCAACCATATCAGGGTAATACTATTTATTTTCATTTCGCTCCATGAAGTATCTAGACTGATGTCAGAAATTTTTAGTTAGGTTATACGAAATGGACAATGTTGCTGGATAACTCAGAGCTATTTGAGAATTGCCTATGATAAAAAATTTGTCAATTCTTATAAATTAATTTTAAAACATATTTTTATCTTTAAACATGAGAAAAGTAGCTCTGAATTTAACTGAATAGGGGCGTGTCAATATTTTTTTATCCATTGAGATATAACAAAATTATTTTAACCAATCAGATTACAGTATTTATCTCAAATTAATTAATTCAGAATTTCACAAAATTCTTTAGGTAGAATATATACATACAGGTACCATTATTTGTCTATTGATTTTCCTAAATTAGGAATTTTTGTATCACTTATGGACTAAAGTATGGTTTTTTCATGTCAGTGTCATTACATCACAATCTGTCTCTTGTAATCAATTTTTATGGCCCAGTCAAAGTCTTTGTAAAAAATTTATGGTAAGATTTCTCATACATTTTAAGTCAGTTAAACATGAATCACTGTATAACTTTTGCTAGATCAATTGTATTTGGTATGCAGTTGCATTATCACTACATTACAGTTGCATATCTTTTTGATGTTTTATTGACGTTGAAATTTCATGTTAAAATTTTAATGTTAAGTTTTTTGATTAGGTCAGTTAACTACTCATGCCAGGTCAATGGTATTTTGTTAAGTTGCATTAGCATCACAAAAAAAATTAAAATTCCATATCATTTTTCATGTATATGCCCCTGTAGTCATGGTCTATTGATTTATTACAAACTTTTAAAGTATATGTACTTATGTATTGAATTTGTAAGTGAACCTAGACAAACCAAATCATAGAAATTCACTAGTACGGGGATAATCTCGAATTACAAAACAATTATTAGGATCAAGTGCAATAATTAGGAAAAACATGAATTTGACAATTTGGGCACTTAGTTTATGGTGCGGTAGATTTTCCTACCAATGGTAGGTTCACATGTATGAAATATAGGACATTGCATTATTTTGGAAAAATATTTGGTTAGGAACCAGAAATTTGGTACAAAGTTAGTGTTTTGCATGCTGAACAATTTATGCAAAAAAATGGAAAAATATGTTGCAAGTTGCCGTGGCAACTGATTTTTTCTGCCAAAAATTTAAAATGCTCCGATTTGGTTGGAATTCTCAGAAACCTTAAAGCTGATTTTTACGGATCGTTTCACACAAACCTAAAGTTCTCAAAACTTAAAGGGAAAGACCACCTTTGCATTAAATTAGACTCTTATGATAAATCATACCCACGTAAACAAAAATAAATAATATCTTCAATGCAAAATGCGCTTTTACAAAATGCTCAAGGCTATGCAAAGTTCGAAATTCTTGAAATAGAAGTGGATAGCCATCTTGCAGAACTCCCCTATCTGCAGGAAGACCATAGCCAGAGTTTCTTTATTTTTACCAATAGATTCCGATTGGCTCGTGACGTCTCTAAGTTGGTTTGGTACTTATACAAGTACTGCAAATAATATATAAACAAAAAATATTCCGTAAATATTTCTACGATCATATTTATCTAATCACCAAAACATGATGACTTGTCAAGCTTACAATTGCAGGAAATGTTCTATTATTTTTTTTTACCAGCAACATGAACATTCTTCGCAAGTAGCCATAAGATTTTCCTTACAATACTAGTCATCTGGCTGCAAATCCCGTTGTTCGTCAATGATGTCTGACATTTGCTAGCATGTTGTGCCTCAATTTCTTCTATTTATTTTGGGTTGAAATTATAGGGGAAAAGTCCCAAATTCGTGATTTGTCGTCTTAGATATTTAGCTTTAAGTATTGAAGATAAGTTTGACTAAACAACACTTAAAAATAATTCTTTTTAATACATATAAATATCCATGTATAGATATGCAGGTAATTTGTGAGTGGTCTTACTTTTTTTTATATTTCTGCTAAATTTAATACATGTACTACTTAAACTGCTGAAAACATGGTTTAAAAGATTCAGTGATTTTTCTAGCACTCGTCATTACTGTCATTGACGAAAGACTTCAGAATGACAATAATGACGAGTACTCAGGTGTTACTCCATTTTGTAGTTACATTTTGGCAATATCAATAAACTCCTCAGAGACCAATACTGAATATAACTGTGAAATTGTCATATAACTCGCTCTGGATCCCAAAAGCACTGTTGAAATCTTGCTATATATATACAGCTGTGACATCTATGGCAACACCGCCTGCACAAAGTCCAGCGCCCTAGACCACTCGGCCAGCTAGGCTATATTAATTTGATCTGTATCAATTTGATTCGATGGAGCAGTGTAGTGAATAGTCTCGTCACATATATAGTCCCCGATTAAGTGTAAGAGTGTCCTAAAAGGATTTCTATTTTTGATGATTCTTAAAGGGTAGAGAGTTTTTTTTTTTTTTAATCTCAGGTATATTTGCTATTTGGATTGTCTGAAAAACATGCTGACATGATAGTAAAAAAAATAATGTGCTTTACTCATATGTAATGTATATTTAAGTTTTATTTAATGTCTTTACACAGTGCTGTAAATAACAGATGATACTGAAATATCTTATGTCAGATGCAAATACTACTTTAAAAATATACCATTAAAATGGGCCTCATTTTCTCACGCTAAAGTGACTAAAGCATTCAAAATCCAGGAAAAAAACCCTGGGATCTATAGAGTTCTGTCAAAATATTGTGTTACACTGGTAAACGTGAATCATTTATTGTCTTCCTCTACCTTTATAACATCTTATGGATGGCTGTTCGGTGATATTCCACAACATCCAGATGTGCGCCTGCTCAGGTGACCAGTCTGAACCTGGAACTGGATGGCCTACATGATTCCGATTCTCCTGGTGTAATTGCTATTATGTTCTTAAGTTACTGAATGTTTTTTTTCCATTTTCATTTTACCATAACTGTTCACAATTACACGGCACTTTTTCACGTATTTTCTCTTTACTATAACTGTTCACTTGTACACTGCACTTTCTTTTTACTATAACTGTTCATCAGTACACTGCACTTTCCCACACATTTTCTTTCTTCCTCCAAGTCCATTGGGATGTCTCTCTGCACATTTCTATAATCAGTCCCTACCAATACCAAGGTCCATAATGACTGCCCTGCAAAGCCTCTTTATACAACTTCTATTTCAAGTCACCATGGACTCCATCCTGCTGCATGCAACTATCTACAAGTTTCTGGTACTTTGTAGTGTTTCTTTCATTAGCCGCCTTTATTTGGTCTTATAAAGGGACTGAAAGCTCCAGCAGGACTACTTGCTTGGTTCCCTGCATGATTTGTAGGTAGAATTATACACTTCGAACTTGTACTTTGTAAAAATGATTTTGTTTTCCTGAGCATAACGCCAAAGTTTTATGATACAGCCTGAAGAAACAGATGAAGTCGCAGATGAAGACACAGATGAAGATATACAGCATGTCACAACATTAGATCAGGTAACATTAGTCTTTGACGTGTTTTACGGTATTTTGGTGTGTATAGTGCGCATTTGTGTATAATGCGCAGGGTTGGTTTCCTTTAAAAGTTGATGTAAAAAACTTTTTTACCGATGTATGTATGGAACCACGAACATTACTGACTTTATTTTATTTTTAAATAGAATGGACCATTTTGTCTGTTTTGTGTATTTATTTCATTAAAGAATATTGTTTTTGTTACTTTTGTATTTATCTGTTTTGTCAGTGTTTATGTGTATTCATTTACTGTTCGAGTAAGAAATACGTAACGTAGACAATAGCTGAAATTGTCTTGGACATACGTTTTAATTACCTTTGAAAGGTTTCTATTGAGAGTAATCAATTTCTGAAAATTGCTAATTCTAGAAAAAGGACTGTTTTTACTACAATCAATTAAGGGGTCTGAGTGAACAATGCAGACGGTCATCAAATAGGGCATGTGTGTTGATAGATCGGCGTGATAATGAGATGCAGAATTTTCTCTGTGTGTCTGGGATACATAAAGGGTTTGTGTTAAAAAATTATAGTATTTACACTGGATAAGGATTTTGATATTAGTTCAATGAAAAAAGGAAGTCAATATTTTCAAAAAGTAGAATATCCATTAACTATGAAGTAGAGTTCAATACTATGCGTAAATAACAGTATATTTTTTTAACCGACTACTTTGTCCAATGGAAATATTTTAGAGCACTATGAGCAATGTGCCCAAGATTTTGTTATTTAGTAATTAAATTGTTTAAACTTGTGTGTATTTTAATTACTTATTTCAAATAATTTCAAAGTCTCTAATCAATGTTCGGATTCGGGTGCAGAAAAAAGAGGTAACTCGAATGGAAATGGAATCCCCAGCAGACAAACACAACAGTGTTTCTAAAATTTACAGGGTGTTTCATTTTGTTGGTAGGTTACATAAGGATGATTTTCATTTGTATCCCGGGTAAAGAAAATTTATGGCAGGGTCAGTAGAATGAGAAATTCCCTTTTGACTTTCGAGATTTTCTAAAGTATCGTTGATATCGGATGGAAAACCTTGCATGTTCCAAATAGACACCCACTCCAAAGGGAGATCAATGTTGACAAAATGTTGGTCCACAAGTCAGGAATAGTCGTATACATTGTAAAGACATAATTATATACATATTATATAGTTAATCGATACACAAAAATGAAAGTATGGCGGTTGTAAACATAATCTGACATGTTCTTTTGGGAGAAAATAAATCAAAACCAGATTTTGTTCAAGAAGATTTTATTGACAATCAATGCTTACAAAGGTAACAAGTCAACGAAAAACTCATAAAAAATCCATAAATATGCTTTGGCAGCTCATAAGTGGTCTCTGATTCAATGTTGACTCCCTCAAGGTCGTTAATTTTGGACTGATCTAAGGTCTGTAAAAATGTGTTGAAACGATGTATGGGTGTATTATACACACCCCGTGTTCTGAAGTTAGTTTCCTGGTAAAAAAAGTGCGCACAATACACATCAAAATAAGGTTTAATGTGAGTATTTATTGTATGTGATATTGTTCTTAATCTTACGGTTATGCCGCCAATGATAAAATAATTATTAGATATAAGAGTAATCAAGGGAACCAATATTATAGTGGTAATCGAAAGAATGTAATCCAGGGACAAAGACCAGACATGGAAAACAGACATACACAACAAAGAACATAAAGTAACTAAAACCATACATACAACAACATCTTCTGACAAATGAATAAGAAAATCCTACATAACATCGTATTCTAATTGAGCAAAAATCAAAAAGCAAAGAACATAAAGTAACCAAAATCATACATACAAAGCAACAAAAGCAAATGAGCAACTTGGACTCCACTAAAAACTGGGAGCATGGACCAGATGCACCGGTAGTGTAAGCGTCCTCTGCTTTTTAATTTTTTTTAAAGATTAAAGTATAATTTAGCTTGACGGACATGTACTCAAATTAAAAATTGATAAGCATTCTATATCACTTCTGAGTGATCATTCAATGAAAGTAATTAATACAAAAATATGCACTTACACGTCACTTACCTTTGCTGCAGGCTATATCTTTCATGTTGTGCTTGAGGGGGAAAATTGTGTTGCCAGAGTAAAGCAAGGAAGGATTTCTGTGGAAACAATGCCTCAAATGATTGGCTATCTTCACTGAAATTATGGTCCACAGATTTCAGTGATACTGCCCTTTTGTATGTAGCAAGTCTTGACTACATACCAAGGTACCCTGCTCAATGTGAAATAACCTCTCATCATGGCCCCCAGAGGATACTGGTCAATATATCACAAAGCAGGAGCAACACGATTACAGATTCTTTATATTGGTCAAGACGTAAGTAATCTTAAATTTATACAAACCTAACGAGGAAATTGGTGTCTACCAGTCTGTTCACAACAAGTATCTAGTAGAAAGTATTTTATTTTCATGAATCCTTCCTAGTCAGATTTAAAATAAGGAAGTTGGACAAGAACTAATAGTTAAAACAAAAACTATGATCCCTTTTTAGAAAGCCATAGACAGCAGTTTTGACAGAAATTGATACAAAGAATTAAATCCAGTACATTGCTAACAATTGTAATTGTAATGTAAGAATCAGTTTTAACTAAGCTTAATTGATATAAAAGTGTATTTTATTTAGGTATTGTGTATATTTTACAGGTCACCAGAACCAATGGATGTTTACTGAAGGTCAAGAAACAGTAAACAGAAGTTATTGTTTGAAGAACAGTTCAACCTAGTAGAAGGTTTCTGCTTTTCCTATTTTCCTTTTTTATGGTGTTTATAATGATAAAAGTTGATTAAAATCAAGGAAGTGGAATTTTTTTTTATATTTATAATACTGCAAAATTTGGGTATAAATGGGCAAATGGGCCCCCTCCAAGACCTGCCCATAAGAATTTTCTAGCAATGAATGTATTATTTGGTAAAATGTTATTGTTGGCTAGATTTATTTGTTTTTATGAAAAAATGATGTTTGTGTAAGGACAATTGTATGTATTTTTTTTACAGGTTTAGAACTAAAGGCTGTTAATGTGAAGGTCAACACTAAACAGTACATACATGTATCATTTTGGAAAATGTATTTGGAAGTATTTCCCAGTTTATGGAAGGTACAGTACTTGTTTTAATAATATACCGTATTTTCGGACTATAGGTCAATGTGGAGTACAAGTCGAATTGCCTCATTTTGACCAAAATCAACGAAAAAAAGTAAAATTCGGCAGGTAAATCAAGGGTCAGACATGTACATGTATATTGTAGGTGTTAGCTGTGATCCGAGTTGAGCGGTTTGTTTTTAACAGCATATATTCTAGCGATGTTACTTATGTACTACGACATACCCTGAATGGGTATAAATTTGCATATCAAAGGACGGATAACTCCGGAACACTCGATAATGTCTTTCCAGTTAAAAAAAACGTATCATCTCGTGTTTGTTTATATTTTATATATTTTAACGGTTTCAAAGTTTTTATTATTTATCATGGTATTCATTCAAAATGGAAAGCAGCACTGATCAATAATCTTAAAGTTCAATTGCCAGTTTGACAGTTTGAGTGACAGCTTTCGTTGATTGCAGTTTACTCAAAATTTTGAATTAAAGCAATCAAAAGTGAACTGAACAAATCTAATGAAATGCATTGTAAATGAACATTTTTTCTTGAAAAATCTTTATAAGTGGACGATAAGTCATGGCTGACCCTTTGTTGAAAAAAAAATATCGACTTATAGTCCGGAAAATACAGTATGTGCTCAGTAATTTCACATTTAATCTTAATTCAATTGTAATATGTCAATTAAGGCCACTACCCACCTTTCACATTTAGTCTGCTTAAAGTTTCCTGAGTTTTTTTTATTCAAGGACACTGAAATATTAAAGCTTTTTGTTTTTTTGCATCTTACAGTTTTGTGAAGGGCTTGTATACAGTATATATACAGGCAGTAGCCTCACTGCTGTAGGTACCCAGCAGTGATTACAGAGGTGATGCAGTCCTTCCTTATTGGTCAGGTAAGTAATAAATTAGTAGGCCATGTGATCTATTGCCTTCACTTGGTGTCCACCATCATTGTCATCGTTAACAATTTCTCAAACGTCTTATCCTCTGAAACAACTGAATGGATTTGGATGCCACTTAAAACGATTGTTCCGTAGGATATCCTGCACAAAGTTTTTGCTTTGATTTAGACTCTGGTGAAAAACATGGCTGCCATAAATAAAATAGAAGATAGGGGTCGGACAGCAGTTTTTTGCATATATCTTCGAAACCGTTATGTTAAGCCAAATTCTGACAGGATAAAAGTATTCAGCATGATGAGAGCTATCTGAGTGGTTATTCTCATGAAAATATGTCTACTGATGTGTGAGTTATTGCCCTTTTTTCAACATTTTTAGCTCACCTGGCCGAAGACCAAGTGAGCTATTGCCATCACTTGGCGTCCGTCTCCATCGTTATTAACAATTTTTCAAAACTTTCATCCTCTGACACTACTTGACCAATTTGAACCAAACTTGGTATGAATGTTCCTTG
The DNA here is from genome assembly GCA_037379345.1 of Perna viridis. NCBI lineage: Eukaryota > Metazoa > Mollusca > Bivalvia > Mytilida > Mytilidae > Perna > Perna viridis. The sequence continues at coordinate 26,071,786 of CM074519.1, read as the reverse complement.
GGGTATCCTGCATAGAACTGATGTGGGGATTTTTGATTTGTTGAAAAACATGGCCGCCATTACTAAAAATAGAAAAGTCAGACAGTAGTTTTTTCGCATATATCTCCAAAATTGTTAGGTTTAGCTAAATTTTGACTGGGTTAAAGTGTTCAGCATTATTAGATCTATCTGTGGTCAAATTTTCACTTTAATCCGATAAGCCATGTTGTAGTTATTGCCCTTTATAAACATTTTTTGCTATTTTTTATGTTATTTCTTTCAAAAATCTTCTCCTGACTACTTGACTAATTGGAACCAAACTTGGTTGAATGTTCCCTAGGGTATAGAACTGATGTGGGGATTTTTGATCTGTTGAAAAACATGGCTGCCGTTGCAAAAAAGAGAACAGGGGTCAGACAATAGTTTTTTGGATATATCTCCAAAACCGTTAGGTTTAGCCAAATTCTTCTAATATCTGAAATGATTCATATTATTAGGATTAAAAAAGTCTTCAAGGATAAAATTTGTCTGATGATTCCTTGTTAAGAGTTATTGCCCTTGAAAAGGGAAAAATGGCATTTTTTTTTTTTTTTTACAGTTTTCAGCTATCATCTTGAAAACTATGAGAGAAATTCTTCTTAAATTTACTGCCCTTGAAAGACAAAATTCAACCAGGTGAGCAATTAAGGTTCCTGGAATCCTCTTGTTATTTGAAACTACTATTCAGAATCAGATGAAAATACTATTTTTGCTATTTTGTTATTATTTCCTCCACCATAGAAGAATATTGAAGATGAGCGCCATTAATAAAATAATCTTGATATTCTGAGTAGACTAGCAACATTGAAATGTTTTTTAGGTGGCTATTTTTAAAATTGCTGCCATTTTGTGACCAAATTCACCAGTTACTAAAATCATACTTACAAAGTAACAAAAGCAAATGAGCAACTCAGACCACTAAAAACTGGGAGCATGGACCAGGTGCACTGGTAGGGTAAATGTCCTCTGTTTTTATAGAAACTCCCGCCAAATTGCTCATAAAAAGTCAAGTCCGGGGTAGACAAACGAGGAAAGGAAAACTTTGACCCTTTGAATAAATCAGTTTTCATGGTGTAGATGGATACACCATAACAATCCATGAGTTCATGATGATGACTATAAAACTTCTGTAGTGATGACTTCAATCTTGCTAAACATATTTCGGATCAGAGCCAGTAAAGGAGCACAATTTGTTCCCATTGGAATGCTGACCGTTTGTTGAAAAACACGTCCACCACAGTGGACAAATATGTTGTTGATTAAAAATTCCAGCATTTTATTTGGAAGATGATTCGGAATTATTACAAAGTACGAGAAATCTCTACCAAGAACTATATATTTGTATCTAGGTGTACCATCGTTTTTGGAAAAACAACGATGTATAATGTTTTTAAGTCAGGATTTTAACTGAGTATGAGGAATAGAAGTATACAGTGTTGAAAAATCATAGGTTTTAATGCTATTATATTCAGATAATAGTCTTGAAAGTCTGCCACTTCCCAGCTAATTTTTATAATATCTTTGATTCCAATGATATTTGGTTTATATAGTAAGCATGGTCTCCTCAGTTGAATGATGTTGATGAAAATTCAGTGTAACATTATTTAATCCACTGAGACATATTTGGACTCAATAGAATTTTAACAAATTTTGCAAGAGTTATGGAATTTGGGTGACATCAACACTAGGGACATGTTGCTATGTCTTGCAATACTAAGCAAATACAAGTGATCTTTTGAAAATTTCTAAGATTGACTCCTGACATTACATACATTGTATACATAAGAAACTTCGTATATCTGTTCTTATTGGCTTATCTCAATGATAAACTTTTTGTAATTTCAGAACAGCTTTACTCAGAACAGCAAAACTTCCAGCTGAAGCCCAGGACATTCGGAAACTGGTTCTTGATCTAATTTCTTTCTTTTTGGGGATTTTTTGGGAGGGAAGTAAATATTCAAAATCCATTCAAATTTGTCTTCCATAACATCATTCAACCCTAACAACCTAACAAGTACTAAAAAATACTCATAAAACTAATGTAACTCACATTTAACCCCTTACTAACTCCTGAATGAGAGGGAGACTTCTTGCAAGAAATCTGGGGGGATTTCTTGTGAGGCCTTTGGCATATCTATCTTTGGCGGGGGTAATCAGTGGATGTCTGTCCTTGGGGAAAGATCACAAAAGATAGCTCCAGTTTGTGTAAAGTCAAATCATCAGAAGGTATGTATATTATTTTATAAAGAAACAGATCAGATACGCTTTTAGCTCACTTAGCCCAAAGGATTATATCTCCAAAATCATTAGGTTTATCAAAATTTTGACATAGATCTCATCAGGCTTAACACTTTTACTATGATGAGATCTATGTTGTAAAATTTTCATGTAAATCTGTTAAGTCATGTTGGAGCCTTTTTTGACGTTTTTTTTTCGCTATTTTGATGTTATTAAATTGAAATAATCTCCTGACACAACTTTACCAATTAGAACCAAACTTGGTATGGATGTTCCTGAAGGAATTTGCATAGAACTATGTGGAGATGTATGATCCCACAAAAAATATGGCCATCATTTCTTAAAATGGCAGACATTTTTCGCACATATGTTTAAAACTGTAAGGTTTTTTGAAAATCCGGCCTTGGTGAAAGTTTCAACATGATCAGATCTATCTATGTTTTTATTCTAAAAATAAATCTTAATTGGCTTTACATTATTGCTTTTACCTCCCACTTTTTGTTGTAGTAATCAGTTTGTTTGTTTGTTTGTTGGGGTTTAACGTCCGAGCAGCAATATTTCAGCTATATTCAGACGATGAACATGAAATGGATGATAAAATGAACATGAAATGATGATGAAATGAAAAAAGGGATGGGACACAAGGACAATGGGGTCGACAAATTTTGATTGCCACTGGAAATAGGGAGATGTGGGTAGGGTTGGGCAATTTAGCCTCCTGTGGCGGAGCCCTATGGTACCTACTCCGGGAGAATACCACAGTAGGCTTCTGTAACATGTAAGGAACGTGGCACTTTCCCAACACGGTGCACCACTATGGTTTGCGGTCAGGTTTTCCGTATTATAGCCTGACAACCCCAGCATGTAACACGCCAGGGGTACCCCATTCCACCACCTGGGGCACACATCCCAGTTACTCTGTGGGCAGAGCGCCCTAGCCCCTGGCTAGGGTTCTGAGCACTATTTAGTCATCTTTTACGACAAGCTTAGCGCTGCTGCAGGCCTATTCTTTTAACACCCGGACCTGTAGTAATCAGAAAATTAGGTGGATCCTATGGGGATGCCCCCTTTTATATTTCTGAACTACACTTATTTCATCACTGCGGATGTTTCTAGAAAAGCAAAGGACGCTTACCCTACCGGTGCACCTGGTCCATGCTCCTAGTTTTAAGTGGATTACGATTTGCTCATTTGTTTTTGTTACTTTGTATGTATGAATTTAGTTACTTTGTGTTCTTTGTTGTGTATGTCTGTTTTCCATGTCTGGTCTTTGTCCCTGGATTACATTCTTTTGATTACCGCTATAACCTTGGTTCCCTTGATTACTCTTTCGCTAACTGATGAAAGAGAAATGTTTTTTTGTCCCCTTTCGGCAAATGCCTAAGGGAACTTAGATTTGCACTCCGTCTGTCCGTCAGTCTGTCAGTCCATCACTCACACTTGGTTTTTTTTTTGTAATGCCTTATCCAATTGATTTCATATTTGCTATATAGTCTTATCATGACAAGTTCGAATGATGTTGCGGTTGAATGATTTTTACAGAAGTTGTGTCCCTTGGACATAGAAAATTTCATTAAAGTTTATGTTTTCCAGACTTTCCTTTGTAATGCCTCATCCAATTGATTTCATATTTGTTGGCTAGTCTTATTTTGACAAGTTACAAATTAAATTTAAATATCATTGCGTAAAATGGTTTTATATGGAACTTGTGGCCCTTTGACATAGAAAATTACATAACATTTTATGTTTCATCATTTTGATGCAAATTGCTGCTGTCATTCTAGAGTTATTTGCCCTTTAATTCATAATAACGAAGTTTTTTTTCAACTTTCCAGGTGATAGAAAGAGAATGTGTTTATGCAGCTTTCTGTAATGCAAAAATGTTATTACTGTAAAATGAAGCTCAGATTTGATTTTGATGGAATTTGCTTTTGCTGTTCAAGAGTTATTTTCTCTTGATTGTTAGAAAATAACGCCATCCATTTTAATTCACATACATGTATATAAAAAAAATCTCACAAAGGCAATGAGTTCAAAGGCCAAAAGGGGACACTGTGTTGCATCAGCAATACTGTCAGAATGCTTGTTTCACTTAATATGAAACGCAGTTAATTCTGGTTAATTATTTACTGCAGGCAACAGGATGTATTCCCATTTATTGTTGCCTTTTTTATTGTTTTCAGTCAATTAAAAGAAAAGCCACCATTGGTCAAGAGGAGGTGAAATTAAATAAACTGCAGGTTAAAAGCAGTAGAGATAAGCCTTGGTGAAAAAATGTTAAAATGAAGTAAGCTGCTGGTCAAAAGCAGTGGAAAGAAGCCGTAGGTAAAAAATGGTGGAATGAAATAAACTGTATGTCAAAAAGTGGTCACTTGAGCAGGACTTGGGAGCCAGAAACCAAGTTATTTTATGATCAGAATTGTGACATTAGAATTGACAAGTTAATCTGATGATGAGAAAGGGACAAAAGAACCCCAAAAAAGAGAAATAAAGGAAGAAATCTGTAGGTCAAAAATGGTTGACATGAAATAAACCAAAAAGCAGTGGCAAGAAGCCTCTGGTCAAACAGTGGCTACTGGAGCATGAACTTGGAGGTCAAAAACCAAGTTAATTTGTGATCAGAACTAAGACAATAGAATAAACATTGTTAACTGATGATGGTGATAAATGTACAAAAAGAAAAATAGAAAATACAGATAAAAAGACAGATGAGGAAGATTCATAGCATGTCACCACGTTGGATCAGTTAACATTAGTCTTAGAAGTGTTCTGTAAAATGTGAGTACATATTGTATGTTATATTGTACTTACATTTGGTTATGTTATCAAATCTTATTTTGATTTTTTCTCCTCATAAAGCAAGTTTTTGTTTTAATAATTGTCAAAGGAAGACGGTAATTAAGATTAAAGTTTGTATTAAAAGATAAATTTTCTATAGCACTTCTGAGTTGTCATTCAGTGAAGCAAACGAACAAAAGTGCACTTCCACTTCACTTTAATTTGCTGCAGGCTAAATCTTCCTTGTTGTGCTTGAGGGGGGAAATTGTGTTGCCTGAGTAAAGCAAGGAAGGATTTCTGCAGAAATAATGTCTCAAATGATTGGCTATCTTAAAATAAGGAGGTTGGACAAAAACTAATAGTTAAAAAAAACCATGATCATGGTTTAGAAAGCCATAGACAGCAGTTTGGCTGCCAAATACAACTGTAATGTAACAATCTGTTTTGCTTTTAATCCTAATTGTAATTTATACAACCAAAAAAGTATACTTTATTTAGGTATTGTGTATATTTCAGAGGTCACCAGAACCAATGGATGTTTACTGAAGGTCAAGAAACAGTAAACAGAATGTATTGTATGAAGAAGAGTTCAACCTAGTAGAAGGTTTCTACTTTTACTCTGTTCTTTTATTGATAGTGTTTATAATGATAGTTTTTTTTTAATATCCAAGACGTATAGATATTTTTATATTAACAATACCATAGTGGCGGTTCCAATGGGGGTTCCAGAGGTGTTACTACCCCCTTATACCCCTGCTCAAAAGGAGAGTGAGGTATACTGTTTTACCCTTGTCTATGTTACTGTGTGTTTTGAACCCTTTTTTTTTCGGTCACAGTTTTTGCGATGTACAGTGCCATTGCTCTTAGAATTTTGTTTATTTTGTACAAAGAATGGGCAAATAACAGCCTGAAAACACCCAAAGATCTGCCCATTTACCAGATGACAGTTTTAAACATTAAGATTTGATAGAGATCATGAATTTTCCAGCAATTTGTTATTTTATGAGGTGTAATTTTGTCAGCTTGAATTATTTGATTGTGTAATTTTTACAGGTAAAGAACTAAAGGCTGTTTATGTAAAGGTCAACACTGAACAGTACATACATGTATCATTTTGGAACATGTATTTGGAAGTATTTTCCAGTTTATGGAAGGTACAGTTGTTGTTTTAAAAATGAATTCTGCCTTGATAAAAATAAAATTAAACAATGTTCCACAGCATTTGATTTTTATGGGGCATTTATTTGCAGAATATGGATTGGCTCAAAGACGTATCACCTAGTTATATTTTTCTGCTATTTTAAATTGAAAGACACTGAAAATTTTTTATACACCCACAAACAAAGTTTAAAGGGGGTGTATACAAATCGCTCTGTCTGTCCATCCGTCCATCTGTCACATTTCTTGTAAGCACAACTAAACCAATCAAGGGAGGAAGGTTGGGTATCACATGTAGATAAGCATGAAGGGTAATCCAAGGACCTAGATTCGAGCGGAAATTGAAAAGGCAGGGGCAAAACTCAGGCATGGCAAAAAAAACACCCACAACAAACATGAAATAACCAAAATGATTTAAAGGAACGAAAGTAAATGAGCAACACAGACTCCACTAAAAACTGAGAGCATGGACCACATGCACTGATAGGGAAAGCATCCTCAGCTTTTCTAAGACAAGTTGAACAAATCGATTTTCATGGTGCAGATGGATACACTGTATTGATTCACAAGTTCATGATGACTATTAAACTTCTTGGTGCAGGAAAGTCATAACTCTCAGATTTCTCCAAAGGGAGATAATCCAAATCAAGGGTAAAAACCTCATAGGCCTAACTCCCTCTGAACTTCTCAAGGGATATTTTTATATGAAGGCTGGGTCTCATATGCAGATAGGCATGAAGGAATATAATTATTGTTGGATGAAGCTAAAGGAGATAATCCAACAAATGTCTTAACATTATTCTTTTTGTGAGCTTGCTCACATATTTCTAGTTAAAAATACTCTTTGTCAAATGCAAATTATTCAAGGGCAATGAAAAATTAGCTTTTTGTTTTGTGCTCTTTCAGTTTTGTGAAGGGCTTGTATACACAAACAGGCAGTAGCCTCACTGCTATGGGTACCCAGCAGGAATTACAGAGGTGATGTAGTCCTTCCATATTGGTTAGGTAAGTAATAAATTTAATAAGTTTGAAGGTAATCATATATCACCATTAACCCTGTCGAAGAATCTAGTGCATCTGCCAAAAACAAATGCACCACCTTTATTGCTCCATTGTTTGAATCTTTCCATCTGAGTTTCTCTACATTTTACAACCTTTTGAATACATTTCCTCTGAAATCACGTTGATTGATTGAGGTAAAATGGCAGATCACATATTTGAGAAATTTTAATCAGTGGAACAAACTTGACTTTAGATAGGAATTAAATTTCAAAACTCTTGAATACTTATAGCTGTAGCAAGGATGGGGAAAAACACGAAAGAGCGATTTTTTATAAGAGTACCCTGGTAGCTAAATTGCTGCTTGATTCTCGGACCTATCGAGCAATACTTGAATACTCAAGTATTCCTTGACATCTCTAGTTATTATATACATAAATTTCAAAGCAACTGAATACTTATAGCAGATGTACCTTTTATAATATGCTTTTCTCTATGATAAAACTTTTTGTGATTTCAGAACAGCTTTACTCAGAACAGCAAAACTTCCAGCTGAAGCCCAGGACATTCGGAAACTGGTTCTTGATCTAATTTTTGTCTTTTTGGGGATTTTTTGGGAGGGAAGTAAATATTCAAAATCCATTTAAATTTGTCTTCCATAATATCATTCAACCCTAACAACCCTAACAAGTACTAAAAAATACTCATAAAACTAATGTAACTCACATTTAACCCCTTACTAATTCACATGCACTTAACCCTGAATGAGAGGGAGACTTCTTGCAAGAAATCTGGGGGGATTTCTTGTGAGGACTTTGGCATATCTATATTTGGCGGGGGTAATCAGTGGATGTCTGTCCTTGGGGAAAGATCACAAAAGATAGCTCCAGTATACATAGTCAAATCTTCAGAAGGTATGTATACTAATGTACAATGAAAGAGGTCATACATGCTTTTAAGCTCATGTAGCTCAAAGGATTATTTCATTATTGCATCTGTTGTCAACTTTTCACATTTTGCTTAATTACATGAAAACCCCTTGACCAACTTTAACCTAACTTGGCAAATAGGATATATGCAGGATCCACTTTTGGTTCCTCTTGATTAAACAAGATGGTCCCCAGAGGCTATTTAAGCTTCCGATCGGCCAATTTTCAAAGATCAACTCCTCAGAAATCACATGTGCCAAACTTGATAGGGTTAATGACCTGAATGCTTTGTACAAAGGTCCACTTTTTATGTGGCTTGGGTGGCTCATCGGGTGGCTGTGGCCACTGAAAGTCACTGAAAAATGATATATCTTTGCATTCTTTTAGCCAATGGAGACCATACTTGGCAGAAATAATAAAAGGGACAACTTCGATGATTTTTGTTAAACTTGATTTAACAAGATGGCTGCCAGAGGCTGTATTAGTTTTTGATTAGCCAATATATATCTCCAAAACTATATGGTTTATCAAAATTTTGTGGTTAATTTTTCATGTAAATCTATTAAACTATGGTGGGAGTTATTGCCCTTTTTTGATGCTTTCACTATTTTATTATTTGTTGATTATAACAGTAAATATTCATATTCTTCCTTGTCTGTTTTATTTCTTTTTATTTTTTTTCAGTCAATTACAGGAAAAACACACTGTGGGTCAAAAAGCGGTGAAATGAAATAAATTGCAGGTCAAAAGCAATAGACAGAAGCTGCAGGTCAACAAGTGGCGACTGGAGCATGAACTTGGGGGTCAAAGAACGAGTTAATTTGTGATCAGAATTAAGACAATGGAATTGACATTGTTAAATGATGATGATCAATGTACAAAAAAGCAACAAAAAAATAAGATAAAAGACAAATGAATTCAAAAGTTCAGAAAAGTAAAGCAATAGAAACAGAAGAGAAAAGAAGGAAAAAAGATATGTTTTACATTATTTTTTGGTTATTGATCCTGTAGTATCAAAATACCTTATGTTTCTGGTTCATGCCAGGAACTTTCCTACTGTTTCTGAACACTACATAATTCTTTTATATCATTGAATACATCTTTGTAACCTGTAAATATGTTTCTAGCAATCATTAAGATCAGCAAGACTTAGTCTGTTTCTGGCACTTATTCAGCTCAATAAGATCTAGTCAAAATATGTTTCTGGCAATTATTCAACTCAGCAAGACCTAATCTAAATATTTTTCTGGCAATTATTCAGCTGAATAAGGTCTAGTCTAAATATGTTTCTGGCAATTATTCAGCTCAATATGATCTTGTCTAAATAATTTCTGGCAATTGTTTAGCTCAAGCTCAATAATGAGCTTCAATAGGCTTCAAATGAGCTGAAGATTTGAAGGACTCCTTTCAGCCTTGAAAGATGTTTAAATCTCCATCATATCATTAATGTTTTATGATTAATAAACAGGGAGTTCAAGCAAGTAAAATTTGTGGGAACATTCAAATTGATAAAAAATGTCTAGTTATGAAAATGTTATATTGATCGTGGGAATTATTTTCTTGGGCTGAAATTGGTTCCATGCAAGTATATAATTACAGTGTGGGATAATACTACATTGAAATAGTTATGGATGTGACTGCAAATTAAATTTTGGACAGGTTTTTTAAAAAAAAAATTGAGCATAAGGTGAAATGGAACAAGATTTGTAAATGTGTGTGAAGTTATAATTATTGTTATTGTTATTGTTGTTGAAGTTATTGTTATATTTCTGTTATTTTTTTTTTCCAAGGCGTAGGACTTGAACGCCTACTCTGGAGGCGGTGTCGGCATTACCTCGAGTCACAGGTTTCCATCGCTTTTTTTAAAAATCTAATTGTTTTTTAGCGTTGGTTTTTCCTGGGTGGCATTCATCGCCAGTGAAAGAGTGTATTTTCATTCATGAATTTTATTCATGTGAAAACTTTAACAAGCAAAAAAGAAAAAAAGGGAAAAAATAACTCAGAGAAGATATAATTATTTTTTTGCTCCTTTAACTTAAAACTTTCATTCTTCTAGAATTATCAAATTTCATAGCCACCTTGTCATGGGGGAACTGTTTTGACAGACGGAGATTGGGCGAAGGCAAACTACTGCTGCCTTAACCAGTCAGCCTCAGGTAAATGGGACTCATTAACCTTGCAAGGTAGCCGATCTAAGTGGAATGAAGCTATTTTTTTCAGCATATTTTATCAATTTTACTATTTTAGCATAAGTTGTAATTACACTTGAACTTGGTTCATACATATTGTAGTAATCTTAAAAAAAAAAAAAAATGTTTGTTTTTTCCCTGCATTTTGTGATGAATTTATCAAATAGCAATTAAAAATCAATTAAAAATGTATATGGAATGTTAGTTTGTTTAATGACAACAAATAAAATATCATTGACTGAAACTGTTACCTTTTTAGTCTGTTTATAGCCAATTAAGATGAACTGAAAAGGAACAAATCTACTATGTTGAATTTATGTCGGGTATCCACTAGTTTAGACTTCACATTGCTTCTATTCAAACTTTTTTGCATGTTTCTTTTTTAAAATTTCATTGGTGGATTGATTTTACCGGTCTAATTTAAATTTTAAAAGAAAAATAGCATTACACAATATGACATGCCACAACCATAGGACATGTCATATACATATTCTTCCTTGAAGGTGTACTTGCATGGATGTGCAGAATTAACTTGCTATGTCATGTTAATAATGATTGGACATTCACTTTATGTAGCTATAGGTTAGCTTGGTAAAATTCTGGGCTCTCAGTTTTTTTGTTTTTTTTGGGTTTTTTTTTTTATTAACAGAAACCGACAGTGTGGTGTGTCAGTTACATGGATGGCCCTATTTTAAAAATGGTAGGGGCCATAAACTAAAAAATTAAATAGACGCAATCATTAATTAATATTTAGTAAAATATCAAAATTTCATAACAATTAGACAACCATAACCATAAAGTCATCGCACGAAAATCAAATGAATACGGACGACGCTGTCAGCACTATTTCCGTTATTCTATTATATTAAACACACGCACATATATATATTAGAAATTCTTATGAAACAAAACTACAATACTGGTATATAAAGGACTTCAAGGCTAAATCCATCGGTACTGACTCAAATTTTAACACTTCAAAATCAAACTTTCAACTAAATCTTGTATCAAACAATTTTATCTAATTCTAAATAGTCACATGCATTAGTAGTCTGAAAAATGTTTCCTTGGACGAAAACTATACTTGTTTTGCAGCTGTATAAAATATTTCAAGAGGCACTGCCAATATCACTTATCAAGTCCGAAAAAAGCTTGCCAGGCAATCTTTAGCACTACTGGAGTAATAAACAGACCATCCGTTTAGACCTAAAAAATGTTTCCGATCGCCCTAGGCCTACTGACCCTCTTTCAGGCCCCCTACTCATAAATTTTTAAGAAAAAAATTGCGTAAAAATTCTGCCGACTGTCTTCCAGAAAAAAAGGAGAAAATTGAAAACACATGTGCCATAAGTGTACTCTTGGTCGTGGATAATCCCTGTTTGTAATTCGGCACTATAGATATTTTTTTGTTTTTACCACCTCCGTCAAAACAGAAAAAAATACTCATGGGCCAAATCCCTAAAGCGATTAGGCTGTGGACTAAGTCTATTGTATTGTATGTTTAGTCTTCGCATATTTAGTTTTCATTGTATTTGTATGACTTATGTCATTTCAAAAATATCAAATGAAAATAAAAATTCCTACCTTCCGACCCTACAAAATTTTAGAATAGTTCTCGAAAACATAACATTATTTTTTCTGCCTTGGAAATTTCTCGTCAATTGACTGGTATGCACCAATATCAGTCTTTCATGCACCGAAAAGTGCTGATTTTATCCCAAAAAAGTATTTTTGCTGGGTCAAAGATTCAGCAATTGCTACTGTAGCGTGCATATTACAGATTGCATCACCTGGTCGCCGATCGACATTCTATAATAGACCCAGGCAGAAGTCGATACATCAAGGTATACTGAATTTCACCACATTTGTACCAAATAGTACCTAAATTAAGCAAAGCTTGGGTAACATTTCATTTTTTATTCTTCTCAATAATTAGAGGCTAAAATGAGGACCATCTCTAGGTCCTCCTCTTTGGCCCCTGAAATTCATCAAAATTCCTAAAAATCACATAATTTCGACACCATTCATATTGAAATGCTCCTGATGAAAAACAAGGTAATCAAAGGTTATAACTTTATAAATAGTGCCAATCTTCAAAAAATAAAAAATAGAATTGAGGCCTCGTTTTCATTTTCAATAGTTTCTAATTAGAAGATTTAGACTTACTTTTTACATTACATCAATGTTTTATTTGGGTTCTGAGGATTAAGTACTTTTTCGTAAATTTTAAAATTGCATATTTAAAAAAAGGATAAAAAACTCACTGAACAAATAGTTAGCTCCCTTAAAAAGCATATCTTATATAAAATGCAGTTTTATTTATATTAGTGCTCATTTACAATTTTTTCATTTTATTTTTATTCAATACCACCAGGGGCGTAGCTGCCTATACGCAAATACAGAGTTGCGTACTTTTGGAAAAAGTAACAAAAATAAAAACACATTTTAAAGATGAAATAAAGGTTTTATGCAATGACTCACTGGGGGCCTTGAGCGACCACCCCCCCCCCCCCAAGACCCAATTTTGCGTACAAATAAAACAGGCCTATCTACGCCCCTGACCACAATACAAATAAGTTAGCTTACTTAAAACGTTTAAAGTAAATGAAAAAGGGGAAATGTTTTCATGACAGTTCCACTCCGTTTGTTTTGGACTTTATTGGAAGTCTCCATCATCTTTAAAAGGGCAATGAGCTAAGAGACTCTTCACTTTCTGCACAAAATCCAATCATTTGGGTAAAATATAGTCTTCCACACTAATCACAGCCATTGATAATTTGTAATAAAAAATTTCACAGAATTTGCTTACTACCAGAGGTTTCTCGTTCCTCAAATACATGTTCATGTATATCACATACAGTTTGACATCTTTGTCTGATAACGGCCCATCCAGTTATGTTTGTGTTTTCTGTGAATTGTAATTACTCTCATTAGATTGATTGTGCAATACATTTGACTGGTTACAGGTTACTGAGTCGGCACACAGTATTTGCCAACAACTGCATATGTACATTGCAACATTAGAAGTGCTAGTTGCTCCAGGGTGAAAAAAAGTTTCGACCATCACTGTTTTTTTCAAGAGGAAACTACTTGCTGAATGACTTTTCACAGCTAGGTTCTGAGCAACTAAACCTCCATTTTCAGTAATATATTTCTCTTGAGATGTGCATTTCATACATGTAGCTGCATTTCACAGGGTTCTTTTAAAACCTCAAACGTAGAGACCAAATAATAATTTATGCAAATAATTTCACTTCATACTGAAAAAAAAAAACAACAACATATCGCTCTTTCAATGAATACTACTCTTTAGTTTATAATATTACAAAGAAAATACATCTGGTATTGATAAGCGGTCTTGGACACAAATGCCCAGTGTTTTCAGTACAATATGGACCATTTGTTCTGTATTTTGTACGCTTAACTGCATCACATTGATACACATGTTTACTATTAATATGTCTACAGTATTAATAGTAAACACGTGTATCAATGTGATGCAGTTAAGTGTATTAAGTTAAGATTCAGTAAAATACAATTTCTACTACATTGTATGATAACTTAAATAAGGAGGCTTATTCTTACTTAAATGTCTTCTTAAAATAATTCAAGGGATTTTAATGTGGATAACTGCTAGCTATTGTTAACACTGAGATTCATTTTTCTAATGAGAAGGGTGTAGCATAATGCCCAGTTTGCTGTATACTTGCATTTGTCTTTTTGGGGCATGTCAAAGGCATGCTGTTGTTGTGGGAATTCTTGCACCACTCAATGTAGACCCATATTGACATTTTTCTCTCATTTGTTTTTTATCATTTATGGTTGATATGCTACAGAGTGTAATGCAGTGTAGCTTATCATAACAGCTAATTATAATTATATTGTACATGTATAATTAGAACCGAAAAAGATATAAATGTATGGTTTATGTCCTGAAAATAAAGTAAGTCAAGGGGATATCGACTTATCTTGAACTGTTGTGGAATTGTCAGGGACGGATTTAGGCTATGGCATGGCGGGCATCCGCCCACCCACCCCCCTCAAAATTTGCATGTCTTTGATCCCTGTTTGAGATACACCAGAATATAAAATTGGTAGTTGTGCACTGCTTCTCTGCCTAGCCTGTGCCATATGAGAGATAGCATTCTAAATGGTTAGCAGGGAAACAAAATAATGAGTTTGACTGCCTACCTGCAGGCTGTGACTACTGTCAGGTCAAGCACCAGGCAAGGTCAACTTGAGTGGTCAAACATTCTCTTCCTGAAATGCATGAAAAAATGGAGGATAATAAATCACAATCGACAAAAACTAGATAGAAATGGACATTATTCAAGTGACAGGTTAATATAAAAAGCTAGCTATCAATTTCAATATGCCTTGAAAACACAGGCCCCCATTTCAGACAGAGCCTTGCTCTCTACGTACTACCACTCTTGGGTGGTAATGGGATCTGTGCTTTAATATTATGCTTTGTAGCCCACCATGGCATGACCATGTAGAATGTAATTTGCTACATTGTACCTAAGACTTTGAAAGTCATACATATTTAAACTGTAATTAATAGAGGATGAAGTCCCCATAATGGTACTCAACAGCAATAGAATCAGATACCGAATACAATGTCCAGTGGACATTATGTCAACGACTTTTGTACCTGGCTCCATTGAGTGTGGTGCTCTGAATAGCTGCAAAATCATAACTACTGCCATTTTTTAAAATATTTAGTAATCTGAATGGTCACAACTAGTAAGTATAAAACATATAATAAACGAGCAACCTCAATGGCTACATGTTTACAGCTGGGGACTGATACAATTTCAACTTACAAAGTTTTACCAAATTGTGTAATTTGTGAAGAAAAATTAATTGAAGATGATGTAAAGCTGTAAAAGACATACATTTTTTTAAATGTCAATTTACTCTACTTCATACTCTTACAGGTTACATCTGCCTCATAGTAAAAATGTATTTGTAATTTTTACTTACCAGAATCAACTGATACAATATGCCAGTGCCCGGCACTGGCGGCAGTGGTTGCACAAGTTCTTCCCTGGTCTGATTTCTGAAGACCAGTCTGCATTTTATTGTTCACATCCGGGAAATTAAAACACTGTATCGTTACGCAAAAACTTCTATTTTATGCGTTTCTTAACATTTTTATCCAGTAGAACTAGATATTTGTCATTTTTTTATCAGTATTTTATTTCACAAAAAGATATTTTGCTTTTAACATTGAACTCAATGCTATGTTAATGACGAATCTCAATGAACTTGAATGGGAGATCAGGGCCCATACTCATGAAATCACGTGACGAGACTTACATACCCTAATTGCAAACTGAAAAATAACAAAGCTTTGGGTGAAAATCAAATTGTGAACGAGTACATTAAAAGTACCTCCCAATATCTTATGGAAGTGTATGAACTTTTATTCTATGTAATTCTTGATACAGGTATAATGCCAGACTTGGCTTGTTGGCAATATCATTCCAATATACATTGTATAAGAATAAGGATGAGAGTGATGACACTAAAAACGTTTGGCCGACCACAATTGTGAGCTGCATTGGCAAACTTTTTACTGCTATTTTGAGCGAACGCCTTAACAGTTATTAGGAAAATTTTTCATTACTGAAAAAATCAGAATGGGCTTTCCCCAGGGATATTCAGCTGTACATAATTTATTTACCCTATATTCATTTTTTGAAACTCTGCAACAGAAAAAGAGAAATTAAGTTATACTGTGTCTTTGTAGATCTTGAGAAGGCGTTTGATAGTTTGAAGAGATGGGCTATGGCATGAATGTATTATAATTAGTACATTGTATCAATGGTAAAATGTTCAATGTTATACAAAATATGTAAACGGATTGTTTATGATAAATGTACACCAGAATATCAGAATATTTCCCCTCGTGAAATTGGAGTTAGACCAAGTGAAAACCTTTCACCTTTCTTGTTTGCATTGTTATTAAATGATTTAGAAGACTTTATGAACAAGTATGATATCTTAGATTATAACTTCGTTATCAGATGAAATAGAAAATGAATTAAGTTTATTTATGAAAATATTTAAATTGCCATAATCACGCAGATGATACTATACTTGTGACGGAAACACCAAAAGATTAACACAGATTGTTTTCATTAGTATTGTGTAACGTGGAGACTTAAAGTTGATGCATCGAAAACAAAAGTGTTGTGTTTTTGTAATGTCAGAATAACAAATAATCCAAGATTATTGTTTAATAATAGAAATATTGACATTGTGAATGAATTCAGGGATACTTCTATCAAAAACCGGCAAGTTTGCAAAAGCAATACAATTGCAAGCAGATAGAGAGCGAAGGGTCATGTGTGAAATTCTAAAAAGGGGTAAATATCACAATTTATCAAATTGAATCTTCTGTCAATTACAAAATGTAGATATATTTGATAAGACTATAAAACCCATTCGTCTATATGACTCAGAGGTACGGAGCTTTAGTAATATTGATTGTACTGAAAGAGTGCATCTTAAATTTTGTAAATTATTACTGAATTTGAGAATGACAACATAAAATTGTGTGGTATACTGTGAACTTGGACGATATTCGCTTATTTTAGATGTGAAGCAGAGAATGATTTCTCATTGGACTAAACTTTCAGCAGGAAAATCATCAAAGTTATGTTCTGTTGTGTATACGTTAATGCACATTATGCATTCACAAAATCGTCACATTTCCTTAGTTAATTCTTCTAATAAAAGAAGATACTAGGTTGTCATATATATTGATTTCCCAAACATTTGTAAGTGATACACGGCTGAAACTGACAATCAATCTACGTGATCAGTTCCAACGAGATTGGAACAATGTGATTAATGAAAATTGGAAAGCATTTCAACTTCGACATTTAATGATAAAGATTTTTTGGTTTTGTTGTTATAGATTTTGAACGACAAACCATCGTTTACCTATTGGGCATGATAGATGGACTAACGTATTGGGGACGAGTTTCACTATATAATGATATGTCCTTTTTTAAATCAATCTAGGAAAGATGTTTATTAGTAGGAATGTTTATCAACGTCCCAATATTATTAATTTCTAATATGCCACGAACCTAAATGATAAACTTGAACTTTTGAGACTACATTTGTATGTAAATTTGTCAGAATTATAAAGAAATATGTTGAGCCTCCTGGTTAACCCTGTTGATAAATTACGTTATTATGTATATAGTTGAAGTACCATTCTGTGTAAGAATGGATGGCACATAATTTTTTTCTCAGTTTGGTCTTATTTTCCTCAAATATATTCAATACATCTAGTTATTTAGATTTATTCTGAAGCATCTGTTACATAGATATTTTTTACTGGCTATACAGGGGAAAGGGCCGGACAATTTTCCCGCCATCTTTCCATAGTGCATTTCAACTGAATTTGATCTATCAATTTCTTAAAAAGACAAACTTTATTTCATATTCCTATACTTTACCCATTGCATCCAAAATTTTCATAATAAAAAGCTATTGCAGAACCTCGAGATTGAGGATTTCAAGACTAAACCACCTGACTGTTCTTGCAAAAACTCTCCATTCAAAAATGGTCCTTTCGGTCACGTCGTTACGGGAGATTTGTTCATCATCGAAAACGAATCTCTGCGTAATATTCTTTCTATAGGTCCCAAGTACCGTGAACCACGCTCCATAAATTGGAATTATAACTTTAAAGTTCTTATCAATGCCGTGGAGGACTATGCAAGAAAATGGATAAAACGAGAACAAGAAGACATTGATTCTCTGTCAGAGTGGTTAAAGGCTGTGAGGTCTTTAATTTGGAAACAAATAAAAGTTTTAAGTAGGTCAATTAGTGCCAATGCTACATCAGTTTTCAAAGACCCCGATGTAGCAAAAACATTGTCTACTGTACATGACAAGTATGTTGTCGTACCAGCAGACAAAGCCCAAAGCAACATTGTTTTTGTCTGCAAAACGTCTTACATCCAACATTTATTATCAGAGGTAGGCGTAGAAAATAACAGCAGTGCTAAGGCCTATACTGCTACCACACTCTCCAAAGAAGAAATTGTGGAAAACCATAAATCTGTGCTATCATCTTTTGGTCTCTCTACCAAAGACGATGACTGTGATTTACCGTCTATGTACTGGATTCCTAAACTCCACAAGAATCCATACAAACAACGTTACATAGCTGGATCTGCAAAATGTATCACCAAACTTTTTCAAAACTTTTAACTTCTATACTCACAGCTGTCAAAGAGAGTTTGCAGTCCTATCACAGAATTTGTTACTCCCGTAGTGGTATGAATTCAATGTGGATCTTGAAAAATTCGAAAAATCTTTTGGAGACAATCAGTTCAAGACTATTATCAGAATGTAATAGCACTAAAACCTATATTTTTCAACACTATACACTTCTATTCCACATACTCAGTTAAAATCCCGACTTAAAAACATTATACATCGTTGTTTTTTTCCAAAAAGATGGTACACCTAGATACAAATATACAGTTCTTGGTAGGGATTCCTCATACTTTGTAAGAAATAATTCCAAATCATCTTCCAAATATACAGAAGATGTTTACAAAATGTTGGAATTTTTAATCGACAACATATTTGTTCAGTGTGGTGGACGCGTTTTTCAACAAACGGTCGGCATTCCAATGGGAACTAATTGTGCTCCTCTACTTGCTGATCTATTCCTTCACTCTTATGAGGCTGACTTTTTAGTTGATCTAATCCGAAAGAAAGAATATTGTTTGGCTAGATCCTTTGATCTCAGTTTCCGCTATATAGATGACGTATTATCTTTAAACAATCCTAATTTTGGGGATTTAATACATCGCATCTACCCAAAAGAACTTGAGATAAAGGATACTACAGACACTGTGAAGTCAGCCTCATATCTTGACCTACACTTATAAATCGATGGTAAAGAAGAACTATTGACCAAACTTTACGACAAACGTGATGCCTTTTCATTCAAAATTGTCAACTGTCTTTTCATTTGTGGCAACATCCCTTCAGCACCTGCGTATGGAGTGTTCATATCACAACTGATACGTTATGCCAGAGCTTGCCGAGACTACGCAGACTTTTTGTATCGCGCTAGAAT
Organism: Perna viridis; assembly: GCA_037379345.1. Taxonomy (NCBI): domain Eukaryota; kingdom Metazoa; phylum Mollusca; class Bivalvia; order Mytilida; family Mytilidae; genus Perna; species Perna viridis. Next base: position 26,052,359 of record CM074519.1, on the reverse strand, counting down.
TCTAACAAATAGGCCTCTGGAACAGGGTTATGTTGCTACAAGATTAAAGTCATCACTACAATAGTTTTATGTTGGTCATCATGAACTCGTGGATCCTTCCGGTGTATCCATCTGCCCCATGAAAACTGATTTGTTCAACGGGTCATAGTTTTCCTTTCCTCTTTCGTCTACCCCGGACTTGACTTTTCATGAGCAACTCGGCGGGTGTTTCTAGAAAAGCAGAGGACGCTTACTCTACCGGTGCACCTGGTCCATGCTCCCAGTTTTTAGTGCAGTCCGAGTTGCTCATTTGCTTTTGTTACTTTGTGTGATTTTAGTTACTTTATGTTCTTTGTTGTGTATGTCTGTTTTCCATGTCTGGTCTTTGTCACTGGATTACATTCTGTTGATAACCGCTATAATCTTGGTTCCCTTGATTACGCTTACAAACTATTTCCTGTTTGCTGGTTATTTCTAGAGGTTATAATGTATAAATACTTTATTGAATAAAAATAAAAATATCTGCGTTTTATTTCTTCATGTGCCACACCTTATATACATTATTTATCTGATTCTAAGACTAGAGAAGTACTTGAATATGTTAGCAGTAATCTCTGTACCTGTACATGATGGCGATGAAAATAAAGATATATATTTTAATATAGCGTAGCTGGCTGAATGGTCTAGGGCGCTGGACTTCGTGCAGGTGGTGTTCCCAGCTAGCACAAAAACGTAATAAAAATGTTTCCTTAAAAGACTGAAAACATTTTTCGGAAATGTTTTTTAAAACGTAAAAATGTATGGTTGCAGAAATGTTATAATAACGTTTTCAATAACCATTATATATGTTATTATAACGTTTCCATAAAAAGACTGAAAACATTTTTCAGAAATGTTTTTACAACGTAAAAATGTATGGTTTCACAAATGTTATAACAATGTTTTCAACAACCATTCACTATAATGCTATTATAATGTTTTTCAATAACATTTTTTTTCAAAACAAATTGTATTATGAATATTTTTATGCAAAAATTGCATACACATACAACAGGTTTAACATGAGATAAGAAATTTGTAGAGTTCTCTATATTTTGTAGATGTAGCAACAAACTAAACGAAATTTCAAAGATAGGTTTTGTCAGTTCACTTATTCATCTTCAGGCATTTCAAGCAGTGTCCATTTCCGTTCTTTGGTTTCCTTCAAACAGGAAGTGGATATCCATGGAACCAAACTTCAGGGTCCCCCCTCATATTTGAAAAAAAATGATTTTTTAGAAAATTAATGATACTACCCATAGTGAGCCCCCTCAAAGGCCATACTTCCCCACCTTTTTGGAGTTTCTGAATCCGCTACTGATTTATGTAAAACAGTTATTTCATATTGCGGTCAAATGAATGAACGGATACACGGAAAGACTAACAAATGCCATGAGCACTAGTCATGGTCCAATCAGATTCTCACCAAAAATAATCATCTCGGTTTATTAGGAATATTAAACCATTAGATATGAGCTTCTTTTGTAATCCTTATTCCCTGCAAAAGAGAAAGATCATGTGTATTTCTTATAAAGAAATAAATTAAAATGACAAGCATTATATAATAAAAACTGTGAACTTATTAGCTCGATCCAAATCCTCGGAGAGGCTAAAATCCTACAATAAACAACAACAACAAAAACTAAAGAATTTTCAAAAAAGGAAGAAAAACAAACATTCTACATTTTTATCTTTTCGGGCCATTATTCTAAAATAGTAGGGGCCAAAATCACTGTCCTGAACGAGCCCGATTTAGATTTTTTTGGACCTGGTTTCGATGACGCAAGATGGCGGACGGGCACTTTGACGAAAGGTAGGTATCTTATATATCTTTCTGATTCGACCTTATGCAGACTTGTAACTGCTTAAAATTTTAACGCACAAATAGCAACTATCTTCTATTTTATTAACAATACTCGTATACGGGCAATAATATATTTAATCTCAGCAGAACATCGATTGAAATCTTGTTTAATGTGAAAAAAAAAAAAAACGAAATCAACCAGAGGGTCGAGCATTCTTTCCATCATTTCATATTATATGCGCTCTTATTTTTGAATAAAACCGCTGTCTATAATAATTTTATTCAGGCAAAAATCATTCCCGTATAAAAAAATTAACAGGTAATTAAATATAACTGCAGATTTATGGCGTTGACAAAATAGCCAATGACCTGGTTTAGATTAATCAATCATTCAGTGACCTTGTGGCACTTTTCATTCGAAAAGTTCCCTGTTTAGATAACAGATAAAAAGAGACCCGGTTTAGACCTTCCAGGTTCTGAGGACCCGATTCAAATCATTGAAAACTTTCATTTAGCTGTCTTTACAATGTACTGTAAGTGCGATTGATAGCAAAGAAGCTGATAAACATTTTAATTTTTGTCGTCGTGTCGATTCGGAAAGTACCTCGTCACACTTAAAACCTTAAAATACTGAACAGAAATCAACAAAAAATCTATTGTCGTCGCACAGAGTCTAGATTTCAATCGATGTTCTGTGAAGTTAAAGGCATTTTCGTCCGTATACGAGTATTGTTAATAAAATAGAATTTATCATTGCTGTTTGTGCGTTACAATTTTATGCAGTTACAAGTATGCGTTAGGTCGTACCAGGATGATATACAAGACACCTACCTTTCGTCAAAGTGCCCGACCGCCATCTTGCGTTATCGAAACCAGGTTCCAAAAAATCTAAACCGAGCTCGTTCAGGAAAGTGATTTTGGCCCCTACTATTTTAGAATAATGGCCCGAAAAGATAAAAATGTAGAATGTTTGTTTTTCTTCCTTTTTTAAAAATTCTTTTTTTTTTGTTGTGTTCCTTATTTAATTCTGGTAGACTTTGATGATTACGCACAATTTTCGAGTTTTAAGGGTTAAAATATCTACTTTTTTCATTTTTGGTCCGATGTCAATTTTTTTGTTGTTGGATTCCTTATGAAAATCTCTGCCTGCAATTTTCAATCAGAATACATATATATCTTATGTTTTTTGAGTTACACTGGGTCAAAGGGACCACACCCCCAAAAATGGCTTTTTTGTCCGATTTGATTTTTTTATTTTGGATTTCCCATGAAAATCGATATCTTTATCTACATTTTCCAATCTCCTTTTTAATTTTGGTCTGATTTTGAAAATTTTTGATTGAATTTCATATTTTGTGCAAACCATTTGTTTGGTCCATAATAAATTTTAAGTCCTTATGCTTGAGTGTGTAAAAAATTAATGTTGTGTCCATACTTGCCCCAACTGTTCAGGGTTTGGATCACTGTGGTCGTATCATGCTGCGCTCGGCGAAGCTTTACATTAGCACATAATGCCGTATTGCAGCTCTTATTTGATTTCTAGGAAACGGAAAGGATATCAACAAGAAAACATAATTTGCTCACAGTTTTACACGTACAAGTAGTTTTTTTTTAAATTAGACTACACAAAAAAGACGTAGTTTCTATTATTTCGATTCTAATAGGACTAGTTTCTTCATATTTTTGAATAGACGCAACCTCTGAATCACACGAAATGTTGGTCATGTGTTTATCTCTTTTTTCGTCCCTGTGGCACGTCATATAAGAATGATACATTTATTGATTTTACATTTTGTACATTTGTATAGCAAATATCTTATGCAGTTGAGAAACAGAACGGTTGAGTCAAAGTGAGCACTCTACCCTAAGACCATCGAGGCGTTTCTTCTTATAGGGAAAAGCAAGCGATATAATCATTGATAGATTAAAACATGGCATTGCGGTCGTATAATGTTATCATTCTGTTGTCGTCGTCATCGCCGGTGTCGGCGTTGTCGTCCGTAGACACTTCCACGTCCACTCAATAACTTGGGTATAAGTGCTTTGATATTTATGAAATTATACCACAAGGTGTCATACTACAACAGAAAGTCTGACATTAATATTTGTGGTTGTGACTTGAACCGTTTAGGAATTAGGGGACTGAATGGGGTCAAAACTGGCCTTTTCATGACACTCAGACAATAACTGGATGATGTGAATATATAGAACTCGTTGAAATTTTACCACAAGGTGTCATACAACAAAAGGAATGCCGGGATTGATTTTTAGGGGGTGTGACTTTAGGTCTTAACTATTTAGGAATTTTTTGATATTATACGACAAGGGTGCCATACTACCAAAGGAAGGTTCGGGGTTATGACATGAACTATCTTAGAACAAGGGGCCAAAAGGATCCAGAAAAGTGCATTTGTATGTTCGGAAAATAACTTGAGTAAACGTGAACGAATTTTTAAAAATTTTACCGCAATGTGTCATTTTACAAAAAGAGAGTTGGAATTGAATTGGATGTGTGCCTTGAACTATTAAGGAATGAAGTTTTTTTTTTTTTAAAGGGGACAGAAACCAAACTTTGTTTTTAATTTTAGACAATGACTTTAGTAAAATTGAATGGATGTCTTTGAAATTGTACCATAATGTGCCACACTAACAAAGGAGGGCCTGGATTAATTACCGGGGGTTGTGACTCGAACCATTTAAGAATGAGGTGCCCAAAAATATAATGTAATAGCTATATCGCAATTTACGATATATTATATACATATAACTTTATTCTTATAAACCGATGTAGGTACAAAGGTATGCAGAAAAACAAATTACATCAAAACATTATTATTTGTTCAAGTTGACGAGAAGGGATAAAACATCTTATTCAATATAAATACACAAGTTAATACAAAATGAAATAACGTCAGAGGGAATCCAATATATCATTATCTTACGAATAAATATACACACGTATTTTTAGTTTTGACTATTTCTTCTGATTCATTATTTTCTTGAATTTAACATTGCAATTTGTTATGAGTTGCCTATCAATATTTTTTCCGATCGTCATTCAATAAAGTGAATTCCATAATATAATGGTATTTATCCCCAATAGTTGTGTTACACGAATGACATAGTCTTTGATCTCTCTGAATATTTATCCATCTTCCGGTCTCTACTGGCAGCTTGTGGTTTGTCGTCCTAAATTTTGCTAATGTTACTATGTCTTTATCACTAAGTATTCCAAATAATTTTCAGATTCCAAAGATTCTTTGTATATTCGGTAGTTTATGGATTTAGGTGAAGTTTGTTTTTTTTCCAAACCAGAATTGTCTAAACTGATCTTCCAGTCTTTCTTTAATTATTTTCTGTAAGTTCGATGTTGTATTCTGGCAACTCCAGAGATAAGAATAACCACAAGTATCAAGTATATTTTTAATTTTGTCGAGCTATTTTGATCGGAACGTTGTTTCTTGACTTAAAATGTACATGTAACGGAAAATAGCAGCACTCAGTTTCATGTCTTTGCCTAATAAGATTTTGGACCGAAATGACACCACCCTGGACTTTATATCGATTTCAGTGGGATATTGTCCTAGTTCTCCATAGACCATATCACTTGGGGTTGACGGTTTTAAGCGCATGACAAGTGGCCCTAACCGGCTTCTGTACATTGATTTGTTGGTAACACCGTGCATATATGTTTAAACAAAAAAAAAAAAAAAACCTCTTCAACTTAATGAATCTCTACCCTTAAAAGTTTCTACCATTTATCATAATTCAGTGCAGCGTTGCCATACACCGAGTATAATATCTTCCAGTTGTTATAATTAAATTTAATATTTTTATAAGAGCTTTTCGGAGACGAAGAAGTTGCTGATGATGTGATGCTGACAAACGATCCGCGTGAACACAAGAAGCTTGTGCGTCTGGTCAGAAATTTTAATCAGAAACTTTGGGACGAAAATTGTATGAATATAGTGGAAAGGGGAAACTTTGCAAAAGTAAGTATTGCCTATTTTTTCAATTGATCAGAAAGCAGTAGCTTGAAAATGTATCGAGTAGACAACTCGTCTGGTAACCCTTTAGAGTTTATACCCTTTTTTTATAATTACCTCTTACAACTGATTAAAAAGGCTGTGAACACTGTGAAAACTGCAGTTGCCGTAGGTAACACTTGACATTACTCGTATATTAGTATGACGCTGTCATCATCGTGTTTCGTCCGTGTCGTCGTCGTCCTTAGACACTTGGTTTTTAAACTTCAGTATTATTTAGTTGATCTTTATAAAATTTTGTAAGAAGGTTTCAAACCACAATTAAAAGGAAGGTTGGTATAGATTTAAGTGTTATAGCCTCATCTGTTTTAGAATTAGGGACCAAAAAGGGGCTTAAAACAAGCATTTCGTGGAATTTAAGTATATAACTCCAATAAAAGCTTAGGAATGTTTATGATATTCCTTCACAATTAGGAAGACTGGGATTGATTTTGTGAGTAGACTTTTAACTTTTCAGAAATTAGGGGCGAAAAAGGGGGACCAGAAACATGCAATTTCGTCATGTCCAGACAATAACTTGACCATTAGTGAATGAATCTTTGTGAAATTGTATTACATGTACAAGGTGTCATACCAAAAAAGGAAGATTTAGATTGATTTTTTTGGGTTGTGACTTGAGCCAAGTAGGAATGACGGGCGACAAAGGGACAAGAAACAAATAGCTTGTTTATTTCTGGTCTGATTTTGAATTTTTGTTTTTAATTATATTTCTCATGAAAATTCCTTCCTGTATTTTTCAATCATATTTCAGATATCTCTTACGGTTTTTGAGTTATAAGTGGCCAAAGGGGACCACAACCCCAAAAATGTTTGGTGCGGTTTTTAATTTTTTTATTGGATTCCGTATGAAAATCCCAGCAAAAATACATTAGCTTTAAGAAATAATTGCTTACCAAATTTACCCTATCGTTTACTGTTCTTGAGATAATGAGGTACAAAATGATCAATGAACGCACCCTGAAGCAGAACTTCATACTAAAATTGAATTTCAAAATATTGTGCAATGTTGTGTCCAAATGAGTTGTTATGTCCATAATGAACTGTAAGTCCCCATGTTTAGTGTGTCAAAACTACTATTGTCTCCACACTGTACTCAGTTCAAGTTGTTGTGATCTTATCATGCTGCGCTCGGTGAAGCTTTTTTTTATATTTTTGGTGTCACATATATTTAGATAATACTAAGAATTTATGAAGGTTTTGAGCCCATACGATACCACACATACAGGAAATATAAGCAGAACTATTATGGCAATTGTTTGTTAACAATTGAAAAAAACTGTCTCTTTGTAATATACACGTAAAGACATTTTGTTTGATACATAAAATGCTACCTTCTACAAAAGTTTGGATTTTTTGCACTTGGTAACCTAGTCAGATGCAATTGTCGATGTTTCCAACATTAGTTTTGTAATGTAACCTTGACGACCATTCATTAGATATACAAGAAACCTACTTTCTGTGAACTTTAGCATTTTGTACTTATTAACTCCAACTGGGTTCTTTTTCTGTATAAAAAAAAATGATATTTGAGATGTATACGTTATGACCTTTAATTTGATATGCGACAACCTAACTATATCAAAACTCAAGTTTTGCACTCATTGACCTCCTCCAACTCATTTATTTCGAGTCAAAACATCGATATTTCGAATGTACGCTTTAAGACCTGTCATTTGATATGCAACAACCTTACCCTCCAAGAACTTTAAATTTTTGCACTCAATGACCCTACTCTTTGAACATGTATGACTTATTGAGGTTGAAACTGATTTTTTTTAATGTGCCAATTTAGACCTTCAAAATGATATATCATATGACCCCTTCGACGAAGTTGAAAAAATGATGCAATATCAATCTATAAATAGGTATTAATGAAATGTATAAAGCCATTGCAAAATATGAAAATTTTAAGTTGTAGTATCGTTGGTTTTTTGTATTGGTCCTTGGAAGTTTGTCAAACAGTCGTACTTTATCATATCTTTGATAATGTGAACTGATTACGGGGCGCCGAATGGGACTCTTGTGATTTTTGTACTCAAAATTCAGTTTTGTACAGACAAAAATGAATTTTGTTCAAGAAAAATAAATTCAGATTAACAAAATTTATAACGTACTACAAATTTTCAATTTTGTGTCACAAAAGTCAATTCTGTTTCACAAAAAAAAAGCAACCGCGGGTCTCGCAGACATGGCAAGGCAAAGTGGACAAACATGCCTATTTTTAAATATTTATAAATAATTATAAATATTTATAATTCATTTATTAATATTTATAATTAATTTATTAATATTTATAATTAATTCATTAATATTTATAATTACTTTATTAATATTTATAATTAATTCATTAATATTTACAATTCATTTATTAATAGCGAGCGCCGCGAAGTGGTGTGAGCTCTACGGTTATTACGCTCCCGAAGGTTCTATATACTTATGGCAAGAAAAAGCATCAATATCCGGTTTGTACCTGCATTTAGTCTGCAGTATGGCGCCTAGATGTTTACGAAAATTACGTAATCAATATTACCCATAATTCTCGGGTCATAAAAATTGCGAAACGAAAAAGAACCAAAACGAAACGAAAGTAATCGATAAAAGAAGGAATCGAAGCGAATCAATTCGATAAAATAAATCAAATCGCAATAAAAACATAATCAAACTATATAAATCGAAACAGAATGAAGCGAAACTAAATTGAATAAAAAAAATATTTTAAATTACAAGAACCATAATGTTTATCCATGCCGGACAATGCGACCCAAAGACATTTCGGACCATGAAAACCAATAAACCTTATGAATGTCGGACATTTTGGCCAATTTATTTATTTTTTCCATGTTTGTTCTTTGTCCTTGGATTACTTTCTTTTGATTTCCGCTAGAACCTTGGTTCCCCTAATTACTCTTTTATAATCCACACATGATTAATACACTACCCGAGTAAACAATTTCACGATACGATTAGAACACTGTCTATGTAATATATTTTGGTGGTTTCCTTTGCAGGATTCGAATTCATACCCCTGTGATACATCTATGGCAACAAGATCAGAGCCTTAGACCACTCTGCCAGTTAGGCTTCAAAAATTTATAGTTTTCGCCGGCTGGGTGATTCTCTCCGTGGGTTAGTGGGTACTCCTACATCCGTAAGAGGTTGGAATTCTGTTCCTCATACTCAACCACCCAAAATCTGCATGCTTTACGAATTTGACAGTTCTACTATAATTTGGAAATTTATCAAGCTCATTCTGCACGATTGATACTGCATGCAACATATGGTCATAAATCAAAATGTTTATTTTAGTTATTTTTAGGTCGTCTCTCTATCTAGTCGGGCATTAAATTTAATTGGTACACATACAAGTTAAAGCTGCTATTATTCTAACGAACAACTTTAGCCATCTCTGTGCCACGGGCCACTTTTGGGTCACTTTTTTTCATACTACGTTCAGTGCCGCGGGCCACTTTTGAGCCACTTGGTTTTTTTTATTTGATGTTTTAGTATATATTGTGACGTAATGTCATTGTTAGTGCTTCCTTGTAGAACGAAAATCGCGCCAAATAAGGAATAGACTATGTATTTGGATTATTTGATATAGTTTAATTATAATGAATAATGATTGCTTGAATTCTTGGAATCGATAGGTGTGTCAACTTGATAAACAATAGGTGCAAGCCCCATAAAATATTTTTTTGAATCCCCAAAATTATTTTCAAGCTAACTTGTTAACCGATTGCAGGGGCGGATCCAGAATTTGTGTAGAGGAAGCGTAATTATAAGAATTAGTGTAAAAGGAAAACAGATTATGACATGTTTAATGAATGAATATGATAAATTTCCATATTCAAAAAATATGTAGCAGATTACGATAGTTGTTTTGTTTTGTTTTTTTTCCTTGAAAAGGGGGAGGTGGCATACGCTCATTACGCCCTTACCTGGACCCGCCCTGGATCGTATTTACAATTTTTTAAGGGCGTGCATTATCATATTATCTTCTTGTATTGTATATTGTGTTTTTTTTCTCTACTAATATCTGTATAATTTTGAAAATAAATAAAAATCATGTATTATAGGCTACCTTACTACAGCAGTGAAATGCATATTTGAAAGTGAAAAAAAAAAGCAAGCCGTGGCACTGAAGAGAAAAAATGAAAAATGTGCCGTGGCACTGAAAGGGTTCATTAATTAGCAGTGAAGAATGTGTGGACTCATACATATAAACAAACTTTTTTTAAGGTTCATTTTTGTAAGGATTTCATTATGGGAATTATAAAAATCCTTACAAAAATGAAACTTAAAAAAAAATTGTTTAATTCACTGCTAATAAATTAACCCTTTCAGTGAAAAAAAATGGAGGGGATAATAACTGGGAGACCGAGGTTGACAGCAGCGACGAATTAAGACGAATTATGATGTTCCTACTGCGGAACCTCTACAAACATGGTTCCGAGTTCTCCCACCAGTATATGTGGGCTATGTTGGACATGAGAACTTCGCTGAAGAAACAGGACAAAACAAAAAAATAATAATAAGTTCAATGTGTTGCGGTCATATTATACTGTGCCCGATGAAGCTCTTTTTGTTCTTTTTTTTTCTGTTATTAATAATATCCATTGTAGAATTTCATGACCGTGTTTTAAGCAGCTTATTATGGGATTTACATATTTGAAAATTTCACGATATTTGGAATAAGTAATTTACGCAAAAATCAACTATAGATTTGTTTTCTACTTAAAATTTATTACGAGCAATTAATATATTAAAGTGCGTTGCATTTATTAGAACGCCGCATCTACTATCTACAGAAATTATTTTTAACTCAAAATAAAACGCAGGCTCCTCTCGAGAAGAAAATGGTTTGTGTCTTTAATCTGCTCTCATTAAATAATTTTGACCGCTCTTTAATTTTTGTCAAAGAAGTCTATTTAGAGACTGAACTTGACTTAGAAATCGTCGGCAACCAAGTTACGCAACCAGGTAGACATTTCAACATATAATTACCAAAATAACACTCCGCGGGTTATTCTCCTTGCAAAGTTCCATTAAGATATCGCTCCGTCGACGATCATACGCCATGCCAAATATGTAATGTTTACTTTGCGTACGACATGGGCGTATAACAATATTAATGCTATTTAATATGTGTAGAACCGCAAGATTTCAATAATTATATGATATTAACTGTTTAAATTTTGACGCAGAGAGCTGGACTATTTTGTCTAATTGACCCGAACATTCGCACTCGCAGTGAGGAAAGCTCAGTCGAGAATTGCCACTTTATTTCTCTCGATCTGATCCTTTTAATGAAGATGTCGGGAGCTTCTAATGACGGATTTTCGGAGCTGCAATGTACACTTTTTTGTGTAGTAAGTATAGATTACAGTGGCGGATCCAGCAGAGGGTGCATGGAGTTGACATCCCTCCTTTTTATTGAAAAAAATCATGTGTGATTAATTTGATCCCACTAATTTAACTTCCGTACATAAAATACAAGCATTGTGTACATATATGTTAATTACTACATGTACATGTACATAAATAAAATAAAATGGTAAACATACATGTACATACATGTAGCAAATGAAGTATTTAAAATAGAAAATAAACATAATTGTTAAATTATTATGATTTCAAAGCAGAGACATAAACAATGTCTCTGTTTCAACGTTAAGGATGAAAGGAGGTCATGTGGCATATTCATCACATTTAGAAGGTAATCTTGAACTATCAAAAAGGAGGAGTATCCAGTGAAATAAAGTCATGTTCTTGGGATGCGAGTAGACACATGAGCCAACACATACACTTGTACATGTTCCTAAAATCCAGACTTCCCTACCGACCATAGACCTTTATCCCATACCCTATTATAATTATCATACCCTATATCACACCCCTAGACCTGTATCACATACTGTATACCACACCCGTAGACATATCTCATAATGTATATCACACCCTAGACCTATATTGCATACCGTATATCACACCCCTAGACATATATTGCATTCTACCCTAGATCTTTATTGCCTTCTGTATATCACACCCCTAGACTTATATCGTACACCCCTAGACCGTATACCGTATATAACACCCTAAACCCATTTCAAGTACCCTATATATCACACCCACAGACATATATTGCATACCTTATATCACACGCCTAGACCTATATCACATACTATATATCATACCCATGAACCTATATCGCATTTTATTAACTGATGACTTAAAATACAATGTAAATTGCCCCTTTAATACAACAGGAGGTTTTAGCAACCATAATTTATACAGGGCAATTGCCCTGTATTAATTTAATACAGGGCACATGCCCTGTATTAATTCTGGCCCTGTATAAAAGTTAAACTTGTCCGCCATTTTGTTTGAAACAGACTATAGGAAATATGTCATACTGAGCTGTATTTAAAGGTTTGTACAGATAACTCCTGTTATTTTAAGTCATCAGTTAATAAAGGGATCAATACAAGTGATCTCAACCCAATACGACTGTACTTGGACATAATACAGGATTAATATGAAAATAACCATTTAATAACCCTATACTCTAAATACCACCCATATACCTATATGGCATACCCTATATCACACCCCTAGACATATATTGCATATAATATATCATACCTTGCACAGAACATATTTGAAGTACATTTTGTATAGATAAAATATAAGAAAGAATGAACATGACATGCAAAAACCTGTTTGATATGCAGTATCAACCCTCAACCTATGTCACCCCGCGGGCCAGTGGCCTTTCAGTTCATATAGGTGTCTCCTGTTGATACTGCATGTACTATTCAGTGTGGAATTCAGAGAGATAGTAATACAATGTACATGTGTATTATATCCATGTAAGTCATAATTAATGATCAATATGGTTCTTTTTTAGTACATTGTCAAAATATACCAGATACATTTATTTAGAACGCAGATCATAAAGTAAGAAACAGGATTTTCATGACGCAAGAAAGACTCAGTTATGTTTGAAATTCTGTGTCCATGAAAGTGCATTGAAAATGTGTTGGATGTCAAGGCTACCAAAAGTAGACCTTTTCTAAGAGCAGATTTTCATGGACATTTTTACATGTACAATGTACTAGGTAAGTGTTGAAGGTATACATTATTTATTCATATACTTTGTATGTACACAGATATTTAAAATTTTCAAAACTGGTGATAGGTATACTGTTTTTATTGCTAGTGTAGAACAGTGTAGCCATATTTCTTAGCAAAATTTGCAGTTTACATTTGTATGTCTGTGAACAAGAAATTTACACTGAAAACTAACAAAATACATATGCATGTATTCTAACTATGGTTATTGGCATATGTAGTACAGTAAGAGTAAAGATTAAAAAGCGTAAAAAGCATGAAGATACCGTGCGTATCGCCAGTTCCTACCAATCCAAGATCGAAGATGCACTGAGCAAAGCGCTGGAGGATGATGATATCGATGAATCTGAATTTGCAGGGGTTGTAAATGTCTTGGCTTCAACTACGACGAAAAGCAGCAGCTGCGAAAACCTTCCACCACCACCACCACTTTTAGTAAAGATCTTACTACGCATGCGCCATAGGGAGGTTCTTCCAACGCGCGCCTCGCTCGGCTACGCCTCGATCCCTGCACTTATTCCAGAATCCTCCAGATCAAAGTCTCAAGTGACCAAAAAAAAATTTCCCAATCCAGTAATTTGGGTTGGGAAATTTCGAACCCCTAGCCCTCAGTTATTTTTTTTACTTCCTCACCAGATCATAGGAGAGGTATTCCTGTTTGGACTTTTTGCTCACTTTGAATCCCGTGCTCCGGACGTCTGCTCCTTGCAAGGGATCTTTTTCTTTGTTGAGCGTAGGGCAAGCCCATACTTTGGTGCTCTCTCCTTGTCTATCCTTCAAGGTGTGGATCTTAGATATACCGAACTTTCAATCCACCTCTATCACCTCCGTGATCTTGTAGATTACCCCATGGGTAAGTCCTCCCATTTCAGAGCTTCCTGACTCTGCTCTTCAACCTTTTCCTGGAACAAATCTTCACTGATGAAGTCTTCTTCGATCGATACGAAAGCCATAATTCTTGTATTTACCCTATGCTCAATAGGGATGTCGTCCGTTTGCATTTGGCTGTCGGGGTTGGGGGTTTTATGCAGGATTTCTGCATGTGCGGTAGAATCGGCCTTTTCACACTACTTATATAAAGGCATCATACATATACATCTGTACTTATTCAAGAGTCATCAAGGGAACCAAGGTTATAGCGGTAATCAAAAGAATGTAATCCAGGGACAAAGACCAGACATGGAAAACAGACATACACAACAAAGAACATAAAGTAACTAAAATCATACATACGAAGTAACAAAAGTAAATGAGCAACTCGGACTCCACTAAAATCTGGGAGCATGGACCAGGTGCATCGGTGGGGTAAGCGTCCTCTGCCTTTCTAGAAACACCCGCCGAGTTGCTCATAAAAAGTAAAGTCCGGGGTAGACAAACGAGGAAAGGAAAACTATGACCCGTTGAATAAATCAGTTTTCATGGAGCTGATGGATACACCATAACGATCCACGAGTTCATAATGACGACCATAAAACTTCTGTAGTGATGACTTCAATCTTGTAGCAACATAACCCTGTTCCAGAAGCCTATTTGTTAGAGTTCTAGCGCGATACAAAAAGTCTGCGTAGTTTCGGCAAGCTCTTGCATAACGTATGAGTTGTGATATGAACACTCCATACGCAGGAGCCGAAGGGATGTTGCCACAGATGAAAGGAAAGTTGACAATTCTGAATGAAAAGTCATCACGTTTGTCGTAAAGTTTGGTCAATAATTTTCCTTTACCATCGATTTCTAAGTGTTAGTCAAGATATGAGGCTGACTTCACAGTGTCTGTAGTATCATTTATCTCAAGTTCTTTTGGATAGATGCGATGTATCAAATCCCCGAAATTAGGATTGTTTAAAGATAATATGTCATCTATATAGCGGAAACTGAGATTAAAGGATCTAGCCAAACGATATTCTTTCTTTCTGATCAGATCAGCTATAAAGGCAGCCTCATAAGAGTGAAGGAAAAGTCAGCAAGTAAAGAAGCACAATTTGTTCCCATTGGAATGCCGGCCGTTTGTTGAAACACACGTCCACCACATTGGACAAATATGTTGTCGATTAAAAATTCCAGCATTTTGTAAACATCTTCCTCTGTATATTTGGAAGATGATTTGGAATTATTTCTTACAAAGTATGAGGAATCCCTACCAAGAACTATATATTTGTATCTAGGTACAAGACGTACAAAGTACTGTAATAAAGAACTTCTGTTTTTTGCACATGTGCAAAGTTAAGTACTATAATGTATGAATATGTTTATGATAAATGGGTACATGCTGTGAATTAGACATGAATGTGTTGTTGTCTATAACCAAGTGCAAGTGTCTTCTTCAAAATTGCATCTTTAAGCTTCATTCCTCCTCATATTTTGTTCTATTATCAAAACATGAACATTTCACTTCCTGTTCATCAACAAACAACAGCATCTTTTGTTACATTGATTTATATATATTTATGCCAACCTCCTTCAACTGACCAAAGGCGTACAAAAACCAACGCTTATGAAAATTGCGAAATTTTTACTGAAATCGTAAAAATTTGTAGACACATCAAACATGAATAAAATCACAACATGAAATATTTACATTCTATATATACATCTGACAACATAATATAAGCCTGGCCTAAAAAGGGGTTAAAAATTCCCTTGGCCTAAAAAGGGGTTAAAAATTCCCCCATGACAATAAAGTAAAATACAGACAAAATTATATAAAACATCAATATGCCCGGATGATGAAGGGGAAGGAGGGCGGGTAAATATACAAATACGGTGTGAAAATCGTAACTCGATCCTCCTTTCTCTTACACAAGTTAGCGTGGTTAACAGATGATATTTATAACTGACCAATCGTAGAGGATTCTAATGAGGCTCAAAAGGGGAGACTCAAATTTTACTTCTAATAAGGCTCCAAAAGGGAGACTCTATGAATACTAGCAGTCATGATAAAAGTTTGCATCCGTTTGCATAAAGTTTGTTATTAAAATGACTTGTATATATAAATAAGACTTGAAAATTACAAGGGATTTGACGTGTCATACATGATTCAAATGAGTATATAGGGTACCTATAGATAAACCGCTTTCTATACACAAATCTTTTTTAAATAATTATATTGTTCCAAATTATTACCAAAAGAATAACTGCATTTACTTTTAAATATCAATAAATACAATCGAATAATCAATGAATACAAAAGTAAATATACCTAACTTATCAAAATAACGTAAGCGATCGTTTTTCAATTTTTGTCTTACATGATTTTATATATAGAGACACTGGAAAATCCAACCATATTTCTGTAGCGAAGGAAAAAACTTACTTTCAATTCTGATAAAGTTTTGAGCACAGAAAGAAGGTATGTAATATTTCATAATATCAGATGTAAAATCAGCCACATAAGAGAGGAATATGTCAACGAGAAGCGTGACACTTATTTTTCCCTTTGTTATGTCACCGTCTGTTGAAAAATGCACTTTCTGTTTTGAAGAGGTTGCTAAAATTATGAAGTGTAAATTAAAATTTGATAATATAAGCAGTTAGAATGTACGTTGTTGTTTTTATGAATTGTTGTTGGTTTATTATAACGAAAATAGGGGTGATGAATATGTCAAGGAGACAGCAATCCCAGCGGAATGAAAATGTTAGCCCAAGGCCACCCATTGGTCTTCAATGAGACGAGAAAATCCTCGTACCACAGGACAGGGTGCATTTTGCCCCAAAACATCATTATACACAGGTGCAGCGAAAGACTCAAGAAACATAAAAAATAAAATAACAATGAAAACAAAACAAGACATGCAGAGTGTTTTTAGTGTGCTTGATGTTTTTTTTATTACAAGGCATTTTACAAAATCAGTAAAAAAAAGTCTTGCAATCAAGTTCAAGAATGGCTATCAAATTGACAGAGCTAGTTATGTGCTGCCTATTACATGTAGCTGGAAATTTTGCTGAAGAAATAATTGGAATCGACTTAGGGACCACCTTTATCAGGTAAGTAGATAATACTTAAAGTATAGGGTGAAAGCACAGACCACACATCTTGGCGGTGATAGACTTGTTGAACACTTTTGCAATTCAAAAAGCAAAAAAATAACACCAAGCTAAATCATGGAAAATCTTGATAACCTATTGAATGAAGGCTTACATACATTTCTTTATTTTTGTAAATGATACATTATATAACATAAAATAAGGTCATGAACTGTGAACTTCATTTATAAGGTATTTTTCGAATCGTAGCATTCATTTAGTCGTAATCTCCAAAAAGAAACAGATTTGAAAACTGATAAGAAAAAACAAACAACAAATAAACAAAAAAAAATAAATAACAACAACATCAACAACAACAACAAATGAAGAAACAAAACAAAACCGAACCAAAAAACGAAACAAAAACAAATAGATGATATATGTGTTATTTAGCTCTGTCGTTATATTCATACAATTTTAAATGTGATTGTCTAATCGAATTGCACTTCACTTAGTTTGAGAAGATTGTCAGTTACGAAAGTTACTATAGTTTTCAGATATACATTGACTGGTTTAGTATCAAAACATATAAAGCACAATTTGTATATAACTATCAGTTCTCCCTATCCACCTGAATTTTATACTTCCCCAAGTATTATGTTTTAATTGTAGATGCTGTAGAATGATCGCAGGTGTTTTCGTAGTATCTATTCTAAAGCATTTGCTTCAAAATTTATATATGCATCAATGAAAAATTGTAATTAAAAAAAATATCAAATTGACAAAATGTACAAAAGTGTATGTCGTTAATTTTCTGAATCTCATTCATCATTAGGGAAAAATCATATCTAATGGCTTGACATAAAAACAAAATCCTTCAATAGAAAAAAATGAAATCCGAAAAATGCCAATTTTTGAAATGTTTTGGTCACAAATGTTTCTTTTAAAAAGCGATAAGCTAGTTTCCTTTGCCTCATATATGATTGGTTAGACCTAAATGTACAAGGAACGTTGACTTCTCCCATTCAGGAGTTACGGGTCGACGAAAGGGACTCTTGTGTTTTTTTTTGTTCAATTGTGAATTTTGTTCAACAAAACTGATTCAGATTAACAAAATTTATTACATACTACAAATTGAAATTTTGTCATACAAAATAATCTTTCAGTGGACAAAAGTTACTTTTGTCATGACAAAATTCATATTTGTATCACAGACTTCTGTTACCTAATTTGAATATTGGGGAACAAAAGTCAATTTTGTATACAAATTAATTTAGTTTGGATTCTTCGAACTAATCTGCAAACAAAACTGAGAAATATTATGACAAATGGAATTTTGTCACAAAATTCAACTTTGTGTTTCTTCCAAATCGAATTCTGTCATAATAAAATTACTTTTGCATGCAATTTAACTCAAAATTCACTTTTGTGGTAAAAAAATCAATTTTGTGAGACAAAAAATTCAATTTTGTATGTAAATTAGTTTACAGAATCCTTTGGATATACAAATGAATTCTCTCATCACGATTTTGTAATGTTTCTCATTGGGTAAAGTAACCGCGGGTTCTTTATTGCTTACTTCGAGCAAGGACATATCATATGGTTGATGAGCTATTCTGCAAAAGTAAGTAATACCAAAATAAAGTATGACTTACTTGTGCAGAATGGCGCATCAACCATATCATATGCCTTGCTAGAAGTAATCAGAAACCTGCTAGACCTGCGGTTACTATATCCAGTAGGTCTTCTTACAAAATCGTAAGACAGAGAATTCATTTGCATATCCAAAAGATTCTATAAACTAATTTGCATACAAATTTGGATACAAAATTGAGTTTTGTGCCACAAAATAGACTTTTGTCTCATAAAATTGATTTTTGTGGCAAAAAATTGACTTTTGTGACACAAAATTGAATTTTGTCGTGACAAAGACTAATTTTGTAAGATAGTTGTGTACGACAAAAATGATTTTTTTATGACGTATACAAAAAAACATCAGGTCCCATTCGGCGCCCCGTAAGGAGTTACATAAATCAAACTGCGGGGTTGTTAAGGATGTTAGGTTATATTTTGATTTTCCTCTCTTTTGTTAAAGCTTCAGAAGCTTTCTGATACTAATATACACACTGACATACTTTTGCCTTTAGTTTACGAGATATGCAAAAATCTTTGTTTTATTCAGGTCAGGGCAAAATATTTCAAAACTACAATTTAATTATGACATCATGACCTACTCTTTGATCCTGATTTCAGAGTGGTTAAAGGCCGTGAGGTCTTTACTTTTGAAACGAATGAAAGTTTTAAGTAGGTCAATGAGTGCCAATGCTACGTCAGTTTTCAAAGTCCCAGATGTAGCAAAAACATTGTCTACTATACATGACAAATATGTTGTCGTACCAGCAGACAAAACCTAAAACAACTTTGTTTTTGTCTGCAAAACGTTTTACATCCAATGTTGATTATCAAAGGTAGACGTATAAAATAACAGCAGTGATAAGACCTATACTGCTACTGTACTCTCCAAAGAAGAGATTGTGGAAAACCATAAAGTTGTGCTATCCTCTTTTGGTCTCTCTACCAAGGACGATGATTGTGATTTACCGTCTATGTACTCGATTCCTAAACTCCACAAGAATCCATACAACAAGGTTACATAGCTGGATCTGCAAAATGTACCACCACATCAAACCTCTTTTAAAACTTTTAACTTATATACTCACAGTTGTCAAAGAAGGTTTGCAGTCCTACCACAATACTTGTTACTCCCGTAGTGGTATTAACACAATGTGGATCCTGAAAAATTCGAAAAATCTTTTAGAAACAATCAGTTCAAAACTATTAGCACAATATAATAGCATTAAAACCTATGATTTTTCAACATTGTATACTTCTATTCCCCATGCTCAGTTAAAATCTCGACTCAAAAACATTATACATCGTTGTTTTTCCCCAAAAAAAAACCAAAAAAAAAAAAAAATAATAATACCCCTAGATACAAATATATAGTTCTTGGTAGAGATTCCTCATACTTTGTGAAAAATTATTCCAAATCATCTACAAAATATACAGAAGAAGATGTTTTCAAAATGCTTGAATTTTTAATCGACAACATATTTGTCTAGTGTGGTGGACGCAGTTTTCAGCAAACGGTCGGCATTCCAATGGGAACAAATTGTGCTCCTCTACTTGCCGACCTATTGCCTCACTCTTATGAGGTGTCTTTACAGCTGGTCTAATCCGAAAGAAACAATATCGTTTAGCTAGCTATCGTTTCCGCTATATAGATGACGTATTATCTTTAAACAATGCTAATTTTGGGGATTTAATACATCGCATCTACCCCAAAGAACTTGAGAAAAAGGATACTACAGACACTGTGACACTGTGAGGTCAGCCTCATATCTTGACCTTCACTTAGAAATCAAGGTAAAGGAAAACTACTGACCAAACATTACGACAAACGTGATGATTTTTCATTAAGAATTCTCAACTTTCCTTTAATCTGTGGCAACATCCCTTCAGCACCTGCGTATGGAGTGTTCATATCACAACTCGCACGTTATTCTAGAGCTTGCCGAAACTACGCAGACTTGTTGTATCGCGCTAGGCTTCTGGAACAGGGTTTTGTTGCTACAAAATTGAAGTCATCACTACAGAAGTTTTATGGTCGTCACCAAGAACTCGTGGATCGCTATGGTGTATCCATCTGCACCATGAAAACTGATTTGTTCAACTTGTCATAGTTTTCCTTTCCTATTTCGTCTACCCGGGAGTTGCCTTTTAATGAACAACTCGGCGGGTGTTTCTAGAAAAGCAGAGGACGCTTAACCTACCGATGCACCTGGTCCATGCTCCCAGTTTTTAGTGGAGTCCGAGTTCCTCATTTGCTTTTGTTGCATGGTATGTATGATTTTTAGTTACTTTGTGTTCTTTGTTGTGTAAGTCTGTTTTACATGTCAGGTCTCGATTTCACAAAAAGTCGTTAGTGTAGAGTGAATCGTAAGTAATGATGTCATAAACTAAAATAGCATTGTGACGTCATGATTTACGATCAATTTCACACTTACGACTGTTTGTGAAACCGACGACAGGTCTTTGTCTCTGGATTGCATTCTTTTGATTAGCGCTATACCCATGGTTCCCTTGATTACTCTTCCACGACAAGACTGCATTTATATTTTAGCAAGCGATCAGATTAATTTTCTAATGTTAATTAATATTTATCATTCTGTATAGGTCTGCATAAAATTCCCTGTTAGTGTAAACCATGTTAAATAAGAATCCAACGACGTTTTAAAAACATTAGTAACACGAAACCCACCAGGTTCACATTCTTGTAATTTTCAGCTATGTAACATATTTGTTTTGCTTAAATAATTGTGTTGTAAAGACGAACATTTCTGATGTAAAACAGACAATTGGAACACCTCAGCCTTTCTAGCTATTTTTTAGTGTAGCGGAAATAGCCGAGTAGTTCCGATTGGTAAAACAGTTGGAATATTGACATGTCGACAACAAAGCCCTACATCGCACGTTTCATCATGTTTTAATATATAGAGATGATTTGTTATTTTATAACAGAGTAGGAATAATACACGGCGGAGTTGTTCATGTCATTCCAAACGAACTAGGCAATAAAAAGACACCATCATACATCACATTTACGGAAAATGGTGTGCCACTGATAGGTGAAATATCCAAAGGGATAGCAGAGAAATATCCCACTACAACAATATACCATATAAAACGGTTTATTGGTCGAACAGGTGATGATCCTTTTGTTAAGCGCAGAATGAGAGCTTATCCATTTTCGATTATAAATATTGAAAACAAGCCTCATATAAAGATAGTATCGTCTAAAGAAACATACCTTTTGACCCCAGAAGAAATAACAGCGTTGTTTCTAAAACAAATGAAGACAATGGCAGAGGAATACATAGGAAAAACGGTGTCAGAGGCTGTCATAACTACCCCTTCATATTTTAATGAAGCACAACGACAAGCAACAATCGATGCAGCGAAGATTGCTGGGCTAAATGTTCTGCGTATTCTAAGTGAACCGTAAGTTTGACATTTAAATAAGAAAATGTAAAGGGTACTATTGAAAGACAATGACCATTTTTATACTAAAGGCTGGGATGTTGCTAAATAACTTTTTTTCAATAGCAATTGACTTATATTCATTTTTTAAGGAATATGGCAGATTTTGGTTTTTTTTTCAGTCAAATTTATGATAAACAATAAATGGAAAATGTTGTATAAATATCAAGGGAGTGCATATGAAAGTAAACCTCAGATAATGAGATATGTTATCCTTGTTAAGACCAAAACAAATTCATTAATAGATTTACATCCCCTCCCGCTCCTAAAAATGACATTGTTCTAAAGAATGGGACGGGAATTTCAAAATCAGGACTTTTTTTCACTTCAGTTTCTTGTATTTAGCCACTATAATATACAAATATTTCAATTCTTTGTGACCAAAATAATGTTTCCCCTCTGAAACTGATGTGGATATGGATTTAGAACATGTCTATACACCAAAAAGATAAAATTGGGTTAGCAATTATCTGGTAAAGAGTAAAAAATAATAAAAAAATGAAATCCTCCCAAAATCAATTAGGCAAGAAGCAATCTATGAGTAAATCCATGATTGTATATTATATCTAATTAAAATTCTTGCACACTTAGAAAGAAAATAAGGGATGACAGAGACACGGCAGGATGGTGAGAGTGTTGAATTTTGGCTGACTTGGCATTTGGTGTTTTTGTCCTTGGATAATCTGTAGTATTTGACAGGGATTCCAAAGTGTTTATGTAGAGGGGTGATTGCCTTTCTATTTACTCCTCGATGATGACCCGTAATGTAGCAATTTGGTCAATACAGGATCGACCACATCGGAATTTGGAGAGTAGTTGATTTCCTCTCCAGTTTTTGGCAGTTGCTCAGGTCGCCCTTCTTTGGAAACTTAATGATATAACCTAAACTTCATTCCTCAGGTATTTCCCTGTTTCTCAGATGTTTTCAAACAGCTCATGCAAGGTGTTGTAGGGCTCCGTGCTGGTCCGAGTGTGAAAAGAATAGGCCCATAGAAGCGCTAAGCTTGTCGTAAACGGCAACTAAATAGTGCTCAGAACCTTGGCGCGGGGGGGGGGGGGGGGGGTGGTTGGCAGAGCAACTGGGTTGTGTGTCTCAGGGGCTGGTATTGGGTAGTTCTGACATTCTAGGGTTGTTAGTCTATATTACGGAAAACCTGCAATCAAAATTTGTCGACCCCATTACATGTATCCTTGTGTCTCATCCTATTGTTCATTTCATCATCATTGCATGTTTATTTTATCATCTTTTTCATGTTCATTGCCTGGATATAGCTGAAATGTTGCTGCTCGGGTGTTAAATACCAACAATCAATCAATCATTGAATAGAAATTTTGTAGGTTTTTTCTGGGTTGATCGTCAATACCTCAGGTGGAAATCTGGTCCGGCTTGGGGCTTTTCCAGTCCATATTCGTATGGCTTTTATGATTTTATCCTTCGTGATTGGGTCAGTATCAACATCAAGGTCTTCTCCAGGAGGTAGATCAGGAGCATCTGATATATCTTCTCCATTTAAAAGTGGTCGATCTAGGTTTGTTATCACATTGCCATCTCTGTCTTTCACTGGTTTGGATGTTTTGGTCTTTCTACCTGTCAGTTGGCGTGTGATCTTGTACGCAGTTTTTGTGTCATTTCTGTTCATTGCATTCTTTGCTTTTGAAGCGAGCGCATTGTTGTAGGATCTTTAATTTTATCCTGTCTGGTCCTTTCTCTTTACTTCTTTCATAATGGTTATATGTTCGCTCGTCAACCATTCTATCTGCAACCTTGTCTTGACCTGGTCAAGTTGTATCTTAATAGACCTACGCTTCTCAGTTGTCTCGATCGTATTGTCAGATAACCATGGCTTGTATTCTTTCTTTGAGAATATAACTTCTTCATGGCATGTTATATTATATGTGGATTTTAATCTTTCCCATTGTTTGCCTACTTCGCCTCTTCCTTATGTTATACTTTCGGCTTCTTGTCGAGATGCCCTGGCAATCTTGATCTTAAATTCAGCCACCCCAATTTGATGATCGGATGTTGTATCAGCACCTCGATAAGCTTTAACGTTCATCATGCTCTTTTTCCATCTCCCGGCGACTGTAATGTAGTCTATCTGGTTTTTATTTTTCATTTCGGAAGATACCCAGGTTGTTTTGTGTATATCCTTGTGAGGGAATGGAAACGTCGTACCTCCTATGACCAGTTCGTTCTGGGAGCAAAAATCTGCATTTTGAGTTCTCCATTTTTGTTGATGTTACCAATTCCTTTCTTCCCCGTGATGAGTTCACCCTCTGTGTTATCTTTTCAAATTTTGGCTTCATGTCACCCATCACAATCAAGATGCTCCAAGTGTTGTTCAATCTAGGATAGCTTTGAGCTGGTTGTAAAACCCTTCTTTGTCTTCTTCCTCTGCTACGTTGGTAGGAGCGTAGCGTTGAATGACTGCCACTTTTTTGTATCTTTGACCTAAATCTTGTCACGATAATTCTTTCACCCACATGATTCCAATTTGGCCTTCATGTGGAGTGAGGTTTCTACTCCATGTTGATAGTTGTCATCCCCGTTTGGTGGTCCAGAATACAGTAGAGTTTGCTCTGAAAATAGTATGACCGCTCCAGATGATCTCCATCTAACTTCGTCCGAAAATATCAAGATTGTAATGCCCCATTTCTATTGCAGCCTGGGCAGTTTTTCCGGTTTCGTATAATGTATCCACGCTCTAGCTTGCAATCATTGAGAAACTCTTAAGGGACAAAAGTTTTATCGGCGGATGAATGATTGTAGTTAAGTGAAATCGAATGTATTTTGTAATATATATACACATATAACAAGTATATTTCACGAATGTTGCATTGGCTTTCGATCATATAGTGGATATATTAATCAGTTTTGTAATTAAATGTATTATGTAGAAGATGCATATTTAAAGAACGGTATATACATGTGATGATTTTATCTTCAACAGATACAAAGTGATATGGAGTAATATCTATAGTTAAATTGTCCATGAAAGATATGCATTATTAAGGTTTGACCAGTCTGCTTTAGTGGTTGTTCAAATAGTAAAAGCATCCATGGTCATTAATTATACAAGACCAATGCTTTCGTAACAAATAAGATATTGTGTGTAATGTTGGATAGTATTTTGTTACAAATGTTAATATAACTTATTATTAATTTTTTATTGACTCAAGTCTGAGAGCACACGCTCTGCTGGTGGGCAGAACAAGCTGTATATTTTGCAGTTGAGTAACTTTTTAATGAATTAAAGCTGTTACGATTATGCATTAAGGCACATTGGACTAATTATAAATCTTAACTGTCGTAAGGTTTTTACTCTATTCATTTGTATTTAATTGCACTTTCACTAAGAGATTTATTTAGATAACGTATAAATAAATTTGAATAGTTCAGTTTCTTATTACATGTAGCAATAACATTTGAAGCTGACCAAAAGACCCATTAATGACAATAAAGCCGTCATCTCGGAACCAATTATGTTGTGCTTGTTTGGGAACTTTTTCACCATCAAGTTAATGTGTTCTTACGCTTGTATGTCGCATATGTCAGGGCTAGGGGCTGTCTTCATTGCACATCGTGTTAAGAACTAAGTCTAATAGAACAAATTATTATATTAAAAGTAAGATTTCATTGTTCAAAAGTCTTGTCGTTTCAAAGTAAACGTTTTCAGCCGCATTAATAAGTTCATTACTGAATATGCTTATATACATGCTTGTGATGTCATAAGTACATAAGAAATTTGTTGGCATTTAGAAACTGTTAAAGTTCCGAGCTGTCCCGTACATAAGGTCCTTGGTTTTTAACTATTGGTAGCAATAATTAGTCAAGAAGTCTACGCAATTTCCACAATGGGAAATAAACGGACGGCATGATATTCTTATCTCTTCTCTATTGGAGATAAAATCTAAATTGATTATAATGTTTAGTGTATTTTTTTGCATCTTTCTAATAATTTGTTTAACATACTGGATTTATATAAAACAAAAGTCTCTGGATATAAATATCCATTTAGTTGCTCATTATAACATTATGAATTTTTCGACTATAAACCGTAAAATGTAAATATTAAAGACATCTGTTATATACTTCTTCATACATAATTTAACATACTGATTAGCAGTTTATGGTACATTCAATATATGTACATGAGATTCCTCTCCTCTCCTCTCCATTTCTTTTTTTTTCTACCTTAACGTTTTTGCAGCCTAACATAGGTATTTAATTCGGCAATGTAAAGTTATTTTTGTTATTTTATCATTTGTTTCAGTAATCCGAATTTTGATATACTTTAATTCATGGATTAAGCAATTATAGTGTTTTAGCTTAAGGCTACAAACCACTAATGTCACTTCCCATAGGCTCCAATGTTAATTTCACTTGGTTCATAGACAAAGATAGTGTCTTGATTTCACATAAAAGGAATAAAAGAATGAGGCGAAGAAACAGTCAATATGTTTTACTTGTGCAAATAGTGAGATTGCAGTATAAAATGTGTTAAGAAGCTTCTACCTTAAAGTTAAACTAAACAAACTGTAGATCACCTAAAAGATGCATATTTACACTAAGAGTCCTGAAAAGTTACTTCCTTGCAGTAAGACAACGGCTCCGAGAAAACAATTAGCTAAAAATAAAACGAGAATTCCTATGCATTCGGGGGTGTTTCTAGAAAAAGCAGAGGACGCTTACCCTACCGGTGCACCTGGTCCATGCTCCCAGTTTTTAGAGGAGTCCGAGTTGCTCATTTACTTTTGTTACTTTGTATGTATTATTTTAATTACTTTTTAATTTAATTTAATCTTTGTCCCTGGATTACATTCTTTTGATTTCCGCTACATTCTTGGTTCCCTTGATTACTCTTTAACAAAAGAGGGTCTTCATGCAGAACTCATACAAATATATTTCATTCAACAAGTTACACCAACCGTATCATGTAGAAAATATACTTCTTTACCGAAACCAGGCTCACTTATACAAATTTGATGTTCACTTTTTTCCACAGCAACATAACACAAGTGTACAAAAAACTTGTGGAGGAAAAACATACTATTTGTGCGTACCTTTTAAAAGCTTATTGGTTGCATTAATGGCATATAACCACAGATATGACCATTTTTTAATACCTGTCATATGATAAAGGACACATTGCACAAACCCCTTGAATGTTTCAGAAATCTGTACATGTAGTCAGAGGTAAAGTTGATATAATTTCTTTTACTGCTATTCACTATAGAGATTTCCACTAAATTGAACGAGCGGACGTACCAATAGGGGTCGTCTGTATTGTTATGTTGAATGACCTCAATTAAAGTAGAAATTATACTCAAACTAAGTTGAACTCATTTCGTTTTCATTGAAATTATAATTAAAATTTATGCAATGCATCTACAAACTGGGCCTTTTATTTATTAGACTGAAAATTGAGTTAATAATATCATACGTACCGTTCGTTTGATTACGTAGAAATACGTATCGCTAGGATTATGGAAGGGGAGGAAACTTTAAAATGTTAATCGTCGCCCGTTAACTCTTAGCTTTATTTATTTTTCTTATAGATTTTTAATATTTCTTATATTTATTAGATAACCAGAATAAAAAAAATAAGCTAAATGTATTTTGAATTTCTTAATTGGGAATCTTTACTTTTTATTTTTGCAAAAGGATAAAAATTAATATCCGAGAGGTAAACTTTGCACAACACGTCCTTACACCTGTAATGTATTCATAAAGCACAATAAAAACGGTTAGAAATCAACACATGGGCTATTGAAATCACCAGTAAAATGGGAAGTTTCAAACATCTGTCTAATCCGTGAGGCATCTATTAAAATTGCAGATTCCATTGAACACAAAGAAATTTAAATCAAAATTTAAAATCTATTCAAAGTGAAAATGTAGAATTAAAAAGCAATTTAAAAAAAGAAAGGGTAAATCTTGTCATAATACACCCCCCTTTTAATACTTATCTGTTTACAACGTACTATATAATGACACTAATTAGGATACTTAATGAGGAAACCTACGGATACCTCCCCTACCGGTAATTTCCTGTCTATGGCCTTCGGATGTGACGTCATGCGCATGTGTATTGGGGCTTATCCCTTAACTCCCCCTAAAAATACGACCCGAAAGCATCATGTATACTTCTAAGGTCTTATAGTTATCGGAATCATTTAAAATAACATAGAAAAAAGAACAAAAAATTACAATTTTCAGCTGTGATGAGCGTGAACTACTTGATCAACAACGAACAAAAATAAATCAACAAAACGAAAGAGTCATACTTAGCTGCATAAATTTAGATGTATCATTTGTGAAAAATCAAGATTTCATGCCAATAAAATTTGTTTTTCCAATTTTTGAGGAATGGGGCATTCGCCCGGTACGACTGTCCTTCGATCCGCGTCTGAATGCATTACCTCACACGTTATATGTTTATACTCTTTAGTCTGCATGGATATGTATATGCAGGTATGATATGCATAACTTTATTTTACACTCAAGTACTAGTATTCAAAAGGAGATGAGCAAGCTAAAATTAAGCATATTTTTTATTTAGTAACTCGTATACGGACACCTAGCATTAAGAAAAATCGAGGTTTGAAAACAAGAATTGTGTTTTGAAGTATTTTCGGACAAACGTGTAATGTAGGCAGCTGGAAACCTAGACTAACAAACGACATGTACCTGTCATATTTATAGGAAAGTAGCAAATGTACATGAAACAAAACTCTAAAGAGAAAATAGTGCAACAAAAATAAAATTACAAAACATAGAATAGTTTTTACTTTGAACACGTCATTGAACATTCATTTGATTTTAGGAAGAGCTAGCTAGTTGCACGTTCACTTTTTCGTAATTCAAATTATAATTTTGTGTTGTTTGTACATGCAGGAACAGTATAAATACCATAATTCAATTCTCGAGATATGATGTGGGGACATTGCCTGCCATTGTACGTTTAAAAAGTGACATAACAAGTAAATTGACTTCTGGCGGCATTTTAGAATTTGCATAAGGTCATTGATAGGGACAATGTATCCCGTGCTTCACAGAAAATGTGCTTTATTACATACAACATAACGAATTAACTACAAAATCTTTCAAAATACGACACTTATCCAAAACTTTGAACAACATTCGGGTTTATAAGTAACTAATTCTAGACTGTAACTAAATATCTTTGACTTAAAATATGCAGTTTGCATTAACATTCGCAGTGGCGTAGCCGGAAGGAGTCCGGGCTTTGGAATCCCTTTATTATTGGAAATGTGTGCTAACTTTATGCATAATTAAGCTAAAACAAGCTATTTATAGCCTTGTATCCCGCTTTATCTCCTGTCCACCCTCCCTATTTTAACCACCCCTGCTCTCGCATTTGTCTGCTTATCGGAAGAATTGCACAGAATCAGATTTGATATGTTGATCTCTAATAACGCTATGAACTGTGAAACAGATATGAATGGTTCCACGATTTTTATCTGCACTAATTATAAGTAATTCCCCCGTCCTTCACGGTCTGTCGCATAAGGTTATGTTGGGGCGAGTTTCGTTGAGTTACGTTCGTTTACGGTGATTCCGTCAAATTAGAGATTTCCACTATTTTGACGGAGCACATTGACAGTTCATATCTTTATTAGAGATCAACAATAACACAATATTTTAAATCTTATATTCTGTGCAGTACTTCCGATAAGCAGATAAATGCAACAGCAGTGATAAAAAGGAGGGTAGACGGAAGAAAATGCGGGATACAAGGCTATTAATGCATGAAGTTAGCAAGTTTTTCCAATAAAAAAGGTTTCCAAACCCCGCACCCCTTCAGGCTCCATCACTGCGATAGTAAATGTAAAATGCATATTTTAAGTCACAGCTACTAGTATTTTATCAACCCGAATATTGTAGAGTGCATTCAGGCTTGAGTGCGTCTTATATACATGTATCTATAGTTTTTTAAACTTGAACAGTTTTGTATAAGTGTCATATTTTGAAAGAGGTTATGTAGTTAATTGGATATGTAAAAGTATGGAATAAAACACATTTTATGAAGCACGGGATATTTTGTCCCTTTCTATGACCATGTGCAGAATCTACTTAAAAATGCCACTATAAGGCAACTTACTTGTTAGGTTACTTTCAAAACGTGTAATGGCAAGGCAGTTGCCCCACATCATATCTCGAGACTTGAGATATTGTATTAAAACAAATGTGTGTCTAAAGTATTATTTATAATACTTTTCAACAAAAACATTGGAATTGGGTATTGATATTAGTACTGTACAAACAACACAAAATTATAATTTGAAGTACGATAAAAAAAAACCGCACAACTAGCTTGACTTCCCTAAAATCAAATGAATGTTCAATGATGTTTTCAATGTAAAAACTATTCCATTGTTATTTGATTTAAGATACTTCTTGTTACATTATTTT
Organism: Perna viridis; assembly: GCA_037379345.1. Lineage (NCBI taxonomy): Eukaryota > Metazoa > Mollusca > Bivalvia > Mytilida > Mytilidae > Perna > Perna viridis. The sequence goes on along the minus strand of CM074519.1, from coordinate 26,021,863 downwards.
CTCTTTAGAATTTCGTTTCATTTACTGTTACTTTCCTATTAATACTACATATACACGTCTGTTAGTCTTAATATCCAACTGCCTACATTACATGTTTCTCCGAAAATAATTAAAAATTTTTGTTTTCAAACCATGATTTTTCTGAATGCTAAGTGACCCCATACGAGAAACTAAATCACAAATGCGCTTAATTTTAGCACATTATCTCCTTTTGAATACTAGTACTTAAGTGTAAAAATACATGAATTAAGTTACGAGTATTATATCTGATTATACATATCCATACAGACTATCGAGTCTAAACACACAACGTGTGAAGCACTGCATTCAGGCGCTGATCGAAGGACGGGCATGCCGGGCGAACGCCCCATTCCCCAAAAATTGGAAAGAAAAGTTGATTTGTTTGTATGAAATCTTGATATTTCCTGAAATCCTTGATCCAACCTCGCATTAATAATTTTCGGAAAATGGGTTAAATAAAAGGTGTTCAGGGAAGTTACATACAAAAAACCTAACAACAGCAACAACGAAGAATTATCCAGCGAAGTAGGACTCTCTCGTTTTGTTGATTTATTCTTGTTCGTTGTTGGTCAAGTATATAAATACAGTTGTTTTTTTTAAAGCTAAACTGATATTTTAATCGCTTCAAATCTTTAAATACAAATTTTAAATAATCTAATTATATTTATAGAACAGCGGCAGCGTTAGGTAGAGTTATCCACAAAGCAGATAACGATCATATTGTATGTGTACTGGATTTTGGAGGAGGAACAGTTGATGTTTCCATTATAGAAATACATGACTTTTTCCACGAAGTCAAAGCAACCGTGGGAAATACAACATTAGGAGGGGAAGATTTTACCGATAGAATATATGATAAATTTGTTGAAGTTTATAGTAAGACGAAAGGGAAACTGTTTTCAAAAGTGAAATATGGTCATCAACTTAAAAAAGAAGCTGAGAGAGCGAAGTTGAGACTGTCTTCGTCAAGTTCCGTAGTTATTGAATTGATGGTAGATAATGTTGAGGATAGGTTCCAGATGGAATTGAACAGATCTCAGTTTGAAGAAATATGCAGGGTATATAACGTTTTATTCTGAGCAATGATGTTCAAATTTTCTCCCTTTGTTTTTTTTTATCACGTTTTGCGTGTATCTTATTTGTATTTAGTTGTATTTTTACCCTTTACAAGTGGCTGATTTCTACTTATTTATTTTTCATATGTTTGTTGTTAATTCTATCATTTGTCTTTATGATTTAAGTGCAAATTGCCGTCTTTGGTTTGCTTCTATTTCCTCATATTGCATTAGGTCAATAAACATAAATACTTATAACAAATATATGACCAATATCTAAAATAAGCGCAGTTTTCCATTTATGTAAAAGAATGTAATGACTGCTGAGGGAGTATTTTCATAATTTTATAAGTATGTGACAGGTTTCTGTTGATTCGTTGGTTGTTGATAATTGATCTTAATGTAAAATAAAGTATGATAATTCACGTACTTTTACAACCGTTGCATCGTTGTAGGATTTGCTGCAGTCCATCTTTAATCTGGTAAAAGACGCACTGCTATTATCAAAGTATATGTCCAACGACATTACTGAAGTTGTTATTGTTGGAGGTTCTTCGGAGATTCCCTTTGTTTACTCTATGATGTATAAAACGTTTAAAAGGGTAAGCAGTTTAATGTTCATTTAACCCTTTACATTTAAGGTGTAAATATTATTTATACCATTCTACTGACGAGTTGCCACATTTAAGCAACAAATCTGCAGGATGAGGTATTCAAACTTACAGATGTTTTTCAGTATAATGTTGCAGAGGTGGTCGTGTCATTCTAGAGTTCTACAAAGAGTTATAGTCTTATGAACGTATGCATTTGCGAACTTTATTTAAATAAAAGCATTAGAAATGTAAATCTACAAATTGTCTCTCCAGCTCTCGTTAGACGTAAATTAAAGATCTTTGCATACAGTACTATGATCGCAAGGTTATACATGAGAATTCACGACTGTTGAACCTCACGGCGCTCGTTTCTATAGGCAAATCACATGCCTCCAACATGATATGAGGAATGTGAAACCTTAACCGCTCCCGACAAAACATAAATTAAAAACGCCTTTCATATTTTTTGTCAGCCTTAATATAGTATGTTATTCTTAATAACTTCCAAAATGGGAAAATGTGTTTTGACATAACGGTTTTTATTGTCTTAAATTAATACACTCTCTTCAATGTCTATGGGCTAAAGAGTACGGCATCCTTAACTTGTCATGCTCTGAAATGTCTTTTGGTCGAATTGTCTTGTATTGATATGCTAATAACGTCATGTTCGTAAACATCCGTGTGTCCAAGCTCCGAAAGCTATGATATCAATATGCATTAATCATTGAAGATAGCAAAGGTTTTCTGGAACTGGTGTTGTTCTAAATTGCATTTACGATTATATGAGAATGAAGCAGCCACGATGCTTCTGATTTTACATGGACTCAACCGGATATGAAGTTTTTTTTTCGACATAAGGACCCAGTTGATAATGCAACCATGAACGCGCCCTTTGGGAGCGTACTACATGTAACATTTTTGATTGTATTTTTTAATGTGAAATGTGATTATAATGTTGATAATATTATTAATATTAATAATATTGTAATTGAAATATTATTATATCTGAATAATCCTTTTACATTTTACTAAGTGATTTAAGTACCAGTCCACATTAAAATTCAGACATTACTAGTGATTCATTGTTCAGCAAAAACCACCAAATAATCTATGGGTTTTCAGTCTACGTATGGTATACATGCACATAACGATAATGATTCAGATCTGCACGTTTAAAAAAATTGTACATTTCCTCCTACTAAAATCATCCAAATCAAACGAAATCAAGAACGAAAACTCTTGCAAAATGCCAGTTTTATGTACAATCTATATGTTTTTTATCTAAAAAGTATAACAACAAAATGAAAACGTAAGACTGTTTTTTTTTCATCAGTTGATGATTATGAACCAGAGATAGAAGTGAATTCGGTGGGTGTTTGATACGCATGAATCACCTCCTGTCTGATTTTATAAGGCTAAGTGTCTAATACGAAAAGTCTTATTTCAGACCTCTAAAACCTTTTTTCAAAAACATTATTCAAAGCTCCATTGTACTGGGTTCCAAAATAACATTTCTTTTATAGACGCCCTACAAATCTGATCATCCAGATGAGGCAGTTGTACATGGGGCTACTATTCAAGCGAGTATTTTAGAAAAGAAAGAAAAGAATATAACGCTAACTGACGTATATCCATATACACTTGGAATAGAAACAGAGGGCAGAAAATATTCCAAAGTCGTTCTGAAAAATTCAAATATACCAATGCAAACGCAAAAGGAGTTTTCTTTATCTGCTGGTGGCAAAAATGCGTTGGTCAAAATATACCGTGGTGATTCTGATGATGTAAAAAATAATGTATATCTTGGTCATTTTACTGTGGAAGACACTAACAATCGACGGGGAATTGTAGTTCATTTCGAAATTGATGTTAATGGGATAATAACTGTAAGCGCTTCATACCCAAGCGTATTTAGCTATAAACCAACCGCAAAACTAGTATTGAAGGGGGGACTGAATAAAATGCCTCCTGATCTAATTAACAAGAAACGCAAGATTGTGAATGATTTCTGGATTAAACACGAAAAGCGAATATTAGAAGAACGCGCTAGATCAAAACTGGAAGAAATTGTCTATAGAATTCAGTATGCTGCCACACAAACAATGAAGTGGCTTGATAAACGTACTAAATTGAATGCAGATGTTCATGGCCTTAAACACCCAAATACAAGCTTTGCAAAATACTTGCAACATTTGTGCGACGAGTTGCAAGATATATTTCACCAACATTGTCCGCACTGAGTGGAAAAATAAAAATATAATTTTACAGTTACGAACATTTTGATTGTGCGTCAAGAAATTTGTATATTAATTTGTACATAACCACCTGTCTAAACAGAACATTGCTAATAACGAAACTTGCCTAAAGAGAATCTTTTGAAGTCTCTTTATGTCAGTTTAAATGTATTTCGAACCTAGGTAAACCGACAATTTGTTAAAACTAGATAAACGTTATTATTGACTAACATTTGAATATTGACTTAAATATGATCAAAACTGTCAATGCAATACAAAATACAAAAGTGCGCCAAAACGTGATATAGCCGTCCAATACTTCTTTTACCCGTCCAAAACATCATATTGGACTGATTAAAATCCATTTGGCCTAGTTAGTCAATAAATGTACAATTTGGTAAGGTTTTCCATATTGGCTGAGTTATTGGACTTCGGCTACGCCTCAGTCCAATAGGGCTAGCCTCAGACCGAAATAACTAAGCCAATTTGGAAAACATTACGCAATAAAACTATAGGCTAGAAACCACTAATTCCACTTCCCATAGGCTTCTATGCTAATTTCACAATATTCAATGACTTCTCTGGATTTTACCTTAACTTTAACCTGCAGAGGACTATATATCAGCATGATTCTGCATATGTCAGTTCACAATCCTCAGAATGGCATGTGGGGTTAGCAGACTTGCAGTGCAGTACTGGTCACCGGAAGTGAAGGGTCTATAAATAGCATGGGAAATCCCAGTGTTTTCACAAAATAGGGGTATATTTAGAAACCATTATGGAGATTAGGCTTCACATCACAAGAAGCAAAATGCACCTATAAAATGTAGAGAATTATTTTTCCTTTCAGAAACTGTTTAAATTTTTTAAATAAGATGAGAACTTTTTTCACAGCACTATGAGGAATAGGGGTAATTTCTGCATAGGACTTTTTTTGCGTACGTTCCAAATGCTCATTGGTTGAATTGGTGGTCTGTAACCTATATTTGAATGTTGTATTATTTCCGGACTTGCAACTTAATTATTTTGGTAAACAAATTCTCTCTTAGAATCGGCTTATCATGTGATACTCCTCTCGCAATCTGGAATGCCATTATTTATTGTTCACAAACAAGATATATCTCTTAGGAAATGAATGGTTTATTTTGTATGTTCCATCAGCGTGTAAAATCGTTAACTGTCGCGCATTTTTACGTAGCTTAAATGTGCGAGCATTCACAGCTTTAACACGCCGATGAAACATTAAAAATGAAACATCTAATTCTTATAATTTCATATTGTACCGCTATTTTGTTCTAGATATAACTAAACAAAGCAGACAATACAAAGTGATCATTTTAATGCAGTCAATCTAATTGTTGACGTGGCCAATTTGCATAGCTCAAAGATGTGTTTCATCGACTCGTAAAACATTAGTTGTAAATTATCCAATGAGATTAGAATATTGTAGTGATATGTTCAGTAAATGTGATAATTTAAAGATGAAAATAAAGTATGCCAGGATTAGAAGAATAACGATTTCAGGCAAGATAGTCAAATACTCTAAATTGGGTTTTTATTAAATTGTCATATGATGCAACAAATAATATCAACTTTCGTCTCGTTTTGAACCACGACTTGACAAACAAACCACAGTATTTTTTATAGTTTCAGTGTAACAGTAATCGTATGGTGTAAACGTTTCATTTTATGGTAAAAGGATGGGAACATAGAAGGATGACGGAGATAGTGAATTTCCGAATAGAGAATAGGGTGGATGGAGAAATTATTTGTTTAAACAAAAAAAAAACAAAAACAAAAACAAAAACAAAAAAAAAACAAAACAAAACAAAATAAAATAAAAAACCCCCAAAAAAAACCAAAACAAAACAAAACATAACGGTTAACTTAAAATAACAGTTTAAATATTGTGCGACTCTGGTAAGGATCGGAATCTTTGTATGGGGCATGGGGAATTCTCTTTTAAGTTCGAGGATTAGAGCAATGCAGGATGGGAAATATAGTGTTGTATATAGTGTAAATGGGGAGTTTTTATAAAAATTATATTTATATGATTGCCAAGCAGGCAGTCGACCAAATCATACCAGGTAACAAACAATTAAACATCTATAGATCGCTATACGATCTTCAATCGTGGGCAAAAACCATACAATAAAGTCCCGTGGCAAAGTGAAACTAATCGTGAATGACGAAAATCAACCTTTTATACACAAAACTAAAAAAAAACACAAACGAGTAAAAATAAACTTAAAAAATTACAACCACAGTACTACATGTTCCTGGTTTAGGACAGGCACATAAATTATTTGGCGGGGATAAACATGTTTGTGAGCAGCGTAAACTCTTGAGATCGAAACAGAATACAAACACTATAACAAATAAGACAAAATAAAAGCTTTACCTATCCCTAGAGAGTACTAACTTTTTCTGTAAGCTGGTTCAAAATTCAAAAACAACAGATAAACATGCCCAGCTTACTTAACGCGCCTAAAATGGTTTAGTGAAAAACAATGTATTCGTGCAAATGCCAAGATAAAATGGAATGACATTCACATGTCATATTAATATAACGTTCCGTGGAATTCGTTAATTTTGAACTTCGAACCTTGTGAAAAGCTATTACCATTCAAGAGCAGTAATCTGAATGTCATTATCTGATTTATATACCGTTTCCAAACAACGAGTTTCATTTTCAAGGGATGAAAAAAAAATGGATCAGAAATTCACATTTAGTATTTAATCAGTTTTGAATTGGTACATGTACACAAATCCAAATAATATAAAACAAAAACGAAAAAAAAAAAAAAAAAAAAAAAAACGAAACGAAAAACAAAGAAAAGGCTTTTAGAGTCGGTTTTGTCAATTTATCTAGATATCGTTGCGTTACCTTGAAAACATTGAATTATTTCGCAGTACCTTTGTGTGTAACTTTGAAATATATACAAACAAGAAGTCTGATGTGCTTTATTTTATAAACATATTGCATGCAAAGTAAGGATCAATACTGGGTGTTGATGCATTTGCATATATAATCAACTTTATATAAGATACATCTCATGAATGCAGTGCAAAGCAGATTTGGTTGCTGTTTTATCAGATGAATTCGAACCTGATCTATTCTCAGATATCTATAGCAACACTGTCTAAGCACTAACTTCTAACCTCTAGACGGCTCGGTCAACTACATGTAGGCTTTGTAAACATTTAGCTTTCACAATTTAGTGTTGCTTCCTCATAAGTGAATCTAGTGTGAACAAAGGCACATGCTATACAACCGGAAAGCGTTCGACAGGACAACTTCAGGTTGTATCTAGTAAGAAAGTAGAGAATCTGCAAAGAAATACAGATACAGCCACATAAAGTACTTGCAAACATGTTTAAAATTATATTATATCTTTTTTAAAACTTTTTTTTTGATAGAATCGAATGGAATAATGCACACCTATATAGATAATGAAAACTTGTGAAAATACTCTTTCAAAGGCATCTCAGTGAATATTCTGTTATTCTTCTCTTTAGATTGCATTTGAGTATTCTATTAGCAGCTCGGTGGGTGTTTCTAGAAATGCCATTGTACCTGGTCCATGCTCCAAGCTTTTAGTGGAGTCCGAGTTACTCATTTACCTTTGTTACTTTGCATGTATTATTATTATTATTATTTGTTCTTTGTTGTGTTTGTCTGTTTTCCATGTCTGGTCTTTGTCCTTAAATCACACTCTTTTGATTTCTACTAGATTTATGATTACTCTTGTTTAAATGTTAATTACTTGTGTAGATTTAAGAAATCTTGGTGACTTCTGTATTTCATTGTAAATTGAATATGAGTATTTGGAATATCTATAAGGTTCTGGAATTAATAAAGTCCATCTTTCGAGTTTTTAAGAACATATTTGTCATATATACATAATGGTCCGTATTTAATATTGAATTGAATGGATTCTACTTTTATAGCTTGAGAAATACCAAGAATATGTTAGTATATGATTGTGCCATTATCAAACTCATTGTTGCCTCAGATAATTGTTTACATACAAATATCATCACATCTAAACGTACTAAACTCAAGTTTAACCTCTAGAAACAATTCAAACTGACGTCACAAACAATCCAGGGAAAATGACTAGAAAGGCAAAAGACGCACACAACAATACACGTGAAATAACCAAAGTAATACACATAAAGAAACTAAAGTAAATAAACAATCACTCCACCGAAATCAGAGGAAGCATAATCCATCAACAGGAAAAGTGTCCCCTTCATTATTATCAACACTAGCCGAGTTGTGCATAGAAAGCCATGCCCGAGGTAAATGAAAGAAGAAAACTATGAAACGGTGAATAAATCGATTTCCATGGCTCATATGGATACACATAACGATCAAAGAGTTCATGATGAACACCACAAAACTTTACTGGAAAGAGGTAAACGACTGAGTATTGACATAAATGCACCTCCGCCTGTATTATGGTAAAAGCCAATTTTACATATAAAACGAGAACTTCCGTCACAAACCGTGCTTTGATCTTCACAGTTTCAATGTGATATCTATATGATAACATATAGTTTCGTAGATTGAGAACATAATGTTTGTTGCCGATCTAGACAATCAACTGATACGTCACAAATGAAAACGTTGGAATGCCTTAAGTACTCGTCACAGTACCAATCGTTTTCATCATTTTTACTTAAAACAAAAATCCCGAAATAAAAATATCATGAACATCATCAAAAACAAACTTAATAATATGTAAATAACAGTAAAATAGAACATATTGCTATGTTTTCATCATTTCAAAATGAAATTACTTTTAACAAAACTGAAGTTTCCAACAAGCAACAAAGTCAAACCAATACAGACAGTCTGTTGCTGAACTTGTATTCAATTGCAAAACATTTGAAGATATAAAGTTCCAGTCCATATAAAATTCAGATGCTACCTATGGTGTAGATAACCTCATTGGTCAGACAATGATTTTCGGTTAACTTATGCTATATCTTTATGTGATAATAGGCTTTTCTGTATTTAGATCTGTACTTTGGATAAAACAACAATTCAATCCCCCCACTAAAACAAACAAATGAAACCAAATTAAGAACGATAACTCTTGCAAAGTGTTAATTTCACGTACAGTTTATATTAACTATCGCATAAATGCAACCCCCAAATCTAAAATAATCTGTGTGATCTATAACCGCGTCTGAAAAAGAAACCAAACTGAAATCAGAGGGTTTATGACAGGCATGAATCACTTCCTATGTCATGTTTATTAAGACTGCTACTTGATAACATAGTCACCTTTGAAACCTTTTTAGATTTAAAATATTTTTGGGTTTCTTGTAGATGCGCCTGTGCAAGGACATTATTTGATGTTGTAAAATGAATATTTTGACAGCAAACACTGTTCGAAGTGTATCTCGATGAAAAAACAAACACCTATGCTTTTAGAAACGTAATATTGAAAGAGTAATCAAGGCAGCCTAGATTCTAGGGGGGGGGGAGGTAATCCAGGGACAAGACACGACCAGATATGGGAAACAGACATACATAACAAAGGATATAAAGTAACTAAACTAATACATAGAAAGTAACAAAAGTAAATGAGCAACTCGGACTCCACTAAAAACTGGGAGCATGAACCAGGTGCAGTGGTAGGATAAGCGTCAAATGATTTCGAACAATCACAAAAGAAACAAACTGAAAAAAAATAAAAGCCTAACCAGCCTAAACAGTTTTACTTCAAAGACAGTTGTAAAATGTACAATAGTCAAATTTTTGGTATAAAAATTTTTGGTCTACCCGTCCTTTAAATATAGATAATTGCCACATAATTAATCCAAAAATAACTATGGATATTCTTACCTACGGTACATTCATAACTGGATCTCAAATAATAACATATTTTGATGAAGTATTGCATGAGTTGCTGGCAAATTAAATACATTTTGGCAAAAAAAGGTTAATCGGTAACGATTATGTATAAATGGTTATTGTAATCTTTTGATTTCGTTGATTTATTCAAGAAGTTTTATGGTCGTCATCATGAACTCGTGGATCGTTATGGTGTATACATCTGCGCCATGAAGACTGATTTATTCAACGTGTCATAGTTTTCCTTTCCTCGTTTGTCTTCCCCAGACTTGAATTTGCATGAGCAACTGGGCGGGTGTTTCTAGAAAAGCAAAGGACGCTTACCCTACCGGTGCACTTGGTCCATCCTCCCAGTTTGTAGTGAAGTCCGAGTTGCTCATTTGCTTTTGTTATTTTGTATGTATGGTTTTAGTTATTTCATGTTCTTTGTTGTCTGTTTTCCGTGTTAAAAAATAAATATTTTATTTTACGCACACCAACCCTATACGCAGACGACTTTTAATTTATTTGTCTTATTTTACCGTATCTTTGACACTATTTTTACGTTACGTTATATCATATCGGAGCTACAGGAATTTTTGGCATCATAAGAAACTTCTGACACCTTATCTCTTTGAACGAAGATATGTTATATTAGAACTAGATTAAGTCATCATTTCTAAAGTTTCACGGTAGACATCATAATCTTGCTCGTGGTCTACATAATCTACAAATTTGTTGACAATGATGTAGTTTATCTTAATGTTTTTATCCTATATTTGACATAATATGAACTACACGGTAGATAAAAGAGGACGCTTACGCGACCGATTCACTCTGTTGACACTTCATTTTTTCTTTGATGTTTGTTCAAAATCGACATTGTAAAATATTTACATGTATATGAGACATGTTGCAATTGTATACTCCTTGAAACGTTCACGTTTCCCATTTTAGCGTTCGTGCATCTTTTATCTTTCGTTTACACTTCGTTTTGCGTTCGTTTAAACGCTTGATAAACGCACAATAGAAACGTTCGTTTAAAGCACGATAGGAGCGTCCGTTTGAACGCACGCACAGAGTATTCGTTTAAAGGCAAGATGGAAGTGTTTGCGTATCGTGTGTTCAACAATAGCTTACTTGGGTTCTACATTTTTATAAGTTTTTTATGTGCATGTCACATAATATACAATATAGAGTCGGGATATGGTTTTAATTTGATTTGCTGCATAGGCCGTTAAATTGTTATCTTATTTAAGATTTAAAGTATTTGCTCAAACCGAAAAAAAAAAAAAACATAAATGCAAAACATGTAAAAGTCCCTTGATAATTTACTTTGTTTCTCATTCGGGAATTGTATTTTTAAGGGCAATGTGATGCTCAAAATCGATTCTTTTTACTACAAATTCATCTTTGTTGTTCGATACTCTGATCTTTTTGTGGTAGTTTTATTCAGAAGGTTGATGAAGAATGTTTTTATTCAAAGATTCTTAAATTTATTTATTTAGTCTGATTTTGCGCTTTGCTTTTTGATTGTGTTGTTAATGTATTTTCTTATCCTTCATTTTTATTTTATTTTTTCCTTTTGTATTTTATTCTCCAGCAAACTGTTTTTTGGGCTGTATATTTTATTAAGCCTATCTGAACTACTGGCGCTGGACTTTTTGCAGTTGGTGTTGTCATAGATATGACAGTGGTACAAGTTCGTGTCCCGCGGAGAGAACGACTAAATATTTGCATCGCAAATTTGACAGTTCTTACATCGTTGGGTATTTCCCGACCCTTCTATGCTTGCTTTATCTTCTCTGTATCAATATGCTCCGTTGAAGCAGTGTAGCAAATAGGTTCGTCACATGCTGAGACGTTTGTATAATATTGATTTGTTGTGACATGTATCGTTAATTTGATCTTCTATCCTACAAAATAACATCTAAATGAACTGTCCCGTACTACCATACATCGTGTACTAAGTAACAGCCCTAGATTAACCCTACGAGGAAGAATGACGCGGTCAGCGAAAGCTATATTTTGTATAGCCTAGCTGGCCGAGGGGTCTGGGTTGCAGGTGGTGTTGCCATTGATGTCACAGAGGTAAGAGATCGAGTCCCGCTGAGGAAACAATAAAACATTTACTTCGCAAATTTGACAGTTCATACATCGTTTGGAATTGTCAGCCCCTTATATATATATATATATATATATATATATATATATAAGGGTCTGAAAAATTCCCAACGATGTTAGAACTGTCAAATTTGCGAAGCAAATTTTTGGTCGTTCCCTCCGCGGGACTCAAACTCGTACCGCTGTGACATCTATGGCAACACCGCCTATATAGCCTAGCTGGCCGAGTGGTCTAGGGCGCTGGACTATATAAAAATATAGCTTTCGCTGGCCGGGTCATTCCTCCTCGTATGTTAATCTAGGTCTGTAACTTAGTACACGTTGTACGGTATTACGGGACAGCTTTTCTATGTGTTTTTATGTAGGATAGATGATCAAATTAACGATACATGCCACAGCAAATCAATATTATACAATCGTCTCAGAATGTGACCACTCTATTCGCTACACTGTTCCATCAGATCTAATTGATACAGGGAAGATAACGTAAACTTATAGAAGGGTCTTAAAAATTCCCAGCGATGTTAGAACTGTCAAATTTTTGGTGGTTCCCTCCGCGGGATTCGAACTCGTACCGCTGTGACATCTTTGGCAACACCGTCTGCACAAAGTCCATCGCCCTAGAACACTCGGCCAGCTAGGCTATATAAAAATATAGCTTTCGCTGGCCGGGTCATTCCTCATCGTAGGAATAATCTAGGGCTGTAACTTAGTACACGATGTATGGTAGTACGGGACAGTTCATCTAGGTGTTATTATGTAGCGGAAGATATATTTTTATATAGCCTAGCTGGCCGAGCTGGCGCTGGACTTTGTGCAGGCGGTGTTGCCATAGATGTCACAGCGGTACGAGTTCGGGTCCCTCGGAAGGAAGGACCAAAATTTGCCTCACAAATTTGACAGACATTCTGAGACATTTGTGTATATATATATATATATATATATATATATATATATAAACGTCTCAGAATGTGACGACTACCTGGCCGAGTGGTCTAGAGCGCTGGAATTTGTGCAAGTGGTGTTGCCATAGATGTCACAGCAGTACGAGTTCAAGTCCCGCGGAGGGAACGACCAAAAAATTGCATCGCAAATTTGACAGTTCTAACATCGTTGGGAATTTTTCAGACCTTTCTATACGTTTACATATCCTTCCTGTATCAATTTGATCCGATGGAGCCTTGTAGTGAAAAGAGTCGTCTAATTAATGTTGTGACATGCATCATTAATTTGATCCTCTATCCTACATAATAACATCTAAATGAACTGTCCCGTACATCGTGTACTAAGTAACAGCCCTAGATTAATCCTACGAGGTGGAATGATCCGGCCAGCGAAAGCTATATTTTTATATAGCCTAGCTGGTTGAGTGGACTAGGGCGCTGGACTTGGTAGATGTTACAGTGTACGAGTTCGAGTCCCGCGGAGGGAACGACCAAAAATCGCAAATTTGACAGTTCTAATATCGTTGGGAATTTTTCAGACCTTTCTATATATATATATATATATATATATATATATATATTTCAAACCGAAAATGAGATATATTTTGCAAATTAAAAGGGTGTGAACACTTAAAATAGCCTTAATGGTCTTATATTATTGTTTAAAATGTTAAAATTGTCAACAAAATGTTTGTGGCTTTGACACATTAACTTCAATCAATTTTTTAAAAAATGACATATTTCTGCTGATTGTAAGGGTGCGAACAATTTTAATTTTAGTAATGATCCCAAATTATGGTTAAAATATTAAAACTGACAATATTCGTATCGGGTTGGTGGTTGCGACACTCATATTTCGGTCAAAAATCTTCAAAATGACATATTTTTGCAAAGAGTATGTGTGCGAACAGTTTTAATATACCCATTAGTCTAAAATCATTGTAAAAAATGTTAGCATTGTCTATATCATCGTTATGTTGAAGACAGTAATACATATATTTCAGACCAAATTCTTGAAAATGAGAAATTTTTGGCAAATTAAATGAATGTGAAAACTTAAAATATCCTTAATGGTCTTATATTGATATTTAAAATGTTAAAATTGTCAAAATAAACATCATATGTGTGGCTTTGACATATTGATTTCAGTTAAAATACTCAAAAATGACATATTTCTGCAGATTGTAAGGATGCGAACAGTTTTAATTTCCATAATGGTCTAAAATTCCTGTGTACGTACTGAATAACACAAAATGAATGCAAGAATATTTTGTTTGGCAACTTATTGCTTTCCACTTTCATAATTCATATTTCCGTTCAAGAATTAAATCATGCAAAGTTAAAAGTAAAATGCAATTTAAATAGCTTATTTTACTTTTGTTAGAAAACTAAAGGAAGAAAACAGTTTTACTTTAATCATTCGAGTTTCAAAATCTGTTCACCCTTACATCGGCAGGTATTAAGTTACTATAAAACATGAATACCTAATTCGTGACTTCTTTAATTAGTGTCATACATTGCATCATCTGATTTTTTATGGGTAACACATAATTTGAATTAGCTGTAGATATATACTGCATGCTTTTTCAGTACATGAAGTCGTTTTGTCAGGTATACAGGTATGTTTGTTGCACCAATTTTTAGCAGGAAATACCTCCCCAATAAGATATGATTTCCCGTTATACAAACAATCTGAGCAAAACGATCAGTACTCAGTTGACGTTTAGCACAATCTATAATAAGACTATGAACTTTGCTTTGCCTATGTATATATTCTTCTTGTTTTATTTATGTATTGTTAAATACCAAAGCAATTTATAGTTTTAAGGCAACTGTTTTAATTGTACGTCATGGCATTGATTATTGATGGGACAAAAAACCAGACATGGAAAACAGACATACACAACAAAGAACATGACGTAACTAATGCATAACCAAGGAAACCAAGGTTATAGCGGTAATCAAAAGAATGTGATCTAAGGACAAAGACCGGATGTGGAACACAGACATACGCAATAAACAACATGAAGTAATTAAAATCATACATACAAAGTAAAAAAAGCAGTTCAGCAACTCGGACTCCACTAAAAACTGGGAGCATGGACCAGGTGCACTGGTAGGGTAAGCGTCATCTGCGTTTCTAGAAACACCCACCGAGTTGCTCATCAAACGTCAAGTCTGGTGTAGACTAAAGAGGAAAGGGAAACTGCGACACGTTAAATAAATCAGTTTCCATGGCGCAGATGGATACACCATAAAGATTCACGAGTTCATGTTGACGACCATAAAACTTCTGTAGTGATTATTTCAATCTTGTAGCCATATATCCCTGTACCAGAAGCCTATTTGTGAGAATACTAGGGCGATACAAACACATCGTGTCGTGCACTCACATGCCAAAGTACAAAATTTGTTCATTGTGCATAAACAGCAAAAGTGTCATTGATATACACAGAAAAAAAAAACAAAAATAACAATACAAAACAAAAAAACAAAAACAAAACACACAGAGAAAACAGAAACAAAAAACAAAAACAAACAATCCAACAAAAAAAAAGCAACAAAACAAAAATAGGAGCAACATATCTCTGTTCCAGGAGCTTATTTATTTTATTAATCTTGTAGCCATATATTTCTGTTCCAGAAGCTTATTTGTGAGCATTCTAAGGCGATACAAACACAGCGTGTCGTGCATTCACATGCCAAAGTACAAAATTTGTCCATTGTACATAAACAGCAAACGTGTGATGTTGATGTACACAGAAAACAAAAGCAACAACAAAAACAAAACAAAAAACAAAATAAAACAAAGATAAAACAAAACACACAAACAAAAACAACAAACAAACAAAACAAAACAATAAAAAAAATAAAATAAAAGAAAGAAAGAAAAAAAAAGAAAACACTTACACCTTTTTGTTTAATAACTTCTCGATCCGGTACGTATTGAAGACAGCACTGCTTGAACATTTTACGTTTTCATTATATAACAAAAGAAGTTAGAATATCGTAAGCAAACACCTTTGGATCAGTTAATGTATTGACCGTTTATGTTGCATTTTAAACCGATCCAAAGTAGTTTATAACCAACAATTCAAACAAGTTTGTTATATTTTTTAATCACAAACAAAACAAATCAAAGCAAAAAAAAATAAAATAAAATAAATAAAAAAAAATAAATAAAAAAAAATAAATGATTAAATAGATAAAAAAAATAAATAAATAAACAAATAAAAAGAAAATTCCTTCTTTTTTCCGGCAGACGGATAATTGAAAACAATTCCTTATCAATATTGTCAATGTCAGCATTTCAAAGAAATTCAATAATTTTCTCATATCAATATGAATATATTTGTTGGGTGCATCTCTGCAAAATATTACCCCTCAGTTAGAAAATCTAATGTAAAAGTACTTTGAATTACAGTCGAACCTCGTTAAGTCAAAGTCGAAGGGACCATGCAAAAAATGTTCAAGTTATCCGAGGTTCGAGTAATCCGAGGTCGAGGATTAACTGGAAATACTATTAGTTTGGTCCATGATTGCTTCAATATTTTCATCATTTGTTATGCTTGTACATGCACATGTACTTCACTTTACACGGTACTTCGTTGTCATGCGTTTCATATCGGAAGATATTTTTTTAGTACGTTGTATATCATGTTTGAAATACTGAATGGCACCGAGTGTTTTAGTGAAATTTCCTTTTTATTTTTTCTATACCGAAAGCGTCATAAATCATAACATATTGCTTTGTTTGATTCACAAACAGGAGTATCGCCAAACAATGTGCTCTACAATATTACGATAAAATTTCAGATTCACTAGCGAAACGAATGTAGTCGTTGAAATACCCTTACTATCGTCTGTTTGATGTTCCATTAAATAGTTAGATATCATTACAATTCATCTGTATTTTTTTTCAAAATATCAAAATATCCGATATCACTGTTAGTGTAAATTCCGACGTGTTATTAATACAGTTGGTTTCTTTTAACAACAAATGTAAATTAAAATTAATTAAATACACAAATCGAACCATAAAGAGTGTCAACAAACTAATTTTAAAAGCCACGCCAATTGTTGTTTAAACACATTTCGATCATGGTTTGTAATAAAGCAATCAGTTTCCCGACTAATTAGTTGACTTCGAGACATCAGAGTTAATTAACATCGAAGTCCTATCGAGGGGACTTATTGATTACCTCGAGTTATTCGAGGTTTCGATTAATCCGAGTTCGAGTCATCCGAGGTAAAATTGTATTGGAGTAAGGAGAGTTTTGCCGGGACTTTGTAATTAGGTCGAGTTATCCGAGATTTTAACTAATCCGATTTCGACACATCGAGGTTCCACTGTTTTAACTTTATAAATTCATTAATTATTTTATTATTAAAAGCAAATTGATAACATTCGATGGAAGATCTTGGCATAGTTAATTGTACTTACAATTTTGCAATCATAATCAGTACTACATTCAATGGGAGAGGGATGACGGCACATGTTTATCTTAAATAACCCCTTTGAAGGACAATTTCCTTTCTTTTTAAGACGAGGAATTGCCTTTTAAATGTACACGTAGGACAAAAAGATTTATTCAGTTTTACAAGTTACCGATCCTGTTATTTATTGAAAACAAACAAACAAACAAAAAAAAAAAATAATCATACTAACTGAAAACACTTATTTGCATATTTTTTATTGTTTTAAAAAAGATATTTTCAAGAACAAAGGTGGAAAATTGACGTCACTACTTATCGCTTCTGTGAAACTTTCGCAATTTGAAGATCTATGTCTGTTTGGTTTTCATGTCATATTGGCCGGGTAGACGATAAAGGAAAGGAAACTATGAAACGTTGAACAATTGGTTCGCTAAGTGCAGATGGATAAACTATAACAATCAACAATTAGAGATGACGACCCTATACCTTCTGTAGTGATGACTTTAATCTTAGAGCATCATAACTTTGTTTAAGAAGCCTTATTGTGAGAAATATAGTGAGGTACTAAAAGTCTACACTGTTACGACAAGATTTGGTATAAATATGAATTATGATATGAAATTCCATACATGGTCGTTGAAGGAATGTTGCTACAGATGGACAAAAGTTGACAAAACGGAATGAAAAGTCATCACATTTGCCGTATAATGTGGTCAATAGTTTTCCTTTTCCATCGATCTCTAATTGTATTTCAAGATATGAGACTGAGGTCTGAGGAGACTTTCCAAAAGTACAATAATATACGTTGAAAAGGTATTTTCTTTTTTGGATTATAAACTAACCGTTTGACATCAATCATGATTATAAGCATGGAGACAATTCGTTTATATTAAAATTAAACATGATTATTAAACATTCCCGACTTGCGGACCAACATTTTGTCAACATTTATCTCCCTTTGTAGCAGTTATCTATTCGGAACACGTAAGGTTTTACATCCGATATCGACGATACTTTAGAAAATTTCGAAAGTCAAAAGGGAATTTCTCGTTTTACTGACTATGCTATAAATTTTCCTTACCTGGTATACAAATAAAAATCATCCTTATGTAACCTACCAACACAATGAAACACCCTGTAAATTTTGGAAACACCGTTGTGTTTGTCTGCTGGGGATTCCGTTTTCATTCGAGTTACCTTTTTTTTCTGCACTCGAATCCGGACATCGATTAGAGAGACTTCGAAATTATACCTGCTCTTACGGGAGGTAACTCTGCAAAAACAGGATAAAATATGGCTGTATCCCGCGCTCCGCAAGTAGGGAATAGCAAACGCCAGTAGTAGTTAAGTATGATAGAAATTTAAAGGGTTAATGTATAGTTATTCCCGCACGCACGATACCTAAACGCACGGTAAACGCTCGACAAACACGCGATAAACAGACGCTCTTATAGTGCGTTTAAACGCACGATACACAAACACTCCCAGCGTGAGTTTAAAAGCACGATAAACGAACACGCCTAGAGTGCGTCTAAACCCACGATAGACGAACGGAGAAAAATAACTATATAACCATATAATGACGAAAGAAAAAATAGAAAATGGAATTAATGAAAATTTATAAATTAATAATAGCAAAACATATAAAAATAATGGTTGAAACAAGGAAATAATCACAAAAAGTACAAAAATAAACGAACGCTTCTATCGCGCGTTTAAACGACCGCCTATATCGTGCGTTTGAACTAACACTTCTATCGTACGATTTAATATACACAAAACGATATGTAAACGCACGTTAAACGATGCACGAACGATAAAATGGGAAACGTGAACGTTTCAAAGAGTGTATTAGGGATTCTGAATTGATCATGAAGTCAAATGTTTTTTCTTACTCCTAATAAAAAATGTCAAATTCAGATGCTTAAACTCTTCAACTAACTTAAATTGTGACCAAACAAATTACTTTAAATTTAAGCTTTGGGGGTACCCTCGCCAGAACTATTGATTTAAATAAGTGGCATCATTTCTTCAGTCGGAGAGTCATGGATTACATAAATCCAAACGTATAAAAATAAGGTGGCTCAATGGATTCTTTCTCAAAAGCAACAACGAAATGTTTCATGGAATATTTTAGTAAATATTCTTATCCCAACTAAGATACGTTGTCCCAATTCATACCTATTCTGCAATCAAAAACAAGTAGATCTTATAGTTTTTGACCAGTGAACAGTCCATGCCAGTTCTATTATACAAGAATGTGGTAGATGAAATGGAGTATCTGTAAATTGTCTCGACATACAAATACAACTCACACCAACGTGAGTTAATTGAGTATTAGTATGGTTCTTTTTTCGACAAGGGTCCGGGGAATATGTTCCCTCTTGATGTTGGTGTCATTAAATTTGAACTTTTTACGACAAAATGAATGTCACTTTGTTTCTAACTAATTCCAGCACCCCCCAAACCCCCAAAATAACCAAGAACACCTATGTATAATTGACATTTATCCTAATGTGCCCCATTTGCTATCATATATTTCATTAAGAGTAATCAAGTAATACAAAGTAATAAAAGCAAATGAGGCACTCGGACTCAACTTAAAACTGGAAACTGGACATTATATTTATGTTATTTTAGATTACACTGAACTTAACAATTCTTCTAGAACATATTAATGTTAGAAGGTTCTGAACGAAAGCTCACTAATACGGTCAGTTATCTAAAATGGTAATTTTTTTATGCTGAAACTTAGAACATTGAGAAAAAAAACGAAAACCTTAATCAAAAAACAAAAAGAAATGCTAATAAGAACAATTTGCAAGCGTTAAAGCGTAAAAATGATGAATCGTACAGCATGACTCAGACTCGCATTAACCTAAAACTTTGCGTATACATACACTGTCATAGCTCATATGCTATAATAATATAACTCCTCGTAATATAATATAAATCTTATATAATATAATATAAATCTTAATAGTAAAGTAACTAGCTGGATTTTTTTTTTCTGATTTTTATTCATATGTCGCTTCAGTTTGAAAAAAAAAAACGTTTGGTAAGATCTAGAAGGAATACATACTTTACATATTTAAACGAAAATATGCAATGTAATAGTGACTCACTATAATTCAAATTTTAAATGAAATCAAACATGTCTTTTCAATATATATGTATATGTCCATGTTTTTGAAAATCCAGCAGTACTTATCTGCAGCAATAACAAACACAAAGAAATCTACATTAAAAATACAACAATTTTATTTAGGGATTAAACATTAGTATACAGTGTTTGTTGAAAAATGATCATCTAGTAGTAATGGCGGTTAAGTGTCATGAACTAACATTGATAACATATGATAAAAAATATGGAAAAAATGATTTCGATTAAGACTCCTACACATATATGGACATAGATATTTCATCACATCACGCTTGATATATCGACCTAACTCCTGCATTACCTTGACAAAAAGATAATATGAGGGAGAAAGATAGAAAATGCAACAAAACTGCAAAAATTCATTATAAAAAACAGTAATATCCAAGTAACATGAGTTTAAACAAATAAATTTACGACATCAAAAAGTACATGTGTATCGGTTTTATTTTAGTATTAATGGTTCAATGAAAATGTTCGCCTGTGTCATAACTATCATATCCTTTTTGCTTCACATAAAAAACATTGAAAAACCGAACAGAGCCATCAATATCTATTATCAACTTTAAGAGATTTTTTTTAGACATTTCTAAATATTAAGAATGAAATAAATAAAGTGGAATCCCAAAGCTGATTCCTGAATCCAATCCAACTGCTTACCACAAAAAGTGTTTCAAAGAACTAAATATAATATTTATAATGTTATGGAAACCATTATTTGGATTGTATTGGTGTTTATCTCAATTTTCTGTAATGTGCAACTAGAAATCTTATGTTTTATGAGGATTGTTTATAATCGCAAGTTAATTTGTCAATTGCAGATAAGTACATCGCATCTACCCAAAAGAACTTGAGATAAAAGATACTACAGACACTGTGAAGTCAGCCTCATATCTTGACCTACACTCAGAAATCGATGGTAAAGGAAAACTATTGACCAAACTTTACGACAAACGTGATGGCTTTTCATTCAGAATTGTCAACTTTCTTTTCATCTGTGGCAACATCCCTTCGGCTCCTGCGTATGAAGTGTTCATATCACAACTCATACATTATGCCAGAGCTTGCCGAGACTACGCAGACTTTTTTGTATCGCGCTAGAACTCTAACAAATAGGCTTCTGGAACAGGGTTATGTTGCTACAAGATTGAAGTCATCACTACAGAAGTTTTATGGTCGTCATCATGAACTCGTGGATCGTTATGGTGTATCCATCAGAACCATGAAAACTGATTTATTCAACGGGTCATAGTTTTCCTTTCCTCGTTTGTCTACCCCGGACTTGACTTTTTATGAGCAACTCGGCGGGTGTTTCTAGAAAAGCAGAGGACGCTTACCCTACCGGTGCACTTGATCCATGCTCCCAGTTTTTAGTGGAGTCCGAGTTGCTCATTTACTTTTGTTACTTTGTATGTATGATTTTAGTTACTTGATGTTCTTTGTTGTGTATGTCTGTTTTCCATGTCTGGTCTTTGTCCCTGGATTACATTCTTTTGATTACCGCTATAACCTTGGTTCCCTTGATTACTCTTCCAAACGAATTTGCTTTGTTTATTATGTTGAAATCGTGACTTATATAGAATTGAATGATATAGACTTTGTGTGAATAGTTTTGATGGAACCACTTTGTAACTCGTTTTCGGGAGCTGCATTATTGTTGCAAAACTTTTACCAGATTATACTCATTTGCAATATGACGGGTACCTCTGGTTGTGAAGGAAATACCCGTCCTAACTGAGTCACTTCCGGTTTCTTGTGGGCGTTCATATTGCTTATATAGTTTTTTGTAAAGTCTTTTTCTCCTTATTTTCATTTTTTATGTGTAATATATTTATTCGAAGCTACATTGTGTACACAGACCGTCGTTATTTCCTGTGTTGACGTTCAGGCCATGTTTTGGAATTTTGATGTACTTGAACTGTCCCACTACTGTCGGTTCGGTATTTTAATGCTGATATCTAAAACCAGTTTTCAGTAAATTAAATTCTTCTAACGGACATTACTAACAAAACACAATTATCTACTAGAAATAACTACATAATTATATTCTACAAAGAATATATTTTTTAGTTGCAACTATAGTTATATAGGTTAGTTGCAGTGTTAAAAGCATAAAATAAGGAAATCATTCCATAAACTAAGTAAGGACAAATGGGAAAACAATAGCTTACAATGAACTTGGTTCTTTACATTTATATTTTAAAAATGTACTAACACTAATTACAAGGACAACAACACAATATACACTTAACATATCTTTCAAGTGCCACAGCCGATTAAGCAGCATAAAAGTCGAAGGGCTGTATTTACAATTCATACCTAAATCCTGGTTCTGTGTAACTATGGTTGGTTAGATGCATGCCACGCACATTGTAATATACAACATAGAGATGTGTGATGGATTTAATATGTTGCATAGACCATATAATTGTAATATGATTTAAAACGTTTGTCGAACTCACGCAGCGTTTGCTGCAACCGAAAAATTCATTGACATATCCTGATACTTTACTTCATTTGATTTCTTTCGGGTAGTTTTACTTTTGAGTTCAATGTGATGCTTCTCAAAATCGATTATTTTTACTACAAATTCATCTTTGTTGTCAAAATTTTAAAAAAGTGCGTGGTAGTCTGATCTTTTTGGGGTTGCTTATATGCATAATGGTGATGAAGAAAATTGCTTTTTGCTGCTGAGATGCATTCTTGAAAATTTGTGCATTTATTACCTTTATTTTCCTTTTTCGCTTTTTGATAATGTCGTTTAAGTTTTTTTTGTAGTCTCCAGTGATTTAATTTTTGCTCTGCTTTTACCCCTGCAAACAATGTTTTGTGGTATGTTGGAATTAATCATTATTTTCGTCTGACTGTCATTCCATCTATCCACATTTCTTGTAAGCGAAACTCCTGCTATACTGCCCTACTGACTTTGGTTAATTTGTATAGGAAGGTTCGGCTTCACACGTAGATATGCCTGGAAGAATAAAAATCATTTCCGAGGACTTCAAAGATAATAAATCTAAATTCCAGGTTATATATTTAACTCCATTTGAAGAGGGGCGTATTCTCATTTTTATCTTGCTCACAGTATTTCTAGTTTTATTAGTTCTATTTTATATTTATTTCAGTTTGTTCGTGTTTTGTTTCGTTTTTTTAAAATTTTTTTTTGGTCTCTTTTCTTTGTTTTGCATGGAATGCCACACGTTTTTGCCTACAATAATGATCCTTTACCATTCAATACCGTAACATTAAATAGTTCACGAATATATGGATTTCTAAATGCTTAATGAAAAGATGAATGGAGGTAAGTTACACCTCATCAATCTTTGCTATAAATTTAATGAACCTTACCTTATTAAAAAACAAAAAACAAAAAAACAAAAAAAAACAAAACAAAACAAAAACAGTGTTAAGGTAAGCAATCGTCGGCGCGCTTAATCATTCTATGTATAAAAAAGTATAAGAAACTATTTTTTGTTTGTTTTAGGTTTTTCAATGTGTGTTGTTTTTGTTTTTGTTTATGTTACCATTGCTTATCTAAAGTGATTTAATTATACATGAATTTTAAAGAATAACAGCAGTAGACGCCAATTACAGTTCATTATTTTCTCGAAATGATATTACATGGTACCCATAAGAAATTGAATTATTCAGTGTTATAAATATTCTTCTGAAAAAAAATATAATAAAAGATATGTCGGTGTACAAATTCGTTAGGGAACCAGAAGGAATGTAAGAATATGAAAAGACGTTCAATTTGTCACACAATAGTTTCCTCATGATGTAGTAATTAAATTGTGGAACAATTCATGAATTAGCAACTCATGAATATATATTATGACTCAAGTTAGGTCTATTCCCATAATATCCTGATTGTCAGAAAATATTCCGTTTTTGCATTCAATAACATAAACCTTAATTATGCATTAAATTACAATTACCATCATCGTCGATTCTAACACTGCTCTTCTAAGACCCCTTTGATATATCATACATTATTCAGTTTGATTTGTAGGTCTTTTTTATTGGTCGCTACTCCTACAATTCAGCTTTGCTGTTTTGTATAGCCCCTCTTAAGCTTGGTACAAGTTCCCTATGTAACCTCCCAAGATAACCTTGTTGTCCAAACAAGATAAACAAATATGTTGTTTTCTATTATGCACTGTCGACAGTCTGGACGAAACATTGGTTTTAAATCAAAGTATCAGGGATAAATATCCTTCAGATAATTATAAAAATAATAACAACATGTATAACATTGATACAAATATAAATTCGCTGAGCACATACGTGGCGCTGTTAAAACAGAAGAACTGTCATGTTTAGAAATATACAGCTTACATAACATACTTCAGTTAAAAGACTACAGACAAACATGTATGTAAAATGTAGCCAGAGGCAATTATAAGAATGCCATTTCAAAACCTCTATTATGGGAAATGTTATTATCTTATATTATTTCAAATGTCGACAAAAAAGTGCAAGCTTTTCATTGCATGTTTCGAATGTTCAATGACAGTGCAAGTCAGTATGAAAAGGCCTTCAAGCCATTATTTTTTTATTTTTAAAACTACATTTTTATATGGGAGCAACTTTTTTGCTGTACCTTTATATTTTAATAACTTGGGGCCAGCTGCAGCCTGCCCTGTGGTATGAAGATTTCCTCGTCGTTCATTGAAGACCAATGGGTGGCACTGGGCTGACATATTCATTCTGATGCGGTTGTTGTCTTTTTGATATATATACCATACATATTCTTGCTATATCTGGTCAAATATAATCACTTTCGAAATTCATTTATTGGTTTTGTCCGTTCAAGAATCTTGGATGTTTTGAATGAGTATTTCTTAGAAAAGGTCGCATTTGGCTAAATTACACAATGTTTGTGGTGAAATTGATTATAGATTGATTGAGAAAGGTACCGTCTGGACACATGAATTACCAGTGCATAATTCGTTAATGTGGGTGGTCCGTAACCTATATAGTAGTTTACTCTTTGTAAGACAAAAACCGAAGAAAAACAGTTTTACATAAATCGATCGCGTTTCAAAATCCGTCCGATTCTTACCTCAACATGTAAGTTCAACAGATGTAAAAACCACGCCCTATTTCATGACGCCTTATAATTGTCATTCAATGGGATTAACATGATTTAAACGTGCTGTACATTCATATTTTTTCAGTACATGATGTTGATTTGTTTGGCATACAGGTACATGTGTTGCACCCATCTTTAGTTAGAAATGTCTCCCCATTAAGATATGCCTTTCTATTATATAAACAATCTGAAAAAAAGATCAGTACTCAGTTTTTACGTTTAGCATAATGTATGATAAGCCTATGTACCATACTTATTCTACGGATGTACGGATATTTTCTTTTTTTTATCAATTTATTGTTAAACACGAAAGTAGTACATTGTTTGTTTTTTTTTTGGCATCTGTTTTAATTATACGTCATGAAACTGATTATTGATTGCTGTTGTTAATTTTATTCCCCGAGTCATATTCGTATCTTAACATCAGTTATCGTCCCTGAACTATATGTATCTGCTGCTTAAATTCTTCTTAAAAAAATAAAGGTCAGATAATGAACAATTATGATAACAACTATTCAGAGGGTTTTGCTTCACAATACAAAGTCCCGTCGATACCACCAACTTATTAATTGACGGATACATAAACGAACTCGATAATTATTGAAATAAAGTTATATGAAGTTTCCTTTATTTACACTGTTCTTTTTGGATTTTATTTTTGTTGTGTTCTTGATGCCTTTCAGAACTTACTTAACGTGTTGTTTTATATTTATACTTGTTCACGATATTTTGGTAATATCTGAAAGTATATACTTTAATTCATGCTTGTGTATTTACTCCCTGTCATCCTATCCATTATATGTTATTTTTTACTTACCACCAGTTGAAACACAGCTTTATCTGCAGTCACATGCCAAAGAACATCATTTGTCCACTACAGATGAATAGAAAATGTGTAATTGACATATATATATATATATATATATATACACACACAATAAAACATATAACATCATTGTAAAAAAGATATTTCTTACATGTGTAATGACTTTTCAATTCAGTTTAGTACTTTTGCTAGATATTGATTCGCTTACAATATCAATGTTTCGTTTAGATACAAAAAGACTGGATATAGTTAAGGATAGTTTCTAATCGTTGGTAAGCATTACAAATATAAACGACTTCGTGTTCGCAGTTTATGTTGCAACGCGAACCGATCCAACGTCGTTCGAACTAAAAATTGAAAAAAGGTATATGTATATTAAAACAAAACACAAAAGAACATATTTTTTCAAAGACTAGTTATTTTAAATAAACAATTTCATGAGCTCGTTTCAATAGTGTCAAAGTAACCAACCAATTATTAGCGCTATTGGTAATGCACTTATTTAGTGTATGTGAATACATTGAAGTAGTTTGGTATTAAAGGGATGCGGCAAAAGCACAACAAAAAAGGTCCTTATTGAGAAATGTGTCGCTCAAATATATTGAACTATTAAGCAAATTAAGGAAATTAAAATATTTCTTAATATCAATTTGAAGATATGTTGGGTTTATCTCTTTTTAAAATACAAACGTAGTTACATCCTGTTCGCAGTTCTGATGTAAAATAAATGAATGACATCAAAACATGACATTTTTAAGCTAAGCTTTGAGAAAAAAAAAACATCATTGTCATGGACTCGATATCTCTGAAGCCCGAAATGATATGTTTCAATATTTTTCAGAATTAGTCAAATATTACTTGTAATCAGCGTGCATAACATTTGTTTAAATTATTTTATGATTAAAAGCGAACTTATTTAATGTGTTGGTAGATCTCGGCCTAGTTAATTGTTACTAACCTCCTTTTGCAATCGTAATCATTACTACATTGGGAGAGTTGGATTACGACACATACAGTAAAGTTCGTTTATAACGAATCTCAGGGGACTATCTCAGGTACTTCGTTGTATGCATCGTTCTTTATATCAGAAAAATTTTATTAAAATTTAGGATAATCTCCTCTTTTGTTTTTAAGTGGTATTGTCGCTTAAGACATAGCGATATTGATGTTTTTTTTCCTAGCAGTTAATTGAATAATTATTGTGTAATATGTATTTATTATTAATGATGAATAAAAAAATATTTTTGTTGCTGTTGTAGTTTTTATAAACTCTTTTTATAAACTCTTTTTATAAACTCGCATACTTTCTCTTTTATTATTATACCTACTAACCCGTCCTTTTTGTGGGGCGCCCGTGCGAGACCCCGAACAAAGATAAGCATCACGTGGATAAAGTGTTACATAGTGTCGAGATCAGTTTCCTTTCTTTTCAATTTTACGAAGAATTTTATTCATCAATCCTTTTCGAGTCTGCAGTAAATTATACAGCATATTCGATCGCTTGAATCGTGTTAAACTATTGTTTTGATTAAACTACCAACAAACGTAATCATTAAAACGTAATCAGTAAATCAAAAGTGATAAAAGTTCACAATCTGGGATGTTTTCAATGGCTTGGGTGTCATTCTTTGTTTGATATATTAATGAGTAATGAAACAAAAATACTGGTAAATTTAGCTGATCTCCTGACTGTGTGTTCATCAACCGTGAAATTGTTAATTAACGAATTACCGTGTACAGCAGACAACTGGTGTCCGATGTTTACATATAAATTTAATTGACCCTTCGTTTTAGCCAGATAAACTTCAGCAATAAATCTGTAGCCGAGCACTAAGAAATACTTTGTTATATCCATGATATCGCTATAACGAATTCATTGTATCAATAACGAAATGCATTAATTGTAAAGCACTGGGACTGGGAAATATGTTCTAATTCGTTATAAGCCTGTACGTTATAAGCAAACACTACTGTAGTGATCAACCCCGTTGAAGGACAGTTCCCTTGCTTTCTAGGAGGAGAAATCGCCTGAATCTCTTAAATGTACATTTATGACCAAATGTTCATTTGTTTATATCTGCGACCGGCCTTGTTATTCAAAGACAAATTCAGTTTTAAATACTGAAGAATAATTGGAATAATGTGAATATGATATGACACGATATGAATATGAATTATTGTTTCTATACAACTTTTGCAATCTGTGGCGTTTTTTCCTTACAAATACATTGTGTGGCCACGTGTTTTGGGAGACGAAATAGGTATTTTTTTTTCAAGAAATGTTTTGATACTTAGGTTTCCTCAATTGAAATATGTTAGTCGACGCACGAGACCAATATCAATAATCTAGAAAATGTAATTTTATCGCTCCTTTTTGCATCAAAGTTTCTATGTTTTGCATTAATGAACAGCAAAACGGCTTCGTTTTCAAACAAAATACACTTTTTATTAAATATCAAGTAATATCTTCTCGAATTTTATGAAACTAATTTTCTAGGTTGAATGTGATGTCAACCGAACACTCCTTTGATATGTTTAATAACTTCGGTGGTAGAAAGTTGGTACATAGATATCTTATCTTTTTAATGCAATAAATTAAAACAAAAACACATAGACGAGATAATGGACTTTTTTCTATTATGTGGATAACACATTGTCAATTTCAGAAAAGGCTTATTTCCAAATATACATGATATACAATGTATGTCATATAAGGAAATAAACTAAATATAATTGGACGAATGTGCATTAGGACGAAATAATACCAAATCAACAGCATCGTACATGTTTTTTTTCATATAGAGTTCAATAATGAAACTAATTTCTGTACTTGATTACTTACAGTTACTAGAAGCACAATAGCAAATACGTTCCAATACATTATCCTCAAGTCTCCACTACTTGTACGTTTAAAGTGTAATCAAATGAAACGTTTCAATAAATATACGTTTCGACAGATGTTGAAAATTATATAGTTGCATCATAATTATCAAAGATTTGTTTTTATCCTGCAATGAGGTTATTTGTTAAATGAATAAAGGTATACGGTTATTTTTTTTATGTATTTGTACATTAGCAGGTTATCGACTTTCTGGCTCCTCCCACTCACATGATCGGCGGAACTTCTTTTTTTCTGGTATGCATAAATTAATCATGGCCGCCACCATAGATACGATATAAAGAAATTGCGATTGCGTATTCGGTTATTCTTTTTTTCGCTGTTTTGTTTCGTTTTCACTTTTTTTTACCTGAATGAAATAAAAGATTTTATGTAAACCAAATAATGATTTTATTTCTATTTTTTTTCACCGTCATATATATGGCAAATCCCAAATCTCGTTCAGATGTGATTCAGTATCAGTTTGCAGACGACTTCCCCAACATTTCAGTCATGTCGGACTCGGAACCAGAGTGTCCGTCACAATTTAACATAAACTGGTCCCCACTTAACGAAAATTGAAGCATTACAGTATAATAAACTCTTGAAGAGACAAATGACCAGGAATCTGTAATGCTCTTGGATTTATTACTGCCTGAACCCCAAGATAATGAATCATTGGATCACTACATTATAGATCTGCTCATACAACTGCCTCCTCTTCTTCAAAAATCTCAGAGAAATATTTCAAATCCCAAAGAAACTAGTTTATACATTTCAGCCCTGAAATCTACTGCCATATACCAAACAGAAACAGACAAGTCAGCTTCCACCTTCCTCGCGAAATTCAAAACCTTAATGTTCTTAAAATCGACTTTAAAAACATTTAAAATATTTGTATTTATTGTTCATTTTACTTATTTGTCTCTTGGAATTAAATAAATTTTGGTACATTGCTTATTTTCACCAAACAGCTTTGACGGATTATATGGTGCGGATTAAATTTCAATGTCTACTGAGTCATGCGCCATGCGTATTATTTTTTTTACCTCCGGTTTAAAGATCGGGGCTCCTCAGGGGATATGCATTTTAAAATTTTATTTTAAAAATGTACACACGCACAAAACTATTAATATAACAGGATAAAAACAATAAAGGTACATTTTCGAAAATTATTGAAGATATGTGTATTCGACTTGGAACAGGGAAAATAGCTCGGCAGAGCAACGCATTTCCTACCCGTTCCGTCGCCTCATCACATATCTTCAATAATTTTCGAAAATGTACATATATTGTATATATATTCGTGTCTACTATATAACTTTAACGATTAACCTTTAAGAAAGCTGCCCTTGTCTAAGCTGGTAATACATTGTTTTGTTTCACAGATGACTAATAAATCCCTAATGAATAAGTATGTTCATGTGACTTTTTTTTCAATTACACTGTTATATATCTTGTTGTTGACATCTACACACCTTTAAAATATAATATACATATACATGAATTTGTACCGATATACGGGATGTTTTTTTTTTAGCATGTTCATTAAATAATGGCTTTAATTTCTGCAAATGAACCAAAAGTCCCCGAAAGTATCCACCAACCCAGTAGTCAGACTTGTCTGATCCCGAATTACCACAAAAGGAAACACTGATCCCCGGGATCTATGGGACTATGATTTGAAGATACAGTAAAACCTGACCAATCCAAACGGCAAGGGGACTTAAGGTTTTATTCGGTTAAGACAGGTGTTCGGTTTTATCAGTGTCACTCAGAACCAGAATGTTTGGTCTTCGTTAAGATAAAGCGGTAACTAGCAGTAATTTTATACTGCAAATAGACCGAGATTTATCTGTTTTGTTCATTATGTTATTGGAAGATATTTTTACAGATTTTATTGATAATTTGTTACGATAATTGGTCTGCCGATCAAATCGAAAATTTACTAAAAATACTAAAATAAGTATTACTAAAATAATCATATGGCGGACCGGTATTACGATAGAAAAGTAAATAGATTGTCTTGTCACTTTGTTATGATTACAAACGGAATTGGCAATACATGACAGATAAGACATGCAAGATGACGAAATTAAAATATTGAAATGTTATTTTAACCGTATTATAAGGCATGCATAATCAATCAACCGCTCATGTCCGAGATTGAAAAAAAAAAAACTCCTTAAGACAACTTAGAAGAATCAACATCAATTTTACCAAATATTTGACTTTCAATTAATGTTAAAATTAATTGATTCACCGACAATGTACTTACCTGTTGGCAGTTCATTAACTACAAATAAGTGATCAATCGACCCAAGTTATAATGTGGCTTCAGAGTTGTCAAGGATCAATTATCAAAATGCATGTAATTAACTTTTGATTGGCGGAAGTCGGTTATATACTTAACAATTAAGATAATGGATACAGAAAGAGTCCGGAATTCGGAATTTCGCCGTATTCGGTTAAGTCAGGTGAAATTACAACAGTTTGAGTAGGAAATTCTACGCGACTTTGACATTAGTTCGGTTTAGCGTGAAATTTGAATTTTCAGGAGTCGGTTTACACAGTTTTCACCGTACTAAAATATGTCTACTTTCATAAATCGGGTTTTTGCCAATTGTCAATTGCAAAGTAGTTAGTGTTCGGGTTAGGGTTAAGGTTAGGTTAGAACTAGGTTAAGAGTTAGGTTTAGGGGTTAGATTTTAGCACAAAGAAGGTCAAATGCTTTATTTTAGTATGTTATTCTGGTAGGAAAACGTCAAAACGTAAGATTGTTATATTCAGTATTGAGTTTCTATTACTTACATGAAACTCATTACGATACTTGAACTTAATTAAGTTTTTAATATTTTTAAAGAAAAAATTTACCCTTACCCCAATAAAAATGAGAAAAATACATTTTCAATAGCAATGTCTGCAATGTAAGGGCTGAAGCCTCAGTATATTAGAATCTTTTGAATTTCAAAATATAATGCACGGCAATTTTTTTTTATAATAATTTGAATGTGAATCGGGTCAGATAATTCTTATCGCCGGGTCGGTGAAAACTATCTGTACTGGACCTTTGAACTTCAGCATTATTTGATTCTCAGTTTGTTGTAAACATGGATTATATAATCTAAACACAAAATGATCAATTTTAATTCCACGCCGAATGTTCTTATTTTGTTATAGCGAAACATTGTAAACAGGTTATTTAGTGCACCAATACACCCTAGTAAAATGTTATAGGCCATATCGAAACATTTGTTGAGGTAAAGCGAATTCAGACTAGCTATTCGAACATTTGAGAACTACTTTTGTGAAAACCTAAAAAGAAATAAATATGTAATTGTAAGTATTCCACAACTCCACTACTTAAGTATATATACTCACATGAAAAGACTAGAATAAATGCCTCCGACTTGCAAACTGTTGTTTATGCAAAATGGAAGGAAAACTATTGACCAAACTTTACGACAAGCTTTATGACTTTTCATTCAGAATTATCAACTTTCTTTTCATCTGTGGCAACATTCCTTTAGCACCTGCGTATACAGTGTTCATATCACAACTCATATGTTATACCAGTGCTTGCCGAAACTACGCAACTTTTTGTATCGTGCTAGAACTCTAACAGATAGGCTTCTGAAACAGGATTATGTAGCTACAAGATTGAAGTCATCACTACAGAAGTTTTATGGTCGTCATCATGAACTTGTGGATCGTTATGGTATATCCATCTGCACCATGAAAAATGATTTATTCAAAGGGTCATAGTTTTCCTTTCCTCGTTTGTATGCCTCGGACTTGACTTTTTATGAGCAACTCGGCGGGTGTTTCTAGAAAAGCAGCAGACGACGCTTACCCTACCGATGCACCTGGTCCATGCGCCCAGTTTTTAGTGGAGTACGAGTTGCTCATTTGCTTTTGTTACTTTGAATGTATGATTTTTAGTTACTTTATGTTCTTTGTTGTGTATGTCTGTTTTCCAAGTCTGGTCTTTTCCCCTAGATTACATTCCCTTAATTACTCTTTCAGTAATGGTTTTAAGAGCAAATAAAGTTTGAAATTGTGAAGATAAAAAACTAAGATTGTACTCATATTTAGTTGATAACGGCATTAGATCCAATTAAAATTGATAATAAAGTAAAAAAAAAGTATTCGAGTTTAGGCAACTATTTGAAGTTGCATGGCAAAAATCAGAGATATGAGCAAAATTTAAGATATGAAATTTTCCATTGTTTTATAAATTGCTTTATCTTTATGTAAAAATACATCTTTATCAGAACTTATGTTATAACTGAATTCTATATTTAGGTTTCATTGAAATTTACGAGTGGTATACTTTAAAGGTGTGATATTCTTCATACAATCACTTTTTTTGGGGTGAGGGTAGGGTTGAACTGCCATAAGACATTAGTAAATGTTATAATGTTTGAAATCAGAGTAAAACAGGTGAGCTGGAGGATAGTGTAAAAAAACGAAACTGCAATTAAAGTGAGTAGTAATTTCAATATTGTTATTTAAAGATTTAAAAAAATCCAATATATCCAAAATTCATGGCAGTCATATATATAATTTTCCATACTTTGCGGTTGCTGAACGTTAGCAAACAGGTTTATTCTTGGTCCGTAGACAAAATTAAAAAAAATAGTATGAAATGTGTTCCCAACAATCCACTTCCACTAAGGGTGTAACTGCCCATTGACTCTTTACTAAATTTGCGGTATTACAAACTTTAAAGTACCTAAAACACTGACAATGTATT
Organism: Perna viridis; assembly: GCA_037379345.1. Taxonomy (NCBI): domain Eukaryota; kingdom Metazoa; phylum Mollusca; class Bivalvia; order Mytilida; family Mytilidae; genus Perna; species Perna viridis. The sequence continues at coordinate 25,987,892 of CM074519.1, read as the reverse complement.
CCTCATAGTAAAATAAATCGGTGGAAGATTTGGTTTCACATTACGATGGTTTTTGTTTTAAGTACTTGTATACAATAATTTGTTTTTGGATTCAGTTCTTCGATATATATTTTGATCGAATGCTGCTGATGAGAGATTACTCTTTGAAATACATGTGAAGGATATCGAAATCTGCAATAAATATAACGCGTATGTTTGCATTTGTCTTAGTTTTGTTTGTCTACTTTGTCTATATCGTATCATTTATAAAATGAAGTCCATGTTGTCCGTTTTTGAAGTTAGAATAAGGCAAATACGATTCATTGGAATAAACTTTATTACTTATAGAAAGCAAAAACAAACGACAAAAAAACAAAAACTGAAAACACTTGCTAAGAAGCATGCATTATTTAAACAAGCCAAACCACACAAATCAAAATTTACAAAAAAGTGAACTTAATCATTTTTTTTCTCAATTGTTTAATACTAGAAGTAGTGTGCATATAATATAGGATGGCAAAAAAAAAAGAAAAATAAACATTAAAGTATAAACATTGACATGTATTAGAAAATAGTATAAAACAGCAGCGGTAACCTGAAGACAAGGATAAACTATTCAAAGAAATCATTATTACATGTTGTTTTCCATTTTATTATTATGGTTACATCTGTCGGCACATAATATGTACTTTGAACATGTACAAGTTTTTTTTTCTGTTATACCTGACCTTTGCATACTTCTTGCAAATTTATGTTTATATATTTGTACCGATTAGAAAATCTTGATAATAATTTTCCAGTACGAAAAGGTGCTCACAGTGAATCTGAAAGGTTACATAAAAGAAAATTGCCTTTGGCATAGTTGGTGTTAGGATTAAGTTTAACCCTAAATTATTGTTAGTCATGTTAATATCAATGATTATGTAATAACCAACTCAGAAAAAAAACTGCTTTGAAACTTAGAATGACCGCTCTGATATGTGCTTTTAATGATGAAAAAACGTTTATATATATATATATATATATATATATATATATATATATATATATATATATATATATATAAATATATATATATACATACATTTACATTGTCAATTTCAAAGGGGAAATTGTTTGGCTGCATGACGAAAAGTGCACGTACTTATATAACAGCCCTTTTTATGTTGTGCATAATTCGAACCAAAGTTTTTTTATGGTACTTATATGATTTAAATGCCACTCGTATTTGTTAATATAAAAAGAGAATATGTGGTGTGATTTCCAGTGAAATAGTCAAATGTCAAGTAAGGAATAATCACACTTCTACATTTTAAGACAGTGATTTGCAAAACCCGTACCTTAAAGCAAACAGTACAAGGCCCAAATATAAATGTTGTAAAACTGTTCATAGAAACATAAAAACAACTGGACTAAATTCCGGAATGGAAGATGAGGCTAGAACGAAACTTTACAAACCCTATTGATATTGAATCCACAATGGGCTTTTAAATTTAATCAAATAAGACTTTTAACTCTGAACTTGGACCTAATGCTAATGAAAGTAATTACATAATATAGTAAACGTTTAGAAGTACAGTGTACACCATGATATCTTTCCGATCACGCTATGGACATGTTTTATTGATGTCATTAATGACCCACTTAGGACGTCCAATGTTATTTCCTGATACGATCCGACAACAAGTAGAGTGATAAATGAACCTGATAATTTATCTTAAGTCTTCAACATACTGTTCGTGCCGCGACTGTCTTCTAATTAAAAAAAAAGCTTTTATATCTGAAAAAGCAAAGGTGAAAGGCTCATAAACAGAAATTCGCATTTTCCTTACATTCCCAGTTTATAAAGCCAAACCCTAAGGAAATGCACCTTTATTTCATTGCAGATTGGTTGTAAAGGAAAAAATAAAATTGGAATACTCACATTATTCAGCACACAACACACGAATAAGTCAAGAAAGTTATTTTTGTGCATACACATCATGTATATTTTTACCGAAAGAAAATATGTAACTATATAGCTCAATTGTAATGCAAAACCAGTCTGAAAATAACAAAAGCGCATCTTATAGAAAACAGAATTTAATCGAATGTTCCTTGTGTATTACATTTCGATTATTCACATGTAGAATATATTCGGTTACTGCACTCTCGGACTTATCCTTGCCAAATCGTCAAAACACAAATACTTGATCCTTGGAAACAAAAAGAAAAAAAAGTGAAGTGAATGTATATACAAAGAAGTTTTCGTTGCCTTAATCTAATTTTGTCCACTATTTCCAAGCTGTCTCCATACTCACCTAGTAAGTTGCTAAACTGTTGAATCAGCAGTTTTACCATGGCCTTCGTTATTAGATCCCAGATAAGCTATTAAGATTAAAATCTTAGTATCAACATTTATTTGCTCATATTACTTTTGATTAAAAACTACCACTCTATATTTTAAGGCGGTTTTGGGCAATACATGGGTTGGGTCCGTATTGTATGAATTATGACGTACCTTGGTTCTCAACCCTGCATGAGAATAATGTGGATTGATAGTACATACGATGGGGGTGTAACTTTTTGTATGTTTAAGCATGTCTGGAGGTGTTATGTCAGTAACTTATTGACTGATTGTAGTGCTTTTGCAGTGTAAAATTATATGTGTTTCTTTAGTTTTGTTTTAACAAGGAACTCAGATGTGTTAAAATATGTGATATTTTTTATCGGACGTAGAATTGAACTCTTGCTCAAACATTGGCATTTTCATTACTATAACTTAAATACATGGGTGTGTAATATTAATCAACTCAAAGTTAAGGTTACCCGATAAAAAAAAAGGAAAACTTAAAAATCACAATGAACGAAAAAATACTAAATATAATTTTAACGTTTGAAAATTATTTGTTGTCTTGATGTCTCTCCTATAAAAACATGTTTTATCCACAACATGTACCTAATCGGTTTCACTTATAGAGATTTGATTTCCCTATTCCATAATTCATTCTTTAATCTCGTCATATTTACGGTACATTTTTAAGTTTGCATGTATATCTTATTTTGTATGTGGCAACAGCTGTAAGGATAGACAATATCATGTCTTTTTCTTTCATCAAATATCTCATCTGGCAATGTTGCTATATGACATGTCAATATTTTGATTGATTTTCATATTTATACCTCCTATTTGAAAACCTTGTGATATCTAGTGATTTTAGTTCTGTCTGTCCGTTCTTCCGTCACATATTCTAATTCGAAACTCCACAGAAACCACTGAATGGAATTTGATGAAACTTGCACAGTCTATTTATTACATGATGCAGGTGTGCACATCGCTTTTATTTTTTTCATCTGTATGTCTTTGGGGTTTATTGATGAAAATTTAGGACTTTGTCATTTGTCAACAAAAAGGGGGAAGAGGGTGGCTCTTCTAATACACAACTTTTCTGAAACCGAAATTGATGTTACTTTTACATATTATTTATACCACTGTGCTATTGTGCACCTCTTATTTTGATTTTTCATCTGAATGCTTAAATCACTTATGGGATATTCTACATATTATATTTATATTAACTGTTATGATTGTAATTAAAAAACCAAAATGATATGCGAGTGTCGCTAAAAGTTTGTGATTAATGTTTAAAATCCCTTTTCTGTAGTTGTCGTGGAGAAACTGGGTATATCATGTTTTCAATATATCACGCATGACTTTATATAATCTATATATAATAAATAAATATATTTTCGAAAGTTTTATTCCATAAATGAAATAAACTATTATGACATCAATTAAATTAGACAAATACATTCCTAATTCCTTTTCATCTGTGGCAACATCCCTTCAGCACCTGCGTATGGAGTGTTCATATCACAACTCATACGTTATGCCAGATCTTGCCGAATTTACGCAGACGTTTTGTATTGCGCTAGACTTCTCACAAATAGACTTCTGAAACCGGGTTATGTTGCTACAAGATTGAAGTCCTCGCTACAAAAGTTTCATGGTCATCATCATGAACTCGAGTATCCATCTGCGCCATGAAAACTGATTTGTTCAACGTGTGATAGTTTTCCTTTCCTCTTTCGTCTACCCCGGACATGACTATTTATGAACAACTCAGCGATTCTAGAAAAGCAGAAGTCGTTTACCCTACCGGTGTACCTTGTCCATGCTCCCAGTTTGTAGTTGCTCATTTGCTTTTGTTACTTTGTATATATAATTTTAGTTACTTTATGTTCTTTGTTGTGTATGTCTGTTTATAATGTCTGATCCCTAAATTACACTTTTTAATTACTGTTATAACCTTAGTCCCCTTGATTACTCTTTTATTCCTAAGTTATTTTTGCATACTCTTAACCAAACTTCAGTTAAAGTATAAACTTTTATAAAAGACTGTCTTAATAGTGGCCTTAGTAACTGTTATTTGATACATGTCCAACATACAGTAGTAGCCTCATTTTTGTGCAAATATATACTTACTCTCAAAATTGGTATAGGGATTTGTTTCTCCTGTAATGTAAGAAGTTGATTATAAATATGGCACACCTATATTATTCAAATAACTAAAATGTGTTTAAACGTTCCAAAAGCAACAGGTAAGTACAAATTATACATTAACCTCGACACAACATAATTGTACCACGACACAGTATAATGCATGCATTATAACCAAATGTAAAAACAATCTTAGATATATTTAATGAAACTGTTAAACCAATTTTATCACATGGAGGTGAAATTGCTTTGAAATGAGGTAGACGCTCTACCTATATAGATTTTCTAACTTAAGTGTGAAAATATCCATTGCTAAAGGTGATATACTTTACAGTTTTGAAATATCTAAATAGAAATATAAATACATATAACAGCTTATAAGTAGAGAGTCTGGAAATAACCAACGATATTAAACTCAATAAAAACTTTCAAAAGTCGAGATGGTAAATCTGTGCTTATATGGAAAATGTGATCTGAAAATAACGTACTTATAAAAAAAAAAAAAAAAAAAAAAAAAAAAAAAAAAACGAGCCGTCTACTTTTAGATTTGTATACGAATAGAGATACGTCAATGACAAAAACTATGATCACATGTGGTTCGATCATCATTATTATATACATATAGAAGTAATTGTACTAAATCAAAATCGTTTGTAACACCAGGGGTTGATTTAAACTTGCAATCATTATACTGGATGTGTATATTTGTTAAATGCTCACTGAAATTATACTGCTCAGCAATGGGCGTTTTAATTAACAAATACAAGTAACGGATTTGATTTGATTTATTCGATAATGATCAGTACAGTATTATATATATATATATATATATATATATATATATATATATATATATATATATATATATATATATATATATATACCGACCAAAAATTTGCATCTAACATCGTTGAGAATTTTTCAGACTTTTATATATATATATATATATATATATAACATTATCATTCTGAAAATGTACACATATTACAACAAACAGTACTTTTGATACATGTGAAACATACGTTTTTAGATATTAATAGATTTAGATCTATCTCAAGTGAGACCACCAACATTAAATGCACTGCTTTATTTTTATGCTGATTTAAGGTGTCAAACTTATGCTTCGTTCATGCTTAAGCATTAAGCGTTTTATTTCCGTTACAGTTCAAGTAAAACTTACATTTGTTACGTTCACGTCTAATACCTATATATGCAATAATTGCTAAAGCGATGGCAGCAAGTGCACTAACAGTTCCTATAACTATACTTTGTATTAAGTCATCTGAAATTATAACAATTTTAAGTAATATTATAATACATTTTAAAAACTTGGTAGTACTACAATAGACTCCAATATTCTTAATTCACTGTTTTTGAAGGGCGGGTAACTACTTTTAGCATTGCTCAAATTCATTATGCTTGCCTAAATAGTGGGGCGGCTAAACCTAAAATTTGACGAAAATAGTGGAATATGTGTCAGTAGGATTTTTATACTTTTACAATTGACATGACAGCCGTAAATTCAAAACAGCAGCACTGTTACCTTTAAGTTTATTTTTTCCCGTCTTAATTGGATGATGAAATCTTGCTGAAAACCATTTAAACATAAAAGTACCAGTCCATACATATTTCAGATAATGCCTATAGTAGAGGCGGTTCATGGTGTACAAAAACCCACCAAACAAACGATGTGTTTTCAGTTTACATATGATATATTTTCTTATAACGATAGTCCTTATTGTATTTTGGTCTGCACTTTTGCAAAAAACAATACATTCATCTGCCACGAAAATCAACAAAAGGAAACAAAATCAAGGACGATAACTCTTGCCAATTCCAATATCATGTACAATCTATATATGTTTTATCTCAAAAGGGCAACAACCAAATGAAAACTTAAGACTGGTTATCTGATCAGTGATGGTTTCTGTACAAAAAAAAAAATAAATAAACTGAAGTTATTGGGTTTTTTGATATGCATGATTAACCTCCTGTCTGATTGTTTTAACTACTAGGGCACATTGGTGCAAATTACTACATTGAAACTCTGCATGTGGCTTAGTGATAGCTGTTTAAAGTTTCCCATACAACATCAGTCCTCCTATAAATTAAAGGTCAAGTTGTCGTACCCAAGTAAATGGAATCTGCTAATGCGGTAGAGCCAAGTCAAAAAGGACGGGATATAGACCTTTGGATGGGGAATAGATCGCACAGAAGTTGAAACACATTAAATTAACAATCAGGGAAAAGGTAGAAATATCCTCATCGAACCTGGTGGAATCACAGACAGCAATGTGCATTTACAAATTGAAGGTGATAAAAGTATAACCGTTCGGCCTTTCAACTGCGTAGTCTAGCCTATTTGTGACTAACATGTTTGAAATGTAAAAATAATTGTTTTTATTATTTTTCCGATTAGAACAGGGAAACCAATAAGTCAAAATGTATGATATGTCAAAAATATGAAGAGTTGATGTTTCTTTCGCACCAAAGTTAATGGGGTTACCCTTTTAGAAAAGAATATACTGAGTTCAAATGCTTGCATGAAATGCGTGTTCATTTAGACAGTCGACAAATTGATGATTGCAGGGCATAAACATAACTCGTATCAAGAACTAGCCAAATCATTCGATATCTTCAGCTGCGTTACACTGCAGCTGTGATTTATAGTTGCTTGGGAAAATTCAACGAAAAAAGGTGTTAAGTACAGATGTACGGAACTACGGGACATAATTTTCATAAAACTTGAGAATCACAATTTTCTAATAATTTGCACAACTAGATATAGTGTTCTTGTTGCAAACCAATATTTGGAAATTTTCAGCTACATGTAGGTAGTTTTAGAAGAGTTGTGATAAAATGCTGATATCCGATGGAAATATCTGAGTTCATAAGCATAACTCGCATAAACAATTGGAAAATCAATATCTTATGATAATCTGCACAACTACATATTGTGTTCTTGCTACATACAACGTTTCAGGAATCTTTATTGGGTAGTTTCATCGGAGTCGCGATGACAAGCTGAAGTGTCAGACTGTCGGACGAACAGACGAACGGGGTGACCCAACTTCTATGCATGCTGTAGTCTTTGCTGAAAAAGCAAAATACCATAATTCTTGCAAGATAATATCCAGTAGTATATTAACAAGAAAAAGCTTCAAAAGGAGAACTGTTGCGACTGACGATGAAAGTGGTTCGTCAAAGACTATAAGAAAGGAGAGGTCTCAGCACATGAAAGAAGCACAAATTGCAGAATGTATATTTGTCATGTGAAGATAAAATTAACTTATTAAACATAAGAAAAAATATGACCACGAATCTTAAAGATATGCCGTTGTGCATTAACACTACAAGATAGCTTGCAAAGTTTAGGGTATGTGATATTGAAGCAGAAGAGTTGAGATACCCCCTAATTTTTAACAGCACTGTACAATTGCAACAGAGGCAGAAGTGTTCTAAGGAAGCATAGATAGCTATTTAAAAGATAAGCAGGATGAGTATGGTGACAAACCAGCATTTCAAGAACTAATAACCCACATAGTTGAAAGCCAAAGGGCTAATCCGGGAGAATTTTTTTCTCAACCTAGCAGGTCTTAGCTTATTACATGAACGACGATTGCGCGCTTATTTTTATTGATATACAGAACTAAATTGTTTTTCTTTTGTAATTTGCAGATCTGCAGGCGTACCATCTAGTACGGGAAGTAGTGCCGACAAGCATTACTATACCGATGCTTTGTATATAATAAAGCGAATTCACTGGTAGTTTTAACAAGTAATCATTGTCTGTTGCTACTCCAAGCTCACTGTTAGAACGCGTTACAATGCTCAGATATAGAACTGATGTCAAATGCCACCTTGAAAATCGGATACTGTGAAAGTACTATTGTTCGTGGGGTTCCTTTTTACGTTGACTTTGTGGGTTAACCACGAGATCTGCCTCCAAATGAAAAGAATTTAAATTGTATGACAGGATCATCAAAACCACGAATTGAAGAATCCATGAAGTTCCTATTTTCCCTTTAACCATGAATATTGATACTCAGGAATATAGGTACTTTCACAGTACTTAGGGATTCTGATAATTCAGTTGCTAAGTAACTGTTATTCAATTACCACAAATTACTCCTCTGACCGTGAACCTTTGTTTGCAATCTGAACAGACTATTTTTGTCCGGTATAGTTTGTCCGGGAAGACAAATAAACGCAATGCAATTTCATAATTATTATATTTTAACAAGGTGTTTGCATTTTATATGACAGTATGTTGAAAATATCTACAATGCTAGGTGTCATAGAAAAATATTTTGAGTAAGGAATTGTTTGTCCAGTGCAAATGGCCAGAAATGTATAGCGATGTTAAAAAGAGAGCAGGTTTCAATCCAATGGTTAAAATAATGCTGTTGTGAAAGGGTTTGAGGTGTCTAAGGCTTAACAGGAGATCCTTCAGTTCTCAGAAGATGGATCCTAGACCAGAGATCAGCAGATTGGTTGAGGAGTTATAGGAATTATCAGCCACATCGAACAACATCGTACAGACACTGACGATAGAGAAACACCAGCAACAAACATCGAAGAAAATATTGAATCTCACCGAATCTTACACAAATATACAGTACCAGTATGGGATAAACTTCACAATTTATGGGATATGGGGCAATGAGGCATGGGGAATGACGGATTTGGCAATGGGGAATGGGGATGTGGCAATGAGGAATGGGGAATTGGGCAATGGGGAATGGGGATGGGGCAATGGGGCATGAGGAATGGTGAATGGGGCGATTGGAAATCCGGCATTGGGAATGGGGTAAATGAATAGGGCAATGGGGATTTGGGCGAGGGAATAATTTTGATTGGTCAATCAAACAAATTGTTCTACCTTATTTCGCAAGAAACGTACCTACCATAATTCTATGACAGCAATGAACATATATTTTGTTAAAAAAAAGCTTGTTTTAGAGTAATTTTGAATTATTACAGGTGTCGCAATTGATTGACATTTTTTTTAAATATAAACAGAAGTACATTTGTACAATATTTAATTTATGATAATTATAGATTGAAAATGTTTGCGCTCATACGATTTCTATCATTTTTGAAAATTTGTACTGAAATGATGTCGGAGGCACTCGTATGATTTTAATATTGACAAATTAAACATATTGAGCAACAACAAAACGATCATTTCAATGATTCCCTTTCAATTGGTAGAAATATATCATTCGTCGCAATCTCGAAAAGGATAATAATATTACCAATTTATTTTCAACAGGAATTATAGACCATTATTGAAATTAGAATTGTTCGCATCCTTACAGTCTGCAGAAATATGTCATTTATGAGAATTTGAACTGAAATCAATGTGTCGCAGCCAAAACATATGATGCTTATTTTGACAATTTTAACGTTTTAAGCAATAATATAAGAACAAAGAGGTAATTTCAAGTGTTCGCACTCATTCAATTTGCAAAAAAATATCTCAATTTCAAGAATTTGGTCTGAAAGATATGTATCGCAGCGATCAACATAATAATGATATAGACAATTTTAACATCTTTTACAATAATTTTAGACTAACAGCTATATTAAATGTGTTCGCACACATACACTTTGCAAAAATATGTCATTTTGAAGATTTTTGACTGAAATATGAGTGTCGCAACCACCAACCGGATACTAATATTGCCATTCGTAATATTTTCAACAATAATTTTGGACCATTATTGAAATTAAAACTGTTCGCACTCTTACAATCTGCAGAAATATGTCATTTTTGAGAAATTTGATTGAAATTTAAAGTTCCTCAGCCACATATATGATGTTTACTTTGATAATTTTAGCATTTTAAACAATTATATAAGACCATTAAGAATATTTCAAGTGTTTGCTGTCATTTAATTTGCAAGAAATTTTCAAGAATTTAGTCTGAAATATATGTATAACAACAATGAACAAAAACCTTATCTGGACAATTTTAACATTTTTAAGAATAATTTTAGAAATTAAATTTATTCACAAGTTACACACATATATATAGTTTTAAGAATAGGGTGCATGGTTACTTCTCATGCAGCTCGGAGTGGCGATAATACATGTAAACAATGCAAATATCGCCTGCGAGTTCTGAAATAAATATTGATTGTACAAAAATTTCTGCATCCTAATGCATTACATGTGTTTAATAAAACATTTACTTTACTTTTGGGGGAAAAGGCATTGGACAGCAGGAAGTAAGTCAATACAATGGGGGATATTGCAATGGGGAATAGGGCTATAGGGAATGGGGTATGGAGCAATGGGGAGTAGGGCTATAGGGAAAGGAGCATGGGGCAAATGGGAATGGGGTATGTGGCAATGGGGGATGGGACAATGGGGGATAGGGCTATGGGGGAATGGTTTGTTTGTTTGTTTGTTGGGGTTTAACGTCAGAGCAGCAATATTTCAGCTATATTCAGACAATGAACATGAAATGGATGATAAAATGAACATGAAATGACTAAAAAGAGATGGGACACACGGACAATGGGGTCGACAAATTTTGATTGCCACTGGAAATAGGGAGAGATGGGTAGGATCGGGCAATTTAGCCCCCTGTGGCGGAGCCCTATGGTTCCTACTCCGGGAGAATACCACAGTAGGCTTCTTTAACGTGCGAGGAACGTGGTATCTTTCCAATATGGGGAATGGAGCATGGGGCAAAGGGGAATGGGGTATGTGGCAATGAGGAATGGGGGATGGAGCAATGGGGTATAGGGTAAGTGGGAAGTTTATCCCATACAGGGACTGTACCGCCTTCTTTTTCCAAATGGAAACCAACACCCGACTAGCGCAAACATCAAAGTTCATACAAAGATAATCAATAGAGAGATCAGCAGATTGGTTGAAGAGTTATAGGAACACTGTAAAATTGTCGTAGCACGAGGTCTTAATTTTACATGTACATCATAAAGAAGAATGATGCAAAGTTTAAGGCTGCTTGTATCATCAACAGATGTCTATCTTAGGTTGCCGCTCTACTGTAAGCGATGTTTAATTACCATAATAAGTTGTTAGTTGTATAAACAATATCTGTTCCTATTCCAAGTAGAGATCATCCTTATATTTAAACTCACCAATAGAACTATTATTTTAAGTGTGTCTTCTGATACATAATTTGTATTTTAGTTCAATATAAAATGTATAAGCACGATACTGTAATGGCTAATTGCGTTTAATTTCATTTTTGGCAATGCTCATTTTTAACTTCCAGAAAAAGTCTCTTTATCCATGTTCTTTGTTCACGAAAGAATTTTGCAAAAAAAGTGTTTTTTTGTTTTTGTTTTGTTTTCAAATCTGGTGAAAAAAGTTTTTGTAAGCTGCATATACACGTTTATGTAGGTAGGGCCTAAATATGTGTAACTCGTAACCTACCAACTTATTTCCGTATCCAAATAATGTTTTGCTAAGATCTTTATAATTACGAAGTTAAGAACTAAAAATTCCATGAGATGTGCACTAGCCCGTTTTAATTTTATTCTGGTCAAGAGAATGATATTCTATTTTCAAATAGATATTTCTTGTTTGATCGGTTTTCTGATACAATATGTGTTCTGGAAGTCATCTCACCAAATTAATACTTGACTATTCCTCACATTCCTGTCTGAGTTTTTCCTGAATACAATAAGAGGTTAAAACTTCAATTGAAGGCTCTGGATAAACTTTTGAAAGATTTGATATTGTATTAAAAAGATGTGATTGAGTTTGAATTCCGTACCATATCTAGCGTCAATGCTCGTACTAGACGATCTGATCGAGGATGAAAAAAAGTCTCAAACACAGAGTCTTATGCGATTTTGAATTATCGTCAATTGATATTTTGATAAAATTATGATATTCTAATGTGAAATATGTATTAAAATTGTACAAATAACAAAACTACCAGACTTTGTTTTTGGATACAGGAATTTTGGGGTACACATTTCAGATATTTTAAAAGCAGATAACCGAATAAAACTTTTTTTTAAAGAAAAAAAGCATTTTATAAATCAAAATTCTAGCCTAGCCATTTTGTCATTTTGTTTTGTACTGATTACACATTTAAGACCCTACCATTTATTTACACATTCTGGATCCAGTTTTATGAGAACATATTTATAGATCGTGAATATTTAGAGTTAGATTGAGGAGACAAAACGAAGTGACAGATAGATTTGTTTGTTTGTTTGTTGGGGTTTAACGTCCAAGCAGCAATATTTCAGTTATATTCAGACGATGAACATGAAATTGATGATAGAATGAACATGAAATGATGATGAAATGCAAAAGGGATGGGACACAAGGACAATGGGGTCGACAAATTTTGATTGCCACTAGAAATAGGGAGAGATGGGTAGGGTCGGGCAATTTAGCCTCTTGTGGCGGAGCCCTATGGTTCCTACTGTAGGGTTGTTTAACGTGCGAGGAACGTGGCATCTTTCCCGACACGGTGCACCACTATGGTTTGCGGTCAGGTTTTCCGTATTATAGCCTGACAACCCCAGCATGTAACACGCCAGGGGTACCCCATTCCACCACCTGGGGCACACAACCCAATTGCTCTGTGGGCAGAGCGCCCTAGCCCCCTGCTAAGGTTCTGAGCACTAATAAGTTGCCTTTTACTACAAGCTTAGAGCTGCTGCAGGCTTATTCTTTTAACACCCAGACCTGCACGGGGCGTGACAGATAGAAAAATTAAACATAACCCCCTAACTGACCCTCATGGTTCTGCTGAATATGTTAGTTAGGATAGATGACATACGTACAATTTCGCTTATAAGGCAATATGGATAAGATATTGATAAAGATGTAGGAAATTACATTAAAAAAATACAGAATTTCCTCCAAACATTTTATCAGTTATATCAAGATTTTTTGTGTTCTATTATTTTCCTTACAGTCCTTTCTTTGTTTTTGTTTTTGTTTCTACAATACTAGTTAAATAAACAAAAAAAAAAAACATTTCAGAAGGATATTTTTGACAGAATGTTATAGGCTTTGCAGCATGCGCGATCATGCATTTAATTGGCTCGCATATGCTATCACGGACTGTTTTGATGTACGATGGGCTTTGTATTGTTATATGACTGAGACATACTATAACTAGTAATAATACGTCCTTATTATTCTTTTAACTGGTTACTTTTTTGTACTCATGTACCATCTTGCAAATACACTGATTGATAATATATTCTCGTATACATAAAGTGATAAATACCTGAAATCAAGCCATACATGGAGTTGATAATTAGACATTATAAGTTTCTCCAAAGCATGTTATTCTCTCTTATTGAATATATAGTAATAGTCGTAGAAATCGGAGCAATATGGTTAATGATTATTTTGTTGTATTGTTTGTTTGTGTTATGTTTGCATCGGAACGAACTTCGGAAAGTTGTGTGTAGTAAATTTGTTGCTTGAAATGACACTTAAGGCAAATAAAACACTTACCTTTTAAGACTGCTGGTTGGCTTTTTCCAGTTCCTATGGAGTTTGTAGCAAAACAAGTATATTCCCCTGACATCAATTCTGTTGCATATAGGATTGTTAAAGACGGGTTTTGTAATGTCACTCCGCTGTAACCGACAGAACGAGACGAAATTATGCTTTGTATTCCTTTGTTGTATCTTTGCCAAAATATCATCGTCGGTTTCGGAGTCGATGATACAATTGTACATAGAATAGTTATAGAAATTATAGAAAATCCTATACCTGTGATTAATTGTTCCGATGCCACTTGCACTACTGGAATAGCTAAATTTAGTACAAACGATAACTGTATCATTTCAATTCAATTCATTTGAACTTATAAATCGTTACAGCGTATCCATCTTCACCGTTTTAACTGATTTATCTGGCGTGTCATAATTTGCCTTTCCTCTTTCGTCTACCCTGGACTTGACTTTTTATGAGCAACTCGGCGGGTGTTCTAGAAACGCAGAGGATGCGTAGGCTACCGGTGCACCTGGTCTATGCTACCATATTTTAGTGAAGTCACAGTTGTACATTTACTTTTGTTACTTTGTATGTATTATTTCATTATTTTATGAAATTTGTTGTATGTTTCTGTTTTCCATTTCTGTCCTTTGTCTCTGGATTACATTCTTTTGACTTCCACTAGAATCATGGTTCCTTCGATAACTCTAATTAAAACATCACGTTCTTGATCTTCGTGTACAATTTGAGCAATTATCTAAAGACATACATTTTCGATGTAAAATTTTTCAATTGATTTGTACTATGATACCTAGTACAATCTGCATTGAATATTCTTATTGTAAAACACATACAAAACGCTTGGTATCCTTAAATGTATTTAACAGTATGCTAAATAAGCATTGGTACCTGCGTCAACGACTACCCGAATCGGGCGATGTTCACCCATCCCATCTCTGTTTACAGCAACACAAATATATTCTCCTGTTATATTTTCATTATCAATGAAGGTGCCCTAGTTGTACTGCCATCAGTACCCTTATAACCTTCTGTAATGATATGTTTAAATCCGTTGTAAATTTTGTACCAGTAGACTTCTGTTTGGAATGGTTCTGCATTGACTTCACATGGAAGTAACACTCTTTCTTGTAATCTTGCTTTATGCATTTTTAACATAGCTGTTGCCACTGGTATATCTAAAATAAATAAGAAAAATACCCATCGCACACGTTTTTTGTCGCAAAACAGAAATTATGGAAACAAATACACAATATCTCAAGGATAATCAAATAAAAATTCTTGAAGGAAAGCACAAAAGGAGCAACACATGCCTTAAAGATAGCTACTTAAATGTAAGTTTCTATAAGAATCAGACATGGGAACAATCTGAAACATGCATGTGAAAACGTATTTCACTTCACGGTGATTCCTCGTATTGAAAATACCATTATTTGATCACTGCAATTGTTCTTATTTTTTGTCAATAGAACGTTAGAAAAAAGTGGTTTTGACAGAGAAAACTGTCCAAAAATTGTTCTAATCCATTGCAATATACTGAAGTATTACTCAATTAATCAAAAAAAAAATCAGGAAAAATTTTTTCTGGATTTTGATGATGCAAGCAGTAAAATTACACAAATAAGGTTGGTTTATTCACGCCATGCTTTACCCACGTCCTGCTTCTTACAGATCCTAACACTTATTTCACATATGATGCTAAAATGAATCCACCATAACAAGAATTCACGAAAGTAAAAAAAAAAAAATCATAATCATTAGGAAAAATGACACGTTGAAGTTTCATGGTGCAGATGGATGCACCGTAACGATCCACATAATAAACGAGTTTATGATGACGACCATAAAACTTCTGTAGCAATTTAACCCTGTTCCAGAAGCTTAAATGTAAGAGGTCTAGCTCTAAATACTAAAGCATCGTGTTATACTAAATATAAAAAAAAATGGATTAGTGATTCATGGTGAGAACTGTAACATGATAATGTAAGTTTAGGAGAAGATGCGACAGCCACTTTACCTTCCCTGAACCCCAACAAATTTTGCTAAGACTTAATGGTAGTATATTTTAAGTTTCTAAAAAAACAATTAATATGCAGCGAATTTCGTTTGCATTTAAACATTTAACCATTTTAAGATGTTTTGATGTTTTTACTTCTGGTCTGGTCTTCTCTATTTTTATATTTCTACTATTTCTGGTCTTTCAACACGAAATTCGAAATTCATGAAATGCAAAATATTCAAATAGGTAAATAAAACCTTATTTTACATCAAAGTTTACATTTACTTATATTTTCCACTATTTTGATTTCTGGACTTTTAACTTGTACGCAGTCTTTATTTCTATAGACCCGAGAAACAACGTTATTATTTCTATACTACACCACTTTCTTTTTTCAGTGAAAGATGTTGATTTTGTCCTTAACACTCAGATGATAGCCATAAATTGATGTTGTATCATAATACATTTAACTTTAACACTCATTACCTACGATCACAGATTAAAGAGTAATCGAGGGAACCAAGGTTATAGGTTAATCAAAAGAATGTAATCCAGAGACAAACGTACACAACAAAGAACATGAAGTAACTAAAGTCATACATAAAAAAGTAACAAAAGCAAATGAGCAACTCGGACTCCACTAAAAAACTGGGAGCATGGACCAGGTGCACCGGTAGGGTAAGCGTCCTCTGCTTTTCTAGAAACACCCGCCGAGTTGCTCATAAAAAAGTCCGGGGTAGACAAACGAGGAAAGTAAAACTATGACCCGTTGAATAAATCAGTGTTCATGGTGCAGATGGATACACCATAACGAACAAGGAGTTCATGATGACGACCATACAACTTCTGTAGTGATGACTTCAATCTTGTAGCAACATAATCCTGTTCCAGAAGCCTATTTGTTAGAGTTCTAGCGCGATACAAAAAAGTCTGCGTAGTTTCGGCAAGCTCTGGCATAACGGATCAGTTGTGATATGAACACTCCATATGCAGGTGCTGAAGGGATGTTGCCGTAGATGAAAGGAAAGTTGACAATTATGAATGAAAAGTCATCACGTTTGTCGTAAGGTTTGGTCAATAGTTTTCCTTTACCATCATTTCTAAGTGTAGGTCAAGATATGAGGCTGACTTCACAGTGTCTGTTGTATCCGTTATCTCAAGTTTTTTTGGGGTAGATGCGATGTATCAAATTCCCGAAATTAGGATTGTTTAAAGATAATACGTTATCTTTATAGCGGAATCTGAAATGAAAGGATCTAGCTAAACGCTATTCATTCTTTCGGATCAGATCAGCTATAAAGTTAGCCTCATAAGAATGAAGGAAAAGGTCAGCAATAAAGGAGCAATAAATTTGTTCCCATTGGAATGCCGACCGTTTGTTGAAAAAACACGTCCACCACACTGGACAAATAAGTTGTCGATTAAAAATTCTAGCATTTTGTAAACATCCTCTTCCTCTGTATATCTTGAAGATGATTTGGAATTATTTTTTACAAAGTGAGGGATATCTACCAAGAACTATATATTTGCATCTAGATGTACCATCTTTTTTGGAAAAACAACGATGTATACTGTTTTTTAAGTCGGGATTTTAACTGAGTATGGGGGAATAGAAGCATACAGTGTTGAAAAATCATAGGTTTTAATGCTATTATATTCAGATAATAGTCTTGAACTGATTGTCTCCAAAAGATCTTTCGAATTTTCCAGGATCCACATTGAATTAATACCACTACGGGAGTAACAAGTATTGTGGTAGGACTGTAGACCCTCTTTGACAGTTGTGAGTATAGAAGTTAAAAGTTTTGAAAGAGGTTTGGTGGTAAATTTTTCAGATGCAGTAAAGCATTCACGCAAATAATTTATCGGAATTAAATCATATTTTTTTCTGAAAACTTAGAAGTATATAACCCTAAGCGTGTTGTTCTATACATAACAGATTTAAAGCCTTGAAATAACCTACCTAAGAAGGTAATGCAGATCAAATATGGCTTATAAAACAGTTATTTGATTTTTTTATGTACAAGCACTTAGAAAAACTTATCAAAATAGGCATCATTGTTATAATGTCTTATCTTAATATCTACATTTGCTTTGGGTTTATTTTAAAACATTTTCTTCTTTTGAAAATTGCATCTGGTTTTTAGCCTTTTTGATAAGCGCATGTATAATTACCTGTAACTAATAATAGGATATTACTAGGAGCCACAGTTGGCATTTTTTTTTTCTCATTTTTTAAATACACATCTTTCAATAAATAATAACATTTATAAAAAAAATACTGACCCTCCCTCCTTTAGGAACTATTTTCCCATTTTATATTTACTTGTATAAAGATAGCAGGATAATTTTTTTTTCAATTTGAAAAGATTTTCAACTAATCTTATATCCATTATATACGGTTTATTTACCTCCAATGACTGTTATATTGGTAAAAGTGCTAAATCCTAAACCAACAATATTTTTTGCAATGCACTGATATTGACCTGCGTCTGTGGTGGTTGCGAAGAGCATATGGAGAGAAGGTTTTACGGATTTAATGACACTCCGGATGAATGCTGTGTTAATCGTGATACTCTTCCATTTGACAGCTTTTGTCAGTACACATCAAAATGGTTTGGCAAAGAATCGACTGAACAATGTAGAATAAATGCATTTCCAAATTTTACTTCAGCGGAAACGATTCCAACAGTAACTTTTGGCACATCTTAAATGAACATAAAACATTTGTTTCAAATACATTGTCATGTTTACAAATTTGCTTATTGCATTATTCATAAAACAAACGTGTAAGTAGATTTTTCTGCTCTATAATTGATTTATAAAGTTGTTTACACTAATGCAATGATAATGCCAGGAACTTCATGACAAAAAACTGTGTTCCGAAATTATAATCTAAGAGTTCAGAGAATCATATACGAGGTAAACGCACAAAACAAATGTCATAGAAACAACAATTTTTAGACGCATTATATTCATAATAATAATACAATGAATAATATTGATTTGTTGTGGCATTTATCGTTAATTTGATCCTCTATCCTACATAACAACACATAGATGAACTGTCGCGTACAACCATACATCGTGTACTAAGTAACGGTCCTATATTAATCCTACGAGGAAAAATGACCCGGCCAGAGAAACCTATATGTCATATAGCCTAGCACTAGGGCGCTGGACTCAGTGTTGGCGGTGATGCCATAGATGTCACAGAGGTACGAGTTCGATTCCTGCAGAGGAACAACAACAAATTTGCTTCGTAAAATGGACAGTTCTAACATATATATAATGTTACCTCCAATTATTTCTTACTGGGGAATGCTACTCTTCCTTGTCCCAATGTCATTTGTGGCATAGCAGGTATAGTTTCCACCATTTGCCTTTGTGGCGTATGTCAGAATTAATGACGGACGTTCACCCAAGACACCTTCCGTCCCGAATGAACCATAGTTAATTATTTGACTTAACTCATCGTTTGAATGTATCCAGTACACTCTTGAAACTGGTGGAGTGGAATCGATCTCGCATTCAATAGTGACGCTTTTTCCATATGTGACGGATGTATAAGTAAATGGTGCTCTTATATATGGAATATCTAAAGAAAACATATCAAATCCATTAATATGCTTACATCAGCCCTATTACTGACAAAATATTTCATTATAATTTGACACAAAAACTATTCCCCAATTCATAGATGTCGGATCAATACACAATTAATCTTCGACCTTAGAAGAACTAAGCCTGAATTCAGTCTGACAGGACCTGGCGCAACTACCTAAGATTCCTGTATATAAATCAGTCGAAATGACAGAATAGTTCATTAAGAATCAACTGTCATGCATACTTCAATAGGCGTATGTTCGTAATAAGAAACGAGACATCTATGTGACCTTGATAATTACCTAAATTCATACATCTGTTAAATGTTTCTGATGTGCCATAGAGTTGGGCCTTCCTGGATTTAAGTAATACAATTCATGGACACAGGCGCACTTGGAAAATTATAGTTTAAACTTATATTTATAAGAGAACTACGCTGTTGGCAGTCAAAACCCCTAATTTAAATAGGATTCGGGAATAGGACCTATGATATCATCGAATTTATAAAAAGTGACAATCTGTTGATATGCATCTGAAGCGTATAGTTTAGTCCATTTACGGGTTAGACTTGTCTACAATTATGTTATTTGTCAAATTTCTAATATGGTACCATATTCAAATTCAAATAATTCATTGATAATTGATTTGAAAACAAACCAAAAAAGAATAAATAAATAAACAATAAAAAATAAAACAAATATGCAAAAACTATAATAATCGATTATGGAACTTGTAATTTGTATTTATGCATTTATAATAATTACAAAGGTGTCTTACCACCAATTACTGTAACTTAAACCCTTTAACTACTGCCTAGGCCAAAGTTATTTTCTGCCAGGCATGTGTATATTCCGTTTTCCGAGAGAGTAGCTGATTTGATGGTAAGGGATGGATCCAGTATTGAACTTCCGGAAATACATTCCATCTGAGACGTTAATTTACTTATCACACCACTGTTATTTTTTAACCAATATACTTCATTCGCTGGGAATAATTCCGATGTGAACATGCTACATTTTATTACTATTTTTCCCATATATCGATGCGTTGACTTGCGACGTAGGTATTTAATATTAGGGCTCGCTCATCTGTAACGACAATTTCCTGTTAAGCTTCATATTAACTGAAATTAACATTTGAAACAAAATTCAAATGATGGGATTCATAGATTCTGCCTCAGAAACGAGTATTACAAATAATTTCTCCACTCGAAATAAAGATTTTTGGCAAGTAACCTGATGCGATACAAGAATGTTAAACATAGTTTAAAGCAAAAATATGCGAAAGGCCTAGGGAGTTGGCTTTTTCAATGTCAATGAGACCTTGGGAAATATGAAATGGCACAGGAATTAATTCATCGCTAAGTTGTTAAAAACACGTTCATCTAAAACCACAGACTTATAATGCGAGGAAATCACATTTCAGCTAAATTGAATAAATGGTAATTAGACGTTATGCTAAAAATCAAATAGCATTTCAGGCGGCAACGAAATAAATATTTCCTTCGTGCTTTAAGTAAACATTCTAATAAAAATGGGTTGAATGTCAAGTGACAATTGTTGAAATTTGAAAATGCATTATTACACAATATGCAATTGTTCTTTATAGGGTGATATTACGAAAATAAACGTACGCATTGCATGTATTACCTCCGGTAACGTTGAGAAAGTTTGGGTAGCTGCAAGATGATCTGACATCATTGAAAGCACAACAAATGAAAGAGCCCGTGTCATTCAATTTTGCTTTCAATATTGTCAATGGGGGACTTTCAACTGATCCCCCGGATGTGCGGTCAGTCAAACTTAGTTCTTCCAACGAAGAATTATCCTTATTCCACCAAACGTGTTTAATCCATGGGAAGGCAGTAACAATGCATTGCAAGGTAATTCGATGACCTATGTCCACTTGGTAGGCTGTATTTGTGCTTATAACTGTTGGTAAATCTATAAAGGCAAGGACTAAATAATAAAACTCTTAGTTGGAAGGTACAACTCTATATTTTCAGATTTGATGAGAAAGAAGGTATTGACCTTACATGCTCTTACATGATAATCACAGTTATATTTAAAAACAGTCGACAATATTAGTTTTTCAGATTCTTTTGGTGAGAATAAAAATGATACATACTACATGCTAATGATAAATTATACTTACTGAAGCATAACAAATTGTTAATTGCACTAAATGGAGGATTTAGTTTTAGTTCCAAGTTAAAAAAAATAAAAACTACAGCTACCAAGACCTTTTCCAAACAGAATAGACGTTTAAATGACTTGCACTTGCAATTTGATTTTTGATATTTCCCATAGACAACAAACATCAAATAGTTGGTAAAAACTTGCCTCCTGTAACATTAATGGTAATACCGTTGCTGCATGATGATCCAGCAACGTTGGCTGCACAGCAGATATACTGTCCAGAGTCATCAAAGTTAGCATTTCCAATGTCGTATGTTAGAATAGATGGCCCAGTCTTAGTAAGATTGAAACCATTTTTCATCTACCATGAATACGTTATGTTAGGCAAGGAGTCGACATTGCATTTGATTACATATGTTTCACCAAAGGTTATGTTTCTAAATGATAACTCAATATTTAATACAGGTTTCCCTTAAACAAAAAAACATGTTTTTTTTATAAATGTACTCGAGAAGTAGATGAAATACTTGTAAAATTATTAAATCTCTTAACTAAATCATATAGGTTGATTTGTAACTTTTGAATCAGTTCCAATTTAAAATAAAAAAAAAATTGAATGTATGATTTATATCGGTTTACTTAACATTTTTTCCCGCATTTTTCAGCCATTGCTTGTTGTCAACTCATTTGTATGTAAGTTCAGATTGAAATCATTTACCTCCAACAACTGTAAGATTGACTAGTTTATTTTCTTTACTTTTCTCTACTTTAATATTTCTCCATTGCCATAATGCGCTACAGGTGTACATCCCAGTATTTTCTGTTCTTGTTGTTGGAAAAAGAAGAGATTGGCCAATGCCGTCCATGTTCCCTTTCTCAATGAAAGGAGTAGTTATGGTAGTATTCTTTTCATAAGCATACATTAAAGACGAAATCATGATAGCATTATTTCAGTCTAATTGGATTTTAACCTTAAGAAGGTATACTAGTAACCTTAATGGGGAACAAAAATACATACGTATAGTAAAATCCTGGTCCTAATGCAGAATAACGATCTTACTAGTTTCGTATCTCTAACCAGGGACTATATAAAGTCGTTCCTTTAAGAACACAATGTGATAGGATTCAGGATTTATAAAGTTAGGAAAGTAAATAAATCCTTGTTAATTCAATACTGTATATGGCATGATTATTCTTGAAATATGCCACTATTCAACTTCGTCCTCTTACTGGCCACATCTGCATCATATCAACAATAAAAAACCAATTTATACAATATCAACTTGAACTTGACGCTACTTTTCAAACACGAGCAAAATACATGGTAAAAAGAAATACAGACCCGTTCTTTTCCAGGAAATAGAAGTAACAGATTACTTCCAGAACGCTAATAACTATTTCAGTGAACGATAAATACAATTGCAATATGTACTTAGATACTGGACTTCTTAAATATGACCTTTTCCATTATTTGAAACTACTTACTTGACACAACTAAGTATGTCGCAGCACTACACGAATCTCCGATTTCATTTCTAGCACAACATTGGTATGAACCAGTGTGATTCACGTCTGCTTCGTCAATGTAGAGAAAATATGTTGTATGTTCTGTGTTATCTAATTGATTTACATGTTGAAAAGAATTTACAAAGTAGGGTCTGTCCCACCAAACATCTTGCACTTTAATCAGGGAACTAACAGTGCAATTGAAGGTGATTTCTTCTCCCACTTCCGCTGTGAAATTTCTTTGCCCCATGTCAACAACAGGAGGAGCTAAAAAGAAAAACATATGACACTGAATGATTGATAGTTGATTTAAAGTCCAAAACTGTAAAGGTGCTAATTGCAATTCAAGTTCTTACAACAAAGTCGGTATAATTTCCGAAGTCAAACTTAAATCCAATGTAAACGCGTCCCGAGAAAGCTATTGTATTATTTAATTTGTTTGTCAGGGTCGCCCTTAAATTAAATCATCATTAAACCGCTTTAATTTGTTCAAACATGAATTTTAGTTTCGCGTTAATTTTTTTATATCTTGTTTTTACATTCCTTATATCACACTGTATTCACATTAATAGATAGGCGCTTAATTCTGTTGATTGAATCGATATTTTTAATTACAGTTGTGGGGATATAAATTATATGAGACAACACAATCAATGTCAAACTATTCTAAATGGTATAACATACACAATGGTAGCAAGAAGTTACACTCGAAAACGAAGATATTACTTGTTATGAGCATAAAATGTAAGATAAGATTTTAAAAGAATTATTTATATACAACTCATTTATATAATGAGTTCTTTAAACATTGATATTAAGAACTTAATTAGTTACATGAATTTATACTCAAAAGAATCGCAAAATAACACTATTATTGTCCTTAAAGCTAGTTGTATTTCATTACGACCAGAAACGTTCAGATTTCTTGGTGTCGTGTTTTTGGGAGGAGAAATGACACAAGACAGATTTCATATATTCATATATATATATATGTGTGTGTACTTAAACGAATATGTACACGAAGTTGTGCATGTGTGTATGTCTTTTTTAATTGATCTTGTTTTATACGTTTATTTTTACGTTTTTATTTATTTAATTTTTTTTGGAATTAATTACTAATAATAACAAAGAAACAATACCTCCTAGTATCTCCAAGCTTATTTGTTGACTCAACGAAAATGATTCAGTCGTATCCTGTTCTTCCCTCATTTTTTTCCAATTAATTCCGCATATGTACATTCAACTGTCTTTGAATGTCGGCCGTAAGATAGTCATACTTGGGTCGAGTCTGTCAATACCCTTTGTGCCCGGATGGCCACTATATAAAGTTTGATTCTTCCCACTGATTGTTTTAATCCAGAACGCATAATTAACAAAACTGTCAACCTCAACGTTTTCAATTGTACAGTTTAGAGTTATAGGTTCTCCAAAAATCGTTGTAAAGTTCCGGTTATCCACGGTCACGTTTATACTAACTAAAATGTTTGAAAAATATTATATATTTTGTTCAATTGTGTGGATTGTAACTTGGGTAAATTGTATTGTTATCTAAACAATGGACGTATTTGGTATCTACCTATTCATATCACTTGCTGTATTCAACCTCGGTGATATAAACAATTTAAATTCATTTCCAAAAAAGTATTTTTTGATACTAAATAATTTAACCAATCTTGTATAGAAAATATTTTCCAGTTGTTTTTCTCTCAAAAAGTGGGAAAATTCAATTGAAAATCAATCATTGATAAAATACATTAAATAAAGTATTGGATACAGATAAAAAATGAAATGCCACGTTAATTCTTACCAATTTGTTTGACCTTGAAAATCAGAATCACAAAAAAATATTGCACTTCTTATCATCCTTTCTGATATGGATAAGCAACAGTTCATAGGACTTCAACACAAGGGCCTTACTGTCGGCTAATTGCTAGTTCAATTTTTGCTTATATAAGCGCTTTACTATTCAAAGGGCAAAGTCATGGAGAAAATCAAAATACAATTTTGTTATTTAAACCATAACTTCGTATCCAGAAAAGTAATTCCGTCAGGTTGTTACACGTGTATTTGCTGTTTTAGTAAATTAATGTTTGTTTTGGTAGTTTATTAGTATGTTTTGTATGTGAATTTGTATCAAAATATAGGTTTGAAAATACAATACTAAACAGTGAAATAATGCATACATATATATTATTAATAAGTAAACATGTTTATATAACTTCAACAAAAGCTTCTAGTTTGGATTTGTATCTTTGCCTGCACGCCAATAGGTAATATATTTTCAAAGCTATTCAAGTTTATTGGGGATTATATTCCTTCGCATTTTCTGAAGGCCGTATTGTATGAAAAAATATGAAACAGAAACTTATTTTACGCAACGCTGAAAACTGATGGAAAGTATTTTTTTAAAAATCGTGTGACTTTTTGATCACTTTTTTATTTATATTAGAAAACCAAAATGTTGTCTAAAGAAATTTCTCTTTAAAAGAAACAATTGTGAAACTAGGGTAAACAAATTTCGAGAGAACTTCTCTATTAAAGATGCATTATTTAAAATTGTGTACATGCAAGGTATAGACATTTTTTTTTGTCCGAATGAAAATTTCCACAGCAAAGATTACTGAAGTATTTTAGTAAAGATTTTGCAGAATGTGAACATATCTATCTCTCCTGCAAAACAAAGGAATACTTGAAATATGAGAATGAATGGATGTATATTTTGCCACTCGCTTAAGATAGGAGCGTTATTCTGATGTATATTTTGCCACTCGCTTAAGATAGGAGCGTTATTCTTATTTCAGTATATGTCCTTTCCTTCTGATAAGTCTTCACTTATGTACGATTGAAGCAAAAATATATATTGTTAGAAATATTCGATAGCCTGAACATTCATTCATTGGTTACGTTTATAACTGAAATACCCTCCATATAAGCATCGGCCATTAATACTAGCTTGAAGATAGTATAGGGGGAAATATGCAGAATTTGGAAAATGTTTTCAGAATAAAACATGAATTTATGTTTGGAAAAAAACAAAGTATGTCATGAGATGTTTCTCTCCCTCTTTATACTTTGGCATGTACAATGTTCAAAAATGTGATGTGTTAACATTCCTTCCATTGTAAATTATAGCCATACCACTCAAGTGAAAGAGTAATCAAGGGAACCAAGATTCTAGCGGAAATCAAAAGAATTTAATCCTGGGATAAAGACCAGACATGGAAGACAGACAATCAGAGCAAAGAACATGAAATAACTAAATAATACATAAAAAGTACCAAAAAGTAATTGTACAACTCGGACTCCATTAATAATTGGGAGCATGGACCAGGTGCACCGGTAGGATACGCGTCCTTTTCTTTTCTAAACCATCCACCGAGCTGCTCAATAAAAAGTCAAGTCCAGTGTAGACGAACGAGAAAAGGAAAACTGTGACACGTTGAACAAATCAGTTTTCAATGCAGAAGGATACACTGTAACGATACACGAAAAGTATGTTCGAATAAAGGATGTCAATATTTGTTTAAATAGCGGATGTTATTTTTATTTATGTCTATATTGGATTTATTTTGTGTGATTTTACTCTAAATTTGTTTTATTTATAAATTTTTATGACTTGTTTTAGCAAAAACGAACCATTCGATTAACCATTATTGCCATCATGTGACAAATAAAATCCATAATATAAAAACACATGATAACACATGTCTGAAACAAACTTTAAGAAGAAAAACAAAAACAGATCTTGTTGTTGAGTTGTTTGTTGACTTACTTTTAAAACGGTCTGTAAGAGTTATAATAGTTACAATTCAAATAGAGATAGAAATTATTTTAGAAGTATAATTACTATTTCGAAAATCCAAGTGCATTTACATGTCCTATAAATAATGTTACAAGTATATTTCTATTTCAAAATCTTAACGTATTTAAAATACAATAACGATGATATCATAATTTCTGTTTCAAACTACTTGACATAATTTTATAATGTGTCAAAGTGGGTGAATGCATCATCATACATTGAACAAAAACATTTTTGTGCGTGTTTAAAAGTCAATAACAAAGTGAGCTGGTTGGGTTATGAGTACGTTATCAAGTATTCATCTTATGTTAATCACATCAAATAGTTTGCTTCTCCATGTACGAACATTATTATGAAGTAGAACCACTTCTTAACCAATTTAAAGGAAGGAAGTAGAGAGGTGTAACGTTACTAACTATGACAAGTTGTTATGATATATTGCTATAGGCCTGTCTTCTGAAATAAGTATTTTATTTTGGATTATAAGAGATGAATCTTGTGATAGTCACAGGTTTACTTTGGGTAAGTTTATTTATATTTCTGCTTTTAACATACTATTTTCATTTTACTATCATGCATGTAAATAGACATCGTTGTATTTTGGTGTATTATAGGTAGCAACAACAAAATAAAATATTTCAACTAAAAAGACATGCATGCTTATAGGTTCTTCAAGGTCTTTTCACCTAAACTAGTTAGAAATAAACGTTGTTATGTATCAATCAAAAGCATTAATTGCTGACGAAATTTAAATGCTCTACATTGTTTTGTCAAAATGTTTAATCTCAACGATATCCATGTTTTTTCTAATTAACTCTAACACAGATTCTTTTAACGCAAAGTAAATAAAAAAAAACAACCACTTTTTTCTGTGCACACGTATATCTGTTGCATTTTATGCTTTGAATCGGATTTTGATTCATGTTTAAACAAAAAACGTACATGAAAATAAAAGCATATCATCTACTGTTGAGGTCACTAAGCTGTATAACATATATTGATTACATTGTTTCTTTTAGATTGTAAGTAATGTAGGTAAGTCTGCTGGCGTAAGTATGTAAGTGTAAGAGTAAAAAATATCTCTCTCTCCCTCTTTCATTCTCTTTCTCTCTCTTGTGAAGTTATTTTAACTTGTTTTCAAATATTTTATGATTTTCGCTCTCAACTTTATACTATTTAAATCTTCTTTAAATGTACACATACATGTGGTATGCTTTTGGTAGATTGATATGTCTCCGCTTTTAACACACATTTTTTCGAAAGAAGTGCTTTTCACACATGACAAAAGTGTAAAGAAAAAAAACATATTAACTTATAAGTACTTCAATTCTAACTTTTAGACTGTCATGGTGCAGGTCCACCGGGTTCTTCTCAACGTAAGTATAGTTTAAATCATGGTTTCCTCTTTATGATAAACAGTATAACGAAAGACGTATTTTGCAGTTTTTCTCTCTGGAAAATAAAAGACATTTAACATTCAATGCTTCACACATAAACAAAAAGTTGTGTTGTTCAGAAAAGACTTTTATGCACAAAAATTCTGCAACATAAAACAAATTACCACAAGTGTTATATGAATAAGTCCCAATTTAGGTCTTTTGACGTTTAGTATATATTTGTCACTTAAAAGAAGGCTGACCATATTTATTAGTTTTCTAATGAAAATGAAATAATGTTATTGTTAATGGCGTTTTTACAAAAGGCTTTCTTCACTAGGGGTCACGATATGTTTGTTTGTGATTTTGGGTTTTTATTCATTGAGTTATCATCCCCAAATACCTTTTAAAGTGTCATTAATGCGTCAATGATAACTTATTAAAATGCACTATTCCACAAAAAGTTGTATTGACCTCAACATGAAATATTATTCCCGCATTGTATTTCCTATTTGTTTTGTTTGCAATTGCACATAAATAGCATTATTATGTGTATAAATAATTAAATAATTTGTTACAGGCCGTCCGTCTCCGAACGGACCACCGGGTAGTATAGGAGGTCCTGGACAACAGCTGGTGTTTCCACCTAATCCTGGTAATTATTCTCATTTTAAACAGGTTATCAATTTAATCGTCTATTCATACTTAAAATGTGTTACGCTGTTAAAATAAACTATTCAATATCAGTGATCATTTTCAAAAGACATTATGAATATATTAGAGTCGAAACAAAGCAGTATCAATATTATTATTTATTTATTATAATTTTTTTGCAGTCCAATTAGCACGTTAATTGAAATGTAATCCCAAGTTTTATCATAATTCATGGTAATAATGCCGATATTATGTTTTAAAAAAGTGTTATTTACTTATAGTTCGTGTTAATCTTAATGCATATTTACTGTTACAGATTTTGGAAATATCATGCAGGGTAAGGTTATTTGTTACTGTCATAACGTCGAATGACAAAAAAATTCTAACTTAAACAGATTTTTTTTGGTGATAAATAAATATCGACAATATATCTGTATTGTGGACTTGGTTGACCCTGAAATCATTTTCATCTCTCCTGTTCTTTGTTATATGACGATGACTTAATCATACTGTTAAGTTAAGCATTTGTATATAATTTGTTAAATGTACTTAAGAACCCACTTGACAAAAGGTGATGTTTTTGTAATTTGTTTTCTAAATGCCCTTATAAATGGATATATTATAGAACAAAATTTAAAAAGAAAAGGTATTGGGTATCAAAATAATTTTATTGCATGAAAGACTGCTAAAATCTTACAATAAATGCAAAGATAAAACTTCAAGGTCATTGTGCAAAATTCCGATGCGATTGTAATCGTGGCAAAGTGTTCATACTGGTCACTTTCAGAACGGAATATTTTTTTCTGAAATAATATTATAAAGGTATGTCATGTTTTATCAACTATTGCAAATGCAATACAATGCCGAGTTATTACAAGATTAAAGTCATCAATAACAAATGTTTAATGGTCTTTAATCAACTCAAATCGCTATGGTGTACTGTATCCATCTGCACCATGTGAACCATCTTTTTTTCTATATTTTTCTTCTTTTCTCTACCCCAGACGTGATATTGTAAGTGTTCGTGCAATTCAGCTGGTGTTTCTACAAGCATAATATCTGGACCACGCTCCGGGTGGCTCATTCAGTTTTCCTGTGAGTTTAATTTTGTTTTTTTTTTATTTCTTGTTTTGTTTTTGTTTGTTTTCCTTTGATTTTGCTTTTTGTTTGTTTTCATATTTGTGTTGAATGTGTCTACTTCTAGATCTAAATGTTGTCCCTGGAGTAGGTTGAATGATATTTATAGAAGTTACGGCCTTTGAACTCAGAAAATTTCAGTGAATTTTAAAGTTTCCACACTTTTTTTGTAACGCTTTTACCAATTGATTTTATCTTTTGTATGCAGTCTTACTATGAGAAGTTACAGTTTAAGTTCGACTCTGATTATGGTTGAATAATTTTTACAGAAGTTATGGGCTTTGGATAATTTCAGTGAATTCAAAGTTTGAAATGTACCTTTTTACGCCGGGACACTGGAGCGCTGTTCTTTTATTTGTTCCTAAGTAAACATTAAGTTAATAACTTGACATTCCTTAGCAAATGATATTGTTTATAAGTCCATGTTCTATTTGCAATTTCATATTCAAACTTTCTACCCGAAGTATTCCATTTTTGAAAGACGAAATTCCCATACCATACTATACTTATACCCCATAACACGTTGCCTATACATCATACTGTATTTTCCAGTTTATACCCAATTACACATCTGTTCATTTCTTATTAACCCATTGGATCAGAAATATACATCATTTAGCTACTTCATGTTCAGATAGTGCATGTATCGCATCTAATGGGGCTCAAAATGTTTACATCTTGCGAGAAGGAGAAGGGTCATTAAGGGCCATTTTTGTCAATATTAGAAGTAAATGATTTTATGGTTTTCTCTTTATTGAAACTTGTTTATTACTATAATAACCATTTTTTATCATTCAAAGCATTTTTTTCATTTTTGGACCAAAATTAGCAAAAAACAAAACAAATCAAGGATTTCTGAATTTTTTTTTATAAATAATTCAGTTTTCATCGTACGAACCTAATAATTAATGAAATGTTAAAAAGCAATGTTAGTCATACTTTGAACTAAAACAAAATACTGAAAAGAGCATTATGATATCCATTTTTGGGTAAAAACATGAAAAAAAAACCAAGAAAAATGGTGATT
Organism: Perna viridis; assembly: GCA_037379345.1. Classification (NCBI taxonomy): domain Eukaryota; kingdom Metazoa; phylum Mollusca; class Bivalvia; order Mytilida; family Mytilidae; genus Perna; species Perna viridis. The sequence goes on along the minus strand of CM074519.1, from coordinate 25,956,717 downwards.
TTGGGAATTTCGAAATAACAATTAATAGATAATAATAGGTTTGGTTGAAATGATGGATTTATTGCATAATGCTGTACTTCATAATTTTGAGAAAAGAAATAAAATCAAATATATTTATTTTAGCTATTTTTGGTAAAAAAAAACATGAAAAATACAACAAAAATGAAGATTTTTGGGAAATTTTAATAAAAACTCCTGGTTACTTAAAATGATTGTAACCACATATCAGAATTTAAATTCATAATGCATTTTACATTTAAATGATAGGAAATATACCCAGTATGCATAATAAAGTCTTTCTGGGGCAAAAAATAATAAAAAGTTCAATATATACAAAAAAATAATGCTTTATAGAAAATTCTTTAGAATAACATGGAAAATACAGCCAAAAAGAGATATCCAAAGGGTTAGAATGTCATAGGACATTACAAGCTTCATCATAAAAATTCACAAGGGGGAGGGGGGGGGGGGCAATTATGACTTAAAGAATTATGATTTGTTGACTTTGTGCACATGCTAATTTCTGCGCCCGCCTATATTAAGGCATGCGTATTTCACAGCTTGTGAGCTATGCCATAACTCGCAAAAACTACAGACTTTATTTATTATGACAAATTGCTTTTATACAACAAGGGAAAACAAAATAAAATAATTATATGGTTCTTGTTTCCCTACTCTACCTATTTTTGAGGGTGAAACCTTATTTGTTATAGCATTTTTCCACAAGCACCCTTAAAGTCAAAGCATTGAATTTCAACACAAAAATATCTATGTGCAACAGTGCACACTCTGGTAATGTTTCGCTTAAGTTTGTTTGAATAGGAAACAAGTGATGGGTGTCCATAAAATGCTTTTTAATCCATTTTTATTAGCTGAATGGGTCTTTGGTAGAAACCTCAAGTAATAGTTACTGCCAGTAACCTACTGGGCCTGCCAGGTTGAAATTTTATATCACATGCTTTCTAAACATGTTTATCAATGAATTCTGCGATCGTTCAAAGAGCGATAATTCGAGTGATCCGCGTTTACAACATGTAAGTAATCGTACACAGTAAGATCAGACATTCATCTCCTTGGATATAACGGTTTGCCATCACGAATTACAGCGTTTTGTTTTAATAAAAATTGGGCGTATGGAGGTCCTTAATGACCCTCCTCCTTTGGCTTTCTACGGTTGCACTGGAACACAGAAAGAATTATTTTGACTGGGATATCACATGTTTTTTCTTAGTTACATGGACATAAAAGGGAATACTGTATGAAAATGAGTAATCAAGGAAACCAGGATTCTATGGGAATCTATACTGTAAATCAAGGGACAAAGACCAGACATGGAAGACAGAAAAACATAACAAAAAAAAAACATTAAGTATCCAAAACAATACACCAAGTAGCAAATGAAAATATGCAACTCAGTCTCCACCAAAAACCGGGTGCACGGACCAGGTGCACAGGTAAGATAAGCGTCTTCTTCCTTTCTCGAAACACCCGCTGAGCTGATAAAAAAAAGTCGATGTAGACGAAAGAGGAAGTGTTGTGATATGAAAAATCCATACGCATGTTCTTAAAGGATGTTGCCAAGGATGAAAGGAAATGTAATGGCATTTTGCGTATAGTGTGATCAATAGTTTTCCTTTACCGTCGATCTCTTAGTGTAATTGATTAGGTTATGTCTAGTACATAGCCACTTTATTTTTATCAAAGTGTACATTTCAAAGCTTTACCGCGATAAAACTGATAGAACTTGAAGATGTTCTGTTGGTAATACGTGTCATTTCTGAAGGGGGAAATATCATTAATATATCTCAAATGTTTTTCTTTTCAATTTTAACAGTTGACGATCTGCCAGAAGCAAATAAAAAGCACATTTGTAAGTATAATATAATGCTGCTGTAACAAAAAACAATTTTTTGATATACAATTTATATACTTTACATATACAGGAATATAAATAAAAAAAATAAATGTTGTATTTTATTTGCAATAAATAATTTTACCGCGAGTTCTGAAGAAAATTATTTGAAGGGTTATCAAGGAACCAATATTCTGGTTGAAATTAAAATAATGTAATCCAGGGACAAAGAATGGACATGGAAAACAGACAATCACAACAAAGCAACAAAGAATATAAAGTAAATAAAATAATACATACAAAGTAACAAAATAAAAGGAGCATGGGCCAGGTGCACCAGTAGGGTATGGTTTATTTTTCATCTTTTAAATATTGAAGTATTTTTGTCTGCTTTTTAGATGTGCAATGCAGCAGCAAGTTTTTATTCCATTGAGCATAACATGTTGCACATATATGATTTAACATGTTTGTGTTTGATAAATTGTTAGGCAATTGTTTTAATGTCTTTGTAACTCTACTTGTCAGTTTCCGATCCAAGAGGACCACTTGGTGTCATAAGTAAGTGCTAACTTTGCATTTATCATTTTCATAAAATTAAAGTCGTGTTATTATCACAAGGTGATTAAGACTAAAGAGCTTTCGATGAAAATGGTAAATATATTAATCTGCATCTTACTACACAATACTATAATAGTACATCTTGTTTTCAAGTTCTTGTTTCGTCTGAAAAGTGTTACTTTTATAGCAACAAGTCGATTGTTGCTTATATAAGTGTCATATTTTTTTTCCAAAAACTCGTATTAATACATTTTTCTAATTTGACATCAGATCAGTATGGCGAGTACATTCCATTAAGAGATAGGCAAGGAGAACTCAGATCTAAAGATACCCCACAGGTCAGTCTACTGCTTTTAATATCAATATTCTAAAACTGTCTACTTACCAAACATTAATCTTTTGAACCTCTAATGGAAATATGCATTGCTTTAAAAATGATTATATTGACCTTCAGTTGAAAGTGTTTGTCACTTACCAATAAAACAAACGAAAACAAATAATAAAAATAACAAAAAAAAAACAAAAAAAAAAAACACAAAACATTGGTTTATTTACTTATTATATTTAGGGTACAGTTTTGAAGATTTATTTTCATTTCTATTCTATTGTAGAACCCGCGTGACCATGTAGAAGAAACAGATTGGCACAGAGTGGATATCCAACCAAACCAAAACAGAGTAAGTGTTTTCATTTTGGATTCATTTATTAGTTATAGATTGGTTACATTTAAAACTTTATACATGTTTGATAAAATGAATCAAAAAACATAATGAGACAAATACAAAACCAAAAATGCCGTTTTCCGTTCTGAATGACCGTGGTGCACACATACAGGTAACCTGCTAGGTAGATTATTCAAAAATGTACATCACGTGATTAAGGTTATTTCGTCGTAGGTCGAAAAAATAAAGCAGTCAATTTTTAAATAAATATTCATTTTTTCGTTAAATGATGTTTGATATCACCATAATATAAGAACTAAGATGTTTACTGTCACCATATACTTGATTTAAATGCAGATGTCTGGAAACAATGTTCGTGGCCAACAACAAAAAGAGGATGAACACAGCAGAGCTGGCATTCTTTACAATGTTAGTATTCAATATGAGACAACAATGAGCTATACTTCCATGGTTATTACATTTTAATACCAGCGTCATATTCTTCAATGAAATAATAACAATAATTGCATTTTAGAAGGTTTTATCAATCAACTGACCATCTTTGAAAATTGACTTTCAGAATATGTGGCTCGAGGCATCAATGTCACCTACATGTATGAAGTGCATTTATCATGATAATGCCAGCTACATATTGTATGACTGTTTCTTCTGCTATTCCTGTTTCCACTGTGTAAAATCATTTCACAGCTTCAAAGCTTTACACCTCTATCTTTTTAAGTCTTTTATTTCTTCTCTTTAGATTAATGTATATACAAAAATACCGTAGATTTTGTTCAATCAAGTCAAATGGAAAAAAAACAGAAACATACATGTCTCAAATCCACCGATCTGGCAATGTCGCTTCGCTTAAGGATAACTTATCACTTTGGAAAGACCATTTTTTGTATTTCTGCATCATTGGATTCGTTCAGAATCTTTCATTAGAATGTAAGAAAAATGAGATTTTTGCCTTTAAATTGTTCATTTTGAGTATATATTTCAATAATATTATAACTCAGTTTGCCAAAATGATATGAAAGAGTACTAAGAGGAACCAAGGTTATAGCGGTAATCAAAAGAATGTAATCCAGGGACAAAGACCAGACATGGAAAACAGACATACACAACAAAGAACATACAGTAACTAAAATCGTACATACAAAGTAACAAAAGCAAATGAGCAACTCGGACTCCACTAAAAACTTTGAGCATGGACAAGGTGCACCGGTAGGGTGCACCTGGTCCATAAATCCTGAGTTTTTTCTTTAATTCTGATTGCGCAAAAAGTCAGAATACACTTTCAAAATGTAAGGTGTTTTTATACCATGTTTAACGCACTGCCTGATTTTTACAGAGACTGCCACTTTATATGGTTTTCTGTGAACCACAAGAATGCAATTATTTAAACACAACATAAAATCGATATTCAAAATATATTTAATTATGATGAAAGAAAATCGATCAACATAGGCGCAAAAGTTTATTAAAGATATGGGAAAAAAAGTTATATACATGTGTTTGGTAGTTCTGAACATGTTAAATACATTTTTTGTAGTTTTGGTATACTATCTTCAAATTAATATTTTGTCGACTAACGATTACATTAGTCTCCTGTTTTTTGTTCATAATATATTTAGCTCCATAGGAACATTCGACATGTATTTGTGAATAACGAATGTTTAAATGAGTGGTGAATATTTATAAATATGTTTACAATATTTTATTTATTTTAATATTTGGCCTTATTGTTGGAATTTGCTCAGAAAATATTGTGTGACTTTTTCCAGATGCTGAATTCCGGAAGAAGACACCATCCCGGACCACAAGGACCCCCACGGTAGTGAGCTTTATTAAAAATGGTAATAATAAAAATAACCAGAAACGCTACTCAAAGAATAATTAAAACATATTGTTGTACTGTTGATTTTGTGGTCATGTTGAATTGAAATGAAATAGGTGTCAAATAAAATTAAATGTATTTTTGAAAAGTGTTTTTTTTTATTCTTAGTGCTATTCCATATATGTTTTTTTTAATTACTGACATCAAGTCTTAGCAATAAATTTGTAGTCCAACAACGAATGGTTAAGACTGGTTTCCTTAACTAAGAATAGAGAATATGGATTCAAAATGTTATAATGTTTTACGTTTAACAATTCACTTCATTTATTTAAAGCTTCAATTTATCTTCTTTCAAACATTTTAAACGTCAAGTATTAAATTTGGTACAAATAACTTGTGTTTGCCTGAACGTCGATCGTTTCTTTGTCCACCCGTCGTGGTGAATGAAAAAGAGAAAAATTGAAATTGACAGCTGGTGAAACAAACGACCATCACCATCTTGATATTATATAAAAATCATATAACACTGTTATGAGTAGAGCGAACCTTCTGGTAAGGAATTGAAAAGATGAAAACAAATAATTTGCAAATCGCTTGTAAGAATGAGAGATGTAATGGACGATCTTAAAGCAAACATCGAACGTAGAGCTAGCATAAATTTTAATACTGAAGGAAAATTAAAGTATTTAATTGATTTATTGAATGATTGATCTACTGATTGATTGGTTGATTATGGTTTAAAGCCATATGTCTTGAAAGAGAACGGACGGTAGGCAATCGAACAGACTTTTGTACTAGTCAGACAAGCTGAGTCGTATCTTCATTATGCTAGCTCACAGAAGCAATACCCTGCATATAGGCATTTCACAAAGCTAGATAACGTTCAACAATGCACATATTACGAGCAAAATCTCGAAAATAACGCAACAATTATTCGAGGTAATAATGCATTGTCTTACGGGTAAGTTGTCTTTCAACTTCAATATTTTGCAATCACAATCTATATTTTAAAGTGCTCCTTATAGTTTAGAGTCCTACTCTATGTTAAAAATGCGTATTTTACCGTGATTTTACATTGTCACGGTGTATTCATCTGCACCATGAAAACTGATTTGTTCAACTTGTTATAGTTTTCCTTCCTTCTTCCGTCTACCCTGGACTGGACTTTTTATGACCAACTCGGCGGGTGTATCTAGAAAAACGCAACCGGTGCACCTGGTCCATGCACCCAGTTTTTGATGGAGTTTGGGTTATTTATTTACTTTTGTCACTTTGTGTGTATTGCTTTCATTATTTTGTGTACTTTGTTGTATATGATTGTTTTTTGTGTCTGGTCGTTGACCCTGGATTACACAATTTGGATTTCCTCTAGAATCTCGGCTCCCTTGATTACTCCTTAATACTTTGTATCCCTAAAGCAGGTGTTAAGATATGCTTCATATTAGCAATGCAAGATAATCCGTCTTTCTGATTGTCTTTTTTTTTGTCTGCCATTCTGTGTGTCTATCTGTCTGTCTGTCGTCAGTTTACCCGTCCGTGCCCATTTTCTTGTTATCTTTTTTACGATATCTTTATCTACTGTCATAGATTGTTTTTTTGTCTGTGAAAATGGCAGCCTAGTGAACGTTTTTAATGCAGTAAAAAGAACTTGCAAAACAAATGCATGGTGTACTATTCTTTAATTCCAAGGAATAGTTTCTAGGATACTTCGATTGAGATAAGATCAACTGATATAAGAGTAATCAGGAGAACCAAGATTCCGGCGGAATCAAACGAATGTAAATCAACAGACGCAGTTCGGACATAAAAAGATTTAGAAATATTTCACCTAAAACAAATACAATGCATAAAAAGATCAATGAATCAATAATTAATTAAATTCAAGATAAAGGTGGAAGTAATAAGAAGCCTTATCTGCCATTTAGGGAAAATAACACACAAATAAAAGGACCAAGAAACTTCAAAAATACTTGTCGGAGTGGTATTGCTATTTGTATTTTGTATTTATGTCAGTTTTTCATTTGGTCGTGAGGGAAACTACATGTTTTAAAAATCAAACAAATTATTGACGGGCAAACGTTGATCGCATATTGCATTGATCGAAATGTTTACCAACGACACTGCTAACATAAAAACTAACATTGTTTGAACCCTAAAAAATACAGTTACGATTTCCCACAGCCGTGCAACTTTAAAACCAAAAGTTTAAAATATAGATAATTCGAAAGAGTAAATACTAAAGTAAAAAAAAAATTTCAATAAGTAAATTTTAGAAATTATGCGAGATATATATATATATTTTCAAGCTTATTCATGGCAATTGCCTTTTGAAATTGGACATTTAAATAATATGAACAAAATTGAATTTTGAAAGTGAGGGGTAAATTATAGTGTCCCATACTATTTTATTTTAATTGAAAACGCTTGAGAAAACGGAATTAAAATACTTTAGAAAGGATAGGTGACGATCGAAAAATCAAAATCGTTCTGTTGGTTAAAGAGCTGACTTTACATTTTACTTTGTTTGTCTATTTTGAGATGATGGCTAAAATAGAATTTAAACAGTTTTCATAGTCAAGTCAGTTATTGTATGTCCCATGCGAACTTTCTTACAAAATATGCAAATCTAAAATAAAGTATCATTTATCGTTTCATTTTAGCATAAAAAAAATTATTATAAATTATAAAATACGGCAACACTTCCCTTTTTTTTTCAATAATTACAAAAGGCTTTATTTATTTTTTTTTATTTTCAATTTCAGATATTAAATATAAAATAAGGAAGCTCTAACTATCTTATGCACAACCTTCATAGCCCAAGTGTGCGAATTCACTTACTTCCTGTATTAACAGGTTGGCAGCCAAACGTTCACAAAAAACTACACTGTGGATTTAATGTAATGAAAATACGATTGATGGCGAAAAAATAGGGAAAAAAGAAATTGTATTTTGAAAGAAACTATTTTATCATCTGTAAAATGGGAAAAATAGATCAGTTTCAACGAAACACAACAATCGTTCAACAAAACGTCAGAACTTTGTTCTTTAATAAGAATTTTGTCGGATCTTAACAATTTCTTATCCAACAGTCATTTATGCACATATATCGTTTTTAGCCAAAACATACGTTTTTGAGTAAGAGAACTATCGAATCTTAACCAAATGTGCCTGATATTTCCTTCTTTTTGAAAAAAAACTCGTATTTGAATTTTTCTCGCTTCAAGTTTTTTTTTTATTAAATATTTGAATTCATATGACGTACATTTAACAGCTGTGTATGATGTATCAGTGTAGCCAGTGATAGGTCGCGAACAGGTGAAAATTGAGGGTAATTTCAAAACAGTCAATTGATATTTACAATTAACAAACAAGCAATAACTACTCACTGGTAATTCTTGATAAAAGTGTAACTTCAAAAGAATTCCACCACGACATGATAATTTACTCATTCTTGAGTCCCTTTTTACGGGAAATCTGACATGTTCCGTCTCAACCTCTGGGTGAGATAAGTTGATCTTCCACAGCTACAAAATAAGAATTTTCTTGTGTCTCTATTGTCAAAATTATTTATTACATTAACAATCAAATGACTGAAAATACATAAAATGTTCTTTGCCTGTGTTCGGTGTTAAATGCATTTTAATAACGTCTAGAAACTTATCATATATATATATATATATATTCCTACGAGGAGGAATGACCCGGCCAGCGAAAGCTATATTTTTATATAGCCTAGCTGGCCGAGTGGTCTAGGGCGCTGGACTTTGTGCAGGCGGTGATTTTTATATAGCCTAGCTGGCCGAGTGGTCTAGGGCGCTGGACTTTGTGCAGGCGGTGTTGCCATAGATGTCACAACGGTACGAGTTCGAGTTCCGCGGAGGGAACGACCAAAATTTGCATCGGAAATTTGGCAGTTCTAACATCGTTGGGAATTTTTGAGACCTTTCTATACGTTTATATATCTTCCGTGTATCAATTTGATCCAATGGAGCTGTGTAGTTAATAGAGTCGTCACATTCTGAGACGTTTGTATGATATTGATTTGTTGTGACATGCATCATTAATTTGATCCTCTATCCTACATAATAACATCTAAATGATATATATATATATATATATATATATATATATATATGAATCTAAATAACTGTTAAGGAGATTTATATTTTTATATAAATGTATAAATATGTATGGTATTATTGTAAATAAAAACAAATAAAAAGTGTACCTTTTTCTGCTCATTTATTCATTATTTTAATAATTTTAGTTCGCGTGAAACTTTGCAATTTTCTTTTTCTTTTTTTTTTGTGCAGGGAAGAAAATCCAATTCGGTGAGGACCTAAATCTTTCCGGACAGATTACCGCATGCATTTTACACATCTTTATCTTCACAATTATTGCATCTATTCATGTTTGACTGCTCTACTTCACCGTTTACAAAAAAAAAAAAAAACAAAACAAAAAAAAAAAACAAACAAAGAAAGGTTACTATAATATCTACTACAAACGTTTAAGTAACCGACGTGTAACTTAATTTTACGATATAAGTTTAACATTACTTTAACATTTATTAAGAACGTTAAGGGAAACATACAAATAACTTGATTTTACAACGACATAGTTTAACGTTAAATCAAAAACCATTCAAAGTCACCTCAATAAATTGTTTCTTTATGATATCAGACTATTGTTACTCCAATGTTAACTAGAAATGTTAAAAGTTATTAAAATGTTATGTTTCCTTTTTAACATTAGACTAACACAAACTACCAATGTTTAGAGTAACATAAATATAACATCTATCTAATGTTATTCTAACGTTAACTCCACTTTAACACTTCGTTAAAGCCGTTGTGTTGATTACTGTTACTTATCTTTCTCTGATTTCTTGATTATATATCTTGGCCGCCGGTTGTCCGTTTTCCAAAAGCGTGACCACTCTTTTTCTCTCTCGAATCTTCTCTGATAAAACGTTTAGTGGCCGGGAATTATGTTGTTCTTTTCGTTCACGATTGAAGTATTTATGTCTCCTTTTGACAGCAGTTTTTATAAAGTGCAAGCCAAATTAGTCGGTGTGGCCAATATTGCGCTTTTCAGATTCCCTTATAGTCAATTTCCTCGTTTCCCACTGCGGAAATGACTGAACTAGTGACTAAAGCTGGCACCCTGATCATTTGGCAAGTCCGAGAACACAGAGAACAGCCTCGATCCATTTGCTTCGGCCTTCGAAATGAATACAGTTTTTTTTCAAATGTATCAGTATCAATGTTATTGGTGAAGATTTTATACTTGATTATACGTCATTTCTATCTAGGTACGTATTTTATATGCTATTTCTAAAGAAAGGTCAAACATTTCTTTTATAAATGAATCCAAAAACAAACGTCCACCTCCGTTTCTTGAAAGGCGCCGAATTAAAAGTTGATAGTGCAGAAAAACGGACAAAAAACTCAATAATTGATTACAGTAACTATAGTTTCAAAGGTAAATGGGCACGTCTACTATAACTATTTGAAATAGAGATTAATCGGATTCATTTGAAAGAGTAATCAAGGGAACCAAGGCTATAGCGGCAATCAAAAGAATGCAATCCAGGGATAAAGACCAGACATGGAAAACAGACGCACACAACAAAGAACATAAAGAAACTAAAATCATACACACAAAGGAACGAAAGCAAATCAGTTTTCGTTGTGCAGATGGATATACCATAACGAGGGAAAAATGGGTTCACCACCTGCACGTATAACACTGTATATATGTATATATATATATATATATATATATAACCGGATCGTGTGTATGACGCCATGGGCCCCTAACTTGGCCTATATGCATGAGCTGAAATTCAAAAATCATGCGTAGTTCAATCTAGGGTAAATCTACAAAAAAAAAAAAAATCAAGCGACAACTACCTGATGACATACAACAAACTATACATCAGGATGGCCAGGCACAGAAGTTTTCTTGTTTATTGTGTATATATATATATTGCTTAAAAAAGTACGCAAAAATAATATTATTTAAATAATTATTGTAAAACTACAATATCAAGTAATGGGTGCAATGATGAATCAAAAATAAGATATATTTTTTTTTCTCTGTCCAATCTCAGCCCTACCCCTCCTTCCAACCCATCCCACCAAAACCCTTCACTTCAGTATAAAAATGGTCCGTACCTTTTACCTCCATTTGACAAAATTCGAACATTTCTTAGGTGGTCAATATGATTTTGTTTTTAGAAAATTATTAAATGCAATCTTTGCTCAGCTTAGCTTACATCATCGTATGAAGTAGTAAAGCGTGGATATACACGTAAAATGTAATCTCTATAATAACTAGAAGAGTGTTGGTCTCAACAACATTGTATATATTACCATTGCTTGTGTCTTCTGTGCCTATTTTGTTGTTTGACTGGTTCTGCAAACCGTCCTTTATTGTGTGTAAAACATATTGTAATTTGGTAATTTACTTTGACTTGTTTACCCCATAAATTATAACAATATTAATGGTAGGGAGCATAATATGTTAGACATTAAAATGTCGTTTTAACATTTTAGCTAGTTCTTTTATTAGTAATGGAAAACTCTCCAGTTTAAATGAAAAAATCACATATTATTCATTTGTCAACTCAGTTAAATAAAGTATTATTAGCTAAGAGAACTACGAAATTAAAAATTCCACAAATATTTATTTCCATGAGTAAAGATACAATAAAGTAGAAGGCAATGAATGTTAGATTGGGCATTATCCACGTGTCATGAAGAAAAAGGCATATCGAGAGGTTAAAATCTCACCTGATATGTGTTTAACACAGGCGTAGAGATGGAACCATAATTTTTACATTCAAGCGAATTTATCGTACCGAATCTTTTACACATAATCATCGAAATGACAATGGATGTCATTATTTCTCGAGGGATGTACTATATTCATAACTTACATTTTTACTTCAAATGAAATGTTTCTTATTTATTATTTTTAAAAAATCTTTCAAAAATATAATGCATTGCAACATTTATTGTAAACAAAATAAATGGTTTCTAAATAGTGCTCAGAAACCTAGCTGGGGGCTAGGCGCTCTGCCCACAGAGCAACTGGGATGTGTGCCCAAGGTGTTACATGCTGGGGTTGTCAGGCTATAATACGGAAAACCTGACCGAGAACCATAGTGGTGCACTGTGTTGGGAAAGATGTCACGTTCCTCGAACGTTAAAGAACCCTGATGTGGTATTCGATAGGAGTAAGAACCTTTGCGCTCCGCCACAGGAGGCTAAATTGCCCGACCTTACCTATCCCTCCCTTTTTCTAGTGGAAAAAAAATTGTCGACCCTATTATCCTTGTGTCCCATCCCTTTCTTTCATTTCATCATATCATGTTCATTTTGTCATCCATTGTATGTTCATCGTCTGAATATAGCTGAAATATTGCTTCTTGGACTTTAAACCCCAGCAATCAGTCAATCAACCAATTTCATAGAAATGAATTATAATGAAGATGCACTGTGGAGATTTATATGGATAAAAAAAAAATTAAAGCTTTTGAACTCAAATATAAAAGTTTTCAAAAATCAAATCAATTTTATTAAATAAGTGAAGCACAGTGACACTTATCCAAATGAATGCGTGCATGTACGTATACGCATAGGCACATCCTTGGCCAAATAAAGTCGACATTAGATCGATGAATAAAATATTCATTTGATAAAAATTGCAACTCTTAAGCTTACGGTAATACAAAATTATAAAAGCTCTACGACTTCAATCATTTCTACTCCGTGTGCTACAATGTAATAATTATAAGGTTTCGGGGAAAGATTTCACGAGTGACCAGGTGTTACATTGTGTGATATTTAACTAGGTCACATGATACATCTACAGGTAGAATTGTTCTCAGTTAGATTTTAAGTGTGGTTTATTAACGTGTCTTAATTCACCGTACTTAACCCCTAACACAGGTTGTATGGTTCCAGTGCCGGCTCCACGGTTTTTCTAACGACATTTGTTTCATTTATGGCCATTTTCTGTGTAAATATGTGGGTAGCCTTGGTAAATTGCTATGATATGAATGACGATTTAGTTAATCGGTATAGTAAGATGAGCATTTGTGGTTACAATAATCAAGTTAAAAGCAGTTGCCTGCTTAGAGAGGTAAAAGTGGACCGTTTTTTTTTCAATCATTCATGAAAAGCAAATGTAAACAAAGCTAATTTTGTCTTGTTTTATAGCTTCTTCACCACAAAACGACCTTTCATGATTATGCGTCAAATGCATATTGGGCATTTCTTTTATCATCGCTTAGTCTACAGTGTTCTCAAAAATACTTTCGTTTTCGCAAGAATACGGAATTTTGATTTTTATCCTGGGTTTGACGGTTTTGCATTTTTGCAATGAAGGTTGCAACGGTATCATTTTGATACCAAAATTATCTTAAATAGATAATTTGAAACGTTTAACAAAAATTGTCCTATATATGATGCACAGACCTAGAATCAACGCTTGCACAAGAACATTTATAAACAATGAGGTTTCGTGATATGTTTTATTCTGTAATTTATTATATTTTGTCACATAAATAAAAATCTTAGTTATAGTTAACATCAAGTGTATATAATTTCATACGTTCCGTAAGTACCGCCTGCATGTACATAAAGAAGGTGTCGCTTTGCCATGTCCGTATTAAGGATTATCATGAACCCGGGTAATCTGCATGTTTTCAATAACATATTAATGCAGTTCGGGAGAGGACACAATAGAAATAATTTATAAATAGATAAATTCTACCTATATTTAAAACATTTTTGTCGCCTTTCCAATGCAGTATAAAACATAATTTTGATATTGTCGGAAATATGTTCGTTCTCGGCTGGGGGACGTGGACAATGCTCAGTAAAATTTGTGCGCGTCCGTCAGTCTCATTCAATATACTAGCTTTACTTTTTGCGACAAAACCTTAGTATCTATACACTTGATTTTTATAAAAAAAAAAAAAAAAGATTATGGGAATACATGAGGTTTCGGAGTATAGAAGATATTTTCGATTTATAGTAAAACGTAACGGGAAACTGGATCTCTGATTCAACAAAGGGTGAGAGCTCTGATGTTTGAGTATTTCTATATAAATGAAAAGAAAGTATTGGAACAGAAACATATGTAACATGACAGGTATATGAAACATTAAACCATAGATGAGCATTTTTGCTACAAAAAAATCAGGAATGGTTAAAAAAACCTCATTTGTGAAAACTGTGTAGTTAGAGCATTACTAGTAAATCTTAATTGGACAAAAAGAAAAAAAAAACGGAAACGTTTTGTAATTTTTTTTTTTTTCAAATTTATTGACTGTACCTAATTCGGTATCAAAATGATACAGTTGCAACCGTCTTTGCAATAATTCAAAACCGCCAAACCCGCTGTTTACTTACAATTCCGCGTTTTTGCGAAAATCAGAGCATTTAATCCGGCGATGGAACAATAAAACCTGCGTTAGGAGTTAGACCTGATGTTATAAATAGACATCAAAATGCAGCGTAATCCATGAATGAAATCCACGTTTCCAAAGATAGAATGACTATATTTCATACTTCAATTTCAATGATGTTAAAGTATGAAATTTCACTGGGATTTCACTAAAAAAGTTTCAAAAGAATGAACAGTGTTATCTAATGTACTGAATAGCCCCTCAGACGAATGGTTGTTTCTGCATTTGGAAAATTACATACTTAATGTAACAATTAGAAAACGTTACGATATAACTTATTTTAAAGTTTTCTTTCGAATAAATTATTTTTGTTCTACAATTAATTCAGTAGGCAGAATATGGTTCTTCTGGACACTTATCTTTTAATTGAGATTCACGATTAAGTATATTTCACTGCAACGCGTTAACATTCTCACATCCTGTTAGTAAACAGCAAAACTTCAAACAAACATAATGTTTTTCAACTGACCTTGGTATGATATTTTTTTCAATTTTCATTTATACGTACCTAGTGACGTTTTCTGAACTTCTCTGACCACCAATCCAATATCCGTATACTCTTAGATAAGCTACGAAATAAAATATACTAAATTATTACCTTGTGCTTAGTAGGTATTATGAATGTTTACTTAACTGGTACATTTGTAAGGAACCAGTCAGGTTTGGGGAATTTTGGACTATCTCGTTATTAATTAGAATAGCAGTTTATCATATTTCATTTATTCAAATTTGTCACTTGTGCGTTTTCATAGCAAAGATTGGTATATTAGAAACACAAATTATGGCCTGTTGTTTTCATGGTACTCAAGAGTGTTCGAAGTTGATATGATTGTTAGTATTAATAAGTTAACAAAGAGTCCAGAAAAAAACTGTGCAATATGACTGTAACATTTCATGAAAATATAAACCCTGACTGGCTTTTTCCTTCTCCTCCTTTTTATACAACTTTAACCATTATAACACATGTTAGTTTCATAAACAAACGATATGCGGAATATTTTAAAAAAAGCAACAAAATATAAGAAAATACAAACAATATTTAAAACACCACTTGCAAATATGTTATAGATTGACATACTATGTTTGATTGACACGTACCAATAGAGTGTTTTTGTGTGCTGTTTCTTAAAAAGTCTATTGAAACTCTGGTTCTGGGTTCGGCCAAATTTCCTCCAAAGTTATGACAGCTTCTCTGCATTATATATAACTCATTATAAAGCTATGGTATATAAATTATCATAGTTATTACGACAACAAAAGGATGATTACATCAACGAACTACTAAACAAAAGTTATTCATGAAGACAGATATTCGGTTAACAAACGTAAAAAATACGAAAACCGATATCAAAAGGACTTCGAAAAGTATCTGGGTTACACAAGTTATCGCTTTATCCAGGGCTAGCTGTAGAAAACTTATGTTGTAAAAAAAGAGGCACTCGAGTTATTGTTTGTTTATGAAGACGATTTAATATACAAATTGTTTTTGAAATCTAGTATCAATTTATCATATTTGGCATTGTAACCAAAATGAGTAGTCTAATTTCATAACACAGATTATACTTAATGGCTATTTTTCATTGTACATATACAAATACATGCAACACCTTTGACAAAAAAAATGTCCAATATCAATTAGAATTACTGTGAAAGTACTTTAATTGTTAATCAAGGCAAAAACATGATTTCGTATATTCTTGAATCCGTGGTTTAGAAGCTTTCAGTATTCACATCAATGGGAATCTACTATTCGTTTGGAACAAAATTTCTTGGTTTGGCCTACCACGAAAATGCGGTACCCGAAAAAACAATATAGCACTTCACAGTACCTGATATTGGTGCTTATCTTATATACTTCAAGCGTCGTCGAAAGTTTCTTTATTAACGATTTTGCTAGTATGAATTTTAAAAGATAAGTTATGAAGAGCCTAAAGGAAGTATGAACTTCAGCAACTTCCTGGTTTGGTTGTCGAAACGCAAAAAAAAGTATCCCTCCAAAAAGTACTATTTTTTGTAAAGTTTTACATCGACTATATAATGTACACAGCCTGAAAGAAGATTCCGATATCATGGAACAAATTATTTTAAATATAATGTGTCAATATATTCACACCAGAAACGTTCGAACAGCGCTTGACTTTGTGTGATATTAAATATCTTCACGGATTGTTGCTTTTTTTAAATCAGTTTCATTTTCATGTCAAACGAATATGTCTTCCGGAATATCGAGCCCGGAGTAAATCGTCACACTAACGCAATAGATATCTACCTGCGCGTCTAAGAAGTTTTTCGTAACATTGCTGAAATAAAAGCAGGAACTCTCAAATAATGTCCAATTATTTGTACACACACGATTCGGTTCACCAATAATACCTGTGTTAAAACGAAATATATTTAAGTGAGTTACGAACCTTTATACAATGAACAGGACAACACGAAAGAATTTGTCAAGAATTACAAACAACTAACTTTTGCAGATAAAAAAAACAACATACCTACAGTACATGTACCTATTTTTGACAATCTCTCCATTTTATGGGGTATAGGGGATGGAGAATATGGCAATGAGGAATGAGGGACTTGGTATGTGATATAGGGAATGAGGCATGGAGAAAGAGGAATGGGTGTATCTGGATAAAGCAAGGGGGAAAGTGGTGACGGAATAACTTTGATTAGTCAATCGAAAAAAAATGTTCAGCATATGTACCTATCATATTTTTTTTTTAAATTAAAAATGTTGGTTCCATTTCAATTGGCAGAATTATATTATTAGTGTCCCAACCACGAACAGGATATTAATATTGCTATTTTTCATATTTTGTACAATGTTTTGGACCATTACTGAAACTAAAACTGTTTCAATTTGCAGAAATATGAACAATTGGGCAAATTCCAAGTTTATCCCATGCAAGGACTGTATACATATCACAGAAAACTTTAAACGAATTAGTAACCTTAACTCTTATCTTAGAATAAAAATGTGTCGATCATGGGCATCGGGGATAAATCACATATGCTTTTTTTTATTAATTCAAGTCACTCTTTCAGACGCAGTCGTTATAGTTTCGCTTTTTGCCCTTGCGCAAGTCACCCGATAGCAATTCTTTTTCCCGATTGGCCAAAAACTAATAACTTAGCGGCGTTCATAAAAACTGTATCGAGAAATTGAAATTGCGTGCCGTGTTATATTTTCTTGAAAGAAATCGAGGATTTATAAATATTTTCTATAACTCCTTGAAGAAATGTAGAAACTTAGACGTAAAATTTTGATGCGTTGGCATTTTTTTAAACGATAGTACTTGTTTATACTTAATGGTTTCTTCTTTAACCCTATGGTAAAATATTGATCTACAGAAATGATCAAAAGTTGTTTCTTTTTTATAAATTGCCATGTCAAATCTGATTATTATTCCCATTTTCAACATTTTAGCAGTAATGATATTTTTATCATTTACATCAATTCTTTTGGGACAAATAGCCAAAACCTGCATTAAACATTTAGTTTACAGTAATTGTTAATTACTTTTAATTCAATACTTAGTTTTAAATAAAGATTAAAATCAAGATTTAATAGTAGTTTAGTATTAATTTACTGGATACAGTAAAATCATGTATTTGCAACTTGTCAATTGATGCGACATTTACTCCAGATTAACAAAACCTTCTTCTTTGAGTTTATGTGCGAATACATGTGTCGACTACAACAAATAACCAATAAACTCAGTTTTATTTTAAATATAGAGTATTTTTTACGGTATACTAATTGGAAAATTATTTAAATTTATTGGACTTTGTATGGTAAGTACGATTTTAGTAAGCACTTTAAATTTGATAGTGTAGCGAAAACTTGTTTATCTTTACCCTATGACGATTTGACAAGGTACATTATATATATTTTTTCTCATAATCAATTATGGAAATTATGGAAATTAGCCTTGCTAATTGTTCCGATCAGTCAATGCTTGGAGCCGCTATTAAATTACTATAATTGCAGAGACCAAATGTGTTTTAGAGTGCATTTGAATGCTAAAAGTAGACAAGATTTATTTCAATAAAACATTTTTTTCATACATAATCACTACTATAAATCTACAAATAATCTAAAAAAAAAGACATTAAGATAATTATAATAATGTAATATTGTAATTTCAACAGAATGCCTACAAGTCGAGATTTTCAATACTTTTTTTATGAAAAATACATATATAAAGGATTCTTAAAAAAATCCCGCACATGCAATATGTAAAAAAAAATCAAAAAAACTGTTGTCAATGTCAATTAGCTAAATCAACGACATTTAAAAAAAATACACTCATAAGGTTCAGGCAAATAGTAAAATATACAGAGGAACATAAAAATAGAAAGTATAGCCAAAAAATACAAAAGAATTCAAGGTAGCCATCAGGACATACTTAGTTTTTTAAGATTGAATTGAAATTACTTCTTCCAATTGCCTTAGTACAAAAACAATTTGAAGGTAATTTATATATATATTAGTACTTCGATTTATATATCATTCCTAATTCATTTGTGTTTGTTTGGATCGTTTAGTTTAGTTAACAATAATAATTATAAGTTTCGACTGTAATCTAAAGAGTAAGCAAGAGAACCAAGGTTATAGCGGTAATCAAAAGAATGTAATCCAGGGACAAAGACCAGATAAGGAAAATAGACATACACAACAAAGAACATAAAGTAACTAAAATCATACAAACAAAGTAACAAAAGTAAATGGGCAACTCGGACTCCACTAAAACAGGGAGCATGGACCAGGTGCACCGGTAGGTTTAGCGTTCTCTGTTTTTCTAGAAACACCCGCCGAGTTGCTAATAAAAAGTCAAGTCCGGGGTAGACAAACGAGGAAAGGAAAACTATGACACGTTGAATAAATCAGTTTTCATGGTGCTGATGGATACACAATAGCAATCCTCGAGTTCATGATGACGACCATAAAACTTCTGTAGTGATGACTTCAATCTTGTAGCAACATAAACCTGTTCCAGAAGCCTATTTGTTAGAGTTCTACCGCGATACAAAAAAAGTCTGCGTAGTTTCGGCAAGCTCCGGCATAACGTATGAGTTGTGATATGAACACTCCATACGCAGGAGCCGAAGGGAGGTTGCCACAGATGAAAGGAAAGTTGACAATTCTGAATGAAAAGTCATCACTTTTGTCGCAAAGATATTCCCCTTGGATCTACCACAAAAACAAACTTTCTTCAAACAGACATAGCAGGAGAACAGTGTCATGGTTACTTTTTTTTATTTGAGGTGGTTAAAAGAGATCCAAACATAAAAAAAGAAACATATCATGTTGTTACAATTGTTGCGCATGTAATTTCAGCCTAACTCTACATCAAAAATTAAAAAATATACACTCCTTGAGACGTTCACGTTTCCCATTTCAGCGTTCTTGCATCGTTTATCGTGCGTTACACATCGTTTTACGTTCGTTTAAACGCATGATAAACGCACGATAGAAGCGTTCGTTTACACGCACACTGGGAGCGTTCGTTTAAACGCACGATAGGAGGGTTCGTGGGAACGCACGATACGAACGTTCGTTTGAACGCATGATAGAAGCGTTCGTTTAAACGCACGATAGAAGCGTTTGTTTATTTTTGTACTTTCAGTAGTTCCTTGATTTAACTGTTATTTGTATATTTTTTTTTGCTGTTATTGATTTATATAATTTCATTAATTTTATTTTCTATGTTCTTCTGTCTTCATTATATATATCAATTTTATTATTTTTCGTCATTGGTCTATCGTGCGTTTAAACGCACGATATCAGCGTTCGTTTATCGCGCGCTTGGTGAGCGTTTAGCGTGTGTTTGGGTATCGTGCTTGCAGGAAACCTAAACGTCGCAAGGGGTGTACATAGATATATATATATATATATAATCATGTTTATAAATTCACCTTAATGTTCAATAAATAAATCTATTTCATATCCGTGAAAGTTAATAATTTCTTTTGGATAAAATCTTTTTCCATGTGGTATTAATTAATTTGCTGTAAAAAGTGTTACCAGTCAATACCACGATGTAATAGTGCCCTCGGGCATTATGGCATCGTGGTTATGCTCGGTTACGAGTTTAGAGTTACATCCCCTTATTCAAACGCATTTGTAATCAAGCAGTTGTCATATCGTGTTATTTACACTGCTCGTAGGACAATGGTATTGACTAAGCGATAATGACCGAGCAACAGTCAATACCACTGTCCTGTGGATAGTCTAAAAAGATATTGACCAGTTGATCAAAAACTATCATATAAATAATACTTTAAAAATGATATTACAATTAAACACAATGTGTCGCCTTCATTAGTTTGTTATATTGCAGTATTACGTACATGTTGTACAAAATAATGGCGTATTTATCTAATTATAAATGAATGACGAAAAAGAAAAAGGTATGAAAAAGATTTAAGCATAATTAATAAAATAACATTGAAATTTTCTTAAGATATATATCAGTATATAAAACAATGTTATACTTGTCCTAGGTTTCAGGCCGTATTAACATTTAAACATTTTAAAGACTTATTGTTTTTGCTCCTATAAGAGTGTTGTCCTCTTTCCTGAAAAAAAATCATTGTCTGTCTTCGAATACTATTAATGGATAATACAATGAACACGCATGCATCCTCAGAGGACGTTATTGGTGTTTTCACTATCTTTTGATTTGGTACTCTTCCGCACTTATGGATGTCTTCTCTTCTCCGGCTTTCTCAGTTATTGGGTTTCTATAAACCGGATGAAAAATCATGGTTTTCAGTTTAATAAACAAAAAAAACAAAAAAACAAAAACAAAAAAACAAAAAAAAAAACAAAAACAAAAACGGAAATGCATAAAGACATTGTCATTTTCATATGAAATAAAATGTATCACTTGTATTCATCAGCTATTTTTTTTTTTTTTTTTTGTTTGATTGTTTGTTTTTGTTTTTTTTTGTCATTGTAACATACATGCATACATGATGAAAAATACTGCTCATTATCTATGTTTATTATACCTTTAAAATGTTTTGTATTAGTAAATTTGGTAAAAAAACATCTTTATATCTACACAATTAGGAATTTCTAATATTTTATCTATAATGATCTTGACATATTTAGAAACATCAAAGAAGAAATAATCAATGATACAGTTTTCAGTTGTGTTTTAGAAACAACCGGGCATATCCAAACTTACAAAAAAAACCCCTCACAATTCGTGATAATCATTGTTTTACTGTCCGAAATGCCAAATTAATTTCCAGGAAAAAATAATTGGTTGAAGGTACCATTTTAATATTTCTTAGTTTTTGAACATAATTTTATGCAATACATTGTTAGCAAAATGTAATAGCTGGACCAATTATTACCCTTATTATACTATATTATATTATCTGCTTCCCAAACTTTTTTCTCAGTCTCGTCTTTTGTTTTCCAAAGCATCCAAAGTCTGGTTTGACGACCACAAAAAATGGTAAAGAAAATTGAAGAATAAACATAATGACTACCTGTATCACACAAACTACACGCGCTGGCACATTTGTTAAATAACCATTTTCTTATTTCGACGATAATTAATGTTTTATTTCAGTACAAGCTCATATTGTAATGTATTTATGTTTTCTGAGCACAAACCGAAATTAACTTAGAAACGAAATTTTGATTTATTTCTATAAAAATACATTTGCAAAAAATAAAACTAATTCAAGTCGCAAACAAAAACAACAAGATGCATATCCAGTCTGTCTGTTTAGGCAGATTAAGGTATATAATGTTAATTCATTTTTTTTGTTCGTGTTTCTATTTTCCATATCCAGTCCTCTTCCTCGTATTATATTCCTTTGATTGCATTTCGAATCCTGGTTCCGTTGATTTCCATTTTCAAGACATCAATAAAACTGACATAATGAGGCTTTTTATTGTGTTTCGTTTATTCAGGCAAAATTCTTAATATGTTCCTAGTTTCGATTATGATTAAGTTTCAATGAATGATATTTAAATTTTACATTTATTTTGTTAGTTTCAAATCTAAGATCTTAATACATATAGAAAAAAATATCCTTAAAGTTTTACTACTTTACGTAAGAAATATTTGCTAAAACACCGTTATATAGAAACGCATGCATGTTTATGTACAGCGCGTGGATACTGCAGCTGCCTTACTACCAAATATATTCTATCAAAGCATATTAAATATACATACTTCAGTGTTACTGGGTGCCAGTCGGTTTTCTTCTACCTCTTCCTGGGAATCTATATTTCATTGATTATAACATTTTGGTACAGAGGATGTATTATCAATACCATTGTTTTTCACTTGAACTTAATGTCCGTATAATATTCACAGGTGTCGTGAAGATGATTCCACAACACAATTGCCAAACGGAAACTGACAAATATCCAACAGAGCCATAGTGACGTGTGCATTTATGTCTAATGGTGTTTGCAAACGGACTTATTTTCGATATGAAGGAGCCTGCGTATACCCCTGCTTTACAGACTCTCATTCAGTGACACAGGTGGCAAACAAGATTGCTTTTCTAATTTAATCTACTATTGCTCGTAAATATGGATCAATGTCTTTAGTGTCTGCCGCCTTCAGTTTACAAATCAATATCAATTGGAAAATTTCAGCAGTGATTAAAAAATGGGAGCCAGAAAGTCTACAAAATGAAAAAAAAACAAAAACGAAAACAAAAAAAAAGGCAGAAACAAAAAGCCAAAAACATTGTTTAAGTGTAATAAAATGCATCTGCCAAAAGTTGGTATAACGAAAAAATATAACGCCGATTCAAACAAAAAAAAACCTGACTGCTAGGTTAATTCAAAAAAAAATGTGTACTCATTTTTATCTTAACAGAATTTTATTACGACATCGGAAAAAAATAACAAGTAAAAGAACCTTGCTTAAACGGTGTCATAGTAATTTTGAAAACCGTCTGATGCGATTGTTATTTGTAATAATCTATATCAGGTGTCTTTTTGACATATTTTTGCAATTGAGCTATAGCTTATCAACTGAAATATATTAAAGCTAGAAAAGGTATATTTATTAAAGAATAGGATTGATTTCAACCATAGGCGGATCCGAGGGGGAACTTGGGGCCCGCCCCCTTATTGATTTAAATTTTAGATGAAGATAGCATATTTTTGTGTGTAAACGTATACATTAAAATGTGTTGATCAAGGATTTTGTTGTGCCCCTAGTCCCCCTTCTCTCTTATTTTGGATAATTCCCTGGTTCCGCCACTGTCTACGATTGTTGCTTAAGTTTGAATGATTTGACAGACAGTTGCTATTTTGAAATTGAGACTGGAAAAAACAACCTGCAGTTTGTAATTGAATTATATTGCAGGATGTCGGGTAGTTTTATGTTTTACGGAAAATTGCAAATTGCCCATGTGAGATGCAACGTAATTTTTATTTAATATTTTAGTAGTTTAATTTTAGCAATTTACAACAAAAAGCTTGTTCTATGAGATTTTTTAAGCCGATTCCAATTCTTTCCTTTTTTTCTGAAATAATCCAATTTTTTCACTTTGCCGATTATATGAGACGTAAATTATTTCAAACAAACGATATAAATTGATTCAGTACATTAGTACTTCGATTTATATTTTCTTTCAACAGTACAAATACGGAGTTGTATATTTCCCAACTTTCCTTATAATACTTTAGTCGTTTGATTACAGTGCAAAATAAAATTTTGCATTTGATAAATGCAACATCTTGCTGCTGTTGATAGGTTGGAGATGGTTTGTCGAAATGACCACATACTATTTTAAAATGCATTGTATATGAAATTTGGACTTAGTTTACTAGGTGTGAATTTGGCAAATAAACTGCTATGTTTATGGTAAATTCAAAATTATCATTTTTACTTTTATTTCATTTTACATATCAACATTATTTTCAAAAGTTTAAAACAGTATATACAAATCAGTAGTCATTTACGTACATAACACAGGTATACAAGCTTAATTAGAAAGGTGAAATAATTTTAACCAAACTGGCATGCTAAACTGACAATTTTATTTCTGGGTAAAGCGAGATAAATCAAATAAATTGAAATTACTTTTCGACATAAGAATACAATGATAATGTCAAGTAATGTTAAGATATGTCCATTTTCCGATGTCTCTAGTAAGAAACAGTTGTGGACATAATAAGTCCTTCAATTGGCGCACTCACTAAAGATTTGTTCCTACGCTTTGAGGGGGTCATATCTAGTTCAAATGAGCATAACTTTTTTATAGCGGTAAATCAAATTAAATCAATAATAAAGAACCTGACAAAGCATGAAAACCGTACTTCATCACAGAATAAAGGAACTTAATTTTAATTACTCTATTATGGTACATCAGTGAAGATGGTAATTATTTAGACGGTACTTCGTGAAGATACTTCTTGCATCAATTCAGAGGAGTGCTAAGCATGGAATCATTTCTAAGTTTTATTTTTTATACGAAATATATCAAATGGTGACTTTATATAAAACAAATCAGAAATACACGTATGCTTTACATAAACGGTTAGACGATCATTTAACAGTATATTCTAACCAGAAGGCTGGAAAAGTTCTAAATGGTGACAATTGGCAAACATTTGTGACTTAACAATGAAGTCATACATGTATTATGCAGCAGTATCGACAATTTATCTAGGTATTTGGAAGTAAAATACAAAATGGACTATCAGATATTGGACGGCTAAGGTCATTACGTTTGTCAGTTTTGTATCGCCGAAGCCGATATATCTACGCACAATAATTAACTCACGGATTTAAGTACATTCGTATATGCAAAAGGATATGACATGTGATATTCATCAATTTGTACATGTAATGTTCCAAATAATATATATATATATATCAACGATAAAATATACAGAGATATGTTCCTTACTCATAATACATGCCTGTCCTATATTTTCAAGTCATTACATATTTATTACTTTATGTACTAGTAAATTTCATTAAGTTGCATATTAAATAAAATTTAACGTCTTAATAAACTACAAGCCATCAAATAGTTGTACACCTACTTATACTCAAATATAACTACCAATCATACCAACTAATGTAAATGTTTGAAGAAACAGTACATATCATTAATTTTGACATTTAATATGAATTAAATTTCCATTATTCTGTTTTAAATTTCAGGTTTTTAGCTAGAAATACATTTCT
Organism: Perna viridis; assembly: GCA_037379345.1. Lineage (NCBI taxonomy): Eukaryota > Metazoa > Mollusca > Bivalvia > Mytilida > Mytilidae > Perna > Perna viridis. Next base: position 25,931,135 of record CM074519.1, on the reverse strand, counting down.
TGAAATTTCAAGTAGTATTATCAGTAAATGCACATTAAATATTGATATTCGAATAAACAGAAAATTACCGAGAAATTAGACGTAATTAAACGCATGCGTTCATATAGTAAAAGAAATTGATTTTTATGTTTAATTCTAATTACCACAGGACACTGTAATAACCCTCGATGAAGTTTTCATGAAATAAGTAATTTACATAATATGTACTAAACACTGAATTCGTGATGTGTAATTGTCAGGAATAAAGTGTGGAACGAAATTGAATGATTGGAATGTTTTCGAAATCGTGTGCAATACAATGAATGCAGTTATCCTTAAGTACAGTTAAATTCTAATTTATATTTTTTACCAACAACCCATTTATATTAATTATGCATCATGAACATTCTTTTAAACACAATTAAAATCGTATATTTTTGCCATAATATACAACACTGCAGGTCCGGGTGTCAAAAAGAATAGGCCTGCAGCCTCACTAATCTTGACGTAAAAGGCGACTAAATAGTGCTCAGAAACCTAGTCGGGGGCTAGGCACTCTGCCTATAGAGCAACTGGGTTGTGTGCTCCAGGTGGTGGAATGGGGTACCCCTGGCGTGTTACATGCTGGGGTTGTCAGGCTATAATACGGAAAACCTCACTGCAAACCATAGTGGTGCACCGTGTTGGGAAAGATGTCACGTTCCCCGCACGTTAAAGAACACTGCTGTGGTATTTGATAGGAGTAGGAACCTTTGTGCTCCGACACAGGAGGCCAAATTGCCCGACTCTACTCATCCCTCCCTTTTATTTTGTGGCAATAAAAAATTATAATCCTTGTGTCCAATCCCTTTTCTTATTTCATCATCATCATTTTATGTTCATTTTATCATCAGTTTCATGTTCATCGCCTGACTATAGATGATATATTATTGCTCGGGCGTTAAACCCCAACAATTAATCAATCAATCAATCAATCAATCAATCAATCTTGTAATTTGTATTGTTCCCTTTTCTACATCTAAAAACCAACATTGAACGGGTTTCTCTCCCGTCAATCCACCATTATACAATACCTATTTGGGATAAACTTCCCATTTTTTGAGGCATGGGCCATAGGGCATGGGGAATAAGGCATTAGGAATGGATCAGTGCGGAATGGGGCGAGGTAATAATTTTTATTGATCAATCGAAAATGGTTATTTTCCGCAAGCAACAGACCTATTATATTCCTATGACGGCAATTGGAAGAGTTTAAAAAACAGTCATTGAAAGAATTTGCAATAGAGTACAAGTGTCGCAGTTCATTATACATTGACATTTTAAATATTAAGTACAATTGTTAATTATAGATTATTGATGTTTTTTCAAAAAAGTATTGTTATTGAAAATTTTGGGTGAATTTTGTTTCATAGACCCTCGCATAATATAAATGTTCAAACATTTAACATATTGAACAATATATACACTTTACATAGGCATAAATATGTCTTTTAGACTTAAATATACGTGCCGCAACCACCAACGCAACACTTATATTGCCATTTGTAATATTCTATATCATAATGGTGGACAACAATTGAAATAAAAGTGTTCGAGCACATCCAATTTGTAGAAATATGTCATTTTTGAGAACTTGAACAGAAATGCATTTGTCATGGTCACCCACATGACACTTATATGATCAAATTTGACATTTTAAACAATAATATCATACCATCAATGAAATTAAATGCGTTCGCACCCATACAATTTAAGAAAGATTTCATTATTTCAAAAATATGGTCTGAAGTACATGTTTTGCAGCTATCCATATAATGCTTACGCTTATATTGACAACTTTAACATTCTATACAATAGATTCAGGCTGACAGGTATATTGAAAATATTCGCATGATACACTTTGCACAAATATACCATGTTGAAGATTTTGGACTGAAATATAAGCATCACAACCACCAACATGAGAGTTAAATAGACAAATTTAATATTTTAAACTATAATATGAGACCATTGAGTTTTTCCCATAAAATCATTTTAAAAATTGAATCAGTTCACAATTGATACATATATCAATAGTTTATTTTGCAAGATTATTATTATGCGGCTCTGAGTAGCGATAATGCACAATGCAAGTGGTTTCGGTAATTCTCGAAAACGGCTGCGAGCTTTTCATTGCGATATTGATTTATCAATACTACACCGCATATTTTTTTCGCATCCCGTGATGCATAACTTGTTTATAATAAAAAATAACTTAACTGTGTTTCTTTTTGGGAATGGGGATGGGTCATTGAACATCGGGGAATGTGGCTTTGAGGAATGAGGCATGGGGCATGGGTACATTTGGCATAAGGCAATGAGGAATCGGGATGGCGAAATTGGGTATTGGGTATATTGGGAATTCATCCTTAAAATGGATTGTATTTTTACACTTGATAACAATTCAAACTGCTATTGGAGTTTATTTCGGACATCTTTTGAAAAAAGGATTATCAAGGTTTTTTTTTGCAATGCAAGGATATATTGCATGGTTCCCTTCCTGGGTTTTTTAATTCAAATTAACAATCGCATATTTAATATTCGTTACTTGGAAGGAAAGATATGTACGTATTTTTTTTCCTTTTTTTTTATTCAACACTGATACTCCAAAATAATCTATATTTGAAAAGTAAATTAGTTCATGGTGCATTCTTGACTATGAAACAGGTAAAAATTAGACCTGTGGCCCTTTTCACAAACATTCGTAAGAGTAAAATAAGTCGTAAGTTATGATGTCACAATACTTTTATTTACTATGACGTCATTACTTATGACTAATTTTACCCTTACGATTTTTTGTGAAAAGGACCACTGAACTTTGTATAATTGTTCAATTTTGCTCATGAAATTTATGGACAATAAAAAGTATAAACCAAACACTTAGAAATAATTGTTTTATACACTTTCGCACAATTACGCTAATAGCAAAGTTATCAATCAAATCTAATGTAGGTAGTTCAAAGTGATAATAGAAACACACTTTTATCTTAAACAAGCGACGGGATATTGACAAGTTTTCATATTAATTGTGCAAAAACTCTTTAGGTGAATATTTCAAAAAGTATACAACTATGCACAAATGGCTGTTTTATATATTGTGATAGAGTGTTCAAATATCTTCTTTATATACCAAAATTGCAAGGAGTTATTGCAAAAAAAACATACTTCTATTTATGAACAACACTCACTGCAGAGGATGCAAGGATACAGTTATCGAATTGAACTTTTCAAGCAAACTATTTTTCTGTCTATGGATTTGGGAAAAAGATATAAAACTGACTTCTCAACCGTTCAAGAATGTTCAATCGTGAGAATAGTTAACAGTAAGATTATTCAAAATTGTTATACCTACCAGAACTATTGGACGTTAATCCAATGATTTGGTCAATACTGCCAATTATGAAAAATGTGTAAAATATCATCATGGCTTGTAAATATATGCACTTTCATTTCATTGACAAGACTCGTGTTCCTTTTTGTCCGACATTCCTGTAAAATATAAAAGATTTATTTGTTCTTCCTTTTTTCATATCTTATTCAAACAGAATAGTAATTATGTCATTCGGTATTTTCTTATGAAATGTATCGATTCTCTGAATGTAATAACGTTTCATTCAAGATCGATCGTTTTGCTAACTTTCAACAATATGATATCAGGATTCTCAAGCCTTCTGTATCTTTTGTTTTTCAGACACTGCATGATATCGTTATATAATACACTTTATAAACTGTCATAAAAAGTATTATTATATAGATAGCAGTGACTTAACTAAATTTGGTAATTTCACTCTCGGGCTTTTCTTTTCGGACAAAATGTCAAAACACGAATATCAATCCGCCGTTTACAATATTTGACATTTATTTTGAAAATAGCAACGTATAATGGAGGAACTCTATACAATAAATAGGATTTTTAATTAGTTATCGTGATATGATTACTCGTGCCAAGAACGCAATAAAATATTATTCGTGCGCGGAACATGTTCCGCATACTTGTTTAATAAGTCTAGGCGCTCTTCGGTATTCATGATTGTGGTCATTCACTCATTCCAATTACTCATCCTGTTAATTTCATTATTTTATTTTTATTTACGTTTAATAAGTCACAAAACAGGGAAAAGGATAGATGAAATGTTAAATTGAAAAACAAAGATTTACTGTAAAGTGTAAGAATATGTCCACGATGGTTATACAATGTTAACATGAATTACAGGTTTATAGTTTACTTGATTATTATTGCGTCTTGTTATTGAAGGCTAAATGAAATTCAAAACAATAACAACCGTAAATTTGTCATGCATTAAAAGGGGTTGTCAAGGTATTTCCTTCCTCGTAGAGAACATATTGATATTCGTGCTATAGTCCTTTGTTAATTCAACATTATGGCTTACTTAATCCATATGTTTCTTCATCATGAATATTTGTGAGTCATTCATTTGGAATTTGTCCGACTCAGTCGATATAGCTTCGGTTTTTACCCTTTGACATTAAGGACGCTCTTTTATGGAAACGCAAGTCACCCGATCGCAGTTCTTTTTCCCGATTGGCCAAATACTGATAACTCAGTAACGTTCGAAAAATTTGTATCGAAAAAAACATTATTGGAACCTTAAGAATTGCGTGCCATTTGTCATTTTCTTGACAGAAATGTAGAAACTTAGAAGAAAAAAGAACAAAATTTTACTGCGACGGCATCTCTTTTTTTTAAGATAGAACTTGTTTTTACATAGTTCAAATCCTAAATGTGGATGAGAAAGGTTCTCCTCAATACATGGGACAAAGCGCTCTGGAAAATGTCGTATTCGACACAGAGGAAAAGAGCACGGGATTTAAGACAATAAGGACAGGCATGACAAAGTAAGAATCACAAAAAAATTCTTGCTTAGACCTTACATTAAAGGGGATGGTTATGACCTTATAAAAATGGTTTAACCCTAAGGCAAATTCCATGCTCTTGTCTAGAGTCCGAAGATGCTGGTCATTAATGTGCCTTCGTGTCATATGTTAGTTTGATTTTGAAGAAATGCCATCGTTCAGTTACCATTAATTTTATTACTTTGTTGTCAGGGCCATCCAGAGTTAACTTAAAGGGTGTTTAAGACCTCTTTAGTGATCTCTGAAAGTATTTACTATTTTGTATTTATGTTATATGCTTATGCATTTTTTAGTATTTCATCATATCCTTCTTTCATCATTTTCTAGTTATATTTAGCTTTAAGACCAATACCTTTTTAAATGACGATGCTATTTTACCACAACGAATGTACAATATTGCATTTTAAGTATAAGGGCGATAGTTGCATGGTACTTTACATTTCGGTGAGGACAGAAGAAAAAGCGCACTCTCAAGAAATGTTTGAAGTAAGAAAGAAGCCAATTAGATGAAATGACTACAGTCATTTTTTGTAAAATCGTTTCCGTAAAAATGTTCTGTTAGAATGTCGGCGTTTCATAATTTCTTCCTTTCACAAATCAAACTGTTAATGTAACAAAATGTGTGAATATCTTTGATATTGAGACGATGTTTATGGTCCTTTTAATAGGTCTTTGTTTTCCTTGTTTTGATTAATTATGAATCTAACACGGACGGATTTTTTATGGTTAGAGTATTCGAGAATTTATACTATGTGTGTGTGGTTTTTTTTTTCTTAAGATTGTTTAAAATGTAGAAAAGAAAGTATATAGATTGCAACAAATGCGCCGCCGAATACTCTAAATATAAAATAGAAGAAGAACTTTCAGAGATCACTAGAAGTGATTATTCAACAAGTATAAATCATATTTCTAAGCAAGTTTAGAAAGGCCCGGAGAACAACTTTAATATATCAACAAAAACGTACAGACAAACAGGTGCTTGAAATGAAGGTAAAACAATTACAGAGCAACGAACGCGCAATAACATTCAAGCAACAAAACATTCATTCAAATCGCTGTATGTAATTCTTCATCATACACAAACTTAAACATTATCTTGTTTTGGGAATATTGACACAATATGAAAAAAATCTGCAAACAGACTGCTCTAGCTTAGATTTTAAGGATATGTTGGTTACACAGGTCACAATACGTGTTCAGTCTAAATTCTCACATAGTTTGGAACTTAAATTAATTTCACTCATAACATTGCATTTTTCACATTAATAAAAGTTAAAGCAATACTTACTTCTTTCACGAGTCTATTGTGAGACTATCTCATGTTCCATAGTCAAGCATTTTTTGTTCAACGAATATGAAAACTATTGACATGCTATAATGCTTCTGCGTCTTGTTAAATGAATATTCAAGCAATTTTAACCAGAAAACATTGTTAAATTAAATTTGATATTAATATGTTTCTAGGAATCACATAGTATGTTAAATTATTTGGATGCAGCTCATTATTGATGTCGGCAACATGGATTTAAAATATCGTTAAACACACAATACATATTACAGTACACCTTTGAACAAAGTTTAATATAAAAAAAGGTTTTTTTTCATCAAATACGTCTATCATTTAATGAAAATGTGCACATTTTTCCCCCATACGTTTTTCATATTCTTGACAGTAACATTGTACATAGATATTCCATAGTCGAACCTATACTGTTGAAACAAGGTATGAACTTCCCATAAACTCTACTGTGAACATACTTTAATACGCGGGCAACAATTTTCATAGTTTTTGGGAATAACGTTAATTCATAGATGCTTGAATTTAATTACCTCAGATTTCCATTGTACAGACGAATGTTCAATTTAAAAACCTAATTTCATGAAATACTTACTAACAAAAGCCGTGAAAATGGTCACCCCACGATCAAGTGCTTTTGGTCCCCTAATCCTAAAATCATTTCCCTAATTCCAAAAACACTACAATAATTGGAACTTCGTGGTGCTTTAACAGAATTACTTTACATATTATCAAATATAATTCCAGCATTTATAAACGTAAAGGACGAAAAAAAGTTTTAAAAAAATGTAAGAAATTGACTTATCTTTGCCTGGAAAAGCTTAGAAGTTTTTTTTGCTCTAAGGAGGAAAATAACATGAATCAATCAGTGGGTGAATCAAAATAACACACAAAAGGTAAAACAACTTTGGTAATTCCAATTAACGATCCTATGGAACAATGTTGAATTTTCAGGTGTTCAATAAGTCAGTCTACATGTATGAATATCAGTTGAATATTTGTTTTTATATTGCAACAATTCCCAGGTTATTCCTTTAGAGAAAAAGAGGACAACAACTGTGCAAACTACTCCACTAAGTTTTTTGGTAAGGACATAAATATAACAAAATATCCCATAAATGTCATTTATTAAATGACGATAATCAAATAGTAAAAATAAGTAACATATGTACATTAAATTGGAGTGTCACTGTCAGAGATGAGACAAATAATACAAAATTGATTAAACAGTTGACACTCCCTAAAAAGTATACAAAATTCCTTACAACAAAAATGGTATGGCCAAAAAAACGGCCAAAGCCGACCTTGAACAATCAATGGCGGCGCGGCCATACCTGGTTCAATAAGTCAGTCTACATGTATGAATGTCAGTTGAATATTTTTTTTTTCTGATAATCATAATGATATATTTTATATATGCTCTGTAAGAGCCCTTGATACAAATAAAGCATATTTTTTTCTGTAATAAAATAAGGTGAATACACTGCAAAGAAAAATTCATACAGATCATTTCAAATTTCTTTACTTCACATATGACATCCAAAATGTTCAACTATTCGAACCTCATGATTGAGAATGTCAAGACTTAACCACCTAACCTTTCTAACCTTTTTTGTCAAAGCCCTCCAAGCTCTCCAGCTCTCATTAAAGGAGACAAAGACACCATAGAAAACGAATATCTCTGTAAGTTTCTGACCTAAGGTCCCCAAAACCGTGAACTACATAAATTGAAATTATAAATGTAATACTTTTGTCAATGATGTGGAAGACTATAAAAATGGATGAAATGGGAACCAGAAGGTCTTGATTCGCGGTCAGAGTGAAGTTTAATACACTACTAGACAACAAAAATGACTTATATGACCATCTACAATCGTTGTTTGACTGATACAGACATAAAATGTCTCTATCCACGTTTTTTTCTTTCTTTGAAAAATACATTGTGTCTAACATAACGGCAAAATACATTGCATTTTTTGTCAATCTTAAAAAAATTAAATGTTTAGACATTTTTGGCTATGTCAAGACATTTTTGTTAAGTTTGTGTCCTAATCAACACTAGATTTGCTGTTTTTAGATTGACTACAACTACGCATCTTTGTGTTGAGTTCGCAAATTGTGTTTTAGTGGAAATTTGAAGTTTTTATGTGGTCAAGATGTGTCTGAGAAAAATGAGCGTTTAAGTAGACATTGTTTGCTTCAATTATATTTTGAGTCAGCAATTTTATTACAATCATGATTTCAGTCAGCAGTATTAGTAGGAAAATGCTTGTCATTGCTGCATTATATGTTATTCTGCCATCAGACAAAGCCCAAACAATTACTGTTAACGTATCAATTTTCCCGGTGTACTTTTTGTCGCTATTTTATAATAAGTAATTAAGTTGTTTCATGGGTCTACACTAAGAAATGTGTAATTACTCCTTCAAATCTACCTGCTCTTAGGAGATAATCAACATTGAACATACAATAGATTCTATTGTATTTGAGTGTCATTTACAGAGTAATCTCCCTTAATTGTGAAATATACAGTGCATTCTTTATAATTTTTGTCTCCTACGAATACGAGTTATATGAAAAACTGAATGTTAGTTTCTGTTTACTATGGCAATTCAAACAAAATATCAAAAATAAAAATATGTAAGTTGTTTACCCATGAATCACATTTTGCATGATTCTTAGCCGGAGTACTACTTAACAATGAAAGTAATAGCACAGGTATGAATTACGCATTGAGTTGTTTGCTGATTTTGTGGGAGCTGCATGTGATTCCACCAAGACAGAGGTCCGGGACCTATAGTACTTTATTTAGACTCGTATCGGATTTAATGACTTGTAATAAGACGTTTGGCGCTAGCGGGACCGAACATATTTACCCTGAAGACAGTCGAGTTTTGTTTTTTGTTGTACATATTGCCAAAGCCTTATGTTTTTGTGTCGTATTTCCTTTATTTTCAATTTTATATACAATTATAAAATTATCTGTTACAATTTTATACATTTTAATTTTATATTTTCTCGGTTTCCTGTTTTCACGTTCAGGCTCTGTACTTATCTGTTGATGTACTTTAATTGATCTATAGATAGATTGATGTTAACTTTAAGTACAAAAGTCCTACTTGCCCAATTGCGACCTATGCGACAACGTATATTCTTTCACAAACTGAACTGTCTCTAATAATAATTTAAGTCAGTTTTTTTTTCAGTTCGAATCTGTCAATTTATACTTATCGTTTTTTAAGAATTCTTTTGGCATCCTTACCTAAGCAGACAATTGACAATATATTCTAATAGTTTTAATTAAGAGAGGGGAAAACAGTACTGTTTTTCTAAAACTGACAGCGGTATAGTTAACGAAGGATTTTAAGTGCATAACAATTACAATAATTCCCGTCTCGCATGCGAGAGGGGTAAACTAATTGAAAGCTAAACATGGGGAACCAGTCGCTTTATATGGGTAACAATCAAGGAAGTAAAGGTTGCAGATTGGGCAAGTCGCTCGTTTGTCTCAAATGAGGATGGGTATCCGCACTCGGCACGGAATGGCGGTTCATAAACTAGGTTACCCAAACAAATGGAAAGATAAGAAGACAGAAAAAAATAATGTTCTTAAGAGATGAATATTACTTAGAATAACTTAAATAAAAATAACCACCATGCAGGTATTAAAAAATACTTTGGAAGAAAAAATATAGAAACGGGTTACAAAAATATGTTGAAACCGAAAATACACGACACAGCTACATTTCGCGGGCTTTTCACATTTCAAATATCATGAGAGTAAAATATTTAGACTTTACAAAATCCTTTCACATAATCCCAACCAAACCTCGTTTTACAATCGAATAATGATGAACACTGTAAACTTGATATAATTCTTGAACAAAAATAACAATTTAGATTTCCAATTATCATATTTGCTGAAGTAAACATTTGTATCTTCACTCTTACAATATTAATCTAAAATATCAGTTTAGTAAGTAACCTGTAAATATGACTATGCACTTTACTGCTTTCATTAGGAGGAATTTCGTTCAGGGACTACCAATTCTAATTGAGCAGTTATAGTTGTGACTCCTACATATATCCAAGTATCTACCATAAAAAAAGGAAAAAATAAGCTATATTTTGTTATTGTTTCATTATTAATTCATTCATTTTTTTATATGATCAATTTAATTTTGATTTTTGAGACTATAATAACATGTTTATCTTCAATACTATAGCAATTACGTAACCAATACAAATCGTACCTGAATATCGTAATTAACAATACACTACGTACCTTAAACTACAATTAAAGCTAAAAGACGGCTAGCGTTTTTGAACAACTATCACTTGTGAACTTCTTGTTCTCGTAGAGTTTTTTGGCGGATGTTTCAATTGTTAACTCGTAAAATGGCTAACATACGAATAATTAAATAATATTTGCACCTGTAAGGACGCCATACTTGAATATCGACCTCGATAAAAAGTACAAAAAATCATTGTCAAATGTTTTATTTTTAATTGAACTTACCAAATAAAGAGTTGGAAAACATGTACACTATTCCCGTGCTCTGTAAAAGTTTATATGAAAAAAGTGGTATATAGAAGATACACTCCTTGAGACGTTCACGTTTCCCATTTTAGTGTTTTTGCATCGTTTATCGTACGTTTACACATCGTTTTGCGTTCGTTTAAACGCACGATAAACGCATGATAGAAGCGTTCGTTTAAACGCTCGTTGGGGGGAGTTCAATTAAACGCACGATAGGAGTGTTCGTTTAAACGTACGATACGAGCGTTCGTTTAGCGTGCGTTTGGGTATCGTGTAGACGGGAAATCTAAACGTCAAAAGGAGTCTCTATATATACAGACTCACACAATGTCGCAACAGTACCTAAATACATTATGCTTACTTTTGATAGTGTAACTAATCTTACGTCACTAATTTCGGAACGAAAAAATTAGACACAAAAAAAGATCAAACTAAATAGTACAACCGTGTCACTTTGTAGTGGTCACGTATGAGCACTTAAGTAGTAGTCTTACAAAGAATCATGCAAAGTCTGTAATATGTGATACAAGCCTAAAAAGCCAGTCTGTTGAAAATTCAATAGTTTCTATTTTTTGGTGTTTCATGATGGGCTATATGAAACACCAGATGTTAATTTCCGTTAACAATAACATTTTAAACAAAATATAAAAAAAAATATGTACCATGTATCACATTTTGCATGATTCTAAGCCGGAGTGCTACCTTAGGTTTCCGACACAGATCACTAGTAAATGCTTTACTTCAAGAACATCGTAAGTCTTTTGCATAACATAAATTAACAAGCTTTTATATTTCCTCGCGGGTATTATACTGGTGGTTTAATATATAGTATTATTAATTGCGCCTTTTCTAACATTATTATATGTACCTCATAAAATGTACTTCATGTACGTTCTGATTATCCATGAGGGTTATACATCGATAAAGGTTCAAAATTGTTGGGCTAAAATTAGGTAAGGTTATATTTCTCGAGCTCGTATGACAGGATCTGATGTTTGTCATTGATAAAAAAAATAAAAATTCATTTGATATGCATGCACATTTTATTAGGTCTTTGTTAACAACAAACATGTAATTCGATATAAATATAAATTTTGTTCAACTGTACATGTAAAGATATAATATACATGTATTAAAAAAGCAGGTTATTGCAAAAAATGTCGTGATAGTCCATCTCCAAAATATTTCCAATGATATAATTTGGCAAAATAATGGTAAAACATCGAAACAGTAGGCCAATTAAGGGACATCAGAACCCAAAGATGCGGCCATTACATGAGACAGGAAGCAAATACAATGTACATACCGAGAACTACTCTATAAAGTAATCGGAAGATGATAACCAAAAAAGCACTTAAAATTAAAGCACTTGCAACATGAAGACTTATATATAGACTTGTAAATGTTCCACCAGAATGGATATCCGTTCATTTATTTAACAAACATTTAAGAGGGTGTCCATGCAAAAACTAGGCAGTGGGTGGTACGGGACAAATTTTGTTCAAAACAATTATTTCATGTTAAACCGCAAATGCACCCTTTCTTAAAGTTCGAAGTTGGTTTTTGGTTAAATATTAAAAAAAATTATTATATATATGATAGAAAAATTACATCGGAACAAAAAATCAGAGTGACAAAAAAACTACCACGAGCGAGCCACCCATATCATAGGATTTACCTTATTTTGCATGGACTGCCTTTTAAATGTATGAGAATTACTTTTCCACATCATGCACAACGGATGTACAGAAACAAATTACCAAGCAGCTGTACATTATTTTGTCATATGTTAAAATCTTATCTGGTTAGTTTTGCACTGTCAAATTAAAATAGATCATTCCTGTATTTACAAAATTTAATTTTTACGATACTCTCCAAACTTTAAAAAGAAAAGAGAAGAAACAGCACAAAAGTAAATACAAATACAAAATAAATACAAACGAATAACATGCAAATCGACACTTCTGTCTTGCAAATCTACTCTTGAAAACGAACCCATATAATTTGTTTTCATACATTAAAACAAGTGTACAGGCACTCTAGATCTCTTATACTGTAGCGTTTAATGCATGATTATTATTTGTTTTGCACTTAAAAAACAATATTACAAAAATGCATGACGAAATTAAATAAATCATACAATTTGTTTTTTTTACACTAATTATAATTGTATGGTCAATGTTTCAATAACTGATGGCGCCATTTTAAGTAAACCCCAGCAAGGGTCAGTTGTCTCTCAAGTGCAAGTTATTGCTGAATGTGTTTGTAAAAGTTTCTCGATTCTCAAACAATCATACACAATTGCTTTATTATTCTCCAACATAATTGTTTTCTATGTTGAACACCTAAAATATTTCCATCATAGTTCACTTATAATGTTGATATCATGTCTCCACTGTAAATTCCAACTTTATTTCTACTGCGACTATGTTTTATGTAACTTTTGTTCTTTGTAAACAATTTAGAAAAGAATCGTGCAAAATTGATAATATCGAAACAAAACACCACCAGTAAAACGCTAACAGTAACAGCTGCAGCTATAGCGCCGATTGATTGCGATGATTTCCGATCATCGGGAGCCGACGTTTTTCTTCGTTTGGATGAAGACAAGATTTGTTTAGGAATCTTAAGATCGTTTTCGAGCCTATTCAGTATTGGCTGAAGAAAACCAACAAGTTCCTCTTGTGTACTATTTGTAATCTTCTGCTCTGCCCAGTAAAGCAGTTTATGTCTGTAATTACAAGAACACGGACAATATCCAGAATCTGAAAAATAGGAGTTACGAAATAATTATATTCATATGTTTTGATAGTGTTCTAAAAGAAACACCCTTCCGAGGTTCGGATTATACGTGACCCAGGGTGTTAAATTGACTTTAGTGAAACAGCAATCTTTTGATATAACGTTGATTTTTGGTTCTTCATTTACAATTACATATTTCGTCATTCGATATACAAATTGCATACAAGACACTATAAGGAAAAACCAAAATAAAGCATCCAATCTTCAATTTTGTGCTTCATGTTTTAATTTGAATAAAATTGAGACATAGAGTATCATGAATTTACATAATTAAAGTGCACTAGCTTTATCACCATCTCTATCAGAACGTATATGATACAAACACATATTGCTAAAATTATTGAGGTGGTTTCTGTTTACTTCAACAAAAAAATATTTCGTATTCCTTATGATTTTTTAAGACCGAATATATTGTATTTTTCAATAATTCGATTTATTTCTTACTACGATTCTTGAAAATCAATTTCAAGCATAAGTACCTACTTGCATTTACATTCAATACAAATCTGTATGTCATATTGCCGATGTTTGATGCAGCTTTACACTCGTAAACACCGCTGTCGTACCATTTTGTTTTGCTGATCACCAAAGTTGATGATGTTGCGTTAAAAAATTTTGTTGACGTAGATAGCGGTTTTGTAGTACCCTCGCTGAATCTTACCCATAAAATGTAATGTATAAGTCTACTATCCACTGGGCAATGAAGGATTAATGTATCGTCTTCGCCTACTGTCATTTTAACTGTACTTGACCCTGCGTACAATAAGGAGATTTGTGTAAATTACTCATATATTTATAAACTTTATAATACGACATTTTTATTAAAATTTAATTGCATTCCTCACATAAACAAAGATTTTATACAGCAAAAATCAAAAGGAAGTATCCAATCTTGAATGTTGTGTAGCATGTTTTCATATGAATAAAACTAATATAAGAAGCCGTCATATATTTATTTCTCGATCGTTACACACTGTCTTCACATACATTTGAGGTAAAGTATTGCAACTTCCTGTAGGAATATGATTTTGTTGTTGTGAGATTGTTTGATTGATTAATTTTTCACGTCCTATATATCAAATATGTCATGCGTTTCAGGAATAACGATTTACAAATCGAACAGACCCTATAATGTTATACTTCATTATGTTTAATCGGATCTTTATAATATTGGGTTACAGAAGCAACAACCCGGAAATAGACATGCCAACCTACTCTGATACAATACTCTCACTCGTTGCCACTCTAACCCATTCATTACTTTGTATTTGGTAAACTAGCAAACTAGCAGTGGCTTCCAATTTTGAAGTATGTGACTCTTTGAAGATCCCTGCAACCTACTGCACTCGAAGTGAGCCCGCTACCCTGTTACTACCGAGGATGTTATTTTAGGAGTAATCAAGGGAACCAAGGCCATAGCGGCAATCAAAAGAATGCAATCCAGGGACAAAGACCAGACATGGAAAACAGACATACACAACAACAAAAAAACATAGAACAGCTAACATCATACATACAAAGTAACAAAAGCAAATGATCAACTCGGACTCCACTAAAAACTAAGCGCATGGACCTGGTGCACTGGTAGGATAAGCGTCCTCTGCTTCTCTACAGTTACCAGCCGAGTTGCTCATAAAAAGTCAAGTCCGGGGTAGACAAACGAGGAAAGGAAAACTATGACCCTTTGAATAAATCAGTTTTCATGGTGCTGATGGATACACCATAACGATGTAATAAATCAAATAAACCAAACATTGAAAACGAGGAAAGTATGTTTATAATTTATTTTTCACAAAAACTATTATGTCCGTTAACAACGGATTCTCGTGATAATTTATACCTAAACACTTAACTAAAATCCAATTAACTTTTACTCAAAAAACCACTTTTTTCAGTGTTCGTTTTGTTTTTGTTTTGTTTTTGTTTTTTTTATTAAAAATAAAAAAAACGGATCATATACGCAATTGTTGTTATGCACAGAAAGTGCGCAACAAAAATGATTCAAAATTGCATGTTGATTTTCAATTTGATGTTTAAAAAATTGAACAGACCCTTCAATACTAGTATCAGCCATTCAGAAACAAGCTTATTACATGTGGCATCATCAGTTAAAAATGTCACTCTGAGATACTCTAGATTTGTTTTGGTAAAAAAAAGTTTTACCCAACCCCTTCTTCCCACAAAAATTCAAGATTTATATGTCATTAGTGTTTCTATTAGTATAATGTATTACTATATGTTATAATTTCGTTATATGTTTAAGGATGCTTGTTTGGCCTTTTTCGGTACGTCACCTTTCTTTGCTGGTACGTTTAAATGGAGTTAACACAGTTTTTCCTAAAAAAAACGTTTTGTTATATATATCTTTGTTTGAACATGTATGTTTACAATGTTTTGTGTCATTTTTTAGAATTGATTTTAATTAGTGTGGGTGAATCTTATGGAACCATGTACATGCATATCAGAGTTCGCATATGTATTGCAAAACAAAACTATTTATACGTCATTTGCATTGTTTGAAAGAAAAGGATCATTCATTTGAATACAGATTGTGCAAGACTTCATACAAGAACATTTATGCAGTAACACAATAAGAATTTATGTCTATCCTAGCCGTCGAATTTCGACCTATTTCAGTCTTAATTTTAATTTTGAGAGATACAATTGGTAAAAGAGTCATAAGGGAACCAACATTCTAGCGGAAATCAAAAGAATGTTATCTAGGGACAAAGTCCAGATATGGAAAATAGACACATACAACAACGAAAAAAAATCAAGAAAAAATATTTCTCAATTTTTTTGAGATTTTCAAAACAAAAAAAAATCGGACTCCACTAAAAACTGGAATCATAGACCAGGTGCACCGATAGGGTAAGCGTCCTTTGTTGTTTTAGTAATACCCGCTGAGCTACTCAATATCGAATCCATGTGTGGGCGAGAGAAAGGGAAACTACGACCCTAAACAAATCTATCATCATGGTGCGGATGGATTCACTCTACCGATCCACGAGTTCATGATGATGACCATAACAAATCGCTAGGCATGACTTCAATCGTAAATGTTTTTTTTTTCTCAAAATTCAAATTATTAGTACAGTTCGACTGATTTAGATGGACGGAATTCACTAGACGTTAATTTGTATGGCGAAGAATGGAATTAAAATATATTTGATGGCATCAAACTGATACATGTAGGAATGCTCCTCCTTTTTCCGGGTATATTCGGCTAAAACGAGGGATGTCAACGAGTACTGTAAAAATATTTCTAGTTTTGTTTTTTTTTTTCATCATTGTTCTTCTTTCATGAGAAAAAGCGATCTAATCATATCATAATATCAAAATTGATTGGAGCACCGCTATTCTACTGAAATTACATTTGTTACTTTGCAAGCACAATTTGTCGATTATGAATAGTGAGTTGTAATCACAAAAAAGCTGCATGAGACAGTTGCAATGTTTTGATGATACCTTTAGACTTGCCTATAAAAATAAATGTTTGTTTGTTCAATAGTTATAATAACCATTGAATTGTTGTATTTATTTTATTCACAGCCTTCAGAGGAGTTACGTATATACTGTATGGTGTAACACGTACATTTAGGTTAAAAAAACTTACAGGTTTCCCCTATTAGCCGATGTTTGCCATGGATAACATAATTACATACATGCTGTTTATTTAGATTACAAAACTGGCACTGGTATAGTTACAATGTATAGTACACTTATTTTATCTAACACCAAACGTCACGGCGTACCGCGCGAGTACTAGAGTAGTCATTCAAGATTCAATTAAAATTAACAACAATTATCTCTAGATTCAAGCATTTCCTCTTGTCCTACAAACTGCGCAGCAACCAAGTGTGAAGGAGAAGAGTGGTCGTAGGTGTATTTGATGTTTTTTTTTTAATATTGGATTATCACGATATGTCTATATATGAGTTAAAATATTCAGAAATGGATATATTAATTGGCTTGGAATATATTAACCTGAACGTTAAAATGTCGGGCAAACCAGTTTTAGGTTAAAACTTACATGCTGGACGTTGACATATATAATTGAAATATCGTGTACATCTTGCATCATTCCACTTAAAATGTCGATTTTTTAATTGCAAACATTTTTGCCTTGGAGCACTTGGTTGACGCAAACCCCATTGCGTTTCTGTAATTTCGTCGTTGTTTGATGACCAGACCCATCTATGACGTAAAATTTAAATGGATATTATTTCCAAACTTGTTTGGCATGTGTATATGCTACAAAAAATATCATATCAAAACGCTCGATATCATTCGTTAAATTTTATGTATGCCATAGATGTAACCAAAGAAATGATTTATGCCATACAAATTTCTCGTAATGCGTCGAAAGTACGAATTTTAGTATGTATCTTGTAAAACTTTTTAAACTGAATTTAGGCTGTGTTTTCGTATAATATCGCCCGAAGCTAACATTTTGGAAAACAATATGCATTTATCAATTCGGTAATTTTGTTATTATTTGCCATTAAATTATAACATAGCACAAGTATATAATTATATTGTATTCTGCATCCGATGTATACGAAAATACTACTTGTAACTCTGTATGTCCGAAACACATTGAAACATAAATTGTTTTATAAGATATTCATTAGGTATCTTTGACGTTTTTTTTTCCTTCGTTTGAGCTCTGGGATGTTAATACTAATTTAATTCCTATATACGTATATATTTACCTAGTTTCGTTTTCTGAATTTCTCTTACCACCAATCCAGTATCCTTCTTCTGTTAAGTTAGCTAACAAGTACAGTATACTGGATATACTACTTCATTTTCAATGTTTGTAGGCCTGGAATATCTAAAGTTTTATTTGGCCAGTCGAAGGTAGACTGCAGGTATGGAAAATTTAATATCGGTCATTGTAAGCTAATTGACTGACTATTTGCTTTCACAATTTGATAGGCTTATTGTTCTATTTATATAACTGAACCGGTATATTTGTAATTAAAGAGGCAAGTCGGAGGCAGAGTCCGGGTATGTGTCATTTGTCAACGTTGATTAACGCCCTTACACTAACTTATTTGCATGGATAACAGCCTCCTTCTTAATAATTTTTTTTTTCTTATATGAATTTGAATTAAAGGCAAATAAAAAAAGTATAAATACAATTATATATAATCTAATCATTTGCAATTAAAATCTAATTTAAGAACCACATTTGCTCATGTTTAAAATTGATTTTCTCTGTTTGCTGGTATTTTATTCATTTATGTATTTATTTTTATTTGTTTGTTTGTTTTATTTTATTAATATATTTTGTTTAGACCTTTTCAAGTCAAATATTACAACGTACTAGAAAAAAGAAATAATCTGAAAAAGTTTTAAATTAATATTAATAATAATAGTAATTAAATACTTAACATTAGATCTCTTTTAAAAGGTAATGACCATTAAAGATTAAAGACGAGTTATTAATCATTGTAGAATAATGTAAAACAATGGTTTAAAATTGTAATTTTTAACATGGTGGTTTATATTTTCGATAATTTCTACTTGTACTTTGACAATAACAAAGTGCGTATTCCGCTGCCCATTCTAATAAAGTGCATTAAAACTTCAAACGAATATAATTTACAACAACAAAAAAAAACATCAAAAGAAAAAAAATGATATTGTTATGCGCTTTTTTCGGGGTCCTAAGACTATTGTCGTTAGATATGTTTCAAATGTGGTAACTATGTTTGATTGACACATACCCTTCACGTGTTCTTTTGCACTGTTTATTAAAAAGTCAATAGAAAGTCTGGTTCTTGGTTCGGCTAAAATTCCTCCAAAGTTATGGCAGGTTCTCTGCAGTACATATAATTCATTATATCAATCATTAGTATATGTAACTATGTCGACTATGTCTATATAAACAGTTTCGCATGCATAAATTACTGGAGGCGAGTATTGAAGCCTAAATTATGTAACTCAGTAACTCAATCAGTTAATATCTCCAGAAAGTCACTTCAATATAACGCTAAAAGTATGCATGATTGTATTTCAGAAAATGACCCTTTTCCCAGGAGTTCTTGATTTACGAAGAGATGACAATTTTTATGAGGAAAATAAGTATTTTGCATTATGTTGTTTGGGGAATTTCAAACTTGAATTAAATCACCAAATTAACTCTTTACACACCTACCTGTGCGTCAGTAAAGATATGCGTGTGATTGCTGAAATAATAGCAGAATGTCTCAAATAATGTCCAGTTATTTCTGCAAAATTGAGTTGGCTTAACCACAGTACCTGTTTGAAATCGAAATATGTAAGTAAATACAAGTCAACATGAATTCTTTAACGCGATGGCATATTAGTACTCTTAGGAACATTTGTTCACAAGCCCCCAATCAATGTCTAGTTACTACCGTAAATACGACCCAGAGCAACATCATTAGGTTTGTATAAGTTAAATACTTACGTGAATTTTGAAAAAAAAGCAGACAATTGGAGGGGGACACAACGTACAAGTATATATATGTAAACAGACAACAAAAAGCATTCTGCAATCAAATTGCGAATTTCGACAAAAGAATCAGCAACCTCAAATTAAATTTCAACCTTGGCTCGTCGATCAGATGCATCGAAAGTAAAGACCCTCTGCTTTTCTTAGATAGACGTCTTCATTTTATGTTTGATATTTATGGTTTTTCAATCGAAACGCATGATATATTATTGATCTCTTTTAACAGTATTGATCTTTATTTACATTGTATTCGTCTTTAAAATGCCTTGTAAATCGTCTTGTGGCCTTTTCATAATTCTTATGGTATTATTACGTAGTGATTTTCATATTGGCTGAGAGTTATACGTCCAAGGCCTGTAATAATGGGTTGAGGTGCCGACTGTCAATGTCATATTGAAAACAAAAATGTTATTGTACTGTCGACAAGATTAACTCGACGTGACTTACCATATCCTTATGCTTGATTGGTGAACAAGGTTTCACTGTTGCTATGAAAACATTTATAATCTCCTTAGTCACCCTTAAAGTAAACGTATGTTATCACATC
Organism: Perna viridis; assembly: GCA_037379345.1. NCBI lineage: Eukaryota > Metazoa > Mollusca > Bivalvia > Mytilida > Mytilidae > Perna > Perna viridis. Next base: position 25,910,569 of record CM074519.1, on the reverse strand, counting down.
CAGCTCATATGATAGGTCAAATATCTTTGCTTAAAATTTGTCGTAACATCATGCAAGATGCAAATTTGTTTGTCTATCTTTACTTTAACTTTGAAAATAGGATTACAAAAATGTTCCACACATTTATGTTCTAAACTAATATTTTCAGACAATTATTCTTGAAAATTGTGCAGTCATCATCATGTGTTTACATGTCCACAAAATCTATTGCAACAAGACTTTTTTCCATGAAGTTTGATAGTAATTCTAAAGGAACTCGAATATGCTAAAAAAACATATTGGCCTTGTAGATATTCGTATTGGCCTTAAAGGTTGGAATCATCGATTTGGCAACATGGATCATAACTGTATATTTGCCCAGCTTTTGCAAGCACAATATTAGCATATTCGAGGACTTCTAGATTACCAATTGAACTTCCCGATAATATACATAGTTCCACAAGCTATCGATGAAGATGTACGCAATCATCAAAAAAGAGTAATCAAGGGAACCAAGGTTATAGCGGTAATCAAACGAGTTCATGATGACGACCATGAAACTTTTGTATAACATAATCCTGCACAAGAAGCCTATTTGTTAGAATTCTAGTGCGCTACAAGAAGTCTGCCTAGTCTCGGCAAGCTCTGGCATAACGTATGAGTTTTGATATGAACAGTGCATATACAGGTGCTGAAGGGATGTTGCCACAGATGAAAAGAAGGTTGACAATTTTGAATGAAAAGTCATCACGTTTGTCGTAAAGTGTGGTCAATAATTTTCCTTTACCATCGATTTCTAAGTGTAGGTCAAGATATGAGGCTGACCTCACAGTGTCTGTAGTATCCTTTATCTCAAGTTCTTTGTATCAAATGCGATGTATCAAATTCCAAAATTAGGATTGTTTAAAGATAATACGTCATCTATATAGCGGAAACTGAGACTAAAGGATCTAGCTAAAGGATATTCTTTCTTTCGAATCAGATCAGCTATAAAGTCAGCCTCATAAGAGTGACGGAATAGGTCAGCAAGTAGTGCAATTTGTTCTCATTGGAATGCCGACCGTTTGTTTAAAAACGCGAGTATCACAATAGACAAATATGTTGTCGATTAAAAATTCCAGCATTTTGTAAACATCTTCTGTATATTTGGAAGATGATTTTGAATTATTTCCTACAAAATATGAGGAATCTCTACCAAGAATTATATATTTGTATCTAGGTGTACCGTCTTTTTTTTTGGAAAAAAAAACAACTATGTATAATTGGTTTAAAATGAAAGTTAAAAAAAAAACGGATGGAATTGGTGAAATGCAATGAAGTAAAAGACAAATTAAAAAGAAAAAAAAAAATAACTCGGCATCCTTGCATGATAATACGACACATTCAATGAAAATGATTAATTTTCTATCTCACCCTTTATGATTTGCATAAAAACTTTGAGCTTAATCGTGATTTTGGAGTTTATAAAAGTCTCCATTACAATAGTAGTAATTTAATCTGAATACATGCATAGATATTGGGAAAGTCACATAGAAGTAATCTTTAAAATGTACTTTTTTTTTCAAAATGACATAGACACTATAAGCTACACAAAAAAAGTTAAAATCGTAGTTTACTAATTATGGTATCATTACGTAGTAATTTGCATATTTGCAAAGTTAACGGTCATCGTCTTGTCATATTGGTCTTCTACGTGGCCTCATGCAAATATCACAAGTTCCTTAAACTATAATATGAAAATCACTTCGTGATAATGACATATTAGTCACTAACGTTCTAGAATTAGTCTATATATGATCAAAACTGCCAATACAAAACAAAATACAAAAAGTGCTCCAATACGGGGTTTAGCCTTCAATACGGAATTTAGTCGACCAATACGGCTTTTACTGTCCAAAACCTCCTATTGGCTTTAAGAGGGCAGATTTGCCTAGGCATCAATAAAGGTATAATTGCGTAAAGTTTTCCATTCTGGATGAGTTAATGTTTCAGATAGCATCGGACCAATAACTTTTGCATTTCAAAGACAATAAATTAAACAAATAGTTGTAAAGGAGACTATGATAGGACTTAGGAAAGTTTCTGTCTTTCATAGTTTTCAAGATTTTTCAAGGGCAATAACTCTTACAAGGCGTTGTCTGACAACTTGTATCCCTGAGCACTTTTGTAGTTCTAACAAAAATTCAGCTATTGAAGGAATTTAGCTAAGCATAACAGTTTTGGAGATGTATGCGAAAACAAACTACTGTAGGATACCCCAAGAATAATTCATATTAACATGATTAAGTTTGGTTTCAATTGGTCAAGTAATGTCAGAGGAGAAAATGTTTGAAAGAAATAACATCAAAAATAGCAAACAAGCGTTAAAAAAGGGCAATTACTCCAACATGGCTTCATGGATTAAAATGAAAATTTGTTCGCAGATAGATTTCATCATGCTTAACACTTTTATCTAGTTAGAATGTAGCTAAACTTAACCGTTTTGGAGATATATGCAAAAAACTTCTCTCCGACCACTATGTTCTATTTTTAGTAACAGCGGCCATGTTTTTCGATGGATCAAAAATCCCCTCATCATTTTTATGCAGAACATCCAACGAAACATTTATATTTATTTATTTATATGGTTTCAATTGGTCGAGTATTTTCAGAGGATAAAAAAATGTCAACGACGACGACAGATGCCAAGTGATGGAAATAATTCACACTATCCTCCGAGTAAATAAGAAAGAGACACTTTGAAGCATACTGAGGTTACATTACAAACAAACACACAACATAAAGTGCATCGATCGGCGACTTTAACCCTAGTTTAAATATTGGCTCGTCGACCAGGTACATGGAATGTTAGGTACATCTGCTTTTCATTGATATATTTTGCTGAGTTTTTTATAATATATTTGATGATTATTTTCTTCAAACCTATAATACACCACTTATTAAAACATATCATTATTTTTCGTTTTTCCATGAAGTATTGATCTTCATTTTCATTAGAAACAACATGTAAAAATTGTTTGCATTTTTATCTCTCTTGTCAATTATCATTTTTACTTTCATTGGTATTATTGCAAATTTCTTATATATGTTTTTCGTGACAATTGTAGCTTCTGTTATGTAAAAATACCCGATATCCATAAAATATCAATTACCTTCTTTACTTAACAAGGAATTCTTGTTATCTATTTACCAGGGGGTGATTAATTTAAAATATCTGAAAAATGGATACCTGTATCGTCAAAACGAACTCACTAGACCTTTGTGAAGTCGGGCATAAACATTTTCTCATGCTATTTGCTATAATAAACTACTGAACAAGGAAAGTATTAGCTTTTCTGATATAATGAGACAAAAAAACACTTCTGGCGGGTGTTTTCTAGAAAAGCAGAGGACGCTTACCTTACCGGTACACTTGGTCTATGACCCCAGCTTTTATTGAAGTCCTGAGTTGCCCATTTGCTTTTGTTACTTTGTATGTATGATTTTAGTTACTTTATTATCTTTGTTGTGTTTGTCTGTTTTCCATGGCCCCGTGCAGGTCCGGGTGTTAAAAGAATAGGCCTGCAGCAGCGCTAAGCTTGTCGTAAAAGGCGACTAAATAGTGCTCAGAAACCTAGCCGGGGGCTAGGCGCTCTGCCCACAGAGCAACTGGGATGTGTGCCCCAAGTGGTGGAATGGGGTACCCCTGGCATGTTACATGCTGGGGTTGTCAGGCTATAATACGGAAAACCTGACCACAAACCATAGTGGTGCACCGTGTTGGGAAAGATGCCACGTTCCTCGCACGTTAAAGAACCCTGCTGTGGTATTCGATAGGAGTAGGAACCTTTGCGCTCCGCCACAGGAGGCTAAATTGCCCTACCTTACCCATCCCCCTTGTTCTAGTGGCAATCAAAATTTGTCGACCCTATTATCCTTGTGACCCATCCTTTTTTTTTCTTCATTTCATGTTCATTTTATCATCCATTTCATGTTCATTGTCTGAATATAGCTGAAATATTGCTGCTCGGACGTTAAACCCCAACAAACAAACAAACAAAACTGTTTTCCATGTCTGGTCTTTGTCTCTGGATTACTTTATTTTGATTACCGCTATAACCTTGGTTCCCTTTTGATTATTCTTTTAGAATATGTAACACTTACAACTGTTGTCCATTTGACAGTTATGTGTGTCTTTTATTAATAAAAAGTTTCTCTCGATCGAAAAATCGTTACTCGTTAATCGTTAAAACTTACCTGAACTGTTGTATATTAATCCATTGGATTGGTATATACAGCATAAAATGATAAATGTGTAAAGTCTCATCCTTATTTGAAAAGCACCTGCATTTCATCAAAAAGATTTGTGTTGCTGTTTAGCAAGCGATTCTGTAAGAAATTAATGAAAAAAAGGGACTTGTTTTAACTATGTTGATTACATTAAATTCGGCAGTCGCTGTGTATATTGCCTTATCTTTAGTGACATTTGTTTGAATATACTAATAAAACGTTTTTGCAGTTCGTCAAAGCATAACATGAAAATAGTACAGGAAAATTAACCCAAAATATTTAATTCTGCGATATCGATAAAGAACACTTGATATTATTACATTTTAATATGCAGAAAATTATGACCAGTATTAGTTTTAAGTATAAAGAATATTTTGTTTGCTGAAGCAAGTGGTTCATATATCCAAATCGAAAAATAACCCGCAGAACTTTTTTTTCTTTTTTTTTTTGGGGGGGGGATTTATGAATGTTGCAGGCAACCGATTCTTCATGGGTCATGTGATTGTGACTCGAAAACAAATATAAAAATATTACAACCAACCACAGAACCAGTTTAAGTTTTTCATTCGGTTTTTTGCATATTGTGTATAACATTTTGCAATCGTTATTGTTCTTGATTTGATTGATTTGAGTGGGAGCTTTGTGTATGATCTTTTCAAAAACTCAAAAGGGACTATCGTTATACAAAATATGGCATATGTAGACTAAGATGCATGGTTTGTTTGGTGTTTTTTTTTATTATTATTATTATTATTTTTAATCAAAACAATGAACTATCTTTACCATTTGCAGTGTCGTAATTTTATATGGATTGGTAGTTAGATTTAATCACATCTGAAATTTATTAAATTGATAAAATATGTATGCATTTCTATTTGTTTCTGTTTTCCATGATGAAATTGGTGGATTATTTATCACTCTATCTTTCGGGAGTTATCGTTTTCCATGCTCTCACTACTATGCATTATGGAAGGAATTTTAATTGAAATAAATTTGTGTTACTGTAAAGTGTTTGAGATTGTATGAAATCAGAAAAAATGTCGGATGCCCACAGTCCTATATTGCACCAATGCAAAAATTGTTCTGGCTTCATGGTGGCATGGACAACATGGAATTTTAGACAGTTGTAGTATCTGTATCGGTATGAACTTCCAATCTAATGGTGATATGGGCAATGGAGAATGGAGCAAGGGGCAGTACATTATATGAAATCTTTTTGCCTAAAATTAATAATAACTAGTAATATTGCAGACATGATGAAAACATGGGTCTACGCTATGAGCATGATTATATATGATGAAACCATGCAAGTATCTCACCATAGGGAGTGTTTAAACAAAATCTGAAAAATTGACTCGTTATCATAATTTGCATTACTGACTGCACAAGAAATAATAATACTTAATACACTCAATTACTTGGATAGCAAATCCCTTTTATTTTACACCAACGAACTGCTACTTCTTTCATTAATTATTTTAAATATATTTAAATATTTGCTGTACTTTTTAAGGCACATGTGTCACTCATTTTAACGACATTCGTTTTTGGTAGTGCTTACTCATAATATGGCTTCGATGTCAAATTAAAGATCTGCGGATTCCCAGGTCATATGCTGGAACAATACGTTAGCGGTTCAAATAGAAACATGGTTTGGGACTTATTCATTCCCAAAGTACAATTCATTTATCTTACGAAAGTTTAGAGAGCAATCAAGGGAACGAAAATACTAGCGGAAATCAAAGGAAAGCAATCTATGGACAAAGACCAGCCACCGAAAACAGACACGCATAACGAAGAACATAAATAACCAAAATGATACGAACAAAGAAAACAAATAGAAAGAACAATACTTTTTTTTTCTTTCAGTCTATTATAGAATATTTCCTTTTACACAATTAAACATGTTTGCTTACCGAACATGAAACTATTGAATATTATAACTTCTAGCTCAATAAATATTAAAACTATTTAGATCAATGACCATGAATTTCTGATATTGCTTAGTCAGAAACTACTTTTTTATTAAATGTCATAGTTTAGTTAAACAATAAAAAAAATATAATACTTATAATTCTTGGTTCAATCACATTTCATATTTATATATTGCTAAGGATCACGAAGTTTCTTGATAGAGTAACAATGTATTTAAATTAGCTAAAATAAATAATGATAATTACATTTATATTTATATCAACGTAAGTTCAGTTTTGACCGAAATAAAAAAGAAAGTGGTCCATGAAATTACAGGTGCTTAACGACAGATATATTCCCCCGTACGATTTATATAATAATTTGATAGTTTCATAGTACATTGGTTTTCTAAAATCTAAATAATACTTACGTAAAATCAAGGCTATTGAAATGTATGAACTTTCCAAATACGCTACTATGAGAGTACTTGAATTTAAGGATACAATTGTCGTGGTTTCAGGAAGAACGTTAGTTCGTAGATTCTTGAATTCGTGGATATGACGATAATTCCATATAAACAAATGTCGTGATAAACCAACCCGCGAAAACTAAGAAAATTGGTACCCTACAAACAATGATACGTTCATGATGCTTTTTTTATAAACCAATCTAAATTCCTTTATTCCTATTCGAAATACACTCACGCACAATATTATCTCAATTTTGTTTCTAAAAAAGGAATTGTTCAAATGATTATTAACTATTATTCAAGCACTGTTAACGCAAAAGACAATAGTTTTGCCTATAAGTGTTGTAGGGGAAGAAAGTTTACACGTTCCAATATACAATACAATTGAACAATGTTGAGATTTCAGGAGTTCAATATGCCAGTATATGCCAGAAAAAGATGATCATCCATTCATGTAATTGTTATATATTCTCTGGAAAAGGTCCTAGATTCGAATACAACATATGAATTGAACACAATATCATAAAAATCATGTCATATACTGTAATCAATCGGACAATTGTTTTAGTTTTAATATTTCTAAGTCCAACTGGTTTAAATGAAATAGAATAAAATGATATAAACGCTGTTGTGTTTATAAAGAAACAGTTTCTAATAATGATATCGACATAGTGCTTTCTATAATTTAATACCAATTTGTTTTATTTTTTGTACATCAAAGAGGCAAATTAACTCAGTGAATACGATACTAAGTTATTAAAGCAATACCGGTTTAGGTATGATTATTATTGCCATGTTATTTCCATATTTTACTGACAATAATAAATACAAAGTGATTATTTTAGGAAATAATTTTGACATTAAACTAATGAAAAGAGCGTTCATAAAAATCATTTGTATTGTATGCAATAAAATACAAAATATTTTAAGACAAACAAATCAAAACAAGGTTGCGCTTATCCTTCACTCTAATGAGGCTGACTGTATAGCTGATCTAATCCAAAAGAAAGAATATCGTTTAGCTACATGTAGATCCTTTAATTTCAGTTTCCGCTACATAGATGACGTATTATCTTTAAACAACCCAAATTTGGGGGATTGGATACATCACATCTACCCCAAAGAAATTGAGATTAAGGATACTACGGACAATGTGAAGTCAGCCTCATATCTTGACCTACACTTACAAATCGATGGTAAAGGAAAACAAACTATCGACTAACCTTTGCGACAGACGTGTTGACTTTTCATTCAAATTTGTCCTTTCATCTGTGGCAACATCCCTTCAGCACCTTCGTATGGAGAGTTCATATCACAACTCATACGTTATGCCAGAGTTTGCCGAAACTACGCAGAAGTTTTTTATCGCGCTAGAATTCTATCAAATAGGCTTTTGGAACAGGGTCATGTTGCTACAAGATGGAAGTCATCACTACAGAAGTTTTATGGTCGTCATCATGAACTCGTGGATCGCTACGGTGTGTCCATTTGCGCCATGACAACTGATTTGTTCAACATGTCATAGTTTTCCTTTCCTCTTTCGACTACCACGGACTTGACTTTTTATGAGCAACTCGGCGGGTGTTTCTAGAAAAGCAGAGAACGCTTACCTTACCGGTGCACCTTGTCCATGCTCCCAGTTTTCAGTGGAGTCCGAGTTGCTTATTTTATGTTCTTTGTTGTGTATGTCTGTTTTCTATTTCTGGTCTTTGTCCCTGGATTACATTCTTTTGATTACCACACTAACCTTGGTTCCCTTGATTACTCTCGTATGAAACTCTTTGACATCAATCAGCAAAAAATCCCCGTGATTCTGTATTGACATGCAAGCAAAATCATAGAAGACTGACATTTTTTTCTTCTATTTTAAGCAGATTATGATAAGAGTTTATGTGTCCCCTTTTTTCTTCTAATGACACGCATTTTTTTTAATAATTCGATTCTTTAGAACTATTACAAATATCAAAATATGTAATTGATATTTGTAAAAGAAAAATTGCTTAAAAGGATAAGTTAAAATAATTTATTACTTTATATTAGCACAATGTGTCCAATAAATGCGTCCAGATGAGGAAATATTAAAACATAATACATATTACCATATGACTGTAAGTAACCACGAGTTTTCAAATTATGGAGATCACCGGGGTAACGGCTCTCAAACTACTCTTCACTTGTAAAAGCTTCAGCCACTACCCAAATATAGTTTGATGTAAAACCTTATAATTTCTTTTGAAACGTTATTTATCGTTGTTCGAAATATTCAGTGTGTGTTTATTCCACTCATGTTGGTCAATAAAGGTATAAATGCATTTTTCCAAAATTCCACGGTTTTGCAAAGACAAATCCACAAACACGATCATTTCCTTTTTCTATATTTCACCTGCTTCCAAAATATTCAACAACAAAGTAGTATTGCATGACCACAAGATTGAGGACTTCAGGCTTCAACTGCCTTGTTGTTCTTACCTAAACTTTCCCTTTCCGTTATGTCATTACATGAGAATTTAACATCGTAGTAAAGGAATCTCTCTATCCTTAAATTACGTATACTATTCCTTAGTTAAGGTCCCGAAGCACGCTCAATATATTGGAAATATAACTTAAAAATTCGGGTGTATGCAATGTCAGACAATTAATGAAATGGGAACAGAAGACGTTGATTCGCTGTCAGAGTAAACGAAAGCTATGAGGTTTTTAATCTTGAAACATGTTATAGTTCTAAGTAGGTCAATGAGTGTCAGTGCTACATAATATTTCAAATATTGTGACGTTATAACGGTAATCAAAGGAATGTAATCCCGGGAAAAAGACCAGACATGGAAAACAGATATACACAACAAAGAATATAAAGTAACTGAAATTATACATACTAAGTAACGAAAGCGAATTAGCAACTTGGACCAGGTGCACCGATAGGGTAAGCGTCCTCTGTTTTTCTAGAAACACCCGCCGAGTTGCTCATGAAAAAGTCAAGTCCGGGGTAGAAGAAAGAGGAAAGGAAAACTATGACACGTTGAACAAATCAGTTTTCATGGCGCAGATGGATACACCGTAACAATCCACGAGTTCATGATGACGGCCATAAAACGTTTGTAGTGATGACTTCAATCTTGTAGCAACATTACCCTGCTCCAGACGCCTATTTGTTAGGATTTAAGCGCGATACAAAAAGTCTGCGTAGTCTCGGCAAGCTCTGGCATAAGGTATGCGTTGTGATATGAACACTCCATACGCAGTTGCTGAAGGGATGTTGCCACATATGAAAGGAAAGTTGACAATTTTGAATGAAAAGTCATCACGTTTGTCGTAAAGTTTGTTCAATAGTTTTCCTCTACCAAAAGAAGGATCGTTAATGGACAATACATCACCAAAATACCTGTATGAGAAATTAAAAGATTTAGCATCTTTCATATGTTTATTCTCTACAAAATTTTGGAGAAATTCAGTTACGTATGAATATAAAACCAAATCAGCTAAATTCCGACAGTGTTGATTCATACCTGTCCATAACCAAAAACTTTTACTTTAATTGATTTTATAAGAAACATCTATACATTCAATTGATTGTTAGATATCAATGATATAGATTGAAACTGAAATTGGCACTTTTGAAGTGTTGTCATTCGTCATGTTGTTGATTTGAATGGGAGAAGTATTATAGTGTCTTTCAAAACACGGCTCTGAATGCAGAAGAATTACTGGGACAGATATGGTGCATGCAGATTTGGGAAAATCACCGGGTATTTTTATTTTTATTTTTTTTTATTATTATTTTTGTCGGGGAATATCTCCATGAACCAGTTATACTATTGGCAATGTCTGAATTTCATATGGCCTAATACTTGTTTTAAAATATATGGTTCAATCACATTTCATATCTAGATATTGCTAAGGATCACGAAGTGTGTTATAAAGTTACAATGAATTAAATTAATGATAAATTGTGATAAAAATAGTAATTACATTTCGATTTATATCAACATAAGTTCAATTTTGACCGAAATAAAAAAAGGAAAGTGGTTCATGAAATTACATGTGTTTAACGACAGGTATATACTCCTTACGAGTTGTAAAATAATTTGATAATTACATAGCACATCAGTTTTCTATAGTATAAAAATACTCACGTAACATCTTGGCCATTGAAATGTATGAACTTCCCATAACGCTACTATGAGAGTACTTGAATTCGAGGAAAAAAATTGTCGTGGTTTCAGGTGGAACTTTAGTTCGGTGATTCTTGTATTCGAGGATATAACAATAATACCATATAAACAAATGTCATGATAATCCAACCAGCGGACACTTGGAACCCTCCAACAGTAATAGGTCCATTAGTTTTATCAACTAATCTAAAATCCTTTATTCATATTCGGAAAACATTCATACACAATAGTTTTTCAATTGAAAAATTGAATTGTTCAAAAGATTATTAGAAATTATTCAAGCATTTTTGAATGCAAAAGACAATAGTTCTGTCTATAAGATTTGTAGTGAAAGAAACTTGAGTCGTACCAATCTACAATCCTATGGAACAATATTGAGATTTCAGGAGTTCAATACGCCAGTATACACATTAAAATGATGATCATCCTTTCATGTAATTTTCATATATTCTCTGAAAAAGGCCCTAGATTCGAATACAACACATCAATAGAACACAATATTATAAAAATCATGTCATACATTGTAATCAATCGGACAATTGTTATAATTTAAATCTGTATTTAGTTCAACTGGTTTTAAAAAATAGAAAAAGTGATATTAACTCTCGTTTTGGTTATGAAGATACAGCTTCTGATATCGACATTGTGTTTTCTATAATTTAATAGGAATTCATCTCATTGTTTGTACATCAAAGAAGCAAATTAACTCAGTGAATACGATAATCATTTATCAAAGCAATGCCGGTTTTAGTATAATTATAATTGCCATATTTTTTCGACAATAATAAATATAAAATGAATATTTGAAGAAATAATTTTGATATTAACCAAAATTGCATCACTTTTTCATAAGCCGCTGAAAATAGCTTTTATAAAAATGAGTTGTATTGTACATTAAATGCTACATAATGCGAAATATTTTACGACAAACAAATCAAAATAAAGTTTCATAAAGCTGTTTTAAATTGATTAGCAAAATAATCTCACTGATTCTGCAATTGTATGACATGTGAATAAAGTCATAAAGGACTGAAGATTATCAGATTATCATTAGAGTACATGTCCCCCTTTTTCTAATTAATGTCACACCTTTGGTTCTAGAAAAGCAGAGGTGCACCTGGTCCATTCTCCCAGTTTTTAGTGAAGTCCGAGTTCCTCATTTACTTTTGTTACTTTGTATGTATGATTTTAGTTACTTTATGTTCTTTGTTGTGTATGTCTGTTTTCCATGTCTGGTATCTGTCCCGGGATTACATTCTTTTGATTACCGCTATAACCTTGGTTCCCTTGATTACTCTTTCAATAAATCAATTCTTTAGAACTATTATCAATATTATCTAAAGTCAATAATGATATCAGGAAATATAGTATCGATCTACCTAAAATACATTGTATAGAAAATCTGTGTTGAAATTGCAATATTCTGAATCATTCCAAACACCATATTTTATATAATAATGTGGCCTTAAGAGGCTGTCCATGAGAAAAATTTGCAAAACCGTCCGAAAGAGATAGTACATCTGGTAGGATCCGATGAGAAATTTATCACTGCAAAATATTGTTTCCAAAAAAGTGAAGATGGCGGAGATATGGCCGCCATTTTTTTAAGGAAATTTCCGTGAAAAATTGTAACTTTTCATGGTTGACATATGCAAAAAGAAGATCTAAAGTTAGGTCTTAAGCCTATAATTGCCCCTTTTTCAAACCAATGTTTTTCAGCCAAGTGTATTCAACTCTATTAAACTTAACCCATATATATATTCTATTAGGTTCTAATAATGACCTTGAAAAAAATATTTGACCTTGAATTTTGGCCAAATGCCAACATTTAGAAAATTGTCATTTTTACCACATCGCAATGCCTTATATTTCCTATCCAATAAGATGCACCCTCATATAGTAACTAGACAGCACTTCATGCTTGGCATTTCAGATATGACAATAAAATGACACTTTAAAGTAGCAAATATTTGGTGGAAGCGTGAAAAATGAGAAAACTACAGTTTTCTATACCTCCGGTGTTTGTGGTGGATGACCTACAAATTAAGTTTTGTGAGTAGTAACCACATACACATGTATCCATGTGGGTGGAGGCCCAAGTGGTTTGAAATTTAATGATGTTACCTCCTAATTTACAAATAAAGAGTTTTGCAGAATTGCAGAACAGATCATAATACAACTACATCATGTTAAACTCTCCTCACTTTGGGCAAGTGTACAGGTAGACACAATGTTAGTTTTTAAACAAAGCGAATTACAGCTCAACTGGTTTTGGGGCAATATTGCACAAAATTTGAAGTTCAATTTAAGTTGAAAGAAGCTAAATAAGGGTGATAAAAAACAATTTCCTTCAATTCAAATAACTTAAAACCATAATAGAAATCTGAAATTTGATTGAAAAATTTAGGCAGGGATGAAAATCTAAACGTAAATGAGGAATCTAAATGTAATAAATAAGTTACAAAACCTGACAAAAAATTATAAGAATAGAATTAAAAAATCAAAAACGTGGCCATACTTTGGTCTCCAATAACCTGTAAATGCTAAACTCTATTTAAAATTTGTCTTTCAACAGATTTGAATGGGAAAAATTGTCAAAATTGAGTGAAAAAAAGCGTTCTAAACCTTTCATATTTTACATGTACCCATTTTTTCATTTTATTTATTTTATTATTTTGTAAACATATACACATATTGAGCATGTTGAGTATGCTTGTTTTAATCATTGTCTATTTGTGTATGTGTCATGACCATTTATTATAAATGTGTTGCTACAATAAAATATTTGTATTTGTACAACAAAACTAAAAGTACCTCGCCTAATAACCAGTAATTTGCCTTTAATCGTTTCATTTTCCTTCATTAGCTCATCTTTTATACACAGACAGTGTGTCCCTGTCCCAGCTTACATGTTCAATGATGAATGTGCAAGTATACTTGATTCAATGTATGACATGAAAAATAATGCAATGATATGCAGGTCCTCTTCTATCACTACAGTTGAACTTGAAACTGTCTTGATGTTCCTTCATAAACTTATTGAAATTCAGTGAAGCCAAAAACAGCAAAACTATGATGTCCATTTTTAAATGCATGAAAGAACCTACATGTGAATATCTAAAATACAAGACTTTCTCCTTGACTGAAAGGCATTTATAAAATGATCGATCCTTTGTATACTTAGGAACAAGGTACATCACGACAAACAATTTGCGATACATTCATTTTCTGTAATTCGGAATATTAGAACACATTCCCATTCATGTCAGTAGGTACAATGTACTTATAAATATGTCTTTTTAAACTAAAAAAATAGGCATTTTTTAGTGGAGAATACATGTACAGGGGACGGAAATGTCTTCCAGTGCACTGGACTACATCGTACCAATACTAACACGTCCCATAAATGTGGATTCTAAGAAAATTGTTTTTAGTGAGATTTATACATCATGCTGTGCTTGATTGATTCGAAATGAGTTATTTCTGTACTTCTGATGTACAATTTGAATGGGTATGTTTATATATCTTGCATTATGGCTGAATAAATCGCTTAAGAATTGTCCCATTTTCACCAAATATACCTCTATTTTACATGTTGAAAACAATATGAAAATATTAAAAGCCCAGCATGAAATTTTATAGTATATAAATTACAACAATGATAATTTGTAACCGTTATTTTTAGCTTGTGTAGGCTTTTTGGTTAAAAATGGCAAGTCATATGAAAATTGTCTTCTATTTTCGGAAACTTGGCACACAGCCAATTTTCACATAAAGCTAATTGAGTGACTGTTTTCCACTTATATGAATATGACTTTAACAACTTCACCAAAAACTTTGCTACTTCATACAACAAAACAAACATTAATAACAGATGTATATGGTCCAAATTTGACCATGAAATCCGGCACATCATTAAAAAAATGCCCCTAATACCTAAAATCGGCTGTTACTAAAAATAGAACAAAGTCTTTTCATTATCATATGCATTTTGTGGGATCTCTTTTGACCTTTTTTCATTTCTTATATAAAATATATAAAATTTACGGCAATTCCAAAATGACTTTCGGACAATTTTTCCAGTTTTGCATGGTTTTCTCTTAGACAGGTTCTTAATAATATATCTTTAACGCAAAACCTAAGATAGATTAATAAAAACCTAACTAAGTAACATTTCAGTGTGTGTTTAATCCACTCATGCTTGCCAATAAAGGTATAAATGTCATTTTCCATCATGGAACCGTGCGGAACAAAATTCCAAGGTATAACAAAGACAAATCAATATCTATCATTTCCTATTTCTATACTTCACCTGCATCCAACATTTTCAACTACAAAGTGGTATTGCAGAACCACAATATTGAGGACTTCACGGTTTATCCACCGTCTTACCTAAACTTTCCATGCAGATATGGCCATTTCGGTTATGTCATTACATGAGATTTTGACACCGATGCAAAGGAATCTCTCTGTAAAGTTCTTACTAAATGTCCCGAAGCACGCTCCATATACAGAAAATTTAACTTTAAAATTCGTGTGTATGCAATGTCAGAAAATCGATAAAATTGGAACAAGAAGACTTTGATTCGCTGTCAGAGTAAATAAAAGTTATGAGGTCTTTAATCTTCAAACATGTTGTAGTTCTATCAGATTTCAAAGATTGTGAAGTTCCGTCTATGTAATGGATTCATAAACTTCACAAAAATTAACACGAACAACGCTTCGTCTCTGAATATGCCAAAGTACTATTAAACCTCTTTCGAAACTACTAATTTCAAACTGACAGCTGTTAGAGAGGGTTGCAAGTCCTACGTCGACACTTGTTACTCCCATGGTTCTAACAATCTTTGCTTTTCTACAATCAGAAAAAATAGCATCAAGACTCATGCTTTTGACAACCCTTCCATTTATTTAACAACTCAGAAAGCCTGTATGATCTTTTGGACACTGCCTTTATTTTCGGATAATGTTAATTATTAATTTAAACTTTAAGTTTGCCTTCCACCATCAATTGACAGCTATAATGAAAGTGCCCAAAAGATCTAATAGGTGGTCTGCGATTATCCATACTTTGTTAAATTGATTCCAAGTTATCTATTAGCTATACTGAAGAAGATGTCAAAATGCTGGAATTCTTTTTTTCTACAACATATTTGTACAGTATGGTTGATGTGATTTCAACATATTTTTGAAATTCCAATGATGATGTCTCATTCCGTATTGTCAACTGTTATTTCATCTGTAGCGAAATCTCTTCAGAAGCTTTGAACGGATGTTTCAATTCATATCTTATAAGATAAATAAGATATTGCTGACATTATGTGGAATTTCTGTACCGTATTAGATTTATTACAATAAAGGAATTAAGACAGATTTGTGAACTTGTGGATCGTTATTGTGTATCCAGTTGCCCTATTAAAAAAATTGCTAATGCGTCATAGTTTTGCAGTTCTCTTGTCTCTTTCAAGGAGGTGAACTTATAAGAGCCACTAATCACACTAATCAAGTGTTACACTAAAAGCAGAAATGTTACTACCAGTTTTCAATCGAATCCGGGCTGCTTAATTACTTTTTTTTTTTTTATTTTATTTTTTTTTTTTATTTTATTTATTTTTTTTTTTTTTTTGTATGTATTATTTTTGTTAAATTATTATGTGTATTGAGTATGCATATTTCAATTTTAGTCATTCACCTTGGAATATATTATTTTGATTTATTCGAATCTTCGGTCTCTTGATTATCCCACAATGACGATAACTATATGATTTAAATTAAAATAACATGTCAGCAGACGGTGTTGTACAACATGTTGAAACTTGGTTAATCTCGAGTTCTGAGATGCATCGCCTTTGGCCGGTACAAGCTTTGATAGTCACAACATACATAATATCCAACGAGACCACTGCAAATAAAATTGTCTGTTATAAATAGACAAACAGGACGGGAATCGGGATTTTCATGACCCAATAATAAAAAAAACAGCTTATCATACAAATACACCCCGAAATAAACAAGTGAATGAGTTAATCAAATTTTACTACATTTTACATACAAATTAGGCTAGAAGAGTTTCATTTGACACAAATCAATGGTTTAATTTATTTATCTATTCATTATTTATAATAAAGTATTATCTTTAAACAGTTTTAATTTGATACATGGCATCTACCTCAAAGAACTTGCGGTAAAGGGTACTTCAGACATTGTGAGGTCGGCTTCATATCTTGACCTACACTTAGAATTCGATTGAAAAGGATAACTTTTGACCAAACTTTACGACAAACGTTATGACTTTTCCATTCAGAATTGTTAATTTTTCTTCCTTCCGTGGCAATATCCCTTCAGCACCTGCATATGGAGTCTTCATATCACAACTCATACGTTATTCCAGAGCTTGCCGAAACTATGCAGATTTTTTGTATCGCGCTAGATTTCACACAAATAAGCTTCTGGAACAGGATCATGTTGCTACAAAATTGAAGTCATCATTACAGAAAGTTTATGGTCGTCATCGTGGATCGTTATGGTGTGTCCATCTGCGCCATGAAAACTGATTTGTTCAACTTGTCATAGTTTTCCGTTCCTCTTTCGTCTACCCCGGACTTGATTTTTTATGAGCAACTCGGCGGGTGATTTTAGAAAAGCAGAGGACGCTTACCCTATCTGTGTACTTGGTCCTAGTTGCTCATTCGCTTTTGTTACTTAGTATGTATGATTTTAGTTACTTTAAGTTCTTTGTTGTGTATGTCTGTTTTCCGTGTCTTGTCTTTGTCCCTGGATAACATTCTTTTGATTACAGCTATAACCTTTGATCCTTTGTTTATTCTTTTTTTATCATATTTTTTCTCCTGGATATGGAGGGGTGGGGTTACTCGGCGAAGTAACGTTCAAAGTTGAAAAAAGTGGTAAAACTAGTTAAAAAACAATGAAGTGGAAGATCTTAAGAAGTTATTCATAACATGTAACATCAAAAAAGTTTATCACAGTCTGTCCTTTACTGCACTAAGATAAGACAAAACCAACACAGTTTAAATATTTTTAGATATAAACACAGTACTATTTCCTCTGTGTCTTCGCATCGTACTATTTTTTGTTTTGGTAATGTATTTAATGTTATTCTCTCAAATTCTAAGGTAACCTTGTTAAAAATATAGCATTCTTCATTTTGAATATATTTTAAATTTCTGATAACAAACAAAAACTCCTCTTATAAGGGAATGAACATTTTATTACATGTAACACAATTTGACATCCATGTGATAATTATTTTATTATTTTTTTTTGTACTAGCATATCAAACCTACCCTGAAATTATCAGCACTTGCTAAAGTTAGATTGATGTTCTATCGTGCAAAAGTTTTTAAAAAATGTATTAAAGAGCATTAACATCTGTTTTCAATCTTTTAATTGATACCATAAACAGAACCCATATGCTCAAGAAATCATACGCATTTAATATTTTGCAATTATCAATTATTTGTGTTTAGGAACTCAGTGGTGCAATAACCGTCAAAGAATTGTTTTCTCCAATTTCGCAAGATATCGTCGTCGGTTGTGTAATTGTATTCTTTAACATAGTCCGATTATGGTATCACAAACTGCAACCATAATAAACAGACGTTTGCGTCTCTATTTAATTAGTTAATGTTGCTAATAAGCAGGTCAAAAATACGTTGTTGGATTTTCAAAACAACAAAAGCAAACAAACAAAAAACAAGTAAGCAAACAAACAAGCAAACAAAAAGCAACCAAGAACAAAACCTAAACAAAATACACGAAATATATATTATTATATTATATCATCATCTATGGGCTTTGAGGGTCCACCGTGCACCCCACCCCCTCCTCCCACCCACTCATCAACTTCATGGTGAATTTTAAGTATCTGTATACCCCCATTACCATATTAATTTGTGGACAAAGAATATTCTTGGATTATTTTTTCAGTACAAGCCTATATTTGTTATTCATATGGTCAAAAAGCCAATATTTTAATGACTTGATTGTTTGAGTGTCTTAGCCTTCCAGGGATAGTATGTGTGCAAAAACTGAACAAATTTAGTTATCAGCATGTCTTAGCTTTAAATTGGTGCACAAAATGTGATAACACTGAAGGTTTTGCGGTAAAACAAACAAATGTACCCCTACCACGCCGAAACATCGCTTAAATTGACATATTTTTCAATGTCAAAACCCCTAGAGTATGTATGCCTCAGTTAAAAAATGGCATATTTGGTATTTTCTGTTTAGTATTATCATGGTATACTTTTGTGGTTCTTTTAATGAATTTTGACCATTTTCGTTGGGAAAATGGGATTTTTGATTTTTCGTTCAAAGTCCCAAAAATTCAAATCAACAAGTTGTTACTCAAACGAAACGTCTCAATTTTCGTATCATTCGATATATAATTAAATTTCCTACATAAATAAATCACGAAAAACTAATTTTTAAGCATGATTTTTTTTAATGTTAAAACTACTACCCCTACCCCTAAACAACTGGTCTCAGTATCAAACATTATTCTCATTCACAGCATGCTGACACCGGAAAACTCACATTTGAGGCATTCATAATTACGATAATGATGTACCCAACATATCTAGTCAATTCAGATGCTTAGAGATTCTTCTCGGGGTGACAATTACTCTAAATTTTGAAAAAGGGGAACTTTCAGACTTTGTTTCTATCACCTGTTATTTCCCTTTATTTCAGAATAATATAGTGTCAGAGCTATTTTGTGTGATACAGTACATTAATATAGTGACGTTTAGGGGGTAGGGGTACATTTTGTTCATTTTACCGCAAAATCCTTAATGTTACTGCAACTTTCTTGGTACCATTGTAAAGCTGAGACATCGGGTTACATAATGATACATACATATGTCAGTTTACTTTGTTCTGTATAAAGCAGAAGTTAGTAAAATAAAAGAAAAAAAATTAAAGGTCGATTTTTGCCTCAACGAGGCATAAAAAGTAGCCAACAAATACAAAAACGCTTCATTTTATATTTTGGCGGTATAAGGGTACCTGAAAATTATATTTTGGTTGATGAGTGGGGGGAGGGTGCACGTACGTACGATCACCACTCATATAGTTAGACAGATGACTGAGACAGCTCAATTCTAGTGTCAAACATGTTTAATTAGCAGTTTGTTTTAGATTTAAGTTCAAAATAAATCTGACGAAAAAGATTCTGCACGCCCTGAACAGATGGTACACGTACCGCAATGGTCCTTACTTGATATAGGCATTTCAAACGAAATGATGATTTAATCTTTGTTTTACAGTGCACCGCCTTTTTCCATTTCGGGGTGAATATACCGGTGATAATTAAAAACACGGGCATGCTATATTATCATAATTGGTAAATCTGTGGTCATATCTGTATAAAGAATAATTTACAAAAACAATAATTACTCATTGTTTTGAAAGAAACTTATTATTTTTACCATAGACTGATATTAGAAAAGGAAATTTTTAAGATACCTTTTAGGACGTATTTCTTCAAACACTGATTCAGGACTCTTTTACACAGATACATGTAGCATTCAATGAAATCAGAGTACTTTGTACTTGTGCTAGCGTATCGAGTCAATTGTGGAAAATAATCGTGATGTATGTCTAAACAAGATGCTGAAAAAAGCTGTTTCTGTAGTCTCCTTTATTTCGAGTTCTGGTGGCTATACTAAAGGTAACCATTTACCAAACGAAGGGTTATTAATAATAATATTAGATTTACTTTAACTATTTTTAAGAAACAGCTACACTTTTAATTGGTAGTCAGATAACAATGATATAGATTGAACCTGATATTGACACTTTTGAAGAGTTATCATTCTTCATGTTGTTAATTTAATTGGGAGAAGAATTATGGTTTCCTTCAAAACACTGTATGATCTGTATTCAAAAAGGACTATCGGGACATGTAGATTAGGGAGACTTAGGAATTATCGTTTTTTTATACACTCATGCCATTTACAATGTCTGCATTCCATATGGATTGATACTTTTTTTTAAAACAAAGCACTTTTCTTAAGCAAGAACAAATATTCGGATGTGCCTGAAAAAGTATTTGAAAAAAAGTACCGTAATTTTTCCCGATCCGAAAAAGTGGAATGAGTTGATATTATCGAACCTATCATAAAGTTGCATTATTTTTAACTTCATACACAAATATTTCTGTATAATTGATATTTTCAGACATACATATTTCACATGAATAAGGATCCAAAAAGAATTGTCTTTCTATAATGGCAATGTCTGACTTACAAATGTTGAACTCCAATTGTGTTTCCCCTGCGATAGCATTTTAATAATTCGTTTTTACATTTGCAAATAAAGAAAACACAGTTGATGATATCAACACTAAACAATAAAATTAATACAATAACAATCACTGCAACGCCAAGATATCCTATCGAATACGACGATTGTCGATCATCCTTAGCCGACGCTTTTCTCCATTTGTATGATGACAATGTCTGTTTGGATATCTTAAGATCTTCCTGAAGTCGTTTAAGGACTGGTTGTAGATATTCCAAGAGTTCCCCATGAGTTCGATTCGGAATTATCTGTTCATCCCAGTAAATTAGTTTTTGCCTATACTGACAAGAACAATGACAAAACCCAGTACCTGAAATATAAAAAAAAATAAGTTATTGACAAAAATATCCGAATCTTTCCGTCATTAAGATCTTTTCACGACTCTTTTTGTTTGTTATATTTCTTACACTTACAAGCATAATTGCAAATAAAGCAGTAATGCATCCCGAATAGACCGGTTGATTATAAATCTCACGTATATTCAAAGCAACTTCACTTTCTTATATTTGAATGTTAATCACTGTTTAAAAATAATAAAATAATTCTTTGTTTCATTATGTTGAATATAAAAGTTCCAATCAATATTTTTAAAGCTGTACGCATGTTTCAAGGAGCAAATTCCATCAACAGCATAAGAAACACATATTATTAGATTATTTAATATTTTTTCAACGAGAGGGAGTTTCTCATGCTTATCTCGTCAAGCGGCTTAGCAAAATATCGATAAAAAGAATACTAAATCTAGATTAATTGTACAAAAGAACTTTTCAAACCCAAATATCACCCAAAGAGCACCAAGAGGTACTTCCATGTTTTGCCAATCGACTATTTTGTGTACTAAAGCAACCGTATTTTCTTAAAATGCATCATATGTTCGTTGGTATTTCATAAGCTGTTTAATGCATTGGTTTTATGATAATGTCTGAGTGTATAATGTTTTTTTTTTCTTTTATTTGCTTTTTTTTTCCATTCCTGTCAACTGATCATCATCTTTTCAAGATAACATATTAATGAAATACATTTAATTCGCGAGTTTCAAAGTTTATCATTTTCCGCTAATGCAAAGTGACTTTACTAGTATTTTGTTTAAAATCTTAAACGACCATTTCGGTCTGAACAAGTCTGACCTGTCTGGACAAAAGTTTGTTATGGCTTATCCGGTCGTACAGTATCTATTGGACTGCATGATATCGACAGTACCCATTCTTAAACAGTCTTGTTTAAGCTAATACATGTACTATGAGCAACATATATTTTGTCTTTTGTCTAGATATCGTTGAAATAAGGCAGCTACAATTATACATACTTGCGTTTATATGTAATTCAAATCTGTAGTTCAAATGTTTTGTGTTTAGTACAGCATTACATTCGTAAACACCGCTGTCGTACCATCTGGTCGGGCTAATCACTAAATTCGACGAGTTCCAAACTCTTGTTAAATTCAACGTCGGGTTTGTTGACCCATGGTTTAATTTTGTCCATAAAATACCAAGTATCGATTGGCTTCCGATCGGACAAAGAAGGTTCGTAGTATCCCCTTCGGTTAATGTTATTCTAACTTCGCTTGGCTCTGTGTACAAAAGAGTGATTTTATAATGGGCTGTTTATGTTCTGTATGGCGCAAAACTGATACATGTATGTATAATAATATTTAAAACGTGCAATTTAATTGAGAAGACAACCTTAACCCATGTTTGTTTATTCGTTTCGTTTTGTTTTTGTTTATTTGTCCTTTTATTTTCTTTTTTGTCGCAGTAAACAGATATATCGAAATGAAAATTTTCTAAATTTAAACGTTTAAATATATGTTTTGGAGAGATGTCTAATTGCTATACCTTCTTTCAATTTGAAAAACGTCTAACCTTAAACATGACAAAATGGACGTCGAACAAAATGTTAAATGAGTAAGTAAATAACCAAAAAGGTTGAAGCGAAAATGATTCTAAATAACACAATCAGTTTAAAAAAAAAAATATTTTCTGTTATTTCTTTCTTTCTTTTTTATTGAAATGGTCCCTAATGATAAAACGTGAAGAGTAAGTTTTATTATCAGAATTTAAGTATAATTTTGATAATTACATCATTCAACTGTCGACTTTCTGACACTAATAACTTACTTTGTATGTGTATTACATTGACGTCAAATGAATATGTCACGTTTTCAAAGTACGAAACAGCATAACACCGAAATGTACCATAGTGAAACCATTGAATGTCCTGTATCATCAAATTTGGGAATGCCATATCCCAATGTGAAGAAGTTTCCGGTAGCGGTTTATCTGAGCCATTACATGTTCTTGTCCAGATAAGACCGGTCAGTGATAACGTACCAACAGGGCAAAGAAGGGTAATGTTGTCATCGCTGTTCACAACAACTGTAGATGAGTTGATATCTAAAATTCAACACTTTATACAACTATAAACCTTAAAAGTAGATAACGCATTATTATTGGATATTTTTTCTCAAAGATAACTTTAATGAACATACCTTAGAATTTTAATGCAAAACCATTGGTCTTGATTTTGAGATAATTGAGCCTTTAAAATGGATTTTTTATGCAAAATTTTATATAGATTTGTAGATAGTTTTCAATAACTATTATTAAACTCGTAGATAGAGTTTCTCATGACTTTATATCAAAAATACTAAACTGACATTTATTCATTTCTATAAAAATAAAATTGAGGGCACCGTACTTTTATTCCTGTCATATTAGAAAATTAAAAAAATATCCCATAACATCTATAGAACCTTTTCCCGCCAATGATATCCCCTTTGAAGGAATGTTCCCGCCAAATATTCCGCAATAAAGAACAGCTTTTTACAAATGATATTTGTAATTTTACCAACTTTTTCTTCTATGTCAAAAATTCTTTTAAAATGATTTATTTTTTTCACATCATTTCAAATACTGTTAGTTAATTAAAAAAAATATAAGTCTGTATGATGATGCAAGATGACCGGGAAAATGGTCCGTGTATTACATATGATCCATCATAAAGAGGTTTTGTCCCATTTTATTACACTAAGTGGTGTTATTTATGCACATGGATACGGAGAATGATTTTGTGGAATGACCTACATGGATATTTTATAAAAAGGCAGAATAAATTGAATTTGAGGAAGTCCGATTTGAATTTCACATATTTGCATTTTTTCTTAAATGCAGGAGTGATTACAATAAGTTAATTTACACTGTGATTCAAATACTTTAATCAACAAATCACTGTTTGGGCTACCATCCGTTAGAAACCAAACCATAAGGAATGTTTCTAAATTTTGAACAGGTTATACGAAAATAACCAGCTTTGGAGCTGTTAACGCCTTTTTATAAATTGCTTCACTTTAAACTTACGCGGTCGCCGTTCACATATGTAATTACGTAAAGCATTGCACCCTGCATCATTCCACATGAACTGTTTTCTTTTGTATAACTCGACACATTTTTCTCTTAACGAACTTGGTTCGCCCCTACCCCATCTGGTTTCTATGATGTCTTCATTGTTCGATGACCAGATCCACCTACATTATAAAAAAGAATTACATTTATTCCAGCGTTTTAGTATAAGATAAGCTAAACATGTATTATAGATATTTTGCATTTGAAACCCTTTCTCATTTTTGAAAATATATGTATTTTTTTACTTATTGTTGAAAGTGAAATTTACGTGCGAAAAGTTGATATATACAAACATGTAAGAGATATTCGAACAGTATTTTTTTCCAATTAGGATATTGTCCGATTTCCAAATAATTTTATTGTTTATTTCCTATATTGGCAAGGTAGGTTTTTTCCGTTAACTAACGTGGTACTGTGACGTTATTCGCGTCGATTGAAATCATTTCCCGACCCGCTATTCAGAAAGCGGCAACCTAAACAAAAATTAGAGATAAAAGTATAAAGAATGTGTTCTTTTCCGACGCAGTCGGTAAAAGTTTCGCTTTTTACCCGTTCGCCTTAAGGACGCTCTTCTATAGAAACGCAAGTCACCTGATAGCAATTCTGTTTCTGATTGGCCAACTACTGATAACTAAGTGGCGTTCGAAAAAACTGTATCGAAAATTGGAATTGCCTGTCATGTGTTATTTTATTGAATGAAAAGTAGAAACTTACAAATAAAAAGAACAAAAATTTACTGGGTCGGGTATCTTTCTAAAAGATAGTACTACGTTTACTAGGTTATACTCGAAAAATCAACTTTGGAGCAGTTTACGCTTGTTCATTAACCGCTTTGCTTTTCTAAATTGAAAATAGCTCCAATTTGGTTATTTCGCATAACCCGGTCAAAAATTAAGAACAATCCTCATATATTGTTATCGTCGGTATATGTATATGCAATTAAATATCGACGTCAAATAATTAGGACGTACTTAACAAAGGCAGTCGCGTCCGGGATGGTGGATTTGGAAGGGTGCGACAATGTTTGTTAGGTTATATAAGCATGGTCAGGCCGCATACCATATCAAGCTTTGTGTTAAATGTAAGAATATTAACGTCACATATTAATGAAAACAGTTTTTGAACCTGAACTTACGATATGACATCATATGGTCAAAAGGTAAGCTTTGGGTAGTCAACGAATCAAAGTTTGCTATAATATTTACGACTTGTTACAATATATATAATTGAGAAAAAAAAAGAAATGAATATCGGACTACCTATTGAAGTATTATTTCTTTCTCATGTTTTTCGAAAACTAAAGTTATTTTTTTTTTTAATGTCTCCTCAATTTGAAGCTTCAATGCTTAATTTAAGGGCAGACATTAACGCTACATAAAGCGTTTCCCTGGCTGATTTAAGAATGAAAAGCCATAAAATATCAATTTTATGAAATGGTCATTAATATCCTACCACTTGTATAAGATTGTATTTTCAATAGTCCATTCATCTATAAACACATCTATTCCACACTAAGCAGAAGAGAAAAAACTTGGACGTATCATTTGAATGCGTCTCTGACCAGTTTCCTCATTTATGGCTACTTACGTCTTAGTGTAAATGTGTTTTACTTTATTCAACTTCTGCTGATTGAACACGCATACAATTTCTCTTATTTCTTTTTTTGAACGAAAATAAATTCTTTTTTGTTAAATAGATTAAGCAGGAACAAATTGAAGATACAAAAAGTGAAATTGTAAGATTTGATAATTATTGAGGACTAAAAGGTCAACATTGTCCCGGTTTGACTTGTATTAATATGGAAGAGTAGTAAAACCACTTTTATTTATTTTATATTGAAGAGTTATTCATTGTTGTTATTTATAGAATGAAAATCAGGTAAAGGCAAAAAGGTAAAGGGTTTGGGCCAACTCTCCAGGTATTTTGTTTATTGAAGTGTAATAACAAGTAAATGATATAATTAGAA
This sequence comes from Perna viridis, assembly GCA_037379345.1. Classification (NCBI taxonomy): domain Eukaryota; kingdom Metazoa; phylum Mollusca; class Bivalvia; order Mytilida; family Mytilidae; genus Perna; species Perna viridis. The sequence continues at coordinate 25,884,079 of CM074519.1, read as the reverse complement.
ATTTTAATGCGTCGTGATATTTTTGGTTGATTGGGAAACACCATGAAAATAGGTGTAACAACATAATTTTTTAACAATATGAAATTTCCTGTGATAAATTATGACTAATCGATTATCGAAAGTAAAAAATTGCACTTTAATTAAAACATTTAGACCAAAAAAAATGCAAGTCATAAAAAGTATTCCCGGGTCAGACTCGAAACAAAAACCTTCGAATTCAAAATAATGCAGAGGACGACTGAAAATGCAGTTGGGCTATGGACACAACATGATAATCATGGTCGTAATAAGCTACATAACATTTACTGTTTAAGTGTTTCAGATTTTTACCGAAAAAGGTACTTTTGAACCTGAAATCGCACTATTACCCATTTTGTGTGTATAGAAAACTTGTTTGTCATAAATCACGCCACAGTGTGCTTCTATGTATTCCATTTTGACCAAAATGTCGAAAATACATTTTGAATGATTTTTACTGCAAATTTTTCATCGATCAAAATTTTCACAAATTTGCATATTTGGAACCAATAAGAGTTTTTTTTCTATAGTTAACACTTTTTTGATGTTGGCCCTACCGTTTGTCAGAATCTTGGGGAAAATTGCCCATGTCCGTATATTTTTTTGTTCAAGCTTTTAGTGTTTAATGATCTTGACAGATTTTTCATAAAAATCAAGTTGAATCGAATCTCACTGAAGTCAATTAAGTATTTATTATATTAGTACTTATATGTTGGGCAGTTTTGACGTACCCCATAGTTTATACAAAATACTCATCAGTCTGATAGTTTTAGCGTGAACCGTTGCAACAATATACATTCTGTACCAAGTCTGGACCGTTTCTGTGGTTTCCAACTTTTCAGTTTTTAACCTGCCTATGCCACTTTTTTATAGTATGGGCATTCGGTACACAGTTGTATACCAAAATAAATGACAAAAGGAGTGCCCAATATGTATTTAAGTGTTATGACAGGCCGTTTTGAGGTGAAAAGCTAAAAATGCGATAACATTCCTTTTGTTTATATTTGCTTTTTACAAATGACGGTGAAAACGGTAACTTTTTATCTCTGTAAACAAGCAACTGCTTTTAGCATGATTTTAGCATCGAATGTTCATATTGCTATATAGATTAACTAAAATGTCATTCATATCAGAGCAATTTACTAAGCAAACCCACTTCTTTTCTCAGGTAAATTAACAAACGCCGGCATAACATAAACGGTAAATCTAACATTTGAACCTTCGGACGCGGATTATCTAAATAGACATCAAGATACAGCATACATTTGTAAACATGAAATTCATTTTTCTAAATATAAAATGCTTAACTTGTGTACTTCAATTTCAGTGATGTTGTTGTTTATGCTGGGATTTCACTAAAATATTTTAAAAGAGTGAACATTGCTATTTTATTTACTGAAGAGCCTTCCAGACGCACTGTTTTTCTGCATTCAATGAATTACACACTTAATGAAACAAAAGAAAATGCTACCATATAACTTATCTTCCGAATAAATAACCTATGTTCTTCAATTAATTCAGTAGGCGGAATAAGGCCTTTCTGGGCACAAACACTTTAGGTTAGATTCACGATTAGTTTAGTTCACCGCAACGAATAAACATTTTCATATCATGCTAGCAAACAGCAACACTTCAAACAGGCATAAGATTTTTCAACAGACTTTGGTATGGGATTTTTATTAATTTTAATTTATATATACCTGGTGACATTTTCCGAACTTCTCTGTCCACCAATCCAATACCCACTTACTATTAGATAAACTAAAAAAAATAACAAATCCTTAACTTTTGCTTAGAAGATAATAAGAAGAAGTAATTATTTTCAATGGTACATTTGTAAGGAACCATTCAGGTTTCTGTTGTGGGAAATTTGCGATTATCCCTTTTTTACTTCGATTTTTAGCTAAACATATCTTGTTTGATCAATTTTGCCCCTGGCATGTTTCCATAGCAAAGATTGGTATGCTACTAGAAAGACAAATTATGGCCTGTTAATTTCATGGTACTCGAGAGTTTTCAAAGTTAATTAGACACTTAGTAATAATTTGCTAACAGCCAAGTCCAGAAAATATGCAATATGGGTGTAAATCTACAGGCAAATATATATCCTAACTGACGTGGTCCTGATTGTCCTTTTAATACCATTTTCATCATTATAATACATGTAATTGCATAAAAAACATATACCGGATATTTTAAAATGCAACACAAATTGAAAACTACAAACAATGTTCAAAACATCATTTCCATATATTTCTGTTTGACTATAGCATTGATATGTTATAAATTGACATAATATGTCTGATTGGCACCTACCATTAGAGTGTTCTTTTGCACTGTCTCTTAAAAACTCAATTGAAACACTTGTTCTGGGTTCGGCCAAACTTCCACCAAAGTTATAACAGCTTCTCTGTAATATATATAACTCATTATAAAGCTATGATATGTAAATTATCAAAGTTATAAAAGCAACATGGTAACCTCAACTTCCTATAGAAAAAAAGTTAAAAAGACAAATACGGTTAACCAACGTAATAATCCAACAAACCGATATAAGAATGATTTCAAGAAGTATCTGGGTTGAACAAGTTTTTGGTTGATGCAGGGTTAGCTTTAGAATGCTTCTGTTGTAAAGAAGTAGTCGAATTGTTGTTTTCTTTTACAGACGATTTTTTCCATACATTGTCTTTGAAAACGGTAACAATCTATCATATGTGGCACTGTAAACAAAATTAAACGTCTTAACAGAGAATTTTATATCGTTATTTTTCATTGTAAAAATACATTCGAAACCTTTGATTTATAAAGTTCCGCGGATTCTTGAATACGTAGTCTTGAAGTTGTCAATTTACACATCAATGTTAATCTAATTTGTTGGGAACCATATTTCGTGATTTTGCCTACCACAAAAACCACGAAAAATGTTGTACCCTGCATTGAATATAGTAATTTACAGCATCTGATAATGATGTATATCTCTCTTCGTCAAACATTTCTTTGTAAACGATTTTGCTGGTATGAATATCAAAAGATGAGTTATGAGGAGCCTATGAATGTCAGCAATTTTTCAGGTTTTGTTTGTCGACCGGCAAAAAGCTGGTATCCATTAAAAAACTACTACTACACTAACAATTTACTTAGACAATTTCCAATAAAGCCGGAGTAAACCATCACATCAATTCAAACTATAACTACCTGTGCATCTTCAAAGTTTTTCGTAACATTACTGAGATAAAAACAGGAACTCTCAAATAATGTCCAGTCATTTTCACACATACGATTCGCTTCACCAACAACACCTGTATTAAAACGAAATACATACAAGTGAGTAAAGAACCCAAATAAAAATAAACAGGACGAAACGAAAGAATTCGATGGAGATAACAAACAACTAACTGTTTTATAAAATAAAATAAAGCAACATACGTACAGTACCTGTTTTGGATAAACTTCTCATTTGGGTATAGTGCATGGAGAATGGGGCAATGGGGCAATGGGGCAATTAGACAGAGGCAACGAACAACTTTCTGGAAAAAAAAACAACATACTTATGTACATCACACTAAATCTGAAACGAATTAATATGCTTCAACGTTCCTCTCACCTCTGGCAACATCCCTTCAGTACCTGCGTATAGAGTGTTTATATCACAACTCATACGTTATTCCAGAGCTTGCCAAAACTACACAGACTTTTTATATCGCACTAGAACTCTAACGAATAGGCTTATGGAACAAGGTTATGTTGCTGCAAGATTGAAGTTATCAATACAGAAGTTTTATGGTCGTCATCATGAACTAGTGGATCGTTATGGTGTATCCATCTGCACCATGAAAACTGATTTACTCCATGGTCATAGTTTTCCTTTCCTTGTTTATTTACCCCGGACTTGATATTTTATGAGCAACTCGTCGGGTGTTTCTAGAAAAGCAGGGGACGCTTACCCTACCGGTGCACCTGGTCCATGCTCCTAGTTTTTAGTCCGAGTTGCTCATTTACATTTTTTCTTTGTATGTCTGATTTTAGTTACTATATGTTCATTGTTGTGTATGTCTGTGTTCCATGTCTGGTCCCTAGACCACTCGGCCCGCTAGGCTATATAAAAATATAGCTTTCACTGGCCGGGTCATTCCTCCACGTAAATTCAATCTAGGGCTGTAACTTAGTACACGATGTATGGTAGTACGGGACAGTTTATTTTAGATTTTCTTCCCTGTATCAATTTGACTGAAATATGTTTTGCAACCGTACACATGACACTCAAATAGACACATGTTACATTTTAACAATATTTTCAGAAAATCAATAAAAGTAATAATTTTATATAATTTTAAATAAAAATTAAAAATTACAATTTGAAGAAATGTCTCATTTTAGAAGAATGAGGTATGAAATACATGTATTGCATGTCCATGTCTATGGACCGTGTAGACGTTATAGTTTAACTTTGTATTAGTTATTACAAAAGAGTAATCAAGGGAACCAAAGTTATAGCGGTAAAAGAATGCAATCCAGGGACAAAGACTAGACATGGAAAACAGACATACACAACAAAAAACATATAGTAACTAAAATCGTACATACAAAGTAGCAAAAGCAAATGAGCAACTCGGACTCCACTAAAAACTGGGAGCATGGACCAAATGCACCGGTAGGGTAAGCGTCCTCTGTCCTCCGCCGAGTTGCTAATAAAAAGTCAAGTCCGGGGTAGACAAACGAGGAAAGGAAAATTATGACTCGTTGAATAAATCAGTTTTCATGGTGCAGATGGATACACCATAATGATCCACGAGTTCAAGATGACGACCATAAAACTTCTGTAGTGATGACCTCAAATTTTGTAGCTTCATAACTCGATTCCGGAAGCCTATTTGTTAGAGCTCTAGCGCGATACAAAACGTTTGCTTAGTTTCGGCAAACTCTGGCATAACGTATGAGTTGTGATATGAACACTCCATACGCAGGTGCTGAAGGGATGTTGCCACAGATGAAAGGAAAGTTGACAATTTTGAATGAAAAGTTTTGTCAATTTTTTTCCTTAACCGTCGATTTCTAAGTGTAGATCAAGATATGAAACTGACTTCACAGTGTTTGTGGTATCCTTTATCTCAAGTTCTTTCGGTTAGATGCGATGTATCAAATCCCCGAAATTAGGATTGTTTAAAGATAATACAAATTATTATTAAATATGGCTAATAAAATTGGTCGACAATATAAAAGTCGAAACTTAACACTTACAAATGGTCGTTTTGTGAATTTGTTACAATTACGTTCATTGCAAAGTTGTCAAACTATCTGTAAGTCAAATCTAATAAGAAAATTTACACAGAAGCAATTCAAGGTGATTACCGATATTTTGTCAAAATCTAACCACAATCTTTATTAAACAAGCGACGGGATATTTACATGTTTTCATATTATTTTTGCAATAACCTAATTATTATTTGGTATGTGAATTTTTTCAAAAAAGTATAAAACAATGCACGAATCTCTGCAATAGTGTAAGAAGAAAAAGATAGAGTGTTCAAATGCCTTCTTTATATACTAGAATTGCACGGAATTATTGATATAATATACTTCCAATCATGAACAAAAATCACTGCAGATGATGAGAATACAGTTATAAACTTGTTCAGTCGTTTTCAAACAGACTTTTTTCTATGGATTTGGAAAGATATAAAACTGACAAACTCTCAATCGTTGATAAAACACAGCTTTTACCACAACGTCAAATTTCGCATACTAAAATCACTTCAAATGATATTCATAGGTCTGCGATTAAAAATGAACTAAACTTTATTCTAAAGCTCATTAAAAAGTACTAATTTTCAAATCTTAGTCACATGTTCGGTCACAGAATGGTCACGTACGTTTTGTCTTATGTCAAATGTCTTTTAATTTGTTTGTTCTGTTACAACCGTTCCTTTCCTTGAAGTATTTATTTGATGGAGGTGAATCGTGATGAATATTTCTCTTAACCATAGAAAAAAAACTAAGCATTTTTTTAATATGTATTATCAGACAGAGATATATTATTTCGGATATACCTTTTATAGCTTTAACCATGAATATTGAATTCATTACATGTATTTCCCAGGAGATTATTGATTAAAAGAGTTTAATTATAACAATACTTTTATTAGTTAAAAAATGGTTAATACAGTCAATTATAATAGTACGTGGGCTTAGATAACCCCTGTGCAACCCCTACCCCTCAACCAAAATATGATTTTCAGCCAACCTTATACTTCCATGTTGAGATTTTTTTTGTCGGCAATAAATCAATTAAAGAATTGTATATTTTTGTGGCTAATTTTTATACCACGTTGAGGCAAAGATCAATTGTTCTTGGTTTTGATTTTTCGAAATTCTACAAAACGAAGTACATTAATATATAGAAGGGTTTCAAAAATTCCCAACGATGTTAGAACTGTCAAATTTGCGATGCAAATTTTTTCGTCGATCCCTCTGCGAGACTCAAACTCGTACCGCTGTGACGTCTATGGCAACACCGCCTGCACGAAGTCCAGCGCCCTAGACCACTATAGTCTTTAGCGTAGCTGGCCAAGTGGTCTAGGGCACTGGACTTCGTGCAGTCGGTGTTGCCATAGATGTCACAGCGGTACGAGTGCGAGTCCCGCGGAGGAAACGATCAAAAATTTACATCGCAAATTTGACAGTTCTAACATCGTTGGGAATTTTTCAGATCCTTCTAAATGTTTACGTTATCTTTCCTGTATCAATTTGATCCGGTGGAGCAGTGTAGAATAGAGTCTTTATATATATAGAAATCAACATATAGCACAATGCCTCAGCTTTACTATGGTGCCAAGAAATTGCGGTTACAACTTAGGGTTTTATAGTAAAATGGAGAAAAAAAATATATCCAAACCACCAAAAAACTGACATACTTGTCAACGTCCAAACTCCTAGAGTATGTATGCTTCAATAAAGAATGACTTTACTAGTATTTTCTGTTTAGTATAATCACAATTAATACTTCTGGTGTCTTTTAATGATTTATGGTGGTTTTCGTAGTCAGAATGTATCAACAATGCAAAAAATGGGATTTTCGATTTTTTTCCGTAAAAGTCGATAAATTCGTCTCTACCAGTTATTGCTCGATTAAAACGTCTTAAATTGATATGATTTCATTCGATAGATACTGTCATTTTCTACGTGGAAATTTCAAGAAGAAATTATTAAAAATGTTAAAAAGTATTACCCTACACCTAGAAAACTGTTCTCAGTATTCTCATTAACAAAAATCTCATTTACAGCATACCGACGTAAAGAACTCATATTTCAGGCAATAATAAAAAAGATAATGATGTACTTAGCATATCTGATCAATACAGGTGCTTAGATTGTCTTTTTTGTGATAATATAACAATAACTATAATAATCGTAAAGGGGGGAATTTTCAGAACTTCAAAATTTCTTTTGTATCACCCGTTCATTGTCATTTTTTAAGAACGCCGTTCTTTACATAAGCTTTTATTTTAAGCAGAACATTCAAACAGTGTTTTAGCTTTTAAATTACCCTGGGTAATGAATATTTGAAATGTTTCAAGTCAAGTAAGGAGAAAAATTGCTACCCATACCCAAGAAAAAATACGTCAACATGAACCAGAATGTAAATATTTGGCATATGAATGGTGTAAAATAGACATGTTGGGTGCAATCATTTTGATTATCGATGTATCCCACACATCTGCTCATTTCAACTGAGTATTTGCAGTGAGCATATGATTGATTAAAAACAAACATGTTGGTTACTAGTGTTTTAAGCATCGATGTATTCAAAATATCTGCTTAATTCAGTCGCGTTCTTTATTTCTATTTATGTTTGTTTTAAGTTTCGCGGTGACAATTACGAGTTTAACATAAAAGGGGGATTTTGCGGAATTTCACCTAGTCTTCTATTTAACCTGTAACGTGCATTATTTTCAACTACCGTATTTTTAACATGCTTTTGCATATTAAATGTCATTTATGTAGCAGCTTAGCTTTCTCTATTTCTCTTATGCATAAAAAATAAAAAAAAACTAACTAAACAAATGCTTTCAAATTGGATTTGTTTTTTTAGAAAAAGAAATCTGTATATACGGGAAATGTGTTGTCGTAAACCACTAAATTGCAGATTTTACAGTGCATTTGTGATATATATTTCCAGGTGACGATTAATGGAAAAATGTTCAATCATGAAAATATTTAACAGCACAATTATTTAAATACTGTTATACGTACCTGAACTATTGGACATTAAACCAATGATTTGATCAATACAGCCAATTATAAAAAATGTGTAAAATCTCATCATTGTTTGCAAGTATAATCACTTTCGTTTTATTGACAAAATTCGTGTTGCTGTTTGTCTGACAATCCTGTCGAAAATAAAAGGTTTATTTTTTAAAATAGTATTCAAACAGAATAGTAATTATATCATTCGGTATTCGCTTATGAAATGTATCGATTCTCTGAATGTAATATCATTTCCACAATATGATATCAGGATTCTCAAGCCTTCTGTATTTTTTTTTTTTTTTTTTTTTTTTTTGCTAAGAAATTGCACGATATGTTATGAAATAACCATTTGTATATTGTCATAAAAAGTCTTATTATATAGATAGCAGTGACTAACCGAATGTTCCCAGTGTAAAAAATGTCCAGCATCAACGTCAAAACATGAATATCAATCCGCCGTTTACAAAATTTGAAATTTATTTTGAAAATGGCAACGAATAATAGAGTAAATCTTTGTGATAAATTTTATAATTAATCATTTATCGAAAATAATCAAAATATGACAACTCGTGCGAAGAACCCAGTATGATTTAACTCCTGCTCGATACAAGTTTCGCACACTCGTTACATCTAGGCGTTCTTCGGCACTCGTGATCATATTTTTATTATTCACTCTTTCCGACTAATCATCCTATTAATCTCCTTATATTATTTTATTAAAGTTTCATAAGTTAAAATACAGGGAAAGAGATAGATCTTATGTTCAATTGAAAAAAAAAGGTTTACTGTATATTGTCTGAATATTACCAATGATGGCCACAAAATGTCAACATGAATTACAGGTCTATAGTTCACTAGTTCAACTGTTTATTGTTCCGACTAAAAGATGCTCTGAAAAGTCATATTGAATTAAAGACAATGACAAGCTTTAAATTTGCCATGCAAGGGGTTTGTTACATAATAAAGGTTTTTTTTCCCACGTAGTAAACAAATTTCTATATTACTTGCTATAGCCCTTTATTAATTTAACATTATTGAAACGTTTGTCTTACTTCATTTATTTGTTTATTCCTCACAAATATGAGTGAGTCATTTATTTAGACATTTGATTTTTTTTTTAAATCAGTTAAGTCTGAAATGTGGATATGGAACATCTTCTTCATGAATGGGACAAAGCAATATGGGAAATTTAACATTGATCGTGATCATATTTTGATTATTCACTCTTTCCGACTAATCATCCTATTAATCTCCTTATATTATTTTATTAAAGTTTCATAAGTTAAAATACAGGGAAAGAGATAGATCTTATGTTCAATTGAAAAAAAAAGGTTTACTGTATATTGTCTGAATATTACCAATGATGGCCACAAAATGTCAACATGAATTACAGGTCTATAGTTCACTAGTTCAACTGTTTATTGTTCCGACTAAAAGATGCTATGAAAAGTCATATTGAATTAAAGACAATGACAAGCTTTAAATTTGCCATGCAAGGGGTTTGTTACATAATAAAGGTTTTTTTTCCCACGTAGTAAACAAATTTCTATATTACTTGCTATAGCCCTTTATTAATTTAACATTATTGAAACGTTTGTCTTACTTCATTTATTTGTTTATTCCTCACAAATATGAGTGAGTCATTTATTTAGACATTTGATTTTTTTTTTAAATCAGTTAAGTCTGAAATGTGGATGTGGAACATCTTCTTCATGAATGGGACAAAGCAATATGGGAAATTTAATATTGAACATAGATGAATAGAGTATGGAATTTGATGCAATACGGAGAGGTATGACACAGGGAGAATCATTATGAAATTCTTTCCCAGACCTCACATTACAGGAGGGTGGTTAAGGCCTTATAAAAACCCTAAGGCAGATTGCATGCCCCTGTCCACATTCAGCTGATGCTGATCATTTGTGTTATATTATATTTTCGTTTGATTTTGAAGAAATTCCATCATTCATTTACCGTTAATTGTGTTACTTTATTACTGGGGGCCATCCAGAGCTTACTTAAAGGTGTTTATATGCTTATTAAAGACCTTTCTAGTGATCTCTGAAAGTATTTACTATTTTGTATTTAGGTTATACGCTTGGGCATTTTTACGTTTCATCGTATCCGTTTTTAATTATTATCTAATTATATTCAGTTTCATATAAGCTAAAAGACAAATAGCATTTTAAATGAAGACGATATTTTACGCAAAGAATGTACAATATTGCATTTATAACATCAGGACGATAGTGATAAGGTGCAACAAATTTCGGCGGGAACAGCAGAAAAGTTTACTTTCAAGAAATGTGGGAGTAGGAAATAAGATTATTAGATTTGATTACAAGAAGTCCGACCACAGACATTTTGCTTAAATTGTATCATGAAAATGTAGCTTCTAGAATGTTGAAGTTTTATAGATTCTTCCTACATATTTTAAACTCTGTTAATGTATCCGAATATACGAATATATTAGTTTGCACTGTGTGAATATATTTTATATTGTGAAGATTATGATGGTGGTTTTTAACGTTGTTTATGTTGACTATTTAAGAATCTCACACCGATGGATTTTAATGGTTAGACTATTCAAGACTTTATACTGTGTGGGTTTATGTTTTTTCGCACAATTCTTTAACATGTAATAAAGAACGTATATGGTGAAATGCAACAATTTCAACGCCGAATTTTCTAAATTAAAAATAGGTAATACTTTCAGAGATCACTAGAAGTTATCATTTTAACTAGTATAAGACATACCTTTCAGTAAGTATGGAAAGGCCCAAGGAAGAAGTTTAGAATATCAACAAAAACGTAAGGAACATCCCCTGAATGTGGACTGAGGCTTAAAAAAGGTGAAAGATTACAAAGCACCAAACAAACACACACGATAATTTACTCAAAATACATTTAAATTTCTATATGAAATACCTCAAATGCAAAATGGACTCATTATCATAATTTGGAATGCTGCACACTATGGAAGAATTCTGCAAAAAAGACAGCTCCAGCTTAGATTACAACGATTTGTTGGTTACCCAGGCGATACGCTAGACAATACATGTTCAGTCTAACTCCTCACATAGTTTGGATATAAATTTCTCTCATAAAATCAAATATATCATACTTAAATTAGTTTAAATCAACTTACTTGTTTCACGAAACTATTATGAAATTATCTCCTGTTCCATGGCCAAGTATTTTTGTTCAACGAATATTGACTTTTGATATGCTATATTGCTTCTTGTTTAATGAATTTTTAAACAATTAAAATCATTGAGTATAAATTCCAAAACCTGCTAAGATATTGCCTTCGTTTAACGACATGTAATGCATACATGTGTATTTAGTTGTTACATTGTTTGCTAAAGCATAAATTGTAATCATAATACCAATAAACCTTGTTAAATTAAAATTGAAACTGTAATTGATCATGACTTTGTAAATTTCACATCTCCATTATACAATGTACTATTCAATTTGATCCTAATTTCGTGATACAGATTATTTCCCATTCCTTCAAATACTTCACATATGTCATCCAAAGTTTTCAACTACAAAAAGGTAGTTCAGGACTTCAAGATTGAGGATTTCCAGGCTTTACCATCTGTTCTTGCCAAAGCTCTCCATGCATTCCGGCCACGTTATTAAAGGAGATTAACGAATCTCTCTGTAAAATTCTTACTATGATTTTCAAATACCGTGAAAAACTTAAATTGGAATTATAACTTTAATATGCCTTTGAAAGATGTGGAAGACTATGAAGAAAAAATGGATGAAATGAATGTCAATGCTACACCAGGATTCAAAGATCCGAATGGGGCAAAAACATTATATTTTTGTTCTACCATCACACAATGCTAAACACATAATAATATTTTCATCAACATGAAGAATTTCATCCAATGTTTATTATCGAAAGTAGACGTAGAAAATGATAACACGTGCCACACACTCAAATGAAGAGATAGTTGTAAACCATTAATCCGTTCTATCCTCTTTTACTCTTATTTCTAAAGACGACGATTTTGATTTTCTGTTTATGTGTTAGATTCAAATATTCTACAAGAATCTGCACGAGCAGGGCTTCTTACACAGCGTAGCTGTATCTGAAAATGTGCTTAAAGTATCAAACCTCTTTCGAAACATTGAACGTCAAGACTTTCGTCTGTCAAAGAAAATTATAACGAAAATCGTAGCTAACGTGGTGATAAAAAATTAATGTGAATCCTGTAAAATGCGAAATATCGTATTGAAACTTCAATGCTAGATTATTATCGGAATACAGTTGCATGCATGAAAACCTATTCTTTTTTAACTCTTTATATTACTTTCCACCATACTCTGTTGAAATCCCGCCTCAAACGCATTTATATATCGTTATTACTTTGAAAAGTAAAAAGACATATACATGATATATACTAAGTACTTGGTAAAGATCTCCATGGTTCGTTTAAACGATTCCAAATCAATTTTTATATATACCAAAAAAAGATAATGTCAGATGCTGCCATATATTATCGACAACATATTTGTCCAGTACAATGAACGTGTTTTTCAACAGACGGTCAAATGTCAAAAATTGAGCACCACTACTCATTGACCTGTTTTGTCACTCTCATCACTTTATAACAAATCTGATCCTAATGAGGAACAAAATTTTACAGGATTGTTTGTCTAAGTTTCCGGTATGTCAATGTATTTAGATAAATCCTAGTTTCGATGGTTTTATACACTGCATGAGACAATACAGACATTATAAAGTCAACTTCATATCCTCAAATACACTTAATTATATATTGAAAGGAAAGAAAACCTGTGAAAAAATAATACGACTGCTCATTCAGTATTGTCATTTTTCCTTGCATCCGTATGGCGACATCCTATAAGCACGTGCGTGTGAAGTTTTCATACATTAACTCAGAGCTTTCCGAAATTACAAGGATTGTTGTAACGTAATAGACTTATTACAATTAAGCTTCTGGAATTAGGTCATGTTGCTACAAGATGAAAGTCATCGCTATAAAAGTCTTGTAATAGTCATCATGAACTGTTAATCATTATTGTGTACCAATCTGCAAGGTGCGAATCGATTTGTTCACCGTGTCAAAGTTTTCATTTTCTCTTTTCTATACCGGACATGATCTTTTGAAGCAAGCTCAGCAGATTTTGAGAGACAGGAACAGAGGATGCATAGCCTACAAGAGCACCTGGTCCAGGCTCCCAGTATTTAATCGAATCGAATGCTGGTAGCTCATTTATTTAAATATCACGTTTCCTTGAACATGATAATTTGGTAATTTCATCTTATTTGTCGGGAGTCTTTCTTCATTGTGTAGTTGTAATCCTTTGAATATGTTCTTTTGATTTTCGCTCAGTACTTGGTTCCCTTGGTTACTCCGTCGGGACCATAGTTATAAAATCTCAATTTGAAAATATTTGTATTTTTAAAAACAAAATGTTCAAAATTGTTCAATCTCAGGTTTTGACGTGTATTGCATTTTACCAGTACATTTTTATTATAATTGCAAACAATATCCACTGAGACAACTTAAAATGAGAAATTGGATATCCAGAACCCGATGATAAAAACTAGCAAAACATCATAAAAATATTAAATACAAGAAACAAACAAACGAATAAGCTTGTCAGACTCCACAAAATTCTCTAACCAAACAAGGCTACGACAGCTACAATATACACAATTCAATATGAGTGTTCCTATCATAACTCATACGTTATGCCCGAGCTTGCCGGGACTACGCACAAATAGGCTTCTGGAATAGGGTTATGTTGCTGCAAGATTGAAATCATCACTATGAAAGTTTTATGGTCGTCATCATAAACTCGTGGATCGTTACGGTGTATCCATTTGCGCCATGAAAACTGATTTGTTCAATGTGTTATAGTTTCCTTTCCTCTTTCGTGTACCCCGGACTTGACTTTTTATGAGCAACTCGGCGGGTGTTTCTAGAAAAGCAGGGGACGCTTACCCTACCGGTGCACCTTGACCAGGCTCCCAGTTTTTAGTGGAGTCCGAGTTGCTCATTTGCTTTTGTTACTTTGTATGTATGATTTTAGTTGCTTTATCTTCTTTGTTGTGTATGTCGGTTTATCCATGTCTGGTCCTTGGATTACATTCTTTTGATTACCGCTATAACCTTGGTTCCTTTGATTACTCTTGGAAATAGCATTATAAAAGAAAATATTGAATGAAATTGAGAAATAATCGTTTCTTTATATTATTTCTTTAATATTTTTTATCATTTATCTACTTATTTATTAATCATTTTACTTTCTATTTTGTATGGATGGATGGGATTACTCAGTAAAGTTTAAAAGTTTATTGAAAACTAATTAAACGCACTAATGGTATGGTCCAAAATTTAGAGAACCACAGCGTCTCAACTGAAAACTTAATTTCAAAACCATAATGAATGTTGTTGAAGATTATGCCAGATCATAGATAAAGAGAAAAAAAGGACCAAGAACCAGAACTAAAGTCCTTGCCAGATTTGATACATACCATCCAACCGTTGGTACGGAATCGTATTGACAATTTCAGGAAATGTGTCAATAAAAGATCCAAGTCCGTATTCAACGAACATGAGACACTTGAATGTCTTTCCTCACTACATGACAAATATGTTATCTTCTCTGCGGACAAAGCTTCAAGAAACATTGTATTTGTTTATAAAGCGCATTACCTCAATTGCCCTATTCAGGAATTTGGACACTGATTGTAACATCCCAGGAAATGACACATACAACAGTACTACTTTTGACAATGATGAAATCCTATACAACCATAAGGCCTTCATGACTTCGCTCAACATCGAAACAAAATTTGATTTGTATTGGATTCCCAAACCTTATAAAAATCCATACAAAAAGGGTATATAGCAAGATCTTCATCTTGCTCCACGAAGGAGATGTCAAATTATTGTTGGCAAAGAAGGATGGACAGGAATGTAGTTGCAATACCACCTACTCTCTCAGTGGCATTTATCATAATCAAAGGTTTACTACAAAACCTAAAATAATGCAGCTTTTCGTAAATACGTTCTCTCCAAACTTTTGAACTCTTTACACAACGTTACCACATGATAAATTGAAGTCTCGCTGGGAAGGACTTATTCGTAAATATTCTATTGTTTCAAAAAAATTATATTGTGTTTTGGTTGCAAACCACATATTTTTTTTTTCAGAAAGGCAAAGTGTACCACACAGAAAAGCAGGTTTGCATGGTTGATTTCCTCATTGATAGCATATTTGTCACATTTGAAGAAGCTATTTTTAAACATCAAATTGGCATTCGATTGGGCACTAACTATGCTACTCTTATAGGCAATTTGTTTTAATATTCTCACATGACTGAATTATTCAGAATCTCTTAGAGAATATTGTATTGAATTGTCTATTAACATCCCTTCTTTGGTAAATGGTTACCTTCACCATATCCACCAGATCTCGAGATAAAGGAGACTACAGAAACAGTTTGTTCTGCATCTTTCCTGATCTACATATTAAATTCGACAACAGTGGTCATCTCAGCACTAAGACTTACGATAAAAAAGACGACTTTAATTTTAATATCATACATTCTCGTTACCTGTGCAGCAACATGCCTTCACCTCCTACATATGATGTTTATATTTCACAATTATTTTGATACGCTAGAACAGGTACTGACTACTCTAATTTCCTTGAACTCTATAAAAATCTGCGTAACGGACTCCTATTCAGGAGTATAATGGAAATGCGGCTCAGATGTCTCTAACCATTCTTTTTTAATAAACCAGTCCATGCTTGAGCAATACTCAGTTTCTTATTTTATAATTAGTAATGAATATTTTTGTTTTTTTTTCTGTTTTTGTTTTTGTTTTTTGTTTTTTGTTTTTGTTTTTTTTATCTTACTTTTGTTTGTTTGTTTGTTTGTTTATTCTATTTTATTTTTTTGTAAACTGTTCTTTGTGCTGATGTGACCGTTGATTACTCGATTATTACGCAAAGGCATGCGAATGTTAATTTATCTATCACCACTGATATATTCACGCCCAAACGAAAAGGGAGGTTTAACGTTCTATAAAACCTAGATTTAACCCACCATTTTGTTTGAAATGTTTTTACCAAGTCAGGACCATTGTGATTCGGTGGTTTAATATCTATTTTGCCAGATTTACTTTAGAATTGACTTGGGTATGAATTGAATCAGTTTTCGGTAATTTTGTTGTAAGCTTTATTGTGTTCATTCGTTATGTTCAATCAATGCATTCCTTTGAAGATTTTTTGTCACTTATAACTAAGTAAAACGGTCCGAAATTTCACCACCGTAAAGCTTTTCTAGACTTATTTGTTTGGCACATTTCATGCAAGTAAATGTATTTAAAAAAAATCTATTTTAATTTCGAATAAAAATCTAAACTAATCTGTCTGCAATTTTAATACCTAAATAACATGGACACTCTTTAAATAAATATTAGGGACATATCCTAAAATATATAATATTGACAAAGCCTTTAGATAACCGTTCCCTTAAATTGCAGCTAAATTCAAACTAATCGAGAAAATTGATAAAACAATGGAGTAGCTATCTTATCAGTGTTTTGATTGAAGTAGCTTATAGTAACTTTTTATTTTATTTATTTTTTAATTCAATATCACTCTCTCTTTTCCTGTTTTCTACTCTCTGTTTTTGATAGTTTAATGCTAGTTGAAAGGTTTACTTCACTAACGATATTGGAAACTGAAGTTATTTGATTTGTTTCCAAAACCTTTGATAAAAAAAAAACATGGCCTATGCAGAGACATATTAGGACAAAATACAGGTACATATTCATTGAGGCGGACCAAGCGTACCCCCTTAAGATTTGAGTAGGATATATTCAGCCTTGCTTCGAATTTGCCAGGTCATTAATTCTATTTACGACCTTTACCTGAAATTCTGGATCCAGACCTGCAAAATAATTCAGATAACATTGTGGGGCGGGGGGGGGGGGGGGTAACGTCCAAATGACTAAAGTATCATTTTGACAAGACAAAAGTAAAAACAAATACTGTGTGGTCCATATTGTCGATATACACTCGTATTGGGGTCCAAGACCAGCCTTGAGATATAGACTTGAATTTCATTTTGTCGCTAAACCAAACGTTACAAACGGCAAGTATGACATTGTAACGGATCAAGTAAGATAAGCGATATTGGAGACAATTACAACTTTGCATATTAAGGCAATATTTTTTTTTTTTTTTTTTTTTTTTTTTTTTGAATATTTATTTATGTATTATGTTGAAACGGAGAGGATATGTTTGTCAGTTTTGATTTGTATATGCAGCATTCAATAGCACTTCAACAGTTTATTTATTAATTTATATATTGTAATTTTGTGACAGAATAACAAATTTTAGAAAGTTGTAACTTTTTAGAAGATCTTTTGAAATATTGGAGCAAACCTTTCTTATATGTTTTCCTTATTTTATAGGGAAAAATGATTTACTACATTCAAATATAATTCATTGGCATATGTTTTGATAATCTTATTTTTCTTTAAGCAGTATCCATATTTCTAGCCGTCTACATCTTGTCCATGGATAAAATGTCGAGTCTTTGTCTTGTGCAGTAGATAATGACGTAACAATTAAAATGTACGTCATCAAAATCAATGATTGCTCTTTCTAGCGTTATTTGTATTTTAATTCGAAGCAAACCGTCAAAACGCAGTAAAAGAACAACTGCCGAAGGTTTCAGTGTCACCTGTTTACAGGCAACAATTCTGCTTATATAGGATCGCTCGAATTACTAAATTAAAATGGTTTTTTTTCTTTTTAAGGGTATATTCTAATTTTGTTTATTCATATAAACATTGAACAAACTAACCGAAAAGAAAAAGCCTTATTGCCATCAACGCCATACGCAACGTCGTAGGAAATCATGCGCGATTATATAGTTGGGCGTATTCGGGTAATTTGTTATGTTTAAGAAATGAATCAGGGAACTCCATTTTTTTCATTGTTTACCATGGGCTTGTCATTTGTGTCGCATTGCGTCCCCCAAGCTATAGCGAGGTATGACAAAAAACAATGATGAAATGGAGTTTCTGTGATTTATTTGGATTTTAATAGGACTAGTTTCTTCATTGTTTTAACAGACGCAGCCTATGTGTCTATTTTTTTTTACCATGGCTGTGATCTTAAGAGCTTTGAAGTACGTTATATTAGAAATTTCTTTTGAAATGATTCGCAGTTTTACAAAGGATACGGAATTTTGAATTCGAAATGATTGTTACTGTTGTAAAGAAGCAACATTGTTTTATTGTAAGTATTAGTAGAATGTTGCAAGAATGTAAAATTGCTGTACACATCTTTAAAAATAACAGATTAAAAAGGCATTTCTTGTGTGAATACGAATGCAAATTTCTAAAAACAAACCTTGACGAAACAGCTGAATTATTATAAATTAAAAGCAGTTTGATATTTTTAACCTTAATGTTAATGCGATAACTCAAGAAGTGATTGAAATAATCAAATATCGGTATTAAAATATTCATCAGTGTTTACGCATTAATTTGTTTTGCTTATGTTATTTTGTATGTTTGGTTGTGTGTGATTTTTTGTGTTTTTCTGTTGTTTTTTTTTTGTTGTTGTTGTTGTTGTTGCCTTTTTTTTTTCTTTTTTTTTTCTTTGTTTGTTTTGCTTTTATTACAGTTTCAATTTGATAGCATACTATTGAAATGTAAAGTAATATAATAGGTAATAATTATAAAAGCAATATATAAGATAAAGAGAAGTATAGTAGTAGATTAGTATCTCTGTATATATATAATTGGCTCCTCGTTGACAATCTCATATAAATTGAATGCAATGAAAACATTCAGACATATTTGTTTTTTATTTCTAGTATGATTTCACTAAATTGTCTGAGAACCTCAAATGTGACATTAACACTGTTATATTCAGTAGACGATATAAAAATCTATTATTGAAATATATTCAGTGCAAAAAATGTATTTCAATTATATTTAAATACGAAAATGGGTGTATGCTGACTAGGAATTTACAGATTTTCTGGGATATTCCTCGAACGAAAACAACCGCATTTAAGTGCCAATAAAATCTGGAGTTTGTTTTCTTTTGGTTGCTATTCAGAAGTGAATCGATCAAAAGCATTGTTTCTGACGAGGACGAGAACTTGCTTATGGACGAGTTTCCCATAAAGTTACATGGAAAACAAACCTGATCAAATTGTCTGTTTGTTTTGCTGTTGTTGTTGTTTTTTTTTTATTTTCTAAGTATTTTTTTTATGATTTTTTTTTGTTGTTGTTTTTTTTTTTTTTTCAATATCTCAAAATGTTTTTTCACAATTTCAAAAGGACCTGTAATGTAATTTTGAGTTGACTCAAAAATAAAATTGAGTCTACAAAAGGGGAAGGGGTTATTTAGTTGCCCCAATTTAAATTCATATACTCTATAAAACACAGTTTGATTTTGTCTAAATTCACGTTTATTTTGTTACATTTAGAACAATCGTATTGTTCTTCATTTCCCTTTGCTTAAAAATTTAAATATTTTGACTCACTATCAAGGATGCGGAGATATACATGTTACATGTTATATCAATACCTTTATATATTGATGTATAAATGAAAGTACAAATTATAGGTCAGACTTTCTGATTTAGAATCTAGGCATAAATGTTGTGAGTTTGATTGAGTTTTACAATTTCCTGTGGCCCTTTTCACAAAAAAATCGTAAGAGTAAAATTAGTCGTAAGTTATGACCTTATAGTAAATAAAAGTATTGTGACGTCACAACTTACGACTAATTTTATTTTTACATTTTTTCGTGAAAAGGACCACTGGTTCATGTAAATTCAGCAGACAATAGGCTATACATTTCCAAAAGTTTTAGAAAAGAAGCGGTACTGGTTTCTATATTAACTTTAGTGACGCTTTTTTTATAACCTGGTAAGTTGTGCACTATTTCTATAACTTTTTTTTGAGATTACATTATTTATTTATATTAACCATTTATAATACAACTCCTTTTATGTAAAATTAAACTTTAACATACGAAAAACAAGTACAAATATAAGTATAGCTAAAATGTAACCGGTATTTTCGTCCTGCAAACCGCTTCTTAATGACAAATCATAAAATTAATTTTTAGTATACATGTATACTGAGAGTCTTTAACTATGGTTCTGTCCAGACAAGGGGTGATTCATCATATTTTTCGATAATCAATGAAACTGTATAAATACACTTGTTAGGTCCTAAAACAACTTTTCCTATGTTCATTTCCTTGGATCTGCTACTTATCCTGTTTTTGTTATTTCTGGCGGAATGTTTTCCCTTAGTTTTTCTGTAGTAGAACACCTAAATCAAAGTGTTGATATCACCAGTGAGCAATTTATATTTGCACTTTTATTTGGGAATTCAGTTTCATTCAGGCCTTCTGAAGGATTTCCAATCAAAAAATATTTGGGAACTCCTATACATCTTGAAATATTTTTTGACTGGTTATAGTGTAGAAAGTCTGTTAAAGGCATTTTCCATACTTTTTTCTGTAGGGGAACACAATCGAATTTTTATTTTGATATTTTAATGGGACTAGTTTTATGTTATTAATACAGTTCCTATGGGGTCCACAAAAGAATTTCCAATAAAAAATATTTGAAACTAGATAATGCATGTTTCACTTAATATGAGCTGTTTTTTAGGCAGAGCTGTATTTAAAAGCATGATCCGAATTTGTTTTGCACATCCAAAATATTGATATTGAATAATACGCAGCAAAAAAATACTACTCTATACCACTGAATGATCAAACAATTAAATTTCATCACCGATGACATCAAGTTATGTAAACCTCAGCAAGTATAAAGAGATGTATCTGAAATGTCAGTTGATTGACAAATTTGATTTAAAACGTTTCTCTTTTTTTCGCAAACAATTATCCACTAATTTTCTACAGCTTTTTCAAATAATCCAACGTGCTTTCTTTCCTTCTTTTTTCTTCTAATAATTGTAAAATAAAAAGCTCATAGTAATTTTCTAAAGGCATAATAATACTTTATGAAGGGTCGGCAATTTTTTGAAATCAAACTCTATTTCTTCTGCAACTACGTACATTTGAACTAGTGTATCTTGGGATGAACCTTACAAAATTTTTACTATCGACAAATATTATCAGAAGAATAATACTAACAATAACACCTGCAGCAATAGCACCAGTTAAATTCGATGATTTTCGATTATTTGGTGATGATGTTTTCCTTCTTTTGTACGAGGCAAGACATGATTAGGAATCCTTAGGTCTTTTTCCAGCTTTTTCAACATTGGCATAATAAAATCAATCAGTTCTTCTCGTGTACCATTTGGAATCATCTGTTCTGTCCAATAAATCAGTTTTTGTCTATAGTGGCAAGAACACAGACAATACATATATAATATAAAAATATAAAAATGATACAGAAATTAAAAGCAGTTCATTTTATCAAATTGTTTTTCCTGAAAACTATTTATTTCGTAGATCCAAAAATAACTGCCCTCCTATCTAAACCATTTAATTGTTTTATCAAGTTTAAAAACGTGACTGGCTTCCTTCTGTTGCACCCAAGGTTTTCTGTACTGAAATAACGGTGTTTGAAAATAAAGTTGATTTATTGTTCTTCTTACAATTTGTATTTTTGATCTACGAATTGGTATTTCGTATAAATTAAAACTTAGAAATTGGGTCGCACTTGATAGGAAATGCTTCCCTTTTATAGTATGTTTTGTAATGTTCCTATATTGGCACTTTTCCTACGGTGATAATTTTGCTAAGAATGCACTTAAAGTAAAGGAGATGTGTCAAATCAGTAATGTTTATTCCTTGTAAAATGTTTTGTTGAAAAAGAGGAAAAGTAAAAAAAGATAAATTAATTTTTCAAGTTGTTTTTACTAGGTTATTGTAAATAAACTCCTTGAACTCCTGCATTTCTGGTGGTTTAATATTTTTCCAACGCAGTCGGCATAGCTTCGCGTTTTACCCTTTGATCTTCAGGACGCTCTTCCATGGAAACGCAAGTAACCTCACCGCAGTTCTTTTTTCCCGATTGGCCAAATACTGATAATTTAGTGGCATTCGAAATATCTGTATCGAAAATTTGGAATTGCGTTCGAAAATAAAACTTTATCGAAACCTTAAAAATTGCGTGTCATGTGTTATTTTATTGAAATAAACGTAGAAACATATCGGAAGTATTCTTCTCGATCAGTCATTTTTATATTTAGAAATCTTACTCGCAAAACGGAACTAATAATAATTCATGATATGCAGTGTACGTGTTCGTCGTATTTTGTATTACTAACATCTTACATTTCATTTTACATTACTGTGTATTATGCTTTAATAAACACATTCGATGTACACAATGTCCAAATGTTTATAAATGTTTTGATATAAAATCGCGTAAATTTTCGTTATACATCATATATATTGCAAAAACATTGCCATTGGAAGTATGAAAATATTGAAAGTTTTTTTTTTAATTGAAGGAAAATTCTTTAAAAAAATTTAGTGTTTTTACCATACAATCACGTTGCTTTGAATATGAAATAAATAGAACTATTTTCATATGTAAAAAATGTCTATATTTGTTGTATATGGATTATTGGGAACACATTTTCCTTGTTCCAGGAGAACAAAAATACCAAAATTTCATAAAGTATTGGTAAAAAGTACTCTTTTTATAAATAATTTAGCTATTTTAACTAAAGCGATACCATTTAATTAATCTATATCTAAAAAAGAAAATATTGCATAGTTGATATGAAAAATTTCCATTTTAATGTAAATGTTACATTGCAAAAAAGCATTTTCATTAGTCTCTGAGTATGAAAGTATTGACATTTTATAAAATTGGGGTAAAATATATTCAACTTTTAAATAATAGAGTCTTGTTGACAGATGCAATACCATCTAATTGATCTAAATATGAAGTAATTTTTATGTAAAAAATGTCTATATTTGTTGTATATGGAACATTGGGAACACATTGTCCTTGTTTCAGGAAAATGAAAATACCAAAATTTCACAAAGTATTGGTAAAAAGCACTCTATTTTGAAATAATTTAGCTATTTTAGCTAATGCAATACCTTTTTATTTGTTTAAAAAAAAGAAAACATTGCATTGTTGGTATGAAAAGTGTCCATGTTCTTTTATACATGGTACATTGCGAAAACAGTTTGACTGAACTTGGAGTATAAACAAAATCATAAAATTGGGGTAAAACAAACTCAACTTTAAGACAAAAGAGTATTATTTGCTTATGCGATACTATCTTATTGCTCTAAATGTGAAAAGAAAGTAATTTTATGTAGAAAATGTCCATATTTGTTGTATATGGATCATTGAGAACAAATTTTCCTTGTTCAATGAGAACATAAATACAAAAATTTCATAAAATATTAAAAAGTACTTTTTTTAAATAATTAAGCTACTTCAACAAATGACATACCATTAGTATGAAAATTACAAAAACATTTTCACTGGACTGATAGTATGAAAATATTGAAATTTCATAAAAGTGGGGTAATATATAGCCAATTTGTATTCTCAAATATAGCTGAAATATTGCTGCTCGGACGCTTAACCCCAAAAATCAATCACATTTTCAAAAGACAAACTATTACCACTAGGAAATGATTGCCATGAAATCATAAACAGTTACAGTTCGGGAAATTTTTCCCCGATCATTCAAATATTTACAGTATTTTATTATATGTACAAATAATAGTCGAATATTTGAAAACAATTAATTCCTACATGAATTGATTCCTGATAAAATATTGTCTTTTCAATGTAAGAGGAATATTGATCGTGGCATAGAAAACGAAATCACGACGATATTCCGTAAATTTGATCTACCATAGGAGTATCATCCCATCAGAATAAAGAACCGTTGCACGAAGCCGACGCTGCACGATACACGATCCCACGAAACACGCACACGAATCACACAAAGCACGCTAAAATGAGAATGCTACACGTTTCAGGAGGTGTACAATTAAGTTTTCACCACATCCTTACATGCAAAATGCCTGGTTTAGTGTATGAAAAAGTCATTGATCAGCTTATAAAACAATTACACATTTTTGATATATTAAATCATGATTTTCTTGTGTGTGGTTTATGTTCGTTTTGGTGGAATTTAAAAAGTTGATATTCCGGTTTTAGAGAGAATCTTTGAAAATAATTACAAACAATAGTACCTACTTGCATTCACATTCAATTCGAATGCAAGAGTTTCATAAATTACAGTACATTATTTATTCTCCACAACATGTCAAATACGTTTAAAAGTGAAAAATATGGTAGAGATACCAAATCTCAAACCTGGTGCAAAATATGTTTCTCATTAGAATTTTACTTTAATATATTTTCTACTGAGGATCGTTTATCATTTGAAAAGGAAGACCATAAACTTACCTTCTTGGTGTATTACATTAATATCGAACGAATATGTTTTCAATATTTTAAACAGCATGACAGCTATATGTAACGGAGTGAAACCATCGGATGGACTGTATCACCAAATTTGGAAATGACGAGCTCCAACTTCTGGATGTTTCGGTAACGGTTCATTTAAGCCAGTGAATGTTCTGGTCCAAATAATATAGGAGCGTGGTAACGTACCAAGAGGCAGAGAAGCTTTATATCGACATCACCATTTACAACAACTATAGTCGTGTTGTACACTAAAATTAAGCGTATAGTATCAAAGGAATATTCACATAATCCACTTTAAACTCTCAAAGAAGTCAACGACTTGCTATTTCTGTGACGACACAACTTCTATTTTTCTATGTTTTGAAGAAGGCAACTTTTACGCATTTAAAATTACATACCCTAAATAAAGTAAATTAAAATATCAATTCCTGCCTTGCTTGATGATTAACACAAATCAGGTATATATTTAATTTAAAGTTCAAAAGTTGAGACAACTCGCAGCACCCATCAACCCTCTCCCAGATGAATTAACAAACACTGGTATTTTAGACGACATTGTACGCTAGTCTTTTATAGCTCTATTTCAATCTGTGTCTCGGAATGCCGTTCGCCAGGCTTTGGAAATTGAAGATTAAGACTAAAACTTACGGGGGTTGTCGTTGACATATGAAATTCAGTGGTTGTCCGCACCTCACATTATTCCATTTGAACTGAATTTGTTTGTATTATTCAAGATAATTTTCAGTAAGTGTACTTGGTTGATCCCAAGCCCATTGCGTTTTTGTTGTTTTGTCGTTTTTCAGCCACCTTAAGTGTAAAACAAAAATGATGCAAATTGTAATTCATAAATTGCCGGGCCTTTCTTGTTAAAAGTCATTATATAGCTTCAGAATTAAATCGCTTTCCACTTAGAAATACATATTCATTTCAAAAGGCTTTTTTATTCGTAAGATGATTTTATCCTAATTTTGTTTATATATATATTGTTTTACTATGGTCAATCGCATAATATAGCGTAAAACTCTACTTGTGGCATAATAGCCCTCCTTATTTCATTTTATCTGTATAATGTTTGTTCTTACTCAAGTTAAAATTTAAAAATAAGCTATGACTTTATAACTGGAACATCATTATGAAAGAGAAATCAAGGGAACCAAGGTTATAGCAGTAATCAAAAGAATGTAATTCAGGGGCAAAGACCCGACATGGAAAGAAAACATACACAACAAAGAACATAAAGTAACTAAAATCATACATACAAAGTAACAAATGAGCAACTCGGACACCACTAAAAACTGGGAGCATGGACCTGGTGAACCGGTAGGGTTAGCGTCCCCTGCATTTCTACAAACACCCGCCGAGTTGCTCATAAAAAAGTCAAGTCATTATTTCTGATTACTTTTCTACTCATGACTGTTTGTTAAATAGTCTTTATGATTTTTATACTATTTCATTCAAATGAATCATTTGATGCCCGGCATTCTACGCTTAATTATTACGTACACGTAGCTGGGTAAACTTATAATATCAGAAATGATAGCTTTGAATCATATTTATGTCAACCGAGCAGGAAGGATAAACACTTGTAAAATGGTGATACTTATGACAAATTTGTAATGTAATTCTGAATTGAAACATATGATAAGGCCTAAAAAAGTCTTAATTGCCTTGAAGTTGTCGGAAAACTCCTCGACACAGCTTTTTGTCCTTGAAAGGTGAAAAAGTATATTTATTTGCAGATTTCCGCCGACATCTTGAAAACTATAATTGATAGAGAAAAAAATTGATGAAATGATCTTTATAATGATAATTCCTACAGGAACCTTCCTTGCGTAGGGTAGTTAAGGTACTTTCGTTGAGGTTTCTACAAGGGGAGATAACTCTGTCATGACGTCGTTTCATAGCTATAGACGCCATTGCCTTCGCTACGATCATACGAGGTGTTTATTTTCAATATTTCCCGGGTCTTTGTTACGTAGATTATGCTTGTATTAGGAAGAGATAAATATTTTCTCTCAAAAATTTATTGTAAGACGATAGACAACAATATTTAAAAGAGGAAATATGCCTTTTTGTGAATGCGCATATCACTAGTCGTTGGCTGAACTTTTTACTTTATATGGAAAACGACGTTACCGAGAAGCTTGAAATGTTATATCTGTCAGCTGATCGCACTTTATTCCCAACAAGCGAGACGAAAATTACGTTACAGAACGTCATCCGTGTAATTTGGTATCATTCGATTGATAATTTAATTGTCTACATGAACCACGAAAAACTAATTTTCAAAACAGGATTTTCCAAAAATGTTTTAAATATAAAACAGAATTCTAATTCACACAATACGCGCCTGAAATGAGTAGGTATGTTGAGTGTATTGATAATTAAAACACTAGAACACAACTTGTTTTTTTTTATATCGACTATACGCTAAAAATTGACGTTTGAGTTCATGTTAAGTACTTTTTTCATGAGTAGGTGTGGCAATTTTTCAACTATTTGGACTTGGAAAGGTACAAATATTTATTACTTGGGGTCGTTGGAAAGCTCAGACAATATATAATTGTTTTGAATGTAGAAAAATAAACTTGTATGAAAAAAATTGCCAATCATAGGTAAAATTGAAGAAAATATGAAATTCCATAAAAAGAACGTCAATTTAAATGATTTTTCGGCAGGGTAAGGTTATTTTTTCATTTTACTACAAAACCCTACGTGTTTCCACAACTTTCTTAGTACCATTGTAAGGCTGAGACATTGGACTATACGAAAATACCTAAGTGTGTTAGTTTGTTCACACATGCTATCCCGTGAAGGCTTAGACGTGAAAACAATTGAGTCATAAAAATCGTGGCTTTTTGACCCAGTGGGGTACAAATATAGGCGTATACTGAATTGAATCCGAGAATATTCTTTGGCGACAAATTGATTCGGCAATGTGAGGTATGAAGGTACTTAAAATCACCATAAAGTTGATGAGTAGGGAGTGTACTGTGGACCCTCCCAGCCCATGAAATAAAACTTAAGTGAAGCTTAAAGAGGCAATTTTAAGGAGGAAGATACTAGTACTTGTTTACATACAACAACATATTTATATTCAACTTATTGGGTGTACCTACAAAAAACACAGAATGTGTGCCTTACCATATGGTGAAAGAAAGATTTACTAGAGGTCAAATAATTACAGTAATAAAGGTAATAACAAGTACTGGAGCAAAAGTAATATCTTTATTGCATAATAATTTATCATGAACATGCTCCTACATTTTTTGCTGAAAATATTACTTAACTTTGCACAGATTCAACGAAAACGCAGAAGTTCGTTATTTTGTACTCCTGATTTACAGTTCAGATACATTTATAATAAAGCTATTATGATCAACAAATTTATTTCCTTTTCTATGTATTACCTTCTGAATTTGTATACATTTTTTTTATGTAATCTATTCGCACAGCCTTTAAACCCTTTTAATTGGGACTTCAGAGTGAGTCATGTTCTGTGTTGATGAGTACATAGTGTTCCATAGGAACTTGCTGTGTGGGTGTTTGAAGGAAATTTAATGTACATCTATGATTGAATATAAGGTTTGTCCTACATGTACATGATGTATATGTTG
The DNA here is from genome assembly GCA_037379345.1 of Perna viridis. NCBI lineage: Eukaryota > Metazoa > Mollusca > Bivalvia > Mytilida > Mytilidae > Perna > Perna viridis. The sequence continues at coordinate 25,855,708 of CM074519.1, read as the reverse complement.
CAGGAGCATGTACTTGTACTAACAAACTAATTTGTTGTTTGCACTAAATGATCATGTACGGTATACATGTAGCTCGTAAAAGAAATATTTTAACAAATATGTACATATAAACTACTAAAAAAACATCCAACCCATGAAACATATCTCTTTGGAGTTAACTTTTTTATAAATTAAGGTAGTGCTGAGAAGCTGTCAGATCTTGTACCCCACCTTTATTATAAATGTTGAATCAGAATTGATAAAGCAGTCGCCCGATACTGAAGATATGTAAAGCATGTTAGCATATGAAACTTTCTCTTATACCACTGCAAGAAATTAGATTCATTTATTTAAAAAAATTCAAATTAGATTTTGCGTTATTTACATAAATAAACAAGAAACAACAAAAAAATACTGTAACTCTGAATAGCATATTATTTGGTTTGAATTAATAAGATTTCAATGAAAAACAGTTAACGTCTAACCTCGTATCAGCACTAGTTGTTCATTTCTATCTACATGTGTTAACATGACTACACCAGTCGTTTACTGTCGATATTCAAGTTATTTAAAATGTTGGATGCATAAAAACCCATTTGATATTTCGCTAGGCAAGGAAACCATACAAGAATGTACAATTTCACGAGAGAGTGAAATGATGATTAAAGAGTGATACTGAGCACCAATCGAACGAGCTGTCGTCACATTTCACGCAGAAGTCTATCCAAATGTTGGCAGCAGGACAAAAGCCACCCGGACAAAAGCCTCCCGCATAAAAGCCCCTTAGGACAAAATACAAACAAAAACTTCCTCGATACTCAGAATGAAAAAAATACACAAAAATACAAACACAAATAAAAGCAATACCAATATAAAAGGAACAGTTACAACAAAAGAAAAATAAAAAAAAATAGACAAAACAAACAAACAAAAATAAATATGTATGTTTACATTCACATGAAGCATAATATAAAATGGGGGACATTTGTCGCGGGGTGGGGGGGGGGGCTTTTGTCCTTGGGGGCCTTTATCCAGGGGGCTTTCGTCCGGGGTTTTATGTTTGGAGGTGGGGGCTTTTGTCCGGGGGCTTATGTCCTATACCCCCAAATGTTGACAAAAAGAAGGCAGTGATCCGACAAAGACATGGGCTCCATTTGCTATTTTTGACAAAATTTTACATTAACTTATAAATAAAGGGGTGACCAAACATCTGAAACCATCACAGTTTCTTACATTTTAGGGCAATGATCAGCATTGATAAAGAATGGGAGAATTTCTTTGTAATTAAAAGTTACGCCGAAATGGTTCGTTCTCTATTATGTAGCCCAGAATACATTCTAATCCCAGACACTTTAAAGCAGGGGTGCCAACCAGGGCTCCTCAGAAAAGGGGGTGCTAAGACTGCAAACTAATAGTAATTGGATTATATGTGATAATAGAGTTGTAAGTGTAAAGGGACTTTAAAATGCATTTTGTTTCCTTTATCTGACCTTATTGCTGAAATCATATTTTCAGTTTTATTTTTTTTTCATTTATTTATTTATTTTGATTTTATTTTATTTTATTTTTTTTATTTTATTTTTTTTTTTACAATTTGTAGCAGGGTTGGTTTCAACAAGGGCTGCTCAAATATGAATGATCTGACAGACAATTCGGGCCTGAACAAAGGATTTTTCAAAAAGGGAACAAACGTGAACCGTCCGAGGTCTGGTGGACTTTGATAGTCACAATTAAATTAAAATAGCGAGTTTTATAGTACTCGTGCTTGTTGCTTTCCGGTGACGGTACGGCCGTTCATCTTTGTGTATGCACATGTAGTCTCGACCTTTTGTTTGCTACATTGAATTTCGAATTGAAAACAAAAATGTGCTTTAATTGTACCATATAAATACACTTGGACTTGAATAAAACGCAAACTTGTGCACTGCTTCGATGCCAAGTGAACTTTTGTGTAATAGTTTAAAGACTAAATTAATGTCATATGTGCCGAGCATCATGGTGAAATTTGGTCAGAGGGTTTTTTTGTCTATAATGTAATATAACAAGTTTGTGTTTTGATACGTTGGTCCCGGTTTTATTCTGTATATCTTATCCCTTTTCATTCTAAGCTAAATTTCCAAACAAGCGACATCAACTGATTCAGTACATGAGTACTCTGATTTAAATAAAACCCTATTTATAATACATTTCCGCATTCGTATTTTAATGAGCTTTTTTTAAGTTCCTTTTTAATAATGAACATATTGAAGAAATACGCCGGACATGCTACTATGTCATTTATCGTAATTATTCCATACTGAGATCCGATATTAGAAACTGATTGATCACCTGCACTTGGCAAAATATGGATGGACATATTTTTGGCACCTTGATGCATAAAGGTAAAAAGTCCTCCGTAATAAGCCCTATAGATTTATTCCTTACTCATGTTTCTATAATCCTCGATATTATGGCAATTCAAAAACTGCTATGAGTACGGATATTAACTTAATATAAAGTTTACAGATCGAATTGAAAGTCGAAAGTTTCCTTTTTTTTCACTGAATTGTATTAAAACAAAATATTAGAACTTGATAATAATCGTAGGCATTGCACTTTTCTTAAACTACATTTAACGCCAAACTTTTAAGGTATTGGTTATATGAATGTGTTGAAATTACCACGCAGGACTTTTCGATTTTATGTGAAGTTCGTCCGTATGTCTTTAAGTGTCTTTTTAAGTATATTTTTTCCGTTGTTTTCCTATATCAGAACTTTTACAGAGACATATATATATCACTTGAAAGAAAAAAAAGGGAGATTTAAAGTGATCCGTAAATCCCATCATATTTTTTCCGGAATTTTTCCGAAAGTACCCTATGAAGTTTCTGAGCAGAGCCAATGATGCAGAGTTCAGCACATGGTCTTTTCAAATAGGGAATGTATCCTTCATTGGTATCATATTGTCAGTATGGTGGGTTTTAGACATGCATGTTTCTGCTTTTTCCCATTTTTTGTCTGATTCCTACACACACTTACACTTAAATGATTTTTTTTATATTAACCCAGAATTTAAGTTCGAGGTAGTCGTAAAGAGTCGCAGTTGGCTGTAAAGGCATGAGGCAACTCCAATTCGGCTGTTCAAGGACTTAATACAGGCTTTATATTAAAAACTAACATTATTATATCAGAATGATTATTAACATATTATTTAATTAATAGACCGGAAACAGATATTCAATTGGGAAAAAATAATACAATTTTATAAGGGTTGTAGTAGTGGTACTTTTGTTAGGTTTTATTTTACTATTGAATATCAGTGCTTATTGTATTTATTTTTCAAATATTTACATATATTCACATTTATTTTCACCATTGCCGACCTCCTTCCGCTGTGGTCCGGCTTGCGGGTCGGGTAAGTAACGTTTAACAGTTTAGCCCGGGGAAGTAGTTTTCCCAGCCAGAGAGACATTGATTGACATGTATTACAGTAGGTAGACCGTCAGTGCTTCACACAAAATTGATAATATATTTATAGGGCACATATAGAGATTGATACACCACCATGTAATTCCGTATATTTCTGACTGTAAATAAATGTTTTTCATTTTCATTCGTTCATATATTAGAGACAATTTGACAGTCAAAAATCTGTACAGGAACTCGGGAATAACTCTCATTCCCATGATAATATAAATTCAGGGCACATGTCCCGTATCAATCTTTATTTGTTCTCTGTACGAGTAATCAAAGGAAGCAAGATTCTAGCGGTGTAAAAGTTGTAATTCAAAATAACAGCAAAAAGGTTAGCAAATAATCTTTTCTTTATCTATTGTATTATTAACTTTTTAGTCTTTTTACGTCTTTTGACTTAAATTATTGAAATATTAAACTTTTATAATGGAGACTGTAAGGATACTTTGGCCTGCGCTTAGTCCATATTTCTATTTATTTAGAAACTGCGTGTACTTATTCCATATTTGTATATTTTACAAATTAAGATGACAATTGCTCGTTCAGATTATTTTGAATACTCTCAAAATATGGGAAAATATTGTCGAGATAATTTTCCTATTGATAACTTTGTTTACTATAAGCTAGCTGTTCTCCATCCGTCGAATACATAATCCGCATTATGCATAGTAAATTAAAGATAGAAGTCTGAATCAAGACTAAATGAAAATTTTGTAGAATTTGTAAAATGTTTTAAAGGTATTATAAAAACTACATTTCGACTAAAATTATCTAATTTTGTTAATGTTTTAGACCATATAAGTACATTGGATTACAAATACGTATATTTATTCATGGTCATTCGAGTATCTAAATCAATAACGTATATACTTTTTCAACCTTCTATAAAAATGACCCATTCACACTACGAGGAATACGGACATATTATGAAAGAAAATGTTAACAGTTATTTTATTTACATTTGCCAGCTTAGACAGCAAATATTTAAAGAAAATTGTCCTATCATTCAAAAGCTATTTTGAATACACAGTTATACACATAAGTTGTTTAATTCTTATTAACAGTCTGGTTTTCTTTATATTATGTGGTATTTATTAGTCAAAAGAATTACGTGTAATGGGAAAATAATAGCAACTTACTTGTTTTATTTAATATCACTTTGATTTACTAGTTTTTGGTTGGTTTGTTAGAAGAATCTGCTGATTGCCGAGGCAATATGCAGAACAATAAGTGTACTGTTAAAATAACTATTTTTTTTTCATATCATTAAATTATTTGATATAGCAAATGTTCTTAGCAATACTTACATCTTTTACGAGTTTATATAGAACTTCTTTCTATTTCAGAGTCAATCATCTTCGTTTGCAAAATACCTGTATATTTAATTACTTTTGACATGCTAGTTTGCTTGTTCAAACAATATTAAACGATTTCAATCATTGATTATGACATTCTTAATTATTAATTACTAAGGCATAATTTTTATATAGTAAATGAAATGCATGCATGCTTATTCTGTTTATTTGATTGTTTGATAAAGCATTAACAAATACAAATTATGCTATTAACATTTGTTCAATAAAACTTCGCATTTTAATGTTGCTAGGCATCACATAAATATCGACGGAGACACAATGTTTTTAAAGCAGTGTGCATATTCTGCAAAAGGCCCTTTGATTGGAATAAATATATGCCAGTCTGTAATAGAAAAAGAAACAAATATGGTGAAATGCAACAAATGCACCATCATATAACGTTTTGAAAAAAAAAAACAGAAATACTTATAGAGAATACCAAACAGTCTTCAATGAATGTAAAAACACCTTCAAGTGAGATCTGGAACGCCCCGGCAATATTAATTAAAAAAACGTATTCAAAGCCACAGTAAATGAACAATGACATTTACTAGAGGTCAAATAAGCGCAGTAATAAAAGTGATAACAAGAACTGGAGCAAAAGTAATATCTTTATTGCATAATAATTTATCATGGACATTCTCATACATTTTTGTGCTGAAAATATTACTTAACTTTACACAGATTCAACGAAAACGCAAAGGTTCGTTATTATAGTACAAAATGAATTGAAATGTCACAGATCGACACGGAGACACATTAATGATCAACATTGACAGACACTCTAGACAAAAAGGAGAAATCATTCATTAAAATTAAATAAAGGCAAAAGAAAAGGCACATCAAAATGCTCCATTTTTCATTCGTGTTTCGAACATTGATAATTTGATCTTGAACTTAATATCAAAAAGCAATTACTCGTAAAATTAATTAAGCATAATATTAGAAAAGTCATGTCTAGTCGTGTAAACTCTTTACCAAAATCTTCTTTTGGTCAAGCTGACATCGGTTTGATATGAAGTAATTGGTCTTCGGACAGTTGGACAGGGTTTGACACTAATTTTATCTAACTAGGTCTATTGGATAGATTAATAAGGTAGTCCTCAAAATAATTTTGCGGTCCTGTCCTTAGGACAAATACAATTTTAAGAATAAATTCAAGTAGCCCTAAGGACTACCAATAAAAATTTCAAGGTAGTCACTCTCAAATTAGGTAGGCACAGGACTACCGGACTACTGTTAGTGTCAAACCCTGTTGGGGCGGTCCTTTCAGGACTCCATGTAGTTTTCAAAAAAATGAAATAAAATGACATTGACAATAATTGACATGAATTATTCACTTTACAATCAACAATTTCAAATAATAGTGCACATATCGTCTTGGTTTTATATTTTTTAATACAATTTGAATTCTGCTACATCAAAGAAGAGATATAATTTAATGATTACAATAATCAATGAGCAAAGTATATTACTATACTTGTAATTACCATTATCCAGACAACTATTGATATAAATTGACAATTATAAGCTGTAATTTTGACATTCAGAAAAGCTACATATCGATTTAACTTTTCTTGAATAAACGACAAAATACAAAATTAGAGGAGCATGAAACTGTCAACAGCCAACAAAACATCATCATGGTTTTGCAGTAGTATGAAATACGAGAACAGTTATGCAAACAAAACCATTATTTTGTTCAATTTTAGGCAGATGAAATTAGGGTCCGTCCGTAAGCCCATTTTTCTGTAATGATAAAGATTGTAAATAATAAAAAGGTTTTGGATATCATATCTAGATGAATTTGTGCACTAACGGGTTAGGAAGTGTCTACTCAAATAGAAATAATATGAAGCACTAAGTAATTTTCATAATTGTTAGTTTGTTTGTTTGATTGATTGATTTTTCTTTATTTGTTTGTTTATTTATTCATTTATTTTTGAAATGGAGGATAGTTGGAGGTTTTTGAAATTACATACGTTGCAGGTATTGTTAAACGTTAGTGAAATAAGTTCAATTAAGTAAATGATCTATAGTAGTTATTCAGTACGTATGACATCAAAAAGGGTAATCAAAGTCCGGTTTTTATTGCAACCAGACGAGGGGTAACATGTCTTCATAACTACGACAACGCAACATTTGGTCTGAGCAATACTTATTATACCTAAACCTTTATCCTAAGTAATTTTTTATCCTTCTAAGGTTATTTTTATTAATCTTACATATATTTCGGTTTTTATCTTTATAAGGAATGAAAACCGCCCCAGTGCTAGGTCGCTTGCTCGCTCCGAGTGCAATAGGGCATTGGTTAGATTTCCGACCTAGTCCAACTAATTTTAAAATTGGAAATTACCTATTCCCTTCTACGCACATTATATTTGAGGGGATGACTAGTTTGCTCTAGGTCGAAACATTGTCTTAGAGTGGTTAGGTGTGCTGTTGCTCTATGTGCTAACAAAATAGGTTTCGGACTCAGCTTGAAGGACTAAATAGGTTCTAGTAACAAAATACATGACATGTCTTCCACAGGACGTCATTCAACCAATCAATCAATCTTGGTAGTGGAAGAGTCTATTTAATTAACTTATCAGACGACGAACATTTTTGGAATGTTGCTTATTATTGACACTAAATCAAGATTAAGTTCAAAAGATATTTCAACTCAGTCTTAATCATAGTTGAAAACCATTATTCTCTTTTACATGAAATGTTTGTTTGTCATTGATTTTGGTTTCTTAAATATTTAAATATTTTTAGAGTTATTTGATGATTGTAAACCTTAAAATTCAAAACAATAGTTCTTCTATTTTTTAACAATTTTCATACTTAATATCGTTAGTTAAATTCAACAATTATCGAAAGAAATGGAGTGCATATTTCAAGTGAGTGGGACTGTCTTGTTTTTCTTACTGTCAGTTTTAATATGCAACTGAATTCCATTCCGTTGTTATCATCCTGAATGTAGACTGTGTATGTCTTCTGTTTCTGTTAGTACATTTGGATTTGGATGTTTCTTAATTATCTTCTTGTTTTTATGTCTTGGTATCATTTCCTAATGTTAAAAAACCAGGGGATTCAAACAAGTGGAATTATGCAAAAATTATGATATTATGATATCATTTCTTTTAATAAACGTCAGCAAACGTATTCATTATACATTACCTCTTTCAATATAATTATGTTTTTATGAGATTGCAATTAATGTCTACATCCTTTAAGAAAATAATTTATTTCAGTAAGCTATGGTAAACTTACGTAAGTATAAGTGAACTTACCTGTATTAAATATTTGTGTATTTTTTTCCTGAGTTAAAAGTTACATAATATTTGATTTCTGATGAATATTAATTTAATTTATAGTTTTGTCTTTAAGATTACAGATACAATTGTTTAGTGTCCCAAAGAAATCAACCGATTTACTAGTGACGATCTACAACTATTGCTAACAACAAGTTCATAACGAACGCAAGAATAGTGTGAACAACTTTATATATTGTCGGTTTGCCTTCTGGTTCCTTTTACGCAATTATGATCAGTTTAAACCTACCTGCTATTATGTCAACAGAGACATTTGTAGAATGGAAAGGAGTTAGAACTGTCCTCGACGAGAGTCGTTTTAACATAGAATCGTCAGCAAAAGTTCTGTGTTGAATTTTCAGAAATGGCGTAGCAATTTCCAATTTTAATGTACATGTATATTGTACACATAAATTCTGACAAGCAAATGGCTTTTAACTTACATTGCAAATAGTTCTTGCAATCAAAAATGTATCCTGCATATAAGTTCCTCGTGATATTTATTCATAATTAAATGTCGAATTTCTACCACTCTCAGTAGAAAACTGTTAAGCTCAGTAATAATGTCACCAAAGTGATAGAAATATCAACCATCAGTAAACACATCGTATCACCGGTAACTATAACTGAAGATGCCGTCGGTACCACAGAAGCTACAGTCATATAGTTGATATAACAGGTAGATCTATCTTTTCATATTTGCCGCTTTCTATTAATTTTAAGCCTACTATACATGTTTCAAACATGTTCGATGTTTATGAATTTTTTATCATATAAAATGTGTGCTAAAATTAACAATACAATTCACATCTGACTGAGGTAACTATGAACACACTATGAAAAAATAAATCTTTTGGCTGATTTTTTTTCTTTTTCTTTTATTACATGTACATTATTAGTAGCTTGCATTTCTCCGTTTCCCCTTTTTAAATTTTACTGTAGTATAGAACAAAGCCGTTGAAACTTGACACGAATATGCATGTATCAGTAGTATATTTATATGATAAGATACGTTTCTATAAGCGAGGAAATGTACATAAATTTGCCTAAAAATTCATCATACTGACATTTGAAACACTTTTGTCGAAGCTAAAACACTACATCGGGATACATCGAAGTGTCAGAAATGGTAAAACTGCAAGCTACACTAAACATTAAAAATACGTCTATGTTAATTTTCAAAAACACTACTTCCGGTTAGAGGAATCTTGATATAAACCTGCAATCTTCGCCGAACCCGGATCAGTTGTTCCGATAATTTCACAAATATTTGAAATTCCCTTTGCCGTCTCCCCTTATTATTGATGAAAAATTTCTAAACAAACTTGACAAAAATGATAAAAGGCATGAAGTCTAATTTATTGAAAAGGGATCCTGATACTTTAGCTCCGGAAGCTTCGCTCGCACTATAGGCTTTTGCCTTCCTCATATCATGTATTGAGTATTCATAGGAATTATTCATAACTCTAGACGAAATAAAGAATTGAAATTAAGATTAATTTGTAAGTTTGAAAAAACGAGAATACCGCTTCAATTACACAGTGAAGTACAAACGAAGTAAAGTACCAGGATATGGTACGAATGTACTAAAATACATGTATCCTTTTGTCAATTCTTTGTTCCTCTGACTCTGGCTTCCTGCTTTTATGAAATCTTCCATTAAACTAAACGATATCGTAGGCAGTGTACTCAAATCTTTACAGGAACAATGTGAGGTGGTTGGGGAAATTGTTATACCGGGAGACATTTTTTTTCAAAATATTACCGACCTAAGCCTCCTTTTGACAGAAATTGGAATATGCATGCACGGCTCATTGAGAAAGATGTATACTTTAGGTAATTTGGAATGTTCCTTTTCGAAATAGGAACTTGGAGTTTCACATTTTCGCCCATGCGGATAACCTGATTCACTCTAATTTTATTTGTGGGATTCCATACTGCAGTTTCTGTAGTTTATTGAAATGTTATTTCATTGTTTGTTATTTTTATTTTTTCATATTCAATTGCATTTAACTTTGGTAGCTACTTGTTTCATATTTTGGCTATGTCTGAATTTTGATGTCTGAATTGTCCTTCTTTGTTGGTAAATTTTGCCGATACCAATAAATCCCTTATATTGAAAAACTATGGTTTTAAATAACTGTACTTTATATGGCAGTTTTTATTTTTTATGTCTTTGAGTTATCAATAAACGCTTCGAGATATTTTTGGCAATACTGATTATAAGCATATGCTTGTAAAAGCGTTGCCACCAAACAGTAAAAACGGACAGAAAAGTATTTTTGAATACTTACTTACGTTCATTGCAAAGTTTTGCATTACACGGTATTGCATCGCTACCAGGGGGATTTTTACAACACTGTGCATAAGCTATAATACCCGTTTTACCATTCAATGATCTGAATAATTCAAATACATATGTGTATAAATCAGAATCAATTCTAGGTATTTTAGATTACAGTTTAATAATGGAACATGCCATGCTACCCACAGAGTAAGACATTACTAACGACGACTGTTGCGTACAAGCAGAATTGAGATAACAACAAAGTGTTTCTAGAAAAGCAGAGGACGCTTACCCTACCGGTGCACCTGGTCCATGCTCCCAGTTTTTAGTGAAGTCCGAGTTGCTCATTAACTTTTGTTACTTTGTATGTGTGATTCTAGTTACATTATGTTCTTTGTTGTATATGTCTGTTTTCCATGTCTGGTCTTTGTCCCCGGATTGCATTCTTCTGATTACCGCTATAACCTTGGTCCCCTAGATTACTCTTCCATTTAAGTATCATGTTGTCACAAAAAACTAAACTGAAGCATGTTTGTATTTTATTGGCTATTTTTTATACCTCGTTTATGCAAAAATCAATATTTTTTTCGTTTTGATTTTTCGAAACTTCTCCTTTTTACAAAAAAAGTAAATTGACATATATGGGTATCAACATTTAGCCCAATGTCTCAGCTTTACAAATGGTAACAATAAAGGATTTGGAGTATTTTTTTTAAATGTACCCCTATCCCACCAAACATTTGCTTAAATTGGCATTAATTGTCAATGACAAAACCCCTGGAGTATTTTTGATTCAGTAAAAAATGACCGATATTTTTCTGCTTACTATGATCACAATTAATATTTCCTGTGCTTTTTTTAATGACTTGTGGCAATATTTATTGTCAGAATTTATCACAAAATGCAAAAAAGGGATTTTTTATTTTTCCTGTAAAAGTCGCATAAATTCGACTCCTCGAGTTACTGCTCAATTAAAACGTCTCAAATGTGGTATCATTCGATAAATAGTGTAATTTTCAAGATGGATAAACCACGAGAAACTATATTTTAAAAAGAAATTTCCAAAAAATTGAAAAATATAACCCTACCGCTAGAAAACTGGTTTCAGTATCAAACACAATTCTTTTTCACAACATAACGACACGATAAAACTCAATTTTAAGGCATTCATGATAAAGATTATGATATATATCAACGTAGAAGCTTAAATTGTTCTTTTTGGGATTACAATTACTACAAATCTAAAAAAGAGGAATTTTCAGAACTTCAAAATGTCGTCTGTTTCACCGTTTTTTTTTTGTTTTGTTTTGTTTTGTTATGTTGTTTTTTTGTTGTTTTTTTTTTTGTTTCGTTTTGGTTTTTTTTGTTTTGTTTTGTTTTGTTTTGTTTTTTTTTGTTGGTTTTTTTGCGAATTACCGTAGTTTAATTAAGCTTTTGTGTGAAACAGTGCATTCATACTTTTAAATGACCCTAAGGTACTAAGTATTTGAATTTTTAAATGTCAAGTTAGGTTAAACATTGTCACTCTTGCCCATGAAAAAAATACCTCAACATAAACCAAATTTAAGTTTATAGCATATAAACGGTGTAAAATAGACATATAGCGAAAGTTAGAACAACACGAAAATTAATAATTTTACAGTACTACAGATATTGTGAAGTCAGTTTCGCATCCTGACCTACACTAAGAGATGGGTGGTAACGGACCGCTGATGACTAAACTATGCAACAAACGCGACGACTTTTCATTCCATTTTGTCAACTTTCCTTTTATCTGTGGCAACATCCCTTCAACACCTGCGTATGACGTTTTCATATCACAACTCATACGTTATGCCAGATATTGCCATAACTACGCAGATCTATTGTACCGCGCTAGACTTCTTATAATTATATACTGGAACAGGGCGTATATTGCAACAAGATTGAAGTTATTACAACAAATCTTTACTGTGTTTTCATATGCACCATGAGGACAAATTTGTTCAACATGTCATAGTTTTTCTTTTCTCCTTTTCTCTTTTGTATATCCTGGACTTGACCTTTTATTAGCAGCTCGGAAAGTATTTCTAGAAAAACAGAGGAAGCTAACCCTATCGGTGCACATGGCTCCCAGTTTTGTTTATGGAATCAGAGTTGCTAATTTACTTTTATTACTTGGTACTTATTATTTTGTATATTTTTGTATATTTGATATACTTTGTTGTGTGTGTCTGTATTTTCTGTGTTGTATTTGTCCTTTGATTACATTCTTTTGATTTCTGCGAGAACCTTGGTTTCTTTCAACTTTATGATATGAGGATTCTTGTACCTTCTGTATTATCATTTCAAAAACTGCACGATATGGTTTTGAAATAACATTTTGTATAGTGTCATGATTTGTTTTTCTGTTTTTCTTTTCATTTTCATAAACTTTAAAATGAATAAAAAACAGGAAAAATCGAAAACAATTTTATAATGTCAAGATATAACCAAAGATGGCCTCAAAATGTCAACATGAATTACAGTTCTATATCAAACAACTTACACTTTTTATTGTTCCGATGATAACATGGAAAACCAAAAGGAATTGAAGGCATTAACAAGCTTTAAATTTGTAACACATTAGAAGGGCTGTTACCTAGCATCAAGCTATTACCTTCTTCGTAGTGAACATACTGCTATATTACTTCGCGATGTAGTTTTGTATTAATTCAACATTATTGAAACATCTTACCTTTGCTTAATTCATTTGTTTTTTCATCAAACATTTTAGTGATTTATTTATTTTTACTCTTATGTTTGTAATTGTGTAAGTCCTAAATGTGGATGTGGAATGGGAATGCTGTAATGAAATCAGTGGATAAGAGCGAAGGGACATGAGGGGATAAAACAGGAAGGCATGACAAAGGCAGAACCATTAAAAAATTCTTATTCAGACATTGCATTTAAGGGGATGGTGCAGGCTTTATAAAACTAGTTTTACCCTACCGCAGATTTCAGACACTTGTTCAGGGTCAGGAGACTTTGGTCATTATTGTGTATTTGTGTCTTTTTTGTTACTTTTTTAGTTGGATTTTGAATAATTGTCGTCGTTGATTTTATTATTGTGTTGTCGAGGCCTTCCACAGCTTGGGCTGACATTTTCATCCCGGTGGCGTTTTTGTCACTTTGACATATGCACCATACCTATTCTTGTTATATTCCTTATAATTTAATTCTATTATCAAACCTCAAGGAATAATTCATTACAGAATGTTGATGACATCAGTCACATTACAAAATTTGGTCTTTGAGATGATTGACGAAAATGTTTATCCAATCAGAAAGCATATTATTTCTGAAATTATTATGATAAAATAATATTAACGAGCTCTTTGTGTTTGTGATACACTGTAATACAGCGTGTGGAATAAATTATTCACTATTCAATTAACAGCTTCTCATGATGATATAGGCGTTTATCATTGTGCTTTATATAATTTACTACCATTTTCTTTAATTTTTGTTACATCAAATTAGCGAATTACCTCAATGAGTACAATAATCACTTATCAAAGTAATATTAGTATACTTACAAATGCCATATATTGTGACGTTCAAAAAAGCTACATTTCTGTTCATAAGCTGACGATAATGACATTCACATGAAAAAGTTACTTACATATGCACATTAAATGCACTAATATGTGCTCCAAAATTACAGACAAAAAACTTATAGAAGGATGCATGAAGCTGTTTTCGATCGATCAACAACAAATCTTACCATTCTACAATAGTATAAATTCTGGCTATGTCATACTAAACTGCTGATTGTAAGCAGATGATATTAGGGGTCAATATGCAAAACAAAACACGATTGTTTTGAAAACAATTAAACAAAATGAAAATTAATATCCAAAAAGCGAAATGCATTTTTTAGATGATATAATGTTAGAGTTTGGAAATAATGAAAAACTATTTCAAACATATTTGTCATACAACGACGTCCTTGAGTAGAAAAAAATAAGGTATACTTAATATGTGAAGAAAGGTTGTACTGTTTAACCTGAAACATGTTATACAGGAAATCTTTACCGAAATTGTAATACTCAGAATAATTTCAAAAATCATATTTTATATAAACATATTTGGCTCAATCATACACCATCTAACGCATGATTTTAGATGGACGAAAACTTAACTAAATGACACTTCGAAACAGTTATTGTATAATCTCAATTTGAAAATCTTTCAGACGTCGGTGTTTCGTACAGCATGTCAAAATTGGTCAATCTCGGGTTATGAAGTGTATTGTCTTTTGCAAGTACACATTACATAATATCCACTGAGTAAAATTAAAATTAATTATTAAAAAAGAAACGGGATATTTATTGTAAACTAGACAGACAAAATACGAGTGAAACAAATAAATAACATAATAAGATATAAAATACCCTCAACAACAAACCAATGAATGAGCTTATCAGTTTCCACTACATACTCCTCCCGAACCAGGCTACGAGCGTTACATTATACACTACCGTTGAAATCAGATCTATTGAGTATAAATCGTTGCTTATTGATACATTTATCTATTTTTGTGTATATTTTCTTCTGGCTTCAGTTTCACTAGGTCGTAGGTGTAAAATTGATCGTAAGTCATGACGTAACAATGCTAGTTTATGTTATGACGTCATTACTTACGATCAACTTTATACTTACGACTTTTTGTGAAACTGACACCTGGAGATGGAGGGATTGGGTTACTCAATAAAGTTTAGTTATTTTTAAGTTGGTAAAATTCATTAAGTACAATAAAGTATTAGGTCTTCAGGTGTTATCCAAACCGTATGACATCAAAAAAGGTTATCATATTCCGCCCTTTACTGCAGCTAGATAAGGTATAACACGTATTATTCTTAACAACGACAACGTTGCATTTGGTCTGGGCAGAACTTAATCTACTGACTGAAACCTTTTATCCAAAGTAAGTATCTAGCTTTCATAGTTCATTTATTTTGTTTATTTACAATTCAATTTTAAGTGATGTAACTAAATCGGTGGTATCAGGAAAGTATGTTTGTCTCGTGTGGAGGAGGTCGTGGATTCGATCTCCGTCCGAGTCCCACGGAGGGCTTAAAATTGAAATGCACTTATCCGCTCAGCACGCAGTATGTGATAGGTTAGAGTGAAGAGTTAGAATAATATGTCCAATGGATTGGAATGCCTAACTGTAGACAGTAAATGTAGACATGCGATATAGAAAAAAAGATACGGCTCAGTATGATGGACTAGTACAAAGCAGAGTATGTTCGATTCGTCAATCCTCCTTCTGAAATGTATAAATATCCGACATAGGATATTACATCAATCAAATGAATAAAAGGTCCTATTGCATTGCATTATCAGGGGTAAAAATATAGAGTGCTATCATTATTTGCAATATTTTAAGATTAACAGGTGTAATAATAAAATCCGTGAAAATCAAATCGAAACCACTGTCCTCGATTTTTGTTATTAATTGTGTACATTATAATTTTTTAGAATTAATTGATTATTTTTAATCCATAAGTTCATGATACAACTCTCTGCTGTACATGTAATATTGGACCCCATTTTCTCATTTATGACCTCTTCAGTTAAAGATTACAAACTACCAGATTGCTACACCCATCAAACATGACGCCTACAATATTTGTACTCACTTGAAATGTGACCATATGGTTTGTGGATCAAGTCCTGCTTATCCCTCAGACGCAGCTGTATTTTGTAGTTCACATTACAAGTGTGTGAGGGAGGGAGTGGGGATTGTCTTATCATCAGTTTTAATTTGAAATTTAAGGTTAAGACATTTAAGTTATGTTGTCTACATTGTGAATGCAGATCTTTTTTTTTTCCGCGTAATGGCCATGTATATCAATGTAGATGTCTCTGAATGATATTTCTATTCTGAAGTTTCGATAGAAAAAGTTTACAATTTAAGCCATTTGCGACATCTTTTTCTGACCTACAGGTGCGATAAACATACGATGTGTGTGACCTCATAAAAAACATCTCATGATGACTTAAAAAAAGCGCCAAGCAAAATAGGTTTTGAACATACATGTTTACTTAACGTATTATTAGTTTAAATTGTGACAAAAGACAAAACAATAAATGATAGAATTGGAAATCTAAGACACACTCTGGTAGAGTTTTAGAAATTCCATAGGTTATTTGAAACCATATCATTTTATGTCTGATGCAGTACCTGTATGGGATAAACTTCCCATTTTATGGGGTATGGGGCATTTGGGCATGGAGAATGGGGCAATGTGAATAGGGGGATGGGGCAATGGGGGATGGGGCAATGGGTAATGTGGGAATGGGTAATGTGGGAATGGGGTAAATGAAAAGGGGAATGGGGCGAGGGACTAATTTTGATTGGTCAATCAAACAAATTGTTCTGCCTTTTTTCGCAAAAAACGTACATATCATATTTCTATGACAGCAATTAAAATATTTTTTTAAGAAGATTGTTTTAGAGTAATTTTTAATTATTACAGGTGTCGCTGTTCATTTTTCATTGATATTTTTTTTAGAATTTTAGATCATTATTGAAATTAAAACTGTTCGCATCCTAACAATATGTATAAATGTGTCATTCTTAAGTAATGTAACTGACATCAATATGTCCCAGCCAAACATATGACGCCTATTTTGATTATTGTAACGTTCTAAACCATAATATAAGACCATAAAGGTAATTTCAAGTGTTCGCACTCATTTAATTTGCAAAAAAATATCTCATTTTGAAGAATTTGGTCTGAAATATATGTATCACAGCCCGGACAATTTTAACATTTTTTACAATCTATATAGACTAATAGATATATTCACATTGTTCCCACACATATACTTTGCAAAAATATTTTTTGAAGATTTTTGACTGAAATATGAGTGTCGAAACCACCTACCGGATACTAATACTGCCATTTTTAATAGTTTTAACAACAATTTTGGACCATAATTGAAACTAAAATTGTTCGTACCTGTACAATCTGCAGAAATATGACATTTTGGGGAAATTTGACTGAAATTGATGTGTCAAAGCATAACACATATTTTTGACAATTTTAACATTTCAAACAATAATATATTACCAGTAAGGATATTTTAAATGTTTGCATTCATTCAATTTGCAAAAAATATCATATCTCATTTTCAAGAATTTAATCTGAAAAATATGTATTACAACCATCAACATACTAATGACATAGACAATTCTAACATTTTTAACTAATTTTAGACGTGTAGGTATATTAAAAGTGTTCGATCACATACACTTTGCAAAAATTTGTCATTTTGAAGATTTGTGACTGAAATATGCGTGTCGCAAACCAACCGGATACTAATATTGCCATTTTTATTATTTTAAACAACAATTTTGGACCATTATTTTAATTAAATTTGTTCACACCCTTACAATTAGCAGAAATATGTCTTTTTTGAGAAATTTGTTTGAAATAAATGTATTACAGCCCATATATAAAGCTTATTTTAACAATTATAACATTTTAAACAATTAGTTAAGACCATTAATGAAATTTTAAGTGTTGATACTCATTTAATTTGGAAAAATATCTCATGTTCAAGAATTTGGTTAGAAATATACGTATAACAACAATTAACAAAAACCTTACCTGGACAATTTTAACATTTTAAAGAAAAAATTTAGAAATCAAATTCATTCACAATGTATACATATATCTATATTTTTAAGAATATTGTGCATGATTATTTCTCATGCAGCTCGGAGTGGCGATAATACATGTTAGCAATGCAAATATCGCGTAATTTCGGTAATTCTCGAACTGGCCAGTGAGATCCTAAAATCAATATTGATTGCGCACAACTTTTTGCAACCTTATCCATTATATGTGTTTGATAAAACATTTATTTTACTTTTCCTTTTCGGAATAGGGAAAGGCATTTGACAACGGGAAATAAGTCGATGCAATGGGGGTGAGTCTATGGGCAATGGGGGATGAGGCAATGGGGTATGGGACAAGTGGGAAATTTATCCCAAACAGGGATCGTATGACCTATATGTCTGCTTTCATGTCTTTATTTGTGATTTAACAGTGTACAATAAGAACCTCATTTATTTTAGTTTGCTACCATGAAATTTTGTAAGTATTAGTAAAGTATGTGAACAAAATTAAATTTCAATAACAAAAAAGAGTGTATTCACAAGTTTCGATGTGTTTATTTTTAAACCAATCGTTAATTTCGGATGCACAATGATTCTTGTATAGATCATATAAATATTTTTAATGTATATGAAAATTCACATCAAGTACACATGCCCTTATTTAAAGTCCAAAACACATTCAATTGTTTTGATCTGTCTTTATTTACTACAACCCACAATTCTACTAATTTCTTAATAGAATGAGTTCACCTTTATAATTGTCAGTTTTTGCATTTTTGAAATTATTTTCCCACCCTACAGGTAGTGTCTTTCTACTGTTCTGTAAGCATGGACATTTTAAGGAATTGTATTGTTTTGAATTTTTTTTTTTTTTGTTTTTTTTTTTTTGTTTTTTTTTTTTTTGTTATTTTTTTTGTTTTTTATTTTTATTTTTTTTTTGTTTTTTGTTTTTTTGTTAATTTTGTCTTTTTGTTTTTTGATTCATGAAACTTTTAAGGTAGTTATGATATGATCTATAGGTGGATATATTACCAGAAAATGTTCCACTAATTTTGAAAAAGTTATACTCCTTTGGACTTTGAAATGGGGCATACGCTTTTGAAGCAAAAATAAATTAACAATTAATATAAGATGTTGGTCTATATGATTGTTGCTTGAAAATGTATTTTATCACATACTTTCAAGCCATAGTTTTCTTATTGTTAACGTTATTTATAGATTGAAAATGAGAGATTCTATTTTTTTCCGATATTTAAATTGCAAAAACTATGTGACATATTTATACCGTGCTAGACTACTTAGAGCATATTTGAAACATAAAAATTCAGAAAAAAAAACAACAAGCAAGTTCCACAGTTAAAACCCAGACTTCATAAACAAGATAATGTTACTCCAAGATTTAATTAAAATCTATATAATTTATTATTTCGTTGATCGTTATGGTGAATACATCTGCACCATGAGAAGTACTTGTTTACCCTGAAATAATTTTCCCCATTTACCAAACCCGGACATAAAATTTTATAATCAACTCGGTGGATGTTTATTGAAAAGCAGGCCACGCTTATCCAACCAATGAAACTGGTCCAAGCTCTAAAAGTTTTTAGTGGAGTTTGGTTTATTCATTTCTTTTTATTCCTATATGCGTTTTATTTTTGTCACTTTACTTTGTTTGTTGTGTGTTTCTATTCTGATAATGTTCAGTTTCATTACTATTTGTATCCTACAACACTTTATTTGCTTTAATAGTATTGGAAACATAAACACTAAATTTTAGGAATTTTGTTCAATGAGGGATATTTTAAATTAAGTCTGCAACTTTTCAATTTATAATTTCAGATCAAGGATTAATTATTTGTTGCATTCTCGGCGCAACATCAGGTTTGAATCTTGCCAGAGGTTGAAGCATGCAAATTGATATTTTGTTTGTGTCTGTGGTTTTTTTTTTTTTTTTTTTTTTTTTGTTTATTTCAAGTACCAATACAGAAGGTAAAAGCTAGTCAATATGTTTCGACAAAGCAAAACCGGAACAGAAAAGATAAAATTCACAAGCATTATTGGAAACAATAAAATTCAGATAATAAAACAAGAAGCAAAGTCCCCACTTATAACCTAGGTAAACTTACTTGTTTTGAACGGAGGTAACCATTATATGATATTAAATACAAGTAAGTTGTAATACGATGTATTACATATTCGGTGTTTTCACCTATTCTGTTAAATTTATTTGCTTTCACAACTACCAACCATAGCAGTGACCAAAATAACTTTTTAAAGGAAGACGAAAGTGGAAAGGAAAACTATTACAAACCTTCGAGAAATACAATGACAATACAAAGGTCAATGTTATGCAAGTACCTGTCATAATATGTTTGCAAAATACATAGGTATATGTGTTGCAATGTACTACTATTGTAATGTTTGATAATCATTGACGCTTAAACATGCATTATTCTGTAGCATTGAAATGTTTATCCTGTGACGCCGCGGAAAATGTACATAGCTGTTTAACAAACTCCCTAACATGTGATCATCAACATGAGGTATATCCTTAGCCATTAAAGGGATTGGTGTTTATTGCGAAAATAAAACATTAAATACAAAGGCAAAAAATACAATTCATATAAAGTCTATTAATAATATACTATGAAACCCAACACTGGGTAAGTTGATACTATTATTTACACAAAATTTTTATGTTGTTTTTTTTTTTTTTTTGTTTTTTTGTTTTTTGTTGTTTTGTTTTTGTTTTGTTTTTTGTTTTTGTTTTTGTTTTTTTTGTTTTTGTTTCTGTTTTTTTTTTGTTCTTTTTTTTTGGGGGGGGTCTTGTTGTTGAGCAAACTGTTTTTTATTTTCAGTCCGAATCTCAAAGTAACTTTCTATGAACAGTTAATGGTTATCCAGTCTCTTCTACGACTTTTCCATCTTCCATTTTCATTGTTATTGCCCAATTAGTCATGCCATGAAAAGGAACTGTTTTAAACTAATTTGTTTATTTTGTTTAAGATTCTCATTCCCGTTGAAACATATAATTCGAAATGAACATGTACCACGGTCATCATAATTTTTTGTATTAGAATCATCGAAAAACATTTTCCTAACGTTATGAGTCATTCTTCTTATATTTAATCGTCAACATAATTTGGTGTCCATTATCACAATAATACAATATGTTGTATATTTAATTCTTGTTGAACATATAATGTAATATATTCCTTATACAGAACTGCTTTCTAGATGTTACTATTCTGCCTAACTTTACTCAAGTTTTCACCGCCGGATGTCGAGCTAGAAAGGTTTGTTACAAAGAGTTTCGATAAATGACTTTCAATATCGACTTGTACTTCTACAGAACCTGCTATTAACGTCACATTAACATCATATTCTACACCATTCCTTCATTGAAAAAAAAATATGTTTAAAAAATATTAAGTTTGTAGATTTTTATTTTATTTTATTACATAATTATTTCAAATATTACATCTTTTTTTTTCAATTCTTAAAATCGTAAACTATTATTTGTGACTTGATAAACATACATTTATACAAATAACTACTGTTAGCAGAATTCGCTATTCTACAAATGAACGTATTACTCCCCATACGCAATTCCCATCCCCAACCCCTAATTCGCCTCGTTACCATTTCTCAAACCCCAAATACCATTGATTATTAGGGATTGTTCTTACTTTTATTTTTGACTAAGATATACAAAAAGGAAGTTTGGGACAGTTTACGATTCGTGAACAGGGAAGCCATTTATGATGAAACGTAACCTGTCCCAACGTTGATTATGCAAGCATGATTTTTAACTAAAGTTCTAATGGATTTCTGTTAAATTAAGATTTATTTCTTGCTCAAAGCCTTATTTTGTGTTGAATTATTTGAATTGTTGAATACGGACAAATCGGCGTTACTGACGTCACAGCATCAAGTTAGACTACGGAAAATAACATATCTAGCCCAAAAGAGAAATCAAATTTTATAACTGAAGTTAAACCCAAACAAGTACTGTATGTTCATGTTATCTAGGAATATTATTTTCTATTTTTCCTTTTTCTTCTCAGTTACATACACTCATTCAATAAACCAGATTATAACAGGACAGCAGTTTTAATTATTTTTATTTATTTTTATATTTCATTACATTACGTTCAATAAATATCAACAAAATGAACTTCATTGATATCATAAGTTAACACAACTAAAATGATCTTTTGATTTTGTATGAACTTGAATATTTATCTGGCTACTTCACAGGTATGTGACATCATTGGTAGTTTGTCTGGAAGAAGAAGTGTCGTCGGTTGTGCACAATGTTGTGACAATCCTCCCTATGGCGATGGGACGCCATGTAATGGACATCTTTGTCACCAATGTGAGTACTATGCATATGTACATTGTAACATGCAATATCTATAAATTGTTGTAGGATACTATTTTCGATGTACGTCTAACTCGATTTAACGACGCATTCAATTGTTAACGGAATGTTAAATCTTTGTAAAATATGTTGATGCTGTGGAGGAGTGAAACCAATTAAGTTAGTTGTTAGACTGCTCTATCAGGGACACTATATACCGAAGTTGTCACAAGTTGCCAGAAGTCTCCGAAACTATTTAGCCTTATATTATCTTTATAGACTTACTATACCCTATAATGTTATTCATATGTACAAACAAAGCCCTTTCCGATTTATTGTATTTATAAAATGTGTAATGTATTATACCGGTTTAAGTTTGATAAAATAACACAAGCATTTAACATTTTAAGATGCATATGGCAACGTTGAAATTTAAGTCTACGAGGTTAAAATACTATAATCACATAGAATAGAATCTAAGTATGAGGTGTAGATGGTTGTGATATTAAGACACCAAAGGAGTTGTTTTTGCAATTCATGCTTTGGGTTACCGGTATCTCGGAACATGTATGAGTAATTAGACATTTTCACAATAGAGCTAATTCAAACAGTTACTTTGTATGCATGTATTCGTAAATTTACAGATTCGCAACTTCCTCTAATTATACTTCTAAAATAATTTCATTATAGACCTTTCAGAATACTCAACAACTCCATTTCCATCAGGTGAGAAAGAATTAATGTACATCTACCTTAAATGTGTTACTTTCACGATTCAATGGTGAACGGTCTACTTACATCTGCTATTTCAAATGTTCGAGTAGGAGGGAAATTAGCGCAATCACTGTGTATGAATGTGAACAAGAACTGGCATCTTATGAATAACATTTTATATTCATATATGTATCGAAGTAGAAATTCAATAGTTAATTTCATATAGAAACAGTGAATCAGATAAAAACGTACAACTTAACTAAATCAAAGTAAATTCTGATTTGAATACTTACCACGTTTTAGTAGCTGTCTTTGTAAGAATCATGCAAAACCTGAAAAATGAGATACATCCCCAAAAAAGGCAACGTATTTTTATTTTGTTTTATGGGTCTATATTATGAAAGAGTAATCAAGGGAACCAAGATTATAGCGGTAATCAAATGAATGTAATCCAGGGAAAAAGACAAGACATGGAAAACAGACACACACAACAAAGAACATAAAGTAACTAAAATCATACATACAAAGTAACAAAAGTAAATTAGCAACTCGGACTCCACTAAAAACTGGGAACATGGACCAGGTGCACCGGTATGGTAAGCGTCCTCTGCTTATCTAGAAACACCCGCCGAGTTGTTCATAAAAAGTCAAGTCCGGGGTAGACAAACGAGGAAAGGCAAACAATGACCCGTTGAATAAATCAGTTTTCATGGTGCTGATGGATACATCATAATGATCCACGAGTTCATGATGACGACCATAAAACTTCTGTAGTGATGACTTCAATCTTGTAGCAACATAACCCTGTTCCATTATTCATTCAACTCTGTCTGCTCTTAGGATATAATGATATAATCAACATTGAAAATACAATAGATTCTCTTGTTTTGGGGTGTTATTTACAGAGTTATCTCTCTTGTTTTTGAAAATTACAGTGCATTCTATGTAATGTTTATCTCCTAAGAACACGGAATATATGAAAAACTTGTTGTTAAATCACTATTTGCTATGACAAAATATCAAAAATAAAAACATGTAGGCTTTTTACCTATAAATCACATTTTACATGATTCTCAGCTGGAATGCTAGTTAAGCAGTTAACCTTCTGCTATTGTGTTTTTTGTTTTTGTTTTTGTTTTTGTTTTTTTTTTGTTTGTTTGTTTGTTTGGTTTTTTTTTGTAGTTTTTTTGTTGTTTTTTTTTGTTGTTTTTTTTTTTTTTTTTTTTTGGGGGGGGGTGTTCGTTTTTGTCTTTTTGTGTATTATACGGTTTGTTGTGTTTTCCTGTTTGTCTTCTCCGTGGATTCTCCTGGTTTATCACTATTCCTTAAATATTGTTTTCATTTTAGGGGAAAATGAAACAGGTATGTAGTACTTATGACCTCTGATCTTTGTGTGGATTGATCTGTAAATCGTGCGCCATGATCAAAATTGTCCTAAAATGGACATTGAATAAAGCAAAACCAATGTTCTTTTATATTTAATGCCATTTTATGTCATAGCTCTTCTTATTTTCCTGTGTTTACTCGTCAGTTTTGAGTTCGTGTGTGTGTGTGTGTGTGTGTGTGTGCTTATATTTTATATATTTGTTCTTTCGTACTTGTGTGTGTGTGTGTGTGTGTGTGTGTGTGTGCTTATATTTTATATATTTGTTCTTTCGTACTAAACTAAGACCTTCCTTTAAGCATTTCTTTTCATTTTCGTTTGAATTCATCGTTTATGATTCACAGTTTGTCGCGACCTGATCAATTGCCGTTTATATCTTCCCGAGAGAATTTGTCCACACGATAGCACATACAGACCATGGGCTGAAGTTAGATGCATGGCCTACTGTGGTTTTTGTGATCGTAAGTCAGTTGTAATGAGTACAATATTTTATTCTTCATATGTAATGCCATTGTTTTAAATTACTTTGGTGTCTATTATAAGAATACAAGTTATAAAATGACTAACTTCACAAACTTGGTAGTATGAAAATATTTAAGATGATAAGCGAGGAAAGCAATTTTTGTACATTTGTACTTTATTTATGCTAGCCTTTGGCGAGCAATTCATGATCTGTTTTAGTGGATATTTCTAGATTAAACCTATTTTAATGCTAAAAATAGAAAATGAATTGGACACAAGTTAATACAACTAACAAAGGTCTTCTTCGAATATTACTTAAAGAAATACAGTTTGCATAGCAAAAAAATATATAAATTCAATTTGATTTGCTATCAAATACCAATTCATACAAAAATAACATAAATACACAAATTACAGTGTGCGTGTTACGGTGTCTACAAAATAGCGTTTATATGGACTATACGAAAATATATGACGGGGAAAATTTAGAAAGACCTTAAATATATGTACATCAGACACAGGATAATAAAGGTGGGAAAAGAAAGATAAAGGTGAATATTGTAAGAAAGATAGCAATCAATGCAAACTAAAACGTTCCATTTGTATGAATGTTTCATTGGAAAGTAAATATTTTCGCAGTTTGATCATTGGATGAGGAAGCATCTCTAAATAAAAGGGTTTCAATACTAAGGTCATTGATAAAGTTAGAGAGTATTTTTCAATATTTCTCTGGACTCTCTGTATCTAAGGCACTCACAAAAAGGGACATTAAGACATTGACTCGGAACAGATCTGTATCTAAAGAACTTGATCGATGACAAAGTCTTGTGTTAATTATTTTAAAAACAAGATTTCCATCAAAAAGATATGATGGTGATTTAGGATACAAATCGGCAACATTAGCTTGGAGAGAACTTTTAAACTTTAAAAAAATGAAGAACTTTGAAAAGTTTTCTGTGTATTGTTATGTCTCAACCTCAAAGGCTTTCCTCCCCAGTTTGTTTATTGCATAATTATTGAGGTTGTATATTGTTAAGAGCGTGTCCATTTGTTGATATAGCACATACGTCACCCTTGCCCTGTATCAACCATATCCATAACTGTCAGGAATATGGCGATGACTTATGTACCAACCCACTTTACCGTTTATTCAGAGAAGATAATTGTCGAAAATTCTGCGGACTATGCACGCGTAAGTGTTTCCTGTGTTGTACGTCTTATGTCAAAGCTTTGTTTAAAGATCCGAGTTTTAATTTACTTTCTTTTAATTAAAATGTGTGTTTTACTTTATTGTGTTCGTTACATGTGCATGTACATTGTAACATGTCTTGTTTTCAGACATGTCATAGTTTTGGCGCTTCAGTATTATCACGCCGATATCGTTTAATCAGTGTAAGGACCGATGAATTCAACTATCGTTCTTACTGTAATTATTTCTAGTCCAATTTGTGTAATTCTAAAACAGACAAAGATACAGTGAGATTCTATGTTTTCAATTTGCAATAAAATTAATTTAACTTGTAACTTGATTTTTTACGCTGAACTTGGTGGACTCGTGACAATATTTCGTCAAACATATCAACAATTCAGGATTATAGGTCCTTCTTTCCATCAAGCTACCGTACATATGCAATTAGTTATGAAAATATCTTCCGAAAAGCTTCCACTCTTTTGGCTACTAAAATGTATTACCTATGTAATGTAACGCAATGCAGCGATTTGTTCTTAATTTTAGACACTACGACGCATGAACCAACCACCGGTTTACCTCTGAAAAACACTCTTCCGCCGGTTAAAGGTAAGTTAGTTGAATATTCTCTAGTTTCACCCTCATTTATTCACATATCTACAAAGTAACAAAAGTAAATGAGCAACTCGGACTCCACTAAAAACTGGGAGCATGGACCAGGTACACCGGTATGGTTAGTGTCCTCAGCTTTTCTAGAAACACCCGCCGAGTTGCTCATAAAAAGTCAAGTCCGGGGTAGACAAACGAGGAAAGGAAAACTATGACCCGTTGAATAAATCAGTTTTCATGGTGCTGATGGATACACCATAGCGATCCACGAGTTCATGATGACGACCATAAATCTTCTCTAGTGATGACTTCAACCTTGTAGCAACATAACCCTGTACCAGAAGCCTATTTGTTAGAGTTCAAGCGCGATACAAAAAGTCTGCGTAGTTTCGGCAAGCTCTGGCATAACGTATGAGTAAAAACCTTTTACTTTATCATTTGGTTACGGGGAATATTAAACATGCACAATCCCGATTTATAAATGAAAAATGTGAGTATAAGGATAGTGATAGACGCTCACAAATAACTCTGTGCACATTGTGCGTTTTATTCCCTTTGTACAAAAAGTGTCTTAATACGTCAGCTATACCAAAGATAATATGTTTTACTTTGTAGGTTCTACCCAACTCCTGAGTTAAATGGACAGATTTAGAACACAAAGCATTTTTGTGAACAGACATTTAGATAAAATAAAATGTGTTTGACACCTTTGTACAGGGAAATTACAAAACAAATATTGTTTACTTCTGTAATGTAAAGGAATATTTATCAAAGGATCAAGAGTAATTTCCAATATATAGTAGCACAATGATGTTGTTTGGCTTTAAAATAATATACGTTGATTACATGCCATTCGACATGTTTAAGACACGTTTTAAAAACTACCAAAAGTTTCAGTGTATTATGCCGAAATTCCGGTTGCATTTTTCATATTACTTGTAAAATAATTGATGATAACAGATCAAATAAAGTATTATTGACTAGCGTTCGAATATAAGCCTAAATATGATAAAAACTGTCAATAGAATATAAAATACAA
This sequence comes from Perna viridis, assembly GCA_037379345.1. NCBI lineage: Eukaryota > Metazoa > Mollusca > Bivalvia > Mytilida > Mytilidae > Perna > Perna viridis. The sequence continues at coordinate 25,827,921 of CM074519.1, read as the reverse complement.
AGGTACGCCAATACGGAATTTAGCCGTCCAATACGGCTTTTACCCGTCCAAACGTCATATTGGCCTGGTTACGATACATATTGGCCTAGGCCAATATGCCGTATTAAACTAGTTAGGTATAATTGTTCAAGGTTTTCCATATTGGCTGAGTTATCGACTATACTCGGCGTCACATAAATAACATACTGTTAAAATTTGAATAAAAATATTTTCTACGACTTTATTGACACCTATCGTCGTTTAAATTGTCTTAAATGACTTGCTCATTCGTTTAGCCAAACGGCTTCTCCCTAAACATTGAATCGTTAAATTCCGGTCAGATTTTAATTCTTGGTGCCAATATTTACATTGTAAAAAGTCGGCCATGTTTACAGTGATCGGGTTGCTAGGAGATGTTGTTTACGTTTAAATGGTTTGTCCAAAAACCGAAGAACCCAGAATGCATTTCGGCGTTATTTCGGATATCTCGGATTTATTTTACGCGAACAACATACAATACCGAGAAGTTAATCAAGCAGACGATTGTCACCGGAGTTCGACAGGAACTTACGAACTTCGTTTGTAAACAAATCGTCCCGTAGAAACCAACATGGCGGATATTAGTATGGGATTTCCCCGTAAGGATTTGTTACGCATGATTTAAGCTAAAAGCGACTTGTTCAGGGAGAAGCCGTTTTGGCTAAACGAATGAGCAAGTCATTTAAGACAATTTAAATGACGGTAGGTGTCAATAAAGTCGTAGAAAATATTTTTATTCAAATTTTAACAGTATGTTATTTATGTGACGCCGAATATAGTCATAATGGATTTTGGCTACGCCTCAGTCCAATATGGCTAGCCTCGGACCAACAACTACGCCAATATGGAAAACCTTACGCAATAATACTATAGTATTCTATCTATTATTTGTTTTCCTTCTTTTTTGCCAAAGTACTGTTACATGGTCTTAGGCTAAGGGTAAAGGCCCTTAATTACACATAAAACACATAAAATGGCCAGGCTAAATAAGTCACCCGAAATCCAATTTTAGTTTTGAAAAGCTCAAAAGATTTTTTTAAATTATAGATGGGTTTTATAGTCTATACATCGGATAGCTTCAAAATTCTGATTCAACTCATATCATTCAAACACTCTTAATTCAACGGCTTGCCGTCGTGCTATTTTAATCTAAATTTAAATGTAGTAAATATACAAAAATGAAGCATTTAAGCACTCTAGTTTGAGCAAGTTCTTATCATCCAGACGTGCATTACGTGCATTTCATCTAAAACGTCGGAAGGTTTGACATACGGAAAGGTTATCATAGACCGTCTAGAAATCCAAAGATAAGAGTATTGCAGACCGTTCTTTACTATTTTCTTGTAAGTAATTTTGTTTTTTCTTTGTTAGAAGTATATTTTTCAATAGTCTACTTCAAAGCATATGTACATCATTTGAATCTAACACTTTAAACCTGAACAGTTTCATATTGTAATAATTAAGAAACCGAAATTTACTAAAGGAAAATTTTGTTTACGTAAAAAATTAGCTCGAGGTAGAGGTCCTTGTTTCCCTTTTATTAATAACGCTTAAGCGAAATTTGCTTTTACTATTTCTCTTTTTCAAACACTTTAGAAAAAAAACATCATGCCAATTATGATATTTTTGCTTAAATCCCTGTGGTGCAGATCAGACTTTTATTCTTATTTGCAGATTATGCACGAGTGTAAGTTATTTCATTAAGACCCAAAAAATTGTGAAACTTCATTTGTGATAAACATTTAAAGTATGAAATTTTCATATATATTTTTGTATAAAAATACAAAGACAAAATATAACAACAAAATATATTGAAAGGCAGTTGTGCATATCAATTATAAAAGACAACGCAGATAAAATCAAATTAGGAATTTGAAAGTCAAAGTATAAAAGCTTAGCACTTCAAAATAAATAAAATAATAAAACACACACAAAATTTCAAGGCACTTTGCATGATTGGTAGGGATTGATGTTCTATTGAAACCGAGCTGCTAATGTCGTGTCCCGGGAATCCATTACGAATCTACAAAAGGTTACCGTGAACGTTAAACCTATATTCATTATGCCAGGCATATTTGCTGATGTAAGAGAAGTTGAACATGAAGGTCTTTTTCATGATTTTTTCGTATTTCAGCAAAAAGTTATCTGATTATATTGGTTGGCTTCATAAGTATAACATCAGGTCTGTGGTTTTATTACTAGTTTTCAGCTGTAATTTAATTGGCTATAAAATATTTTTAAAATGCCGATTTACCATCAAATGTTTATAAATGTTACAAAAATGATGAACATTTTCTACCCGTGAATAATGTTTTGGCTACGACCTACCTTATCGTTATAATTTTTTACCTTATATAGCAAATTGTTATCTGCTTTGAATGTTTTCTTTTCTTTCGCCGGAGATGACTTTAATCGAGCTACATCATGATGTGTGGTGTCTCAAGAAGCAGGAAGTTTTATCCTTCACGAGCATCCATCTCCGCGTAATTTCGATTGGGTTTGTTATGGTTGGTTTTTGAATCTTCTGGTTCTGTATTTAGTATTAAAATTGATTTCATTTAATCTTGTTTAATTCGTATGTACCAGTGAATTTTGTCTCTTAAAATGTAGATTATGTATATGTAAATTTGTAAAGGTGCTTCTTTTTATTTATTAAAACCAGCATTAGAATGCTTGTCTTGTCAATCAGCAGAACATTTAAGAGAATGTGAGAATTCAGTCATTACATGTAATAGTCAAAATGAGGTAAGTTAAATATTTTCTTTAGCTTAAGGAGGTAGACCTAGGGTAAGGGACATCACTCTTTAAATCAGCGATAAGTTTGTATCATATTCAATTTCACCAAAACCTGTCAAGCTTTATTTGAAACAGAATGAAGTCAGTCCAAGTTACTTTAATGCTTACATGAGATGATGTAAAATGGTGAATACAAATGTTTGAATGATCTGTAAGAGTTGTTTCCCTTAACCTAGGTCTTCCACCTTAATTATTTCTTAACGTTTTGTTGAATGTGGTTTTGGTTATAGACATAAATATTCGTTTTCTTTATCATTTCATTGCATTTTCATTTGTTCTTTACTGTTTACTTAAAAAACATATGCTTAAGTGTCAGTCCCTGTAAGAATCAGGCCGTGGGTGAAACGTGGTGTGTAAAAAAAAACCACCATCACCATTTCGATTGTTTAATTTGACTATCTTCATCATCAGAATTAGGGAAAACAGACAAGATTTTCCATATCATGCTGGCCAATTTAGTTACAATTTCATTGAAATGCACTGAAAATGAACGATTCAAGGGCAGATAACTCTGTCAAATATCTCATTTTTCTAACATTCTATTGAAAAATTTCTGAGCTAAGCCAGTGATGCAGAGATTAAATAATGGTCTTTTCGAATAGAGACAGTATCCTTGAGTGATATTACATTGTACATCGTCAGATTGGTTGGTTTTTGGCATGCATGTTTCTGATTTTTCCCATTTTGCCTGATTCTTACAAACACTTACACTTAAGTTACTTTCTTACCTCTATTGTGTATAAACAATATAAATGTACTATTAAAAAAACAAATTTATTGTATAATTTGAAACTATTTAAAAATGAATAAGTTATGAAGGGTAAGAACCCCTAAGATTTGTAAATCTATTAAATAGTTGTATATCTCATTTTTTTTCTCTTGGTATTTATAGAACTGCTTTCTTGATATCACCATTCTGTCAAATCTCACAAAGGTCTACACGGCCGGTTGTCGAAAAATACAGGTATCGTGATTCAATAATATGAGGATATATAGTATTAGATATGTAAATGCAAATCAAGAAGAGAAACAAAACACATAAAACCAATAAGATATTGTGAACTCTTGAAGGTCGCTGTAACGTATTCAATGAAGATCTGACTTTAAACCAGACAAAAGCTTATGATGAATGATTCCTGCATTTTTAATCCGATACATTGTTTTGATTGGATATCCCTCGAAAATAAAAGTGATTATGAACGTTACCCACTGGAGATACATTCATTGATTATTTTGAAAAACGATGAATCAATTTGTATGTTACATGGAATCAACAATGTTTAAATATTGTGGTTAAGGATGAAATAACGTTTTACTCGACATCAGTACACGTCCGTTATTGATTAAGCCATATTGTTCTCATTCGTTCCATTCTCGAGGCAGAGTTGACTTTTTTATTTGTTATGCAAAATTTAGAAAGAATTTTATAAATCCGTACGAGAAATCTCATTGTAATTCCGCCATTTTTTGTTGTTTAACGCCGACCAAATTCTTTCCTCACAAGTATGTTTTTCTAACGAATTAGACTATTAACAAGCATTTCTATGGAACGATACTCCTAAAAAGCATTTTAGGCCCTTATACATGCGGTTGATTATTGTTCTGATCAAACTACCAAAAAAAATAGTCGTGATAAGATACCACGGTGCGGTCTGTAAATGAAACATTATGATGCCATTGGATTTGAATAATTCAAAATTTATGGAGACGTCCCTTTTACACTAACGATCGAGCCGGTAGTTCTTATACCTTAAATATCACCAGATGGCAATTAACTTATGGTTTTATTTCTATTTCAAACTTGAATGGTCCGAAAATTATGGGTTTTTTTTAAGTATAACTCAAAATGTCTGTATCAAGATATGTAACATGATGGGTAGTCTGTCTGGTAGACGAAGTGTTGTTGGTTGCGCCCAGTGTTGTGACAATCCCCCATATAATGACGGTATGCCGTGTAACGGGCACTTGTGTCGCCAACGTGAGTATCACTTTGATGATTTAATTTCTAAACCAATATAAGATATAAAACTCCATTCAAAACATACTTTGAATTTGACTGGTAAATATAAGATAGGCCATTCAAATATACATTACTATATTGGTTATTATCTAAATCAATGCAAATTTAACGTATGATATTAGGAGCACTGAGAGCCCGAATTCAGCCTGACAGGAAGTTAACCGGGGGATATAACCTGGTAAGCTAAATGGGTTACATTATGCGTAGTTAAAATTCCAGCCGGCAACCAGAATAATGCTGAGTATTGGAACTTCAAATTTCATATGTTCAGAAATCACATTTATTTTTTTTTTAATTGTGAAGATAAATTATTCCTAGTTGATGTAAAAATGTAAGGCATAGTTTCTTTTTACAATGTCAATATTTTCGTGCACCTTTGTCAACTTACAGGTTATACCTGCCTCATATTACATTTATTACAGATTTTACTTTGCCCTTCTCTTTTCTTCTTTTCAGATCTTACCAATATTCAACAATCAACTACTCCACGAGGGACAAACGGTTAGCAGAAAGCATTTTTATAGAGAGTAATTTACAGTGCATTGTACTCATTTATAAATTAAACTGAATCGTTTTCTGCCGCATAGTTTAATGTTTCAGTGTGTATAGACTTGTGTTGTTTCAGAAAAAATTAAACATATTGAATGCATTTCATCTATATTTCTCTAAGAAAAAACTTGTGGTGAAAAGTTAAAATCAGTCATTAAAGATCGATCTGTTTGTTGTTATTAGTTTTTTTATAAGATTGGAATAACAGCGATGTACAGTATTTCGACAATTGATTGATTAATTGTTGGAGTTTAACGCCGAGCAGCAATATTTCTTTTACATGTATATTCAGGCGATGAACATGAAATGGATGATAAAATATGAACATAAAAAGATGGTGAAATTTTTTAGATGGGATGGGACACAAGGATAATGGGGTAGACAATTTTGATTGCCACTGGAAAAGGGAGAGGTGGGTATGGTTGGACTATTTAACCCCCGGTGCGAAGCCCTATGGTTCCTACTTCTAGAAAATACCACAGCAGGGTTCTTTAATGAGCGAGGAACGTGGCATCTTTCCTAACATGTTGCATCATTATGAATTAGGGTCAGGTTTGTGCTTGGGACACACAACCTAGTTGTTAGGTGGGCTGTATTTTGACGAAATGGCATAACATTTAAGGTCTCAACCCGTTACTATATGTAAAAATATCAATAAAAAAACTTTTGTTAGTTTAGATTTTATCTTATCGCAGATATCCAGGATATGACTACCACGTGTTGCAACGCTGCGAAAGCCGACTGAATCAAGAACATTATATTTGTTCTAAGTAATGAATGTTAAATTTGGGTTTTAAAAGTATATCAGATCTTTAAAAATGTACTATGTTTCAGACTGCGTTGATCTTACTAACTGTAGACAATATCTCCGTGAGCGCATATGTCCCAAGACCAGTACATACAGACCATGGGCGGAGGCTCACTGTAAAGTGTATTGTGGAATCTGTGATCGTAAGTTTTCAGCTAACTATTTTTAACTTAGAATTACCAAGTAATCTAATTATGTGATTAGTTGTTAGATTGGTTGGTAGGAAAAGTAATTTTTGGCGTGTTTTTATTTATTTATTTATTTATTTATTTATTTATTTTTATTTATTTATTTTTATTAATTTGTTTATTTGTATCATTTATTTATTTATTTTTATTTCTTTAATTATTTCTTTATTTATTTATTTTGTTGTATTTTGTTTTTATTTTGCTTCCTTTTCTTTTCGGTTTGGTTCTACTTGGAATTTGTTGTTTGCAGCTCACACACCCATCCCACCCTGTAAAAATGAAATAACTAATTGTAATGAATATGGCAGCGATCTGTGCACTAATCCATTGTACAGACTGTTTAGAGAGGACAATTGCAGTGAATTCTGTGGACTTTGTGTTACCGGTATGTACCAATGTGTATGAAAATAAAAATTATTGGATAAAAACTACCGTCGACTTACATGTAATTGAGGAAGAGCTCTCGATGTCAATCTTTACAGTGTCTGGTGAGTTGGGTATTGGTTATCTGTAATGGCAGTTGATCGTAATTAAGTATATTTTGTAAGAATCAGGCAAAAATGGAAAAAAGCAGAAACATACATGTCAAAAACCCACCAATCCGGCAATCTAATATCACTCAAGGATAGTACCTTTCTCTATTTGAAAATACCATAGTAAGATCGCCGCATAACTGGATTTGCTCAGAATTTTTTTTTCAATAGAATGTTAGAAAAATGAGATTTTGACAGAGCTATCTGCATTTTTAAATGTTCATTTCCAGTGCATTTCTATGAGATTACAACTCAAATTACAAAGGTGATAGGGGAAATCTTGTCTTTTGCCTTGATTCTGATAGTGCAAGTAGTCAAATTAAAATTTCGAAACGGGGGTGGGGGGGGGTTCATACATGTACTTTGTTTCACCCACTGTCTGATTATGATGTTATAAAGAAAAGTATAATCGCATGTCCAAAATGTCAATTACATGTGATTGGAATTTGATTAATTACATGTATAAACAAGAATTTACAGGTTACATATATTCCAATTACAAATGGGTAGATATTAAGTGTAAAAATGTTTTATTCGAAATAATATTTTCAAAAGAGGCCGTATGACGTGTTGTCGTGGTTGTACATTTTCACATGTACGCCCATTTAGTTTTTACATTTTCTGATAGAGCAAACTCTCAGTTATTCAAAAGTAAATGTATTCATATATGGTAAATATAGTTTATATATGTTTATATTACATACAGATATTACAAAAAATAATAAGATTTTGAAGAATATTTTACAGCCAAAGTCACGACGGAACCTGTTCACACAACTACTACTTCACCAACAGCTAAAACATCGACAACTACAGGTAGCGAAACAACTGGTAAATCCATTGCTGTCCGTCTTAACATACAATGTATATCGATCATTTCGGGTCGATTCATTCCATTTACCTCCAATCGGTGTTAAAAATGTTATTCACCACCTTTGTCTGAAAGGGTGAACATACCGATGGACAATCAAACCTGAAAAAATAGTATATTTTCATTTTCATCTTTAAGTAAGCCAAAAGGTTTAATATCTCTCCCTCCCCCACCCCTTTCTTTCGCCGGAATTTTTTTTATCATTCACAACGTGCAACCCTTTATCTGCCAACAGAACCTAAACTTTATATTTATTGACTAAAGTTCGAATATAAGCCTATATATGATCCAAATTGTCAATACAATACAAAATACAAAGGTGTGCCAATACGGGATTTAGCCGTCCAATACGTCATATTGGACTTATTAAAATCCATATTGGACTAATGTATTGGAGTAATTAGTCAAAGGTGTAATTGCGTACGGATTTCCATATTGGCTGGGTTATTTGTCCTCGGCTAGAAATATTGGACTGAGACGTATTGGATTATTGAAAGAATTAGCACATAACAGCACGTAACCCCTTTTCTGAAGTCCCACCTGAACAGCCTCAACAACCCACCATCTCACCCCACCGCTCCCCGTCCCACCTACTTCATAATCTCTGAATTCAATGTGCGTAAAAGTCGAAAAAGTAAAGTTGTTTTTTTTCCTGTCCGAGGTACTTCAGTAGCTCAGTTTACTTTCGCTCGCTGATATTTATCAAGTGAGGTGCCACACGAAGTACATACATCCAATTTTATTTACAGAATATCCCCCATTTATTCAAGTGCCATCTTGTGAAAACTACATAAGTAACTGTGACGCATATGGTGACAACCTGTGTATAAGTCAAATGTTCATGTTATTTAGAGAACGAAACTGCAGAAAATATTGTGGACTATGTGCAGGTGAATACTATTGAAGTCTCCTCTTTAATTTGTCAAAAAAAACAAGTAATAAAGTACTATTTTAAGGATAAAAAATACGAATTGTTTTGCGAACTTGAATACTTTCAAAGCTGTTTATATCATATATGTAAACTTGGCATGTTGCTGTCTAAACCCATTTGATTTGTCAACATAAACTGCTAGGTCTTTGGTCGACTAAGGTTAAAAATATATTTGAACTGATATTAAAGTGTGCCTGGTTTATAAGGTTTTGGGATAATATAGCGTTCTGTTTATACAGGTTTTTTGGATAATACAGCGTTCGGTTTATACAGGTTTTGGGATAATACAGCGTTTGGTTTATACAGGTTTTTGGATAATACAGCTTTCAGTTTAAACAGGTTTTGGGATAAAACAGCGTTTCACGCTACAATTCATTGACACGTCTCGTGTATTACAAATATCTAAATGAAGCCTAATCATTTTTTCTGATACATTTGTATTGAAATGTCACTCCATTGTTCTTCTTTACAGATCTGATCGGATTTCCATATCTTACTTCAGTAAACAATCATAAGCATAACGACAGAAATGTCGACTAGACTTGAGAAGCATCCAAAACAAATGAAAAACATGTATGACAGTCGTAAGCTATTATTAGAATGTTCAAATGATGGAAGCGTAATAAAACCTATACTTGAAATTGCTTTGTTTTGAAATTGTACATGGAGTTTTAATTAATTATTTTAACTAATTTCAATCTCATTAAGAAGCAGACTTTGAATGAAGCATGTGAGAAAAAAAAACAACAACATTGCACCATCTTGAATTTAAGAACCTTTCGTATGTACGCCAACATTACCCAATGTATCAACCTTTACAATTTTCCGGAGCATTCAGTCCCAGTACACTTGAAAAAAAGTCGTTTCTATTGACCGATATCTGACAGTGAAAGCCAACCTATACAAGTGTCTGTTGCTTCTAACCATACCTCAAAGTTTAGGGGAAATCCGTCACAAAAGTAAGGCGATAATCCAGTTACAACCTAAATAAAATATTTTTAACCAACTCTAATATCTCAAAAAAAAGTGTTCCCCCTATAGGATGACATGGAAAGACAATCCTATCTAAGTGTCTATAGCTACTACGAAGTAATTGTATACAAAATTGAAAGAAATGGGTAAAAAAATATGGACGCACTATCAGGATCGAGACAACATGCTTTGACGGACAGGCCACAACAATTCGTTGCGTAGTATATGAAGTTAAGAAAAGAAACTAGGATGATATTTTCACCTCTGATTACTTATAATTACTTCCTGATTTATTGTGCAACACCCTGTTGGTTTATGGCCATAAGCTATGCTATCCAGAATGATTGTGATAATTTTCATAAAGCAATATTCGTTGTAGTTATGTAAAATTGTTCTTCTATATAAGCCTTTTGTTACAGTGTAATTTCTGTCAGAGAGTATTAATATAACTTGAAACTTGAAACTTGAAGTTGAAAACAAAAGATTATCTTCGTTTTGTAGTCTTCGCAAAGCCAAATGAACATAAAAATGTTGTCAGTCCGTCCTTCCACAGCGTTCCTTAGCAGTGGTTTGAGATATCAAATTGACTAGACACTAGGATATGTATCTTCCCACACTGACAAATAATTCTTCTGAAAACAACACATTTGAACATATTTTGATCGGACGTTACGTTAGTTTGATATATTTTACTACTTCTGTTTTTCTCTCAACTCCCTTATATGGATGTCCATCCTCTCAATTATCCCGGCTATATTCATGGAGAAGGCAAACATAGAAAAATGGTGAAGTACTTAAGGCAAACCATTTGACACTAAGTCTTGATCTATCAGTCATTCGTTTGACATTAAACATTATATATTTTTTCTCTCGGATCGAAGGAGCAGCACTGACATGTCGGGCCAAAACCCTTTTTGTTTTTTATGATACATACCATGAAGAAATACCTGAATATACGGGGATACCGTCTCGGCCAATATATATCAAAGTTCCTAGCTAAATACTACATCTATACGGTTCATCTGAGAATTGTGCAGGGAGAGATCTAATACTGCTGTTTAAACATTCTAAAAGGTTAAGTGCATTCAGTATACATTGTATCACATTAGTAACTTGAGAACAATGCAAGAAAGTAATAAAGATAGTTGGGAAAATTTAGAAAAAAATGTTTGACTACAGTTGTTATCTGTGCAGTGAACAGTAATGGCGAGAAATATTTTCCAATAGAATGCAATATTTATATTTAATATGAATAGTTACATTACCTTCCCAACCTCGGCTCTGATAAACTCTTTGGCACTGACCATTTTATTAGCGAGGGGAAAAGGGGGGCTTGGATATTTTTGAGAAAAAAAAATAAATGTTTTAAATAGTGGAGAGAAAAAAATCACTCTTCCATTTTTCCATCACCTAACAAGACACATTAATAAATAAAAATATTGATTTCAATAAAAAACCGCTGAATTATGATAAAAAGTTTGCGCTTATGCGGAACATTTCTTTAATCCGACATCAAATGAATGCTGAAGGGACAGACAGGAAGTTTTAACACTTATGATTCTTAAGTGAAAATGTATGCTAAAAAGACATTATGTTAAGTACCAGTTCATATAAAAAGTAGGGGAAATTCATGTTGTAGAGAAACCCACAAAACAAACGATGCGTTTTCTGTATATATATATTTGCTATACATTTTTACGTAATTATAGTCCTTTCTGTATTTTGATCTGCATTAAAAAATACACTCATGTCCAAACCAAGAACAATACCTCTTGCAAAGTGCCAATTTCATGCACAAAATCTATTCATGTTTTGTCTCAAAAGTGCAACATCTAAGAGTGGTTACTGTATGTTGTATATATGTGCTTCTGAATAAGAAATAAAAGTTAAATTTGTGGGGTTTTGACATGCGTTAATCACACCCCGTCTGATGTTTATAAAGACTGCTACTTGCATGTAATAACTCAATTTTTAAATAAAAATGTTGTTTCCCGTTTAAATAAGTCCCGTCTTTGACTCTAAAATTAGTATAAGATTTGTAAAACAAACAGCGTGACGAGTGTGATGTAACAAGGAAGTAAGTAAGATAGTTATCTTTTAATTATTGTTTACAAAATGTGATAACAGTGTATTGTAGATTACATATGTAATAGTTTCTATACATGTATTCAATAATCTAAATACTTGTGAACTGAACAATACTGATATTATAACTTTATCATGTATTGTATGTAGTTTTTTTTAAATTTGAATTACTGACTCATCGATCAAAGTTCAAAGCTCTTTTTAAATAAACTGACGACAGATGTGTGCGTGTGGATCCAGTGAAACGTTAAATCCGTAACGCATCGCTTGTGACTCAAGAAGAATCTTTTTTTTTCTTTTCATTTTTTTTCGTTTTTTTCAATATTAGTGAAAAATGCGAATTAAAGTGTTCCTTTTATTTTGATAAACGAGATACAGTGGTGGCCGGGAAGGGGGGGGGGGGCTCTAGTGATATTAAAAGGGGGAAATTGTTAATTTTGTGCAAAACGTTTGCAAAATGACCAAAAGATAGTTTGGAACCCCCTTTTTACTATATCTTAATCGATATCATCCAGATTTTCGTTATCACTTTCTGGATACGCCCTTGACACACATAACACCAACTTTCAATTTTGAATTCTTAGCATGGAAAATGATTAATTAACAAATTAACTGATTAGTAATTAGTTAACATGTACATATCGCTACATGTATATGTCGTATATGTACCTCCGATTCTAGGTCGTGTAAGGTCAAGATTCAAATTTGTCATTCGACGTCATCCCCCTTTCTTATCTATGTGTTAATGATACAAAGGGTTTTTTTTTTAGGTTAAAAGTGTGCCATGATGTCAAATAAGGCCTTCCAAAGTGGTTTTAACACATTTCCGACCAACTTCATTTAAATCAATACTTACATGTATGATTTTACTTCTATAACAATCTATCCGCTAACTTTTCAACTTCCTTTTCAACTCAACCTTTTTTGAGGACTCGATATCGACACGTATTCTCCATAATACGGCAAAAAAGCACTCCGACGTCGTCCATAGACACTTGTGACATGCATGTACATGTATGAACTAAATCAAGTGTCAGTTATTTTTACAGCACGGTTCCATACCACAAAAGAGATAAATTAGTATTTGAGGTAGCGTTTCCAACTTTTAAGTATTTTAGAATCATCAGGGCAACAATGACCGAACTTTGGAGGACGAGGTCGTCATGACGGTATTCTGTGTACTTCTGACAGTCGGACAACAAAAATGATTCAAATGATATTAAGAATATACGAGAATCTTGCGTGACTAGATTGATCAACTCTTGGAATTGACTTAAAATTCATCATTTTGATAGTGTAATTTGACTATTTGCACCATCAGAATCAAGAAAAAAAGACAAAATTTTCCATATTATTTTGGCTAATTGATATGATATCATTAAAATGCAATGAAAATGAAGATTTCAAGGTAAGGTTTTCGAACATTCTATCGAAAATTTTCTGAGTAATGCCAGTGATGCAGGGATCAAATAGTGGTCTTTTCAAATTGAGAAAGTATCCTTGAGTGATATTACATTGTCAGATCGGTCTGATTCTTGCAAACACTTGATTCGTACACACACTTTCACTTAAACTTTGTGTAATGGACCGATTCAGAAACTATTGCATTATGGTATTGCTGTTACTCATGACGTACCTCATTGGTCAAAACCTATTTTACGATGTCACTACGACGATGCAACGTTGTTTAGGAGTATGGAGGTTAAATATCTGAATTGGTTCATTAAACATGACTATCTGGTGATTATATATGATTTTAGTTATGTTGAAGTCGAGATTAAAATAGTAAAGGTATTTAACTTTTGCCCGATGACCGATAAAAATATACATGTACGCAGTGTAGATTAAATTTACATTTTATTTGCCTAGATATTTTTATATCCTTTAGTTTATTTTTCGTTACAAGAAACTACATACAGTATTAAGGAGGTCGACCTAGGGTAAGGGACATTACTCTTGAAATAAGTGATGTGTTTGTATCGCATTCAATTTCACTAAAGCATATCAAGCTTTTGTTTGAAACAGAATGAAATCAGTCCAAGTTACTTTGATTGATGTCAAATGCTGAATACAAACGTTCCAGGCAATGATTTGTAAGAGTTGTGTCCCTTACCCCAGGTCTATTCCTTAAATATTAAGAATTTATTTCTTTCATCTATTCTTTTGATTTTATCGTGTCTTATTTTAGACCAACTTGACAAAAAATAGAGCAGTTATTCTTATAGTCTTACACCGAAGAACATAGACACTGAACCACAACAATGGCATCTGATGCAGATATTGGTGTGTACATTTTTGTATAAACACAATGTACTATGAAATTTTATGGAATTGGGTAATTCATTAGAAGTCTATGCGAAAGCGTTATTTTTATATAGCCTATCTGGTCGAGTGGTCTAGGACTACGCAGGCGGTGTTGCCATAGATGTCACAGCGGTACGAGTTCGAGTCCCGCGGAGGGAACGACCAAAAATTTGCATCGCAAATGTGACAGTTCTAACATCGTTGGGAATTTCTCAGACCCTTCTATAAGTTTACGTTATCTTCCCTGTATCAATTTGATCCGATGGAGCAGTGTAGCGAATAGAGTCGTCACATTCTGAGACGTTTGTATTATATATATATACACACATGTATAAATACAGTTTTCATTGAACTGTTTATGATATCAATTTGTATTCATAAGTATCCACATTGCCAATCTGAATTGACTTTATTGAAAAACATTTGTATTCGAAAAAAGGCGGGCCTAAACTTTCTCAAAATAAAAAAAGGTATAACAGAAAATTCGACCAAAGCCTCCCTTCTCATAAAATTCAAATGGATGATAAGTACATTGTATATGTACAGCGTTTAAAATCTTTAAATCAAATTTAATTATATAGGAAATAATCACTATGTAGCAAGCAGAATGAAACTTATTACACAAAACAAACTGAAGATATGGAAAAGAAGACGTCTCCCATGAAACTTAAGCACTAGCAATATCAACTCTCAAAAATCCGAGAGCATCGCATTTTTTTTTTTTTTTTTTTTTTTTTTAGATCGGACCATTTATTTGTTTTGTTAGTTAATGATCCGGTTGTACACATTGAAAAATTCTCGAAAAAAGTATTTAATTCTATAACCATACTATTTCTTATTCCTAACAGAATCAATTACATCAGAGGAGTTTAGTTACAGAGAAGGATCATATTCATCAAATTCCACACAGCTTCTCGAATTCTTAGTATTTGATTGCGACACTATAAGCGATTCAATAACACCAGGGAAGATAGTTAAACGTAGAACTGGAAATAGAAGTCACGAGCTTGTGCAAAGAGACCTCATTTTGTCATTGAAATCGTATTGTAATGTCGTTAGCCACGAACAATTCCTGAACGTTTTTGGGACTGCTCATGAATGTTTTCTCACAGATATCCATTCCGTAGTGATTTCGCTACCGCCGACGCATAAGAAGACCGACATTGTCACATTTTTCATCTCGAAAGAGTTTTCCAATACTCCGTCTCCGGTATGTCAGAATACAACGATCTCAGATAATCAAGTGCCATTTTATTGTAGAATTTTTCCGAAGCCTGTTCACATCGATAACATTGCATTCATGAAGCGACAACTTTCAAGCGAACTCATCCATCTCTGCCATCAATTTGAAGATGGTGAAACAACAGAGAAAGTTAACTTTTATAACATTACTACCTCTCCCGCTTACTACCTCAATGTCGTCAAATATAAGACAAACATACTTAAATTCATATATCATCAGTCATACGAAACCTCAGTCACATATCACGTAGAATATCAGTCAACCGATACTTTCAGTCAAGTTCTTTGGAATTATCATAGATTGGCAAAGAAAAATATAACAGAATTGTCTGACTTAGAAATATATGATTTGTCATTGACTGATGACTATGGCAAAAGGATAGATCAGAACTACAAAGCAATCATTTCTTTATTGGTGAATGAAAGGAAACTAATTTCAGACAATAATATATTCCATTCATATCCTGCGTTCCTTGTACACTTAACACCAAGAGTCTTCACGTTTTGGATGCTCCATGTGCGCATACTGGGTGATGATAGAGGTCACATGCATCCTTTCACAGTATTTATTCGTAATGACAGTTCAACAAATGAATTCAGACAGGAAATTGCAAAACACTGTCACTGGAAACCACAATCGTTTGAGATATTCCCACCTAATGGCATAAATAAAATCGAAGAAGTAGAAAACTTACAACTTATATCTACATTCCAGTTTAATCCAACCTCTGTTTTCACGGTAAGAAGAATCAGTAAAGTTACCATCGTTCTTAGTAGTGATATAGAGAGGTTAAATAATGCAATAATAGAAGAGTATCCAACTTGTTCAATAGAAGAATTAAAAAATGAAATTTCAACTAAATATGAAATTTCAACAAAAGAGTTCGATTTGATGTACAAGGGAACTATTCTAGAAGAGTACGTCTTGCTTGAAGAATTTACTGACAGAAAAGCTTCCTTTGAACTCTCTTACAATCAAAACCGATTAGTGTTTCGCCTATATGTTCATAAAGGGGTTGCAAACAGAAGTAAATTGATATTCCGAGGAAAATTCCTTCACATCAAAGTTGATGATCCGGAAGAAAATATAGAAGAGGTTATCAAAATTGTATCTGAAATACTCCAAATTAAAGATGACGAATTGTACCTTATTCATGGTGGACATTGTTTAGAAAGGAGTGAATCTTACATAAACTCGTCAGTCACCGACAGGTCAATAGTTTGCATGTGCCACTGTCCTAAGCCATATGAAGAGGATGAACATTTCAATCAGTATGCTATATTCCAAGCAAATACTGACGGGACTATAGAAAAAGGTACATGTTGTAGCAAAGAACACGTTATTTATTTTAATTACTATCCATAGGCGTACCCCCTCTCTCCTGCCTGAAGAGGTTGGTTGATCATATAGTAAAAATTGAAAATAATAAGTGGGTCCCCTTCCTCTCATGCCAATATTAAAATTAGATTTGTCTCCCCTTAGTAACCTTACCCTACCTACCCATAAAAAAACTGGCCGTATACAAATAACTTTATTGCCATTCTCTGAAAAAGTTTAAAACAAAGATAACAAAGATATAATAGTTTAGATGTATACGTCTGATGTGGCTATGGAAAAGACACAAACGTTTACCGCTGTCCACAGCTATAGGTTCATGTATCATCTTAGAACGATCGCTGATCTTGAAAGAAATTAATTTTAGGTACTTAAATTTCAGAAGCTTTTTAAATTTGATTAAACGAGGTATTCTAACCAATAAAAATGTTAGTAATCCGTGTACATGACTCTATATGTTTTCTTCTTTTATTTTAGGAGGAACACCATCAGTGGCTGCGTTACAACTCCAGTTAAAACGACTTCGAATGAAAGATAAAAGAAGTCGATCAACTGTTACGATTTTGAATATTGACTTGGAAAGAAAGTCTGGATCTGGATTCCATAGAATGGTTAGTAACCTCAATGTCAATCTATACATGTGTTTGGGCATATCATACTATGTACATGTACTTTATCAACTCTTGAAAATTATACAATGATTTTTTTGTATTTAATACTTTCTAAATAATTCATTTCATAGGTCCTCGGGAATACTTGTAATATATGCATGTATATATTACAGATATTTCCAATTGATTACTTATAGAAAAAGTTCTTGGATTGTAGATTAACGTTCAATGCTATTCATGACGAAAACGCTTGAATATGCATGTATTTAACCAGACTGGCACGTTAAATTGTGTGTGTGTGTGTGTGCTGTTCTCACCAAGTCATGGACATGTTTTATCTGACTTTTAATTTACACGTCATAATTGTTCAAGTCTGATAACTCAATCATTTATTTAGGCTTCTGTACCAAATAAATCTTCTCGGAACTCACTGGTAGTTAACGAACCTATAGACAGTGGATACAAGTCTGATTCCGATCTTTTGTCTATGCCAAACACAAATGGTCCAAAGCCGTCGCCTTCTGACAGCCGACTTTATACACACTATCCACAAGATATGATGGACAGTATAGTCCCAATCTCAACGACTCAGCCTCATCACGGAAGACCTAACCTTCCCTTGCTTGATATCAATACTAGAGAATCTAAACAAATGCCTTATTACGTAGTAACCCCACCTCCAGGTACGGAATTGAGGATTGCAGACAATATGCTTACATCAGCGAATCAACCTTCCTCTGGATATAAAGTAACCCTATGGGGACATGGCAATATTCCAGATTTGCACACTATATTTTGTACTAGCCCTGGAAGAATCTCAGATGGGAGTGAGCAAACTCAAGGTAAATACATGTACATGGAAGGTCAACTAAAGTGATTTTTTAGTTTTCAGCCTGTTTTCGTTCCTTATGAAGGTACACTATTGTCCATTTTTATGGCCTATAAATAGACCATTTTTGACCTATAATTTGCAGGTTTTGCTGTGATTGAATGTTCAAAAAGGATAATTGCCTTTTTGGGGCAATAAAAAGGGAGAGAGACGTGCCTCCTTATCTCGCTGATTTTCGTGAATTATGGTCTGAGAACCAAGGAATTAACTTTGAATGACCTTCGTATTTTTTTAAGTAGCTGTCTTTGTAAGAATCATGCAAAATCTCAAAAATGTGATACACACCAAAAAGGCTACATATTTTTATTTTTGTAATTAAGTTGTTTTATGGGTCTATATTATGAAATGTGTAATTATTCATTCCAATCTATCTACTCTTAGGAGATAATCAACATAGGTGATCGAAGATCCAATGGATTCTATTGTATTTGAGTGTCATTTACAGAGATACATGTACCTCCTTTAATTTTGAAATCTACAGTGCATTCTGTATATTTTTTATCTCCTAAGAACAAAATTTATATGAAAAACCAAATGCTAATTTCTGTTTACTATGGCAATTCAAACAAAATATCAAAAAATAAAAATATGTAGGTTTTTCAGCCGTGAATCACATTTTGCATGATTCTTAGCTGGAGTGTTTTAACACAGTATATGTAAAAACAATGCAAATGTACTTCTTGATTTTCGTATTGGTATAAGTCTAATTATGTTACATTACACTTTAATTCTCGAAAACATTGCTAAATGAGATATAACAAGGTGAGAGTAGCAAAACGAAACAAAAACGAAAAAAAAACAAATTTAAAGGGCAACCAGACAGCTTTAATATACCAACTATTTAAAGAGTGGGTACTGCGATGAAATATGGACAGGAACAAAATGTGTTGATGAAATTCAAAGGAGCAGCAATGATTTACAAACATTGTATAAGTACCATAAACCCTAAAGTTAAAACTAACAACAGAATATGTGAGGATAAACATATTTTCCTTAGCTTAATCCTCCATTTCCTTTCATTGGTCGGTGCCTATGGTATAAATATAGCACATTTTCACACATACGCCAATGATTGTCCTAGGGTGTAAAAAACCTAACTATTTTTGGAAATTAATGTTCGTATATATACCAAGTATAGTCTTGCACATGAAAATAAAAACATGTTTACAATTAGATTTTTTATGATTGTTTCAGACTATTTCCATTAACCTTATTGCATAATATATTTTACAACCACATACTCTGTTTAAATTCCTTGCAATTTTTAGGTACATGTAGTTTGTTAATAGATGTTTACATGTATTGTCTGCTTCAGATTCTAACTGGAACAGACTCTTTTTACGGATAGCAAAGGAAATAACACCCCAATGGAAAAATGTGGGTCGTTATCTAAATATTTCAAACAGTAACATTAATATAATTGATCAAAATAATCAACAAATTGAACAAAAGTCATATTCAATGTTGGTGAAGTGGAGAGAAATAAATGGACAAAATGCAACGAAGAGTTTACTTGTCAAGGCTTTAATTGACGAGGAATTGCGAACAGTAGCCGAAATAGTGGAAGAATTTGATCTGGGCGAATACGAATGATCTTTACTGGAGAAGTTGTTTGTACATGTACTTGTATTAAATATATAATATTTTCGTATTTGTTTTTCCTTATCTTCATTTGTTCCAATCCAGCCTTTAAAAGTGAAGTTATATAATAGTGAACAGTGTCTTTGCTCGTCTGTCATGTTTTTAAAAAGAGATCGAAATGTATACATTTATACGAATAGGCTATGGGCCACAAAGGGAAACTCTGACCCCACTTGCAGAAGTAATGGGACTTTGATATGATGCCTCACCAGAATCCCACATTTCCCTTTAAGTGTGCATGAAAAATCTACCCCGGGCCATTCAAAGTACACATGGATATTTGTCTGCCATTTAATAACTTAACAAAATTTGCTTTATTGCTTGGGGCAGGTGGTCCCCGAACCCCAACTAAATGTGAATGACTCTCTGCTAAAACATCGATTTTCAAAACATAGGTGTTGAAAATTGGTCAATTTTGATTCTATCGATAATAGAGAAGTTGAAAAATGTATACTTCAAATGTTTTCAAGGGGGAGGGGTTCCTAGGGTGTATGCGGTCCATGGACTATATAACGAGAATGGATATGGAGACAACAGCCCCACCGGTATGAAACATGTCAGCTCAAGGCCACCCATGGGTCTTCAATGAACGACAAGGACACCCTCAACCCATAGGGCAGGTTGCGGTTCGCCCAAAAACAAATTATACACGAAAACATCGAAACAGTTCCCCATATACAATGTACTCTAGCAAATAAAAGTAAATTGGAAGTGAAAACACAATAAGCGACACAGAGGCCAGAAATTCCAGACTCAGGACAGGCGCAAAAATGCGGCGGAGGTAATATTACTTTGGGGTGGTCACAACCCTTCCATTTTTTTTAAATCTGGCTACTGTGGAAAAAAAATAACACAATTAACCGCACCCGCAAATAGTTCAAAAAGATGTGAGTCCATTGTTAAAACCAAAACAAAAAAAACACCGGGACTACTAGCAGTAAACTGACATACCAGTTCCAGACCAATGTAAACATACAAAAAAGTTATATCCTCATTGTATGTAATATCAATTCCAACTCTTATCATGTGGGGTTGAGAACTATGGTACATTATACATGTAACTCATAGAATAAGGCCACAACTCGTGTCATGCTGAAAACTACTTTTGAATATAGTGTGTTTGTTTCTATGTAAACGTTGATACCCTAAAAATGCTATCTTTAACGATATGACAACAATATCATAACAATATCCCTTACGAGTTGGCCTATTCAACGGTTTAGTCAACTTTTTGAGGGAGTTTTTAGCGTTTGGATTTTAGTTACTTTATGTTATTTGTTGTGTATGTCTGTTTTCCATGTCTGGTCTTTGTCCCTGGATTGTATTCTTTTGATTACCGCTATAACCTTGGTTCCCTTGATTATTCTTCCATGCTTTATAGGAATATATATAGGTTGACAGATCCCCACACGTACAGTATCGTTTACAAGTACATCTATATTTGAGATTGAGATTCTTGTATCGGTTGAAATTTTTTTGAATGTTTTTGCGAGCTTTTGATTTCGAAAACATCAAAACATGTAATAATGTCTAGGTTATATAAAGATTTATTTCGTTAAAATTCAAACAAAACATTTTTTACCAATACGAGCAAATCGTACCATGATACGTAACCACCTTATAATATGATGGTGACAAGGGACGTCACCATCTAAAATGAATAGTTTTAAAATAAATGGGGAATGAAAATCATCCCTTTTTATCGTAAATTCTAGTATTCAGTTCTCCATTATAGTTATGAATGCTATGACCAAGGATCGAACATTCTTTATTATCAATATTTATGAACTTATACATGTATATCTTTAGCATGAACATGAAGTTGAGAGCCAAAATATCTGAAGATGTTATAAATTGTTTCTACTAACTGTTTTTTTTTTTCTTCAAAAGGTCTTTATTTATTCCAGCCATAAATAACGATTCGTAACAGTACAGAAAGATGACCGCAATAAGTGGTGCACAATTTGTCTTCATGGGAATTCCAAAAAAACTTTACTATAAACGGTATCACCAAAGAATGAAAATGTTGTATAACAGGAATTTTAGTCCTATAAGCACATCAAAAGTATTTTTGTGTTTTTGTTACTAAATAAATTATCTAAAACAATTCGAACAAATATATACAAATCCCGATTTATCAAAGGACCGT
The DNA here is from genome assembly GCA_037379345.1 of Perna viridis. Taxonomy (NCBI): domain Eukaryota; kingdom Metazoa; phylum Mollusca; class Bivalvia; order Mytilida; family Mytilidae; genus Perna; species Perna viridis. The sequence continues at coordinate 25,805,978 of CM074519.1, read as the reverse complement.
TTGATAAGTAACATTGTGTATGTAAAATGAATTTTCAAGTTATTATCTTAAATTGTCAAGTTGTTACCTTGAATTTTACCAAATTAACTTGCATTTTCAAGATAATTTTTAATTTTAAAGTTAATATCTTGAATTGTCAACATAAAGCTAGAGTCTTATTTTAAATTTTCAACTTTTTTTTGAAATTTTCAACTTACTATCTTGAATTTTTCAACTTTTTAACTTGAATTTTCAATTTCTAATCTAGAATTTTCCACTTCGTGTTTTCAAAAAAAAATAAATAAATAAGAGTGGCCGATATAGGCTACCGTATATAACGTTATGTTTTGCTTCCGAATCGCCGGGTGTAGATGAGTAGTATTGTTTGCCGTATATCAAGTCATTCGTTTTCTATCTTACTTGCCGCTCGAAATTCTCTGACATTATTCAAATTAAACGTCGTTTGACAATCGGATAACGTCACGTAAAATCATTTTCCCGCCCAGGTAAGATTTTCTTTCCACAAATTTCTCTCAAATATAACCACATTTTAGCGATCCTAGGGGCGCTTATGATATTGACCAGGGAACCAGATGAGGAGGGTTGGCTGCAGCGTAGACTGGGGCGATCGCAATATTCAGTATGTTACATATATACATATATAAGGCTCGTGACGGTGTATGGCTAGTAGCTAATACCTGGAACGTAGTCCCGGGTACCAGGGTAGCTGCAGCGTCTAGAGTAAATTTCGAACGTCAGACACTGTTTCCGAGCTTGGCCGTTTATAGGATATCATATAGAATTGGGTTTTATACAGCGTTTTATCGGTTTTTGAAAGTAATAAAAGATATGAAAGATGCATCATATAATTATTTCTATCTATGTTGCCAATTGTTACAGTTGGTCTTTTATATTATTTTTTCATGTTCATGCATTGTTATATTTCACACTGTCATGTGCACGCATTGCTGTAGTTATGTCATGCTTAGAGTACTTAATGCACAGTTTGTTAGAGATTGGTGCTTTTAAAATGCTATACTAATTTCAAGAGCAAAGGCGTCGCTGATGGTTCTTATATGGACGAAACGCGCGTTCAGCACATATAATTTTTCAACCAGGTACTTGATGTTTTGCTACTTGATTCAACCATGATGAGGTTATATGCAATTAATTATAGCATATACCTATTTGTTTCTGTAACGATATGCCTTAAAAGTCTATGGTGAAAATATTGAAAATTATGCAACTGGCTTTGCATCAGCTTTAGGGCACTTCTAGGACCAACTTCTTCTCTAAACATTTTTCTTCTTTCCTCATCCTCAGGCGGAATAACTCTAAACCATGGAGCATTGTCTGGGGCCTCAAACATCTCATCTGATTCCTCACTTTCTATTTCAATATCGTCCTCTCTCTCCTTGAATTAATTCGTGGGAATAAAAATTGATATTTAAAATTCAAATAACGGCATGTGAGAAGTGACGTCACCACGTTTTACCGAGAATATAAAAAAGTTCTCGTCTTCCTAGGGCTGTGGCACGTATATAGAAGTGAAATACTTCCCAGTAATGATTCTAGATATGGATATGATTGGTAAGTCAGCATTTTCAGCTTAAGTTTTCGGAGGGCGAAAACGAATATTAGTTTTTCAAAACAGCTTATGTGCAGTCATCTTGCGGTTTCGGGCTGCTACATGTACCAAACCTTGATCGCGCAAGGACATTAAAAGTTGTTGCGTAAACTCGGTTTGCTACAATTTGTTAATAAAACTCGTTTTTTGGTACACTATGCATGTACATATAAAAATCATACAGCACAGTTTGAATTCATCGGATACTCCAATCCACCCAAAGAAATTGAACTCAATTTCAATATTTATTTATACACTTGCGATCGACACCTCCTGGTATCGTCCTGAGTAGAGCGCAGCACGTTTGTGCAACTAGAGTGATTGCGCGAATAAAATCTTAATACGCGATTCTACACTATATACTCTGTGCCAAAAAAAAAGAAAGAAAAAAAAAAGAATAGTGTCAGGAACTTTCCATGGTATGACAGTTTAGAACACCTTATCGTATTTCTCAGGACCCAGGACAGTTTCTGTCAAAGAATAAGACGAGGTGTATTACGACCCAGAGCAGAATTTGTCAGGATTTCTGTTTTATCTGCTGTCAAAGAACAGTTTTCCTGACATACTCTGGCAGAATTTAAGAGAGGTTAGACGTGATCACAAATGCATGAAATTGAGAAGACAACATGTATAATGTATCTTGTTGTATCCAAGACTGCATTAGTTTGTTGTTGGTTAGGGTTTAACGTCCGAGCAGCATTATTTCAGCTATATTCAGACGATGAACATGAAAGTGATGATAAAATGAACATGAAATGATGATGAAATGAAAAAGGGATGGGACACAAGGACAATGGGGTCGACAAATTTTGATTGCCACTGAAAATAGGGAGAGTCGGTCGGGCAATTTAGCCTCCTGTGGCGGAGCCCTATGGTTCCTACTCCGGGAGAATACCACAGTAGGGTTCCAAGACTGCATTAGCAAATTGGTCATATGTCCCCTTCAACAAGCGTTCAATTAAAATGACAACGTCATCACAATGTTGCCAAATGCAGTGCAACTTATCTAAACCGAAACCTAGGTAACCCTAAAACTTGTCTAGAAGAAGTTGTGAAAACGCTACTGATTGTTGTCGACAACTTATTTGTCGACTGTGATGCGCGTTTTATTAGATGACGTTTGTCTTTAAGAAAAATCCTACATTGAGATGCATTGTTGTACATCGAATATTCACCAACAAACTACAAATAAAGGACACTACGTAAACTATGACGCCAGCATCTTAATTTTCTCGTATCTTTGAGTTTTTCTACATTCAGATAGAAAAGGGGCTTATCCATTTAATGATGTTTGAATGTAGTTTACAAAATAAAAATTATATTTATTCAAATTTATTTCACCATTTTTCAGACCATGTTTTAGTGAAACTTTATAGGAAGCGATTATCACATTTGGTTATTGTAATAATAACACTCTCTCAGCAGCAGTCTTAGCCTTACTGTAACAAGTGGAAGCCGGAATACCTGACACTAAAGCCAGTGTACATGGTAGAATATTGTTGTTTTTTTAGGTTTAGGTATATTTAAAGAGTAAAGAATAATAGCCGACGAATAGGATATAAAGAAATACATATTGTTAAGCTAAGCAAGCAGTTTATGTAAAGGCATATTTGTTTAATATATTTTCAATTAATATTACTGTCACTGCAAAGTCTGGCGTTACATGATGCACCAAGTGGATTATTACAACACCGAGCATAAACACGTATTTTATCAGTCATTGACCCAATCAGATCACAAACCTATTTATAAATGAGCGTCACTTTTAAATTGCATAGGATGGCATAAATGAAAACGGAAGTATTTTTATAAGCAGCTATTGTTCATATAATGTAGCTATTGCATTAAGAACTTGGAGTGAGTCGAGATAGAAAGAATCTAAAATTGCTGAGAATGCAAGGCATAGAAATCTCCGTCACCCATTGACAAGGGTTCGATTTCAAGTTATCTAACGAGTTTCTGCCAAGTTATATAACAATGAAATGTTACCCGAGGGTGTCTGAGATTTCCCAGTCTTACATTTTTGGTGGTGCTTGTTGATTCTTTTCAATTTTGAAACTGATTTCGTGACTAACACGCCAAGTTAGAACGCTCTGCATGTCGAAATTTCTTTGTGTTTACAGGACGTCACAAAACGTTTTATTTCGACGAACAAACTTCGCGTTATCTCACTCATGGGTGAGATAAGGATATCTCAGTTGGCTAAAAGTAGGAATATGTTTCTGTCTGTAGTGAGAAATAAAGTATTCCTAATGCATATTTTTTCTCTATCAATCATCAATCTGGCCATCAGTTGTTTTGCTTATGGATTTCAAGAAAATCCAATTTATGAATTTTAGTTTTTTTCCTATTGGGGAACCAGTCAAGATGGCAGCGCAAAAATTTGCAGAGCGAAAACGATACTCTTTAACTGTATATATGGTATATTAGTTAATACATTTTCTTATTATACACTTACGTTCTTGAGGCAAAACTATAGTGTTGTTATCCTTAACCCGGTTTCCATCAAAACGGCTCCTATCGGCTCTTTGGGGCTGCATGTTTTGCCTGTCAATGAGCCCATGGTAGACGTCAGTGGTGGACATTAGACCCTCTACCAAGACAGTCCTGTGAGTAAAACGACCTTTACGAACATTCAAAATCCTTCTTCGTTCGATTTTTGAGTTCAATACAGATGCTTATCACCGAGACATTTGTGAATTCCGTCATTGTTATGAGTTGTGAGTACACTGTAGCAGTATAATGAGTGATACTTCTCAAACGGTTAATCCTGACAATGAATGTATGTATAACAATTCAAACGAAGTAGTAACTAATGCCAATACACAAAACTCACAAAGCACTATGAACGACAGTTGCGACATATCTGATCAAAATCCTTCTTCGTTCGATTTTTGAGTTCAATACAGATGCTTATCACCGAGACATTTGTGAATTCCGTCATTGTTATGAGTTGTGAGTGGATGTCAAGTACAATGTAGCAGCATAATGAGTGATACTTTTCTAACGGTAAATCCTGACAATGAATGTATGTATAACAATTCAAACGAAGTAGTAACTAATGCCAATACACAAAACTCACAAAGCACTATGAATGACAGTTGCGACATATCTGATAGCCAATTTAATGATAATGATATATATCATTTGCTTCAATCTAACTTTGGTCATCTCGACAGAAAAACATTCAAACATGAACTTGTTAAAACTTACGATGTACATGACATGCGTCCAATCCGAAAATCACTTTTTGATCTTGTGCGAACAAGACATACGTCTTATGAAAATACTAAGCTGGTCGAAAGAGCTAGTCGTGAAAGTGGATTATCACTCGGTGACAAAAAACTAGCGGATGACATTTACGTTATCTTCCAGTTTCTCGAAGGGGCAAATAAGGCAACATAATTACGCCAGAGTATTTCAAAAAGCATAGTGCTAGTTCTTCTCAGAAGGAAAACTTGTCTAAAATTTACACCCGTCTCAACTCAATCGACGGCAAGTGTAAAGAACTTATTCAAGGGCGAAACAGAAAATATAGTGATATCGTAAAAGATAAAGAATCGTCACCTCCTTGTATCGTCGTGAGTAGAGCGCAACACGTTTGTGCAAATAGAGTGATTGCGCGAATAAAATCTTAATACGCGATTCTACGCTATATACTCTATATATAAAGACACTGGTACAAGCAAACGCAACAGTCATTCAGGGAAAGAAGTCCTCGAAGGAGACAACGATAAACACATAAAAAATTACAAACAAACACACATAATTGACCAAAATGAATAGTTTAAAACAAGCGATTTCCCAAAGTACCAAACCATTGGAAATTTTATTCACATCACAACGTCTTCAAATTGTGATTATCCGACACAAAACCACGATAATGAAGAGAACGCTTCACAGTTAAGGGGCTTCGTTCGAAAAAGGACAATATGCATCGTTCTGTACAGTGTAAGAGGTGACAAACCGTGTGATCTTGTAAGCGCTGCAATGAAATCGTTTGCTAACAAAAGGGGTCTCAACGCGACATATACAAAAATGTTCAAGAAAAGAGAGATTCGTGGGACTGCAACGTACACAATGAGAGTGAACATAGCGGAAAATGATTTTGACAAGGTAAACAATGATTACTCATTTTGGCCCAATGGAGTTTACTGGCGTGAGTACGTGCCATACAACACTAACTATAGTAGAAATAACAATACAAATTCAGAACCATTATGGTAATAAACCATTTTTGTATTTTACATTTATTGTTATTTCTTATGTTATGTTTATGCTGGAATATGAAGGGTGTCATGCATGTTACATCTTATCTACTGGTGGTTTTAGAAAAACAGAAACTCCATGCTTTTTTACAAAATCGGACTTAATCCTCGAGGAATGAGTGCTCTAACAAGCTGTAACACAGAGGTACTTAACAAGATTTATTCTACAATTTTTCAGAAAGGAGTCCTGTTGAATCATGTAATGCAAACGTAGGCCTATAATCTATAGAAGGTTTTGTTGACAAGATGAAATTTTTGCTTTTTGGAAGACTGTCGTGCTAATAGTGGATAGTTTTCAAGCAGTTATTTAATTTACGTGTTGCACAAGTGCTGACTGAAGACTGTAGCAAATCGTCAGTAACATATGACCTTGTTGAACTGTTGCGCAAATACGACTTGCTTTTGTTTTTCGTAAACTATGTAAAAGACAATTTTTTCCCACCAAAACCACTTTTGAGAAAAATAGTCATCCAATCGACAGATATTTATGCAGAAAACAAGTGGAAGCATAGCGTTGAAAAACGACCTGATTTGCAGCGATACGCTCGTATTCATACCAATTTGACTGAACGTAGGCTTCTAATACTTGCCGTTTCCTTACCACTTATGAACACGAAATTAATGACAGTTGTCAAAGTAGGTTCGACTCCAATCAGACAAGGCATGTGTTCTATATGCAAATCTTTTTCAACACATTTGTTAGACATGTACTTATTTGCGAACAACTTCTAAATGTTCGATCAGAGATTTTTATAAGATTGTTGATATGCTTCTTGTCCACGAATCCGTAATATTTTTTATCAGCATGATGGTGACCTGGTCATGTCAATATTGGGTGGAGTCATGACTGCCATGAAAGCATTATCGTCCAATAAATGGGATCGCCTCATGTGGCATTTAGCAGAATATGTCACAAAAATGTACTCGACTTTTTCGTATGATCTGTTTCACCACTTACTTAGATGATATATATCATCATATCAAATCAACTGCATAAAATGTATTTTATTAATTTGATGTCTGTAATGGCAATTTAAATTGTGTATATAATGTTTACATAGCTTTGTCTGTATTAAAGCTAATTTTGTTTCTGAAATATCTAATCTTCCACTATGGAGGAAATAAAGGTAATCAATCAATAAATCAATCAATCAAGTGTATTTCTGACATGTAAGACAAGTCAGATTATAACATAAGCATTTCAAGAGTATGAAGACGTTAGTAATATTGTACAATTTATTTTTAATTGTGATGAAATATATATACATTTTCACGTCTTTTTCATTATTTACCGCTCTGTAGAGTTGTTATATCCAAGAAACATTTATGTTGATATAACTTGTAACTTGATATGAATACACAAAATAAAATTGGATCATTATGACTGTATTTGGAACTTTTCAAGGTTCATATTTTCCAATAATAAATATTTTTTTTTAATCAAGCAGGAGATAATTGGTGCATGTCAGAAACTCACAAAACATACCTTTGTTTCTAATTTAGAAACAGTTACAATCCACATAAAAGGTTGTGCTTGGACGGACGCAAAGTATGACCAAAAGAAGGTTGTGAATGACGCGAATATACCTGTATTATACATAACACTAATGAATGTTTTCATACATGTGTCTATGTGTTTATGTGCACAAGTACCAGTATAACCTGTATGTACAATTTTGGAGTGTAGAACAAGTATACGACTGATCTGAGCGGATGATAGCGATTTTGACACACAAAAAAACGCATTTCAATAAATATTTTTATTAACAACTTTTTGCTAAAAAAAATGCTTATATAAACTTGCCATCCTATGTAATAACATGTATTTCATTACGTTTTGCGCCTATTCGTTCCAATGTTTGTCCTTGCGTAAAAAATCCTGAAACGGAGTTGATAAACAACGATCTTAGGTCAATACCAATGTGAGTAAAATATGTACCGCTTACAAATATTGTAATATTTACAAATACACGAATCATTAACAAATCATTTATAGAAAATGAATTTTTGTTTAATTATGTTTGTAAATGGAATATAAAATGATTGAAATGTTAACAACATCTCTTGCTCTTGATAAAAAATTCAAACATATGATGAAAGATTCTTATATTTTCCTCTTCACTCAGATCTTAACTACCGATCAATAGCTAGTTGATTATATATGTCTTAGACAAGTTGACACAAATATTGAAATTAACATTTGGACAAAGTATCATTTTGAGATTATTATACAATGCCCTTCGCAAGTCACCGTAAAAAGGACAATACAGTAAGAAGTGATCAATAGATACTGTCACACCAAGGTTGCACCGATTACAGTTGCAATATTGTATAAGATTGTATTTTTTTTTTTTTTTTGACAGAGTGTCTAGTTCCTTGGAACACATTGCTACCTTCCCGTCTTGATTGGTAAACGGTGAATACCTCATCTAAACTGTTCATATAGTAAATAACAAATCTCTAACAAGTCAAGTTCAGATTCTAAATCCGCCGTGATAGATTCAAGACCCACCACATTTTTGGAAACGAATAAATTTTGTAAATCATTTAGATAAACAGAAAACAGAGTAGGAGGCAGATTTTCGCCTTGTTGAACACTTATTCCACATGGAAAGTAATCTGATTTTGTTTGAATTAAAAACAATTCTGGATTTAATGTTATTATACATATAGTGTATAATTGTAAAGAATTTTCCATTTATACTTTTGACTAATAATTTACTTATTAGTTAGTTTCTCTTAATAGATTCAAACGCTTTTTGAATATCGATGAATGCACAATGAAATTTCTTTCGTTTCACCTTTAATAATTCTAATAAGGCATACAAAGAAAATATATGATCAGATGTACTATATCCATTTCTTAATCCTGTTTAATTTTCGAGTAATATAAAACTATTTTCTAAATAGTTACACAGCCTACGCTTCAATATCGAAGTAAAATTTTTTCCAAGATTTGATAAGTGTGTTATAGATTTATAATTCTTAGGTTATGTTTTACTACCTTTATTTTTAAAAATAGGAGAAAAATATGACCATTAAACCATCCTTTTGGCATTACTCCTGTATCAAGTATAAAATTAGATACATTCGCATATTCATCAGACATAACATCATCAGTAGCATATTAATATTCATTTATTACAAAATCATCTGCTGGAGACTTGTTACTTTTAGCATTTTTGATAGCTCTTATAACCTTCTCCTTAGTAATGGGGGAGTTAAGCTCTGCATCTACAATAACATCATCAGGATGATTTACGTTTGGTATATCTTCATAATTTTTATTTACCTCTTTAAACTAATCAAAGAAAGTATCGATTTCTATATTATTTCTATGCACTGATCTATCCCTATTTCGGATTTTCCAGAATTCAGGGAGTTATTACTTTTTTCCAAGATTCCATCTTTTCTTCAGTTCAAGCTTTTATACCTCATACTATTATCTAAAGTTTTCTTATAGATCTTTTCACTAGCCTTAAGGCGTGATTTAAAAATATTAGAAGCCTAATGTTTGTTTAATCTCCGTGCTTTTCGAAAATCTTTTCTCTTTCTATAACGATCCTTGTCAAACCAATCTTTGGTTTGATTTTTATCAGGATTATTTTTCAGGACGTTTTTGATCCGTCGAACACCAAATGTTTGTTTTCCTGAATTGAGCAAAACATATGTTATTTCAAGCACAATATTATACATACAATTCTGATCTACACTTTGTAAATCATCAGTTTTTGATAAAATATATAATTTTAGTTCTTTAACTCCATTTAAATCAATATTATTTCTATAGTTGTTGAATCTATTTTGATCCCAGTGGCCTTTTTTATCAGATTAATTCGTTTGCATTTCTTCATAACTTTCGTTCAAGTCTTGGTGTTTGTGAATATCAACAACTACATGTAAAGGACACTGTATATCTGACCAGAGACTGCTAAAATCAAACACCTCAATTTACCCTGTGCGTCATATTTGCAGCACATAAAGCACAATCAACAACACTTGTATTTCTGCTCGTTGCTTAACCATTTCTATCACTAGATATTTGCCAATTTGATATAAACAAATTCTTGTTTTTACAAAAATTTCTTTCCATAATTATTTATAGTTTTGTCAACTGAAATTCTATCTCTTGGGATATATATTCAAATTGTCTAGTTCCTGTATATCAGACAAATGATAACAAAAAAACTCGTACTCGAAATCACTATTTTCTGTCTCTTTAGAGATGTAATAGTCTGGCAATTTACGAGTTCTGCTATTGCTATTGAAGTCGCCAAAAAAATAATGTTTGAAAAATCCATTTGAAAAATCATCTGAAACTCTAATTCCAATACGTTGAATGCATCATTGATGCATATCGAGAGTTTTCAGATGGAATGTAAATTAATCCACATACCACGTTATTAGGCAACTTTGGAAAAACACAAATAATATAATTTTTGTTTAGAAACTCAGGGTATAAAATTTTATTTTAAACACCACAAACGTTTAAGTACAACAGTGTTATTATTGACAAGGTTTTCATAATGTAAGTCAGTTACGGTAGAGTTGGTCTCGTCATAAGGAGGATCGTCGTTGTCTGTTAACCGTTGATCCTCCTTGACCTGATGATGTATGTCTCTCGGTTCCTCTGCGGGATCTACCGCGACCTCGAGTTGGTTGAAATTCAAACCAAGGTCGAGCTCCTTGTTCACGAATAGCAGTCTCTCGATCGTTTCCATACCAGTTCCGTTCGTCACTGGTGGAACAAATTCACTTCCATTAATAATCAATTTATCTTTCTTGAAATTATCTTTTTTACGTTGATTTTAAGGTACCTTGTAGAAAGGCCATAGAACTTTCCGACATTTATTTTCCTCGGATACTGCTCTTCTTCACCTAATCGGGTTCCTTGTAGATTGGCAGCGGCACTTTCACGATTTTTATATCATTATGAAGGGCCGAAATATTAACAAAGTTGGAATAAGGAAGACAACAGAGGTCAGACTCAAAATGATAGCTAAAGCTCAAAGACCAAAAGTCAAATGTGCTACATATGTAATAAGGCATCAGTACATCATAGAAGTGACCAAGGTTATAGCGGTAATCAAAAGAATGTAATCCAGGGACAAAGACCAGACATGGAAAACAGACATACACAACAAAGAACATAAAGTAACTAAAATCATACATACAAAGTAACAAAGGTAAATGGTCTGGGAGCATAGACCAGGTGCACCGGTAGGGTAAGCGTCCTCTGCTTTTTGAGTTGCACATAAAAAGTCAAGTCCGGGGTAGACAAACTAGGAAAGGAAAACTATGACCCGTTGAATAAATCAGTTTTCATGGTGCAGATGGATACGCCGTAACGATCCATGAGCAAATCGGACTCCACTAAAACTGGGAGCATGGTATGACAAAGGAGTTGTTTCATGCACTCTTTGAACAATATAAACATCATAAATATCAATGGAGTAGTAGGTTGAGCTGACTATAAAATCTTTACTTCAAAGGAATCCACTACACACAGGCTATTCCATGTCTTCTGAAACTGAAGGTACAATCATATGAATATCATTATATAGAAGAAGTCTATGAACAAGCTTAGATTATTTTCATGCCAGTTATGTGTGTCATTTGTTGTCTGTTGACTTGTCGATAAGAATGCATTGAAACATCATCAGAGTGACCAAAATTATCCTTGTTTTAGTAAATGTATGTACTTAATTCAAAATCAAAGATTTAGCGTTTAGTTTGCCATGTCTCTGCATTTTCATATATTAACATAAGATCTTTCAGGGATTCATGATTATCTGCCTTGGAACAAAATTTTGTCATTTTTAATAGTTCTACTCCTTGTCCTGGTGCTATAATTTCCAAAAAATATTCATATGTTTCGTCGGCCTTGCGTTTATAGTACCATTTAGTGGTTCTACCTGCAGTATTAATGTCGATGGGTTATGTTTTTCTGACTGGACTTGTTGCCTCTGCAAGAGTTTCATTTAATCTTTCCAAGGAATCTGGTACTTCAGAGTTGATGGTACTTTGTGAGGGTATCCATAAATCTTGGCTGTCATTGTTGACTGTGATGATAATTCTACAACAAAAGACATGTATGTATCCTAAGCACACGCTCTTGTCTTACATTATGCAAGTCTCCACACATTAAGGTCATAAATGTAATGTCGATGAAGTTTGTGTGTTGCTCTAATGAATATGTTTCTTATGACCCCCTCTATCAATGTATATTTCTAAACGCAATCAGCATGCATTGAAGTTTTTACAATATCTTTGACAACTCTTTATGAATGATCTCTCAGACACTTCATCAATGACTTCTCCAAAAGCAGATTAATTTTCTAAAATGTTTCAATCAATATTACCCATAATGTTTCCTGAGTATATCAAATAACATTGCAATCTGATCAACTTTGGCAGCCCACAAAAATATTTTGTACGACCATTCAACTCGGTGCCATACTCCATGTTTACCTTCAACATACTTTGAATGAACATATCAGCTGCATACTCACCTTATGTTCTATTCATAGCAGGAACGGCCTTTTTTTCACAGATTTAAAAATCCCAACTGGATATCCTTAGTGACAAATGTGCGAACTTTTTATGGAATAATGTTGTATGGTTTATGAAAAGAGGATTTTCAAAATTGTACATGCGAAAAAAATTCCAACAAAAAAACTGTTTCATAACTCCTAAAGACAGTTGACATTCAGTTTTGAAATTTCTCATGATGTTGTCAGAACAATATTACCCTGCCACTAATTAGTCACCCGCACATTGCCCACGAACAAAACAAAGCCACATCAGGTAAAAATGTCATGATGTTAGAAATTGTACATAATTAATCACATTTATTACCATTTCTCTTGGGTAATCTCTCGGACTCTTCATTTATGACTTGTCCAAAATCAAGGTCCAAAATCAAGTTGGTTAACTGCAAAATGTAAAACAAAATGACACAATAAGTCACAGAGAATACAATATATTGTTACAAGAAATTTAGATGTGAGCATTTCCCGTAATACATATTTCGTCTGCCGCATATTATTGGTGATGGAAAAGAAAGAAGTAGTTGACCCTGTGACTCAAGACGACTTAAGGCTACAAACGACTAATTTAGATTATTCTCTATGTTAATTTATTCATTTTCAGGGGATCCCCAGTAATTTACCTTAAGTTTAACCGAACCAAAACCATATATCACCAGAAACATACACAGTACTAAAATGTCACTCAAAATTTCACAAGGGGTTTCCCACCTTGCAGTACAGCACTGACACTCGGAACTCATCTACCCTAAAAATAGCCAGGGGAATCCTAAAAATTCTTTATTTAGACCATCTTTATCTATAGCTCCATCAAATTAGTTTATTTAAGTTTTAAGCAGCATACTTTGGGCTCAAAACTACCAGAATAAAATTGCCTTTTTGGAGAAAGTTCATTCACTTAAAAATGCTGGTTTTTTATAATGGCATGGTAAAGAGACTACTTTGTACCTTGGAGTAGGACTTTTCTGCGTACGTTCCAAATTGATGATGCAATTGGTGGTCTGTAACCTAAAGTGATCCCTATATGTCGCCCCTCACAATATATGCAGGCGAAAGAAAATAAAAAAAACTACTTTCAAACACTACGTTCTATTCTAAGTACTGGTGGCCTTTTTCAGGACAAATATTTGGAGCGGTTAATACCCTAAGAAATCATCATGCCCGGTTTCAATGCTGTGGGTGACGTAGTTTCAGAGAAAATGATCTATTGAATTTTGTCTTTGACAATGGACTAACGAAGTAATGACATAAAAGTGTCCATGGAAGATTATTGATAAACGCCAGCACCTGGTCCATGCTCCCAGTTTTTAGTGGAGTCCAAGTTGCTCATTTGCTTTTGTTACTTTGTATGTATCATACATACAAAGTAACAAAAGTAAATGAGCAACTTGGACTCCTCTAAAACCTGGGAGCACGGACCAGATGCACCGGTAGGGTAAGCGTCCTCTGCTTTTCTAGAAACACCCGCCGAGTTGCTCATAAAAAGTCAAGTCCGGGGTAGACAAACAAAGAAAGGAAAACTATGACCCGTTGAATAAATCAGTTTTCATGGTGCTGATGGATACACCATAACGATCCACGAGTTCATGATGACGACCATAAAACTTCTGTAGTGATGACTTCAATCTTGCAACAACATACCCTGTTCCAGTAGCCTATTTGTTAGAGTTCTAGCGCGATACAAAAAGTCTGCGTTGTTTCGGCAAGCTTTGGCATAACGTATGAGTTGTGATATGAACACTCTATTCGCAGGTGCTGAAGGGATGTCGGCACAGATGAAAGGAAAGTTCACAATTTTTTTGCAGTTAAAGCCTCATATCGTGAACTACACTTAGAAATCGATAATAATGTTTAATAATGTTTACTTAGATACTGTATAAGGGTGCGTTTATACTTCCCTTGCGATTGTCGTGCGAACCTAGCCTACCGCGCGAACTTTGCATGACTTTTTCCAGAAATTGTAGTTAAAAGTATTTTCTAATAAAAATCGCTCGAACTTCGCAAAGAGATCGCGCAATTCGCACGAATAAAGCGAATTGCGATTCGCTTACGATAGAAAATACTATAACAATCCATCGCCCGATGTTCGCACGACGTCGCGCGTCAATGGCTGAGAAAGTATAAACTCACTCTAAGAGTGTGAAGTGAGGTTTTACAAAAAGCTTTATATTTAGGTATTATGTATTGCGCTGTGCATTTTCAGTTCAATTGAACAAAAACGTTGTGGATCTGAAGATGTTGTTTCCACTTTTAGTGTTCAAAATTTACCAGGACTTTCTAAAATAACGACCTGAACCTTTACATTCAGGCTTAAGTGTCATTGTATTTGTTTCTGATCCATTGAACCAACAATTGTCATACCAAAACTTTTTCTTTCACATTATGTCCTTATATCAAATGTTTGTCAAGTTATTATATACATATAAAGCTGAAGAAGTGCATTGGTCCCCAAAATATTTTCTTCTAAATTATTATTATTATTATTATTATTATGTTTTTTTGTTTGTTTGTTTGTTTGGTTTTTTTTTGCAATGTTATACATTTTTATGTATATGCATTTCTCTGTATCTTTTCTCACTACAATTATATAAGGTATTAGTTTAACCGGAGTTATCTATACAAACCTCGCAAAGGACTATTCAAATAAGTTTGTACAGTTGACAAGATATTAGGTCTTGAGTCATGGCATCCAGATGCATCATTTTAATCTTTTACTGAAAAATTAGAAATTTGTGAAATTAAATTTACCCCCTATAATTGCTTTTGTTATTCTACCATAAATGTATTTTTTTACATTCATTAAAGAAATAAACATATAACATCTGTATAAAAAAGAAAGATTGCAATTTGAACAATAATAAATTTGGCATGAAGTTGACCTTTGATCTACTAACCTCAAATTATTAGGGTTCTTCCTTTCCCTTTAACCTTTAACTGTAATCAGTTTTTCATCATCACCATACAACTTGGGATATCATGTTTCCTTCATAAACTAGACAACATTGAAATCCAAGCAAGCAGGAAAATGAACAATACGTATCCCGAAAAAGTTACAGCATCTGGATGTATGTTTTGCTGAAATTTCATAATTTTAAGAGTTCAAAAGTTATTGCCTGGGTACTAATTTTGAATAGATGTTGTAGCAGGGATAAAAATAAAGATAATAGGATCATTTTTTATATGCAGTTTTATCATTGATTAAATTTAGACATGCATACATTGAGGATTTTTCATCTTCATTTCACTATGTTTCTTTCTACATGTCTGGCATATTCCTGTTAGAAAAAGTAAGAATATTGCTGGTCATTACGTTATATATTGTGCCATTAAATTGACATGATCTCAGTTATAAATCTGTCAGTTAATATCTTATCATTTTTTGCATATGCATGATGCTACATATTTATTATGAAAAGATTTTTTTAAAGTATACGCAATGCAAAAATCTGCAAAAGTAATTATATCATTTTTTTTTGGTGTAACTCCAATATTAATCAACAGATTAGCCTGGCTGTGTATCAACATCCATGCTGATCAATGTTACCCCTGGCATAGTTTACTTACATATATGCATGTAAATAAACCCAAGAGTTTTAGAGTGTATTGCAAATGGTAGATGACGACCTTCCCACAGACTGTCAGACACCATGCCTCTTTCACATGGAATATATGTCAAGAAATGAGATGGTTTTTGAAGAGTATTTAAACTATGTGAATATTTTGGCCCTTCAATATGCTTTTCAGAGAATGCAGCTGAAGAGATCTTTAGATTCATGTGTCCTGCAATTTTTTTTTAACTCAATATCTTCGATTACCGCTATTTGGCTCCAAATTCCGTTGATCTTCCCATGTGATAATCTTCATTCTCACGCTCTAGCAGATTAAGGACACAGGCCTTTGGTCATGACTGCATTCTGGGACTTTTTTATTTCTTGTTCATTATAATTGAGCTATTTTTTTCTACATCTACTGTCACGTCGTCATGTTCGGCTTGTAGGTTGGCGAATGAAGATGTCATAGTTTTTCGTTCATGTGTTCTATACTTTTTTTATTTCGTCGACATTGGGCCTGTCATTGCTCCAATATAATCAGGAGATCTGACCATGTGTATATTCGGCTGAAAAAGGTATTGGAAAAGAACCTGCTGCATAACAGGTCTGGCGAAACTGCTCATATATTGTGTTTATTGGGATGTCACTTGACTAAGATTCAACGAATCATCGTTGTTCAAAATATTTCGTGACTAAATATCGTTTATCTTACTTGAACTATTAATGTCATCACTTTCATTATGATCTTTGGAAGTTTTCTCCTTTTTCCTGCTTTGTGTTTCTTCTTCCCACTAATAAATGCAGTTTAATCACTTTTGTCAGTAATATTATGACACTTAGAAATGTTCATTTTCGCAGCGAATTCTTCAGAGAAAATATCACGTTCATTTTGTTTTTTTTTATATAATTCATTATTAGTAAATAAATGCTATAAATTTTTTAAAAAATCAAGGCCAATGTTAATATATGTGTGGTATGGAGGAAAGTTTCAAGACATTGCAAGACATGCTCATGTCTATACCAAGCAGATGGATTATATTTTGTTTAATCTGTGGCATGCTCTTTGGATCTAAGTATATCCTAGAAAGACATGAAACTTGTATTCCCATACAGAAAAGGCTTTCATGTGACATTTGTGGTAAATAATATTCTAGAAAAGAAACTCAAGTAGCTCACCAAAAAGAAGAGCATTGGCGCTAATACACAAATGTGAAAACTGTGGGGAAACTTTTGTTGGTAAATTTTCTTTAAAAGGCCGTTCCTACAGAAGAGACGTGAAAAACGCCAAGCATGTCATAAAAAATGTGGCAGCAGAACACCGACTCATACACAGAAGTCCAAACACCCAATGCAAAATATAGTGATCTTTTACGTTGTGGACATCACTACAAAGACTTCACAAAAACTTACTAAACTTAGATCTTTTTTTATACTTGATAATTTTTTGTTAATAACTTATTCTTATTTATTTTGTTATTGTTGAAATAAATATTATATCATATTAATCTTGCCTCTTTTTATTATTACACAAGTTTCAAGTTTATTTTAATCGTGACGATCAAAGGAGTTTGGATTCATCAACAATAAAATTGTCGGATTGGCGTTGTTATTGTTGGATTTCAACTTCGGCTTAATTTTGCTAAATTCGTGGTCTCTGAAATAAATATTCATTTTAAAATCTAACATTCAATAAGTAATTTATATTTAAAATGAAGAAAAAAAATGGTAAATCATAAAGATCTAGAGAACCTTGAAAAGTAGATACATGTATATCTGGCCATTTTGAACTAAGTAAGTAAAGCACCACAGAGGCGCTATAAAGGCCAAAGGCCAAAAAGAATTAGAGGGGATTTCTATGGAAATAATCAGAAAAGTGGAAACATGTGTATTTGACCGATGGTTACACATGTTATACACCAAAATGAACTCAAACTGGACTGTCCAAATGGACGAGGTGATTCAGGTATATACCGCCCACTTTGATAGTTCATTTTGTTGTTAAAAAAGTTTGATTGCTAAGATTAAAGAAGAATAAATGATAGCACGACATTTCATATAACTCCATTCGACGTGTCAGGGGTATAGTAAAAGTATACATGTATATAATAATATCGTGTATAAAAAACTGTGATTTGATTTATGCATCACATAAACCTTCTCGAGGTTTATTGTGCCTAAATCGAACCAAAATTTTTTATACCAGATAATAGATTCAGAAATTAGTAACATTTTTTTAAAAGTAGTGTTCAATTAGGAGAATGCACTTTCTCTAGGCTAGAAACCCTTAATTCCATTTCCAAAAAGCTTCAATGCTAATTTCACAACATTCAGTGGCTTCTATGGATTTTACCTTAATTTTAAAGATTTGCAAAGGACTATATACATGTGTCAGCATGATTCTACATATGCTAGCTTATAATCCACAGAATGGCATGTGGGGTTATCAGACTTGCAATGTAGGACTGGTCATCGGAAGTGAAGGGTCTATAAATAGCATGGGACATCCCAGTGTTTTCAAAAGATAGAGGTTTATTTAGAAATCATTATGGCGATTAGACAGCACAAGAAGAAAATGCAGATATAAAATGTACAGAAATGTTTTTCTTTCAGAAACAGTTTTAATTTTTTAAATTAAAATAAGAACTTTTTCCACAAAGCAATGAGGAACAGGGGTAATTTCTACGTAGGACTATATTTGCGTAGGTTCATTTGGACGTTCATTAGTTGAATTGGTGGTCTGTATCCTCGATATTGAATCTTAATCAACATGTTTCACTGACTTTCTGAAATCTTTAAAGTGTAAGATTTAATAACAGACTTTAACTAAATTCGAAGGCATTGTTAAAGTCTTGAAATGTTATAACATGCAGGCGGGGTTCAAACTGCTGGTGTTCCGAGGTAAAGGAACCCTCAGTTCTTGACGAATGACATTTAATATTTTGGTCCGTGAACTTCAACTTCCTGAATTAACACATAATTATTTGCTTTTGAATTATTGGCTTTTGAAGATTTGTGAACCATTAATTACAACCTCATATACATGAATGCAGGAATATGCATGGGTTTACGTGAGCTATGATTCACAGGAAATTGGTAATTGTTTTGCTTTTTGTTTTATTTTTGTTTTTGTTTTTGTTTGTTTTCTGATTTTTTTACTCGTCGAGGTCATAGTTTTACATTGTAAAGAAGAGTAAGATTGTATCAAAGAGTAACTGTGTAGTTACTTAATATTGCATAATATACATACTTAACATACTAGTTATTTTTATTGGCAAAGCGACCAACATAGGAGAGAACGTTTATAAATTGGAATATTTTTTGTCCAATCCCTTTGCCTTTTATGTAATAAAATATTTTAAGTTCTTAGGCATCCGATAAATTTGTGTTTGTTTATTGAACAATGTTTCTTATTTAGTACCTTTTTGTTATAAGGTTCGTAAATAATAAGCAAACTTGGCAAATCATTTTTATTATTACCGCAAATGTAAAATTAGATCTTCTTCACATATATATGAAAGTGGTTCAGATGTATAATTTTTATCCACAAATAGTGGCGTTGTTACATGTGTGAACTGAAATGGAAACAAATTGTAAAGTTATTGAAACAAAAAAACATATGTACGCAAAGATAGTTAAGTATCAGTCCATATACAATTCAGACACTGTCCATATTAAAGTGATTCACGGTGAAGAAAAACCTACCGAACAAACAATGCTTTTTCAATATACATATACATAAAATTAAGAACATTTACTTAATCTTGCAAAATGTTCATACTTAACATACTAGTTATTTATTTATTTATTTATTTTATTTTTTTTTTTAAATATTTTTGACCAACATAGGTGTATTTCATTGCACAAATATTATACTTTTATGCATATAATAGTAATATATAAATGTGTATGTTATACTAATGATTGTACTTATCTATTTGAGACAGTATCATAAATTTAATTAAGAACCCAAACAAATCTATAATCCTTAAAAACATGCTGTTTTTTCTGCTATCTTTACAGATTCATTAATTAACTAACTATGATTTATTTTGAAGGGATATGCTGTTTTTTTTTATTATTTTTTATTATTATTATTTTTGTTTTGTTTTGTTTTGTTTTTTGTTTTTGTTTTTTGTTTGTTTGTTTGTTTGGTTTTTTTTTGGTCGTTTTTGTTGTTTATATTTTGTAAGATTGTTAGTTTGTAATTGGTAAGTTTTTTTTCTGTTTCTTTGTTATTTTATTTGTCTTGTTTTATAAAAGCCCTTTATGATGACGTGGGGAATAAGAAAAAGTTCGAAGTGCTTGCCTTATATTATTTTATAAGTAAGAACTCACTTGCAAAATATAAAAACACAAACACTATTGGAAATTTTATTGTGACTAACCACAAAAAGTGAAGAAAAACATAAATTCGTCATTGACAAATAGTGTGGGTGTTACAAGTATGAACTAAACAAAAATAAGAACTATAAAAATCAAGGCATGTAGTGTAATGCGTTATATATGGATTGCGTTTAGGTATTGATACGTGTACATTATGTAATGATGTACATTGTAGATTAGTTTTTTTTCTTAATATGTATTACTGAGTTGCTATCTTTAGATTATTATTTTTGCGCTCACGTATTTCGCTGTTGAGCTCTAAAATACACGTAATAAATATCTTTAAAAATCTTATAAACGCAAAATCAAACAACTAAACTTAACTTCTACCTTGCCAATTTCGAGACTTCAAATCGGGAGCACACCCTATGAACAAAAACAATCCCTTCCAAACCATTAACAGGAGCTAATTTTGATATTTGTACTTTTTCGTATTTATCATGTGTACATTGCTACTGCATTATATTTTCGTCAATTTGTTGACGCTTACTTCCTTGTTGGTGTGGAGTTCATTCTGGCCTTTTTTTCTGTTTGTATATTCATGAATACCCAATACTTATTAAATTGGTAGGATGTAGCGGATTCTCAATGTTAATGTAGATACACTCACGTTTTCGAACATTTTGACAAGTATCCTTGTTACAATTATTATGAACAGCTGCATTACAGCACGCTGCGCATAATGTTATACCACCATGATCGACAAAACGTTTTCCTGCTCCACCATGCGTATCAAGATAACTTTTCAATATTACATCACATACCTAAAAGTAAAAATACGAAACCATTAAAGATACAAGTAACACAAAAGACGATGAGACGATGACAGATGTTAAATTAATAATTTAAGCAACATAAATGTCGTTATTTCTCTTTGCCCGTCATTTTGATGATTGATTGATATTATTGTGTTTTTTTTATATTTACATTCAAAACATATTTTGTAGGTTATAATTCCTAAACCACATACCAAGACAAATCCGCGTAGCTATAAAATCAAGCCATACACTCTATTTCATTCATTACGATCTATTTACTTGTGTAACACACTATCAATCTATGTTTTTAACTTTGCATGCTATTTTAATCAGAAATATTTTACATACAGTTTTCAATTCACAGCCTAACTGGTAGATGACGTTTCCATCACTAAATATCTGGTCAATTTTACACATCTGAAAATAAACAAAACAAATCATCTCCGTTATAGTAAATTTCTAGGACTATGATTGGCTAGGATCACGTCTTTACAAATTCCTTACGAGTGTTGCTATACTACATACCCAGGTGCATTTAAATCCACGTTCCCGTGGAATGTCACGCGCTGTTTATCACTACGTAAAAGTCTATTTCAAATAATCGGGATATTTACGTCTTTTGTTGAAACATTTTGATTGTAAAACAGAAATTATTTGAAATATATCGTATTATTACTTCGGGTGTAAAAAATACAATATCTGATAAACGTTAGTAACTTATTATAGAGTTGGTATGCTTTAATATTTGGAGTAAAATGTGTATGAAACATTTTGATACATAAATTGTTTAAAGCAGTTTTTTTCCGAATCAGTGAAACTATAACCAAGAGGTTAGTACCCTTGCACCACTAAGACACATTAAGTAGCAGTCGTTATAAATATAAAACAAAAAAAAAGACAAATCATCATAGTATGTCAGTAACCCACCTAATTCTATTTTACTACATAGCCATTCTTGATCTGCAATTAAATTTGCTACACTTTCGAGAGAAAAAAACATTATACAGGTTGTGTATGATATTGTTGCTTTGCAAGTATTATCGTTCGTCGTTCTTGATTGAATAATTTAAGATTGAAATGAGTGTTTACATGCAGATTACAGAAAAAAAAACTATCGTTACGTCAAAATATACGATGTAGCATATGTAGCCTAAAGATATTGTTTGAGCTGTAGGATTTCCTGCACAATAAATTACCCCTACCAGTGGCACTGACTGACTTTTATATAGATTAGAACTTTACTGATATTTATCAATCTATTTAAATAAATTAATGTTAATGACGATTCACCAAAAAAGTGTCAAATACATCCGTGTTCAAGAAAGTGTTTCCCAGATAAAAAAAAATGCATGCAAGTTGTGTATCTCATTGTTGTGAAAGTCGAAGATCGAATAGCACAACCATCTGTATAAAAGTTAGTGGTGCATGTAAGCCAATATAATCCACTCAACTACCGTTTTTTCAGCTATAGGGTAAGCGGTAAAGCCCACGTTCTTATTCCCGTAATAAAAAAAGATTAAAGATAAATTGGAGGTGCACAATATGTTATTTCATAGTATTTCTTCTTGGAACGTTTAAATGATCTCCATGAATATTTCAATGGGGAAATTATGAAATGAAATAATGACACTAACTACCAGACATTAGGTAAATTTAACATTATGCTTATGGACATCTAAATTTATAAGAAGCGATTTCATATTTTTATCATAGTATATCATTCACTGAAACTCAATAAACCGGTCTCAGAAAATTTGCAAATACAAGTTGCAAAACCCTAGCATATGTCTAGGATCATTTCTAATTCCGTGAAACCTATTATTGCTACATTTGTAGTGTGTTTATGGGTGGCGATAGGTGAAAATAAAGAAGGAAGTTATTGAAGTTCAAAATAAATTGTGCATATTCTTGTTTTTTGTTTGTGATTTTTTCATGTTTTATGGTTTATAACTTTACCTCATGTGGTTGACAACTTTGTGACACTGTGCACTTCGTCGGATCAGAAACTCGATCACAAATACCACACGTCCGACTGTCAATGGGTTCTATATAACAAAAAAAAAGTAGGTATTCGCTATTTTATTTAAATAAAAGGGAAAACTATTTCCCCCTTTTCTCCCGAAATACCATGTAGTTTCTGTTAAGTAAGGGATACCTGTGGCAGGAAGACCATATACTTTCCGATTGAGTTTAAAATTACTTTGTATGCTTTCTCTATTCGGGCTCTATTACATGTATACCTTTATAAAATGTGTACCATAGGAATTGCCCTATAATGTTGCGGGTTGCATTATTACTTTTTTCATTTGAATCATGGTTTTAAGTAGCAGTTCACCTAAGAATCATGCAGTGGGTGATTCATCGATGTCAGACATTTGAACCACATTGACTTGCAATATGTAGGATTTAATGGAAAAACAAGAATAGATATAAAAAAATGAAACGTAACCATAGCAATGACCATTCCTTAGCAACCACCAATTTTAGGCCTAAAAACACAAAAACATCACAATTTGAATGTATTTTTTGTATATAATGGTGGAAATTTGTCAAACTACATAATTATATTAATGAAGCATGTCTTATTAAAAACAATGTACAATAAAGTACAAAGCAATCAGATTGGTTTAGATCTGGTTACCACAGCAACCAAAATTCTTCATTTTTGACAATTTGAAATGTTCGAAAATAGGCTATGTTCAGACCCGTTTTGCTAACAAGAGCAAGAAGATATTAATACAATGTATGCATAGATGTGTAGTAGGTGCTCTCCACTGAAACATATCAAAAATAAAAATATGTAGAATATCTTTGTTTTTGCTCATCTGCACCCAAAATCACCCCCTGTAAGAACTTTTCTTCTTCTTAACGTGTTTCATACAAATTTTGTCCAGACCATAACTTTTTTTTCTTTAGACCTAGACTTCTAATATTTGGTAAGTTTGTATAACCTCTCACGGTAGATTGTTGCATATCAGAGTGGTCAACTTTTGACCTTGACCTTTAACATCAAGGTCAAATAACATACAAATTTTGGCAAAATACGATACATAATTTTATCTGAGCCATTATTATTAGGTCTTTTTACTTATATACATGACCTTGGGCATTTAAGTATATCACACCAAGGCAGGGAGTAATGTTTTAGGTGGGTGACCTTTGACCTTGACCTTTGGCCCCGAGTACAAATACATAGAAGTTTGGCAAAATACCATAAAAACTTTGTCTTGGCCATACTGCTGTTTGTCATTTTACCAAGATATCTGATTTTTTTGTGTGTAAGTAAATCACATTAAGGTAAAGTGTAATGTTAAAGATAGGATTACTTTTGACCTTGACCTTTAACTCCAAGATCAAATGACATACAAAATTTTGGCCAAATACCAGACAAAAATTTGTCTGGGCTAAAATCGTTTTGTCTTTTCACTTAGACATATGATATTTGGTATGGGATTATAAAACCTGAAGGCCAGGCACCACATACTAGGGTGGTTGACATTTGAACTTGACTTTTGACCTCATGTTCAAATAACATACCAAAGTTTGACGCCATTCATACAAAATTTGTCCATACCATAACGCTTTTTGTCTTTTTGACCTAGACTTCTAATATTTAGTATGTTGGTATATCCTCTCAAGGTGGAGTGTTGCGTACCAGAATAGATGAAATTTTACCTGAATATAAGCTGTCGACCTCATGGTCATATAAGATACACATTTTGGCAAAATATTACCAAAGTTTTGCCTGTGCCATAACTTTTTTGCCATTTTACTAAGATATCTGACATTTGGTATGTGTGTATTTCACGCCAAGGTTGAGTGTCATGTATCAATTAAGGTGTGTGACTTTTGAACATGACCTTTGACCTTATGGTCAAATGACATACAAAATTTTGGCTTAAGTTCTTGACTGATTTCATGCAATATTTCATCTTACAGTATGTCGTAATTGTAAAGAATCACTTGCCCTTTATCACCTGATTGTGCGTAACTCCAGTAGCAGTACTAATCTTTTACATCTGTTATGGAATATAGGTTCTCTTAATTTCAAGGGAGAAGAAATCTGAGCTTAAATAATTACGCCTCACGCAATGCAGTTGCGCAGGGTAAAATATGTTTGACCCGTCCGTCTGACCGTCAGTCCTTCAGTCCATCTTAAGTTTTCTGGAATTTTTTTTAAACATTTGCAGATATTGAATTTTTTTTGGTTAATAAGTTCACCATGATAAATTAAAGGACAAGTATACTTTTCGATAATTTT
The DNA here is from genome assembly GCA_037379345.1 of Perna viridis. Classification (NCBI taxonomy): domain Eukaryota; kingdom Metazoa; phylum Mollusca; class Bivalvia; order Mytilida; family Mytilidae; genus Perna; species Perna viridis. The sequence continues at coordinate 25,780,603 of CM074519.1, read as the reverse complement.
TACCGAAATTACGGGCTCTGTAATCATCAAAATTCACAGATATAACCGTTTTCCTGACATTGTTTTCTGAACATTTGCAGATATTGACATGATTTTTATTATAAATTAAAAGTGATAAGTTACAATACAAGTTTGTGTTTGGTTTCACTTCGATGTTTTACTGACATTATGGGCCTTGAACTTTACAGAAATTTACAGAAATAATCGTTCTAAGGATTTTTCCTTCAACGCTTGCAGATAATGACATGATTAGTTCGCAATGATAAGTTACAGGTCAAGTTTACATTCTATTCCAATAGATAATATTTAATTCAGATTAATTAAAACTTATATTAATCAAAGTCTGGCGTTTTAAACTAACACTCTGTGTAACAGGATTTAGTTAGAAGAGGTTGGTTTTCTCATCGTATCTTAAAGCGCATCTGATACGAAGGTCAGTGTGAGCTATTGCCATCACTTTGTGTTCATTGTAGTTGTCTGTTGTCATTGTTGACTTTTTCAAAAAATCTTTTATTTTATATTGTTGCAATCTTTTCTAATGCCTATAAAAATCATTTTCAAAAATCTTTTATAAATTTCATTTTCGTTGCAATCTTTTCTACACCTGATTTAACACTCTAATTCCTTTTTTATCTAGGTCCTTCTAAATGTATTTCTCTTATCAATTTACATTTCAATGAGCCATATTATATATTTTCGAGACAAAAAAGTATCAAGAAAAACTATCAATACGTAAATTTATGAGGTCACTAATAGTTAAAATCTTCTCAAACTGAATTTTCTTTTTAAGTGTTGTGGTGATGAGGCTTGAATAATACTTTAGCACAGGTTTTTCTTCTTAGATATATTGTTTATTGAATATGTATGATGAACACTAAAATGATCGGAACTCTAACAATTGAAAAGACTTTAGATACCGTGCCGTGTCTTTTGTTCAAAAATGGGATTTATATCATCTGAGCGATTTGTATGTCATAAAACCTAACATTTCAGTTAAGTACAGTTGAAAGGGATTAATGCAATGGCATGAAAAAAACATGATAGTGCGGAAATTCAAAATTGGCACGAAAAGTAATGCTAAGACATAGAAATATTTTTGTAATCCATGATATGGATAAATAGGACAATAAAACATTTTAAGATAATGTGCGTTCTAAGGCATACTCAAAAAATAATAATTCAAATAAATCTTACTTTCATTGCAAAGCCTGGCGTTACATGGTGCACCGTCAGTACCAGGTGGATTTTTACAACACTGAGCACAAGCCACAACACTCCTTTTACCAGTCAATGATCCCATCAGATCACAAACCTATTTATAAATGAGCATCACTTTTAAATTGCACAGAGATTGCATATATCAAATTGGAATAATTCTTACAAGCATTCATAGTTCACATGTCAATAATTATATATTGTTTTCAACAACTAGGAAGGTGTGGAGGAATACAATATTTCTATAAGTTCGGTGATCCTTCAATTTTGCCATCACACATTGGTTTATAGATTTTTAGAATACTCAATTTACTGCTGAATCGAAACTTCTGGAAAGTTTAAATTATCTTAATGTTAAAAACACTTAATAAAAAGAGTAAATAACAGTTTTGTTTAGTTTACATTTAATGATTATGAAGTTTTCTTCAAAAGAGACCTTGCAGATTTACGGAAAGTAAAAACAAATATCGCTTTTATAACACTTAAAAATCAGAAAAGGAATGTGTTCCTGACATAGAAAGACAAGTTCAATGTAATTTCAATTTGATTGCTGAAATATTTTAGGTGTACAAATACATTTGTTATATTATGCAACGATTTATTTTCATTTACAATGAAGAACATATGCATTCGTAACGTCTTTTTATTACTTACAGCTTTTGATCGGCACCCTGCAGAGTATGCTGTCTCCAAGCTCTCTAAAGTAGTTATATCCAAGAAACATTCCTGTTGATATAACATGTAGCTTGAAAGGAATATACAAAGAACACAAAATCAAACTGAAACGTAAATTACTGTATTTTAAACCTTTCAAGGTTCAAATTCGACAATCAATGTTATACCCTTGAAACGTTTATTTTTCACGAGGCTTCAATTTGATGGGATGTGTGTGGTGTTGGTGTAGCCAGAATTACAAACTCAAGAACAAGTAATCGAAACCAAACGAAAATCATCAGGAAAATTGCCGGGAACCACAAAAGGACAAACAAACAGAATGAATAACACAGTTCAAAAGAACTAAAAATAAGATGAAAACAAAAGCATCAAACACACTATAAACCGCAATGATCTCAATGCTCTGAAATATAACATGTATAACCTGTTCCTTCGTCTTGCAAGAAAAACACGTTCTATTTATGTCAATGTATTGACGAAATTAGTCATCTATGACAGGTGAAGGTTGTGTATTTAGTAGCGATTTTTATTTTAAAAATTAGATAGGAGATCATTGGTGCATGTCCAAAACCAACAGGTTTGTTTCAAGTGCAGAAACAGTTACAGTCCACATAAACAGTCGTAGTTCGACGGACGTAAAGTATGACCAAAGCAGAAGGTTGTTAAAGATCCGTACATACCTTTTTATAACGCTTATGAATGTTCTAATACGTGTTTATGTGCACAGGTGTAAACTCTGTGGACTGTTTTGGATTGTAGAACAGGTAAACGACTGCTCCGAGCGAATGATAGTTATTTCGACAAAGCAAACGCTTACGAGATACATCTTACGTAGAATGTGTATAGAATGAGCACTTTAAAAGAGTTTTCATTCTTGTTTTGGTTTGATTTTGTTTAATTTAAGTAGGAGATAAATGTAAGGTTTTCTAAAAAAAAAAGATCTGAATAAAGAAGGACTATCATCTCATGAAAATATAGCATATGTGTACTGAAAAAGTATTGACCATTCAGTAGATTTTCCTACACAATGAATCGCCAATAGATCATATACTGATGTTCACGCTCTAGATTTACTTACAAGGAAGTATCAAGCGGTTGATAAAACCATTAAACCAATATTTTTAATACCCTTGTCAGTCGAGTGATCTAGAGCATTGGTACAGGCGGTATTGCCATATATGTCAGAGGACACAGAGAAGGCTTGCAACCCGCTGAGGGAGCGACCTTAATTAGCATCACAAATTTTAAGTGCGTATGGACTTTTAATTAAAACGGTAAATGATGTCATTTAAGTCAGTGACGATTTTAAGCTAAACGTACCATACTTTCACCAGAGATCAAAGGTAATAATATACAAACATATTTTTATGAAGAGCGGTTTACTTAATGACAGTTCCATACTTAGTGATGATATTGGTTTCTTATACATTCATATGTAGTTATGTATAATGCACGCACCTCATTATTGTCACTGCAAGTCATCGTATAAACCATACACTCAACAATGTTAGAAGCAGAGTTACAGGACATGCATTTTAAACCTGAATTGATAAAGTAACTTTTTTCATCTTGCAAATTACAAAACAAAATGAAAATGACGGAATAAATTAAGAACTAAATTATGCAAATTGATGTCAAATTAATAGTTTCATAGCAAAAATAGACTTTAGTCATGTCGTTTAAGTATAGAAAAACAATTGATTTCATTTTAAGTGAAAAATAAGTAGAGAAAGATTAGGGGAGGTTGACCATCGGAGGCTACAGTTTTTTTCCCACGTAGCAAGATGTCTGCCCTTATCCATTGACTTTACAGACACTCCTCTATAGAAATATGTCACCTGGTCGTAATTCTGTTCTCGATTGGCCAAATACTGATAAATCAGTAGCGTTCGAAGAACTGTCTCAACAAAAATCGCTTCTCATGTATCATAAGTAATTGCTGCGCACAGCGTAGCAGATGCTCCCCTCAGTTCCCCCATTGCGATAGGAGAAATTACTTTCGACGCCTCGATGATTTTTTTTCTTCACTTTTTGATTATCTTTTTGAACTGGCCATTATTTAAACGTGAATATTATGAATCGATAGCCATTATAGCGACCTATTTTTATACCAAGTATGTATACGTACTTTCTACGATTTCTTTCCTATATTCTGACGATTTTTCTAAAGTTTGAACGACATACTTTTTTTATTTTTTAAATTGTTCGGCACGTCTATATATAGTGGTTTAGCTATTTTTGTGCCACATTTGGATTAAATTTGTTTAAGTGGATATCTGCAGACAAGAAGGAGGTTCGTATGGAGAATATTCATAGAGCAGAATTTTGTGCTGTGTCGGATTTCTTCGTTTTGAATATAGTATGTTTTGTTGAAAAATCTATCGTATTACAATACTTACTCAATGTTGCACCGCAGAACTCAAGCAAAAGTATTATTCCTGGAGAGAAATAATCGTTTACATTTACATAGATTATATCTTATTTGTGACTCTCTGTGTAATATACACATACTGGTAGCTTTGGTTTGGACGTTGATTTTTTTGTTTTTGTTTTTGTTTTTTTTTGTTTTTTGTTTGTTTGTTTCATTATTACTGTACTACAAAATGTGTATGTTTTATTATGTGGGTGAGTCTGTTCACTCACTTCTTTATGATAATGTATCTTTTTCATAGTAGAACATATACCTTTATGAATAATGTTTTAAATCTTAAAAAAAAAACGAAATTGCATGATATTAGTGTGATATCTCAGCCTCGACATTTCAACATCCATTTAGAACTCACCTCATTTTAAATCTACTTGAAATTATTGAATAATATGAAAACACTTACCTATCAAGGCCATTGCCTTCAATATCCAAAACTCTTTTGAAAGAATAAATCTGAAAATATGAATAGTAGTGATCTATTAATTAATGTCACTAAATATTTTGCTCACGATAATTTTTTATGAGAGATTAACCTGGTGAAAATAAATTTTTAGCATATTTTACCAGTCAGGTGTTAGGTTGTTGTTAAATTCAAGTGTCCTGATATTGTGTCATTTGTTATCTGTTGTATTGCCAGATAATTATACAAGTCGTGTCTTTCTTTTAAGTACATGTAGTGAACAATATAACAATTCTATTGATATATTACTTTGTCATGTGTACAGAAGATTACATAATATTTTATAATAAAATTGTCACTGATAGGGCATTTAAAAGGGAAAATGAAATCATAATTTTTAGTTCCACGCCTACGTTTCTGTACGCTACTTTCGTGAGATCATTGATAAAAACTATTTGCGTTTAACGATTTCGAATTCTATGTCAGAATCATTTCTAGGGTTATTAAATTTCGTGGTTATTAATAATAGTAACGGAGCGATAGCGACCTTTGATATATTAAGATGGTCTGTAACATAAATGGCTCAACGTCATTTTGTCAGAATTGACGTAATTCGGAAATTACTTATGAAGTGATTGTATTATCATTTAACGCAGACGCACAGCATGTTTTGTAAGAAGTCTCGCAAATTTTCGACATCAGCAATATAACAAAATAGAGGTGCATTAATAGCCATGTCAAGTGTTTTAGTACTTAAAACTCCCTTCCTCAAAGCCATAGCCTAAATTCATATTAAGTAATGAGCAATTTTTTCATAAATATTATTATTTAAGCCATATTATACAAATATTTTATTAATAAGTTGTAAGATATTTATAACTTTTGAGTTAAAAAAAAGCAGTATCATTTTTTGAAATGTTGTCACTTCATTTAAATGAAATGGAAGAGTGTCTTTGAAAGTTTTATTTGGACTTTTCTTAATTTTGTCCCAAATTTAGTTCCAATTAACAAATGAATGCTCTTGTTATAACATTGTGCGACAAGATGTGAATACAAAAAAATAACTATCGGACCTTTCGTCATTCCTTTCATTTGGAGATACTAATATAAACGCACAAAATTAATCCGGGAACAGTATAGAATTCTTATAATTGAGTAATAAAATGATTACTTGTCGTATAGCTTTTTGTATGGAAATTAAGCCGTTATTTAAGATTAGATATTACCTTCTATACATTGTATAAACTCTTCATTGTAACAAGCACAATGTTATTGTGTTTGTCTTTGGGCCTCTTTATTTTTCTTTTTTCGTCTCTAAATTTTGTTTGTATGCATTTTCTATTGTTGAACTCTTATCTACAATAGAAAGCGCATTAGATTTCTCAAAAGAAAAAGATGAAAAGATCCAAATCTTGAAAATATTGTTCTCAAACAAAGCAAACAAATCTTGTTTTTAGAAAACGTATTGATGCACGAAATTCAGAATGGCAGAAATCAGTCTCATTTATCAACCGCAAAGAATTTGTCTGAAAATTTGGATCACCAAATGGGTAAACCTAAACGTCTTACTGGTAATCCATTGTTTAGTTTGTTTACATATATATTTTCATAGGTTAAAGTAATTTTTGTTTTGTTATTGTTTTTATGGGTGCATTGTTGTCTATTTAAGGAAGTGTTTTTCCCCCAAATATGAAGATGATACTGTACAATCACATCTTAAACTATATTATTCTTTGTGTAGTATTCCAACTATCGAATTAAATACTAAGACAAGAAAAACAACACATCACACAAACAAACTTAAGCGCTTGTAATATAGGGAAAAGACAATGACCTCATGTCCTTTCGAAAGGTAGGCATATCGTTTCTCATTACATTCCAATTGAGTTAACCCCAGTAATTTTATTTTTATTTTTCTGTAGATAGCAGCCTAAGGTAATCGTTTTTGCCAGAATGACCTCGTCAAAATCTTACGGTGTTCATGAAACTCTCCTCTTTTCTGAAGAAATTGATATTGGCGAAATAAACCACTCAGGATATATGTTACTTAAAAGTTTCAATTACAGTTCAAAAAGGAGATTTGTATATACCACAAAGACAATTACTGTAAATAGTAATGGCTTGACAAAAATAAACAGAATAGAAACATATTTTAAAAAAAGTATGGCATATACTTTCATTAGCTGTGATGTGGCAATGGTACATTACAAGCTGAATCATACATTTATTCTGAGTTGTTAACGTTCCGTAATCAATTTAATTGTCGTTTTAACATTGCTCACAATATATAAGCTATTAGGTAGTAAATGATATTTCATTTAAGGTGAAATTTGAATTCGAAGAAGATATTTTAGTAGGTTTTTTATAGCTTAGATGTAGTCTTCGTGTAGCATAATTTATCCTTAATAATCATCTTTCTGATAAAATTTCTTTGTATATCCAACATAATACATGGTAAAGCAGGGACAAAAAAAAAACAAGTATGGGATATCTGATATTTGGGCACAAATATAATTATGATTATTATGTAAAGAATTCATGTTTATACTAAAATTACTTACTGCTACCACATTAGTACTTTCCGTTTTCTTATATAAATGAAACACATGCAAAACTTTATGAGTGTTCAGTGAATAGTATACACGTCAACGTTAACTTTATGTAAACCGACAAAACATTTTGAAAAAAAAATTCTTTAAAAAAAAACTTCATATTTCATAAAAATTATCTACTTAATTAACAATAATCAAAAAAACATCTCAAGTCTATCAGTAAAGTTGTCTCTTAAAATGACGTAAGACTATACTACAATCTCTCCTCTGATGAATTTAATCGAGCGTTCCGGAAATGCAGAAATTGCTTACCCACGACTGAGCTTGAGCGTGATATTGTATGTAGTACATACCATCTCTCTATACTTATCATATGATGTTTTCTGCGAAAGGAGTGGCGGCTATTCTGGAACACAACATTGTAATAAATTGGTCGATAATCGGTGACAGTCTACTTGATTGGTAACCTAAAATTTTCAGATCAGGGCGTGCAGTATCTGTGGAGATGTCAGTCACACGTTGAAGTTCTGCGAACAAGCAAAACAACTTCAAAGTCATAAAGATAACGTCAAACCTTTGAAACAGGAAATACGACAAATGATGAATAACTTGAATTCATTTTCGATAAACAAGATAATTCTAACTGTAACATGCATGTATCAAATGCCACAATTATGAAACTTGTAATGTCAAACATGGGAAGAGAACACTACTTCTGAAAGCTCAAACCTTCAAATAGTCAACTAAAAGAACAACATAAATAGTCAAATGCTTGATAAATCGATCAACTTTTGACCAATATCAATCTATAAAAACAAACATTAGAATTAGAAGAAACGATCCAGACACACTTTTCTATTAACTCCTTGATTAACAGACTCCGTAACAGCTTTGATACGATGTTTGTTTTTTAACATTAACATCGTATGAATGTCACAATTTTGTGACCATGGACCTTCCAACGGTTATTTTTCTACTTGACCAGAAATCAAATAGCGTACATTAAAGGTCATTTGTGTGTCAATAATCTCATGGATACAGATTTTTCCGCGCAATCTGTTGTTAGAATTGATACCTTTATTGATAAGATAAAGCAATGAGGTTCACATGCTGTATTTAAAAACAGACAGATATTATAGACGTGTTCAAACAAATAGAAAAAGCATTTATAGAGATCAACATCATCTGTTTTGCTTGAAATGGTGTAAATTCTTTGATTATCAAATGTGAGACTTTGTTTTGGTATGCGTAGTTAATCATGAATATTTGACAGGAAATCTAGAGTGATCTGCTGTGTACCAAAAAAAAAACAATAAGATATGTAACACGAATTTATAACTATTCAACCTGTATATTTTATAGTTTTGGGACAGTGGAACTTTAATCATTAATATTATATATAGATATTTTTATTTAGAAAATTCACTGTTCGGACGTGATATATTGCAGAGAGATTGTAAAAATAACAATAAATATCCTCAATAATTATTTTAAAACAAAAATGTTTTAATTATTGAACGTCTTTTAACCTAACCTAAGTTGCAAAAGGGATTGGAAGTACATTCAATGTTCACATGGTTAGAATATAACATTGCAGTCAATGCCCTCCTATTACTTTCGTCTAAAACTCAGACAAACGAGAAGTAAAATACCAGAATTTTAGGCAAATGAACAAACGTCCACTTGATAGTTCTTGCAAAAACTATAGTCTTTCTGGTCACGCATTACGGGAGATGTAAACATTACAGGAAAGGAATCTCTGTGTAACATCATTTCTAAATGCCGAAGGACCGTGAATCACGCTCCATAAATTGTAAATATAACATTCAGATTCTTATGAATGCTGTGGAGGATAATGCAAGCAAATGGATAAAAATGAGAACAAGAAACAATTGATTCACTCCCTGAATTTTTAAAAGCTGTGGGGTCTTTCATTTCAAAACGTATGAAAGTTTCAAGTGGGTCAATGAGTGTCAATGCTACATCAGTTTTCAAAGTATGTTGTCGTACCAGTAAGCAAAGTCCTTAAGAAAATTGTGTTTGGCTGCAAGACGCATTACATCATATAATATTTATTATCGTAAGTAGACGTAGAAAATAAAAGCAGTAATAAGACCTATACTGTTACCCCACTCTCCAAAGAAGAGATAGGGGGAAACCATAAATCCGTACTATCCGGTTATGGTTTCTTTACTAATGACGATGATTGTGATCTACAGTCTATTTTATTGGATTCAAAACCTGCACAAGAATCCAAAGAGTCAACGCTCTATCGCTAAATAAACAAAACATATCCTCAAACCTATTTCAAATTATATATACTCACATCTTTCAAAGAAGAGGGTCTTCGGTTTTACCACGACACTTGTTACTCCCGTGGTGGAATGTATTACCCATACTCAGGTAATTTAGCACCCTAATAAATGCCTGTTAAAGTTAAAAGAAAAGGACGCTTACCCTACCGTTGCACTTGGTCTATGCTACCAGCTCATTTTCTTTTGTTACTTTGAATGTATTATTTTAGTTACTTTATGTTCTTTGTTGTGTTTGCCTGTTTTCCATATCTGGTCTTTGTCCCTGGATAACATCCTTTTGATTTCCGCTAAAATCTTGGTTCCTTTGATGACTCTTACAAATAAACAGAAATACTGGACATAAAATACAAAATCAAGCACAAATCAGTTTAATGTAAAATATCAGTAAGCTTTGATATAAATAAAAAAGAAATAAATTCGGGGCGGGAACTGTAGATTTATTTGGTAATCACAATTTGCTTGTTTGATCTTAATACAAATGTTACGAAATGTAAAGTGAAATAAATATGTAACGCTGAAAAGGTTTAGAATTTGAACAGAAACAAAACGAAATTAAATTAAAAACAACAGAAAAGCAAGTCACGGCCAAACAATTGAACAAGAATGAAACGACGACAGAACATACAAGCATAAAAACAGAACCACAAATGAAGAAACGCATACACTTTAATTTAAACCTGTCATTACTATTTTTAACGGTTCAGATAACAAGACTCAGCTTTTTTTAAATATTTAAAAAGTGATTGAAATGAAATCGTGAAATAAATGAAGTTGACTTACTTGAAATACATTTTTAACTGGTTTAAACATTGTGATAGATATAAATTCTCTGGTTTTATAAATTCGTGACATACATTTATTAACAGGTTTTAATGGAACGGTAATATGATTTACTTGATTGGTTTAAATTAAACCACCACACATAATAAAATACTAATTTAAGAGAATATGCTCATATATCAATAGCAATTATAAACTAAAACAAGTGCGAGTAAGCTGAAAGTAAAGTTAAAAGTTATAAGTAAAATCATATAGGTCAATTGTCTCTCATTAGAGTCCTAGATATTTTACGCAATTGGACTCCGTCTGCTGCCTATGGACTACGGCAAGTGGAAATATGGGGTTCGTATAATAACGTATGAATACGTAAACTAATTTAAAAAAAAACATATTCAATTTGATATATTTTGTTTATCATAGAACAGGTCCTTTCGGGAACAGACGAGTCTTGTACAATCTCGTTAGTACGATAGTGTTACAGTCCTGGGTGGCGCCACATAATTGCGATAACTTTATACCATTTTATCTCATAAAATGTGTGTTTTACCTGAATTTTGAATACATTCAGATAGGTCTATGTGTAACAAAGAGGTTGAAACAACTCTCTTTGCAGGTCTAGGTGTTATGTTCAAATGAACAATACACCAATATGTAAGAACAGCATATTTATAAAATGAAAATTTTAACGAAATAATATAGTGAAAATTTTGTAAATTATTCTTTCGGGCGCTAAGAGTTGTCAATACTGTACTAGATCCGATTATGACCATTTGGTCCAATAGCTTCTCGCCGTGTTGGATTAGATTAGAGGTGCAAATACAATTCCCCAATATTGTCTACATTTTTGTCCGGTGTTGCATGTACTGAAAAATTCATTTTAAGTTCTTATCGTTCTGGAGTTCCCGTGGATATGATTCGGAGGTTTATTTAGCGTTTGTCAGTCGTTGGTTCCTGGCCATCAAGATACGTTCACTCAATATCAGTGGGGACCCTCCTGTTACATATTTGATTTCTTATATTCTCTTTAGGTTTGTCAAGGGTGTGTATCTATTTCTGGATTTAAAAATAAAATTTTAATTTTATATGAATTTGGATATACCTCGCCGTTCAACAGGGCATACCCTTGTTGAGGTAAACATAAATCTTTACAGAGTTGTCGCAATAATGTAAACTTTTTTGCATCGTTCTGATGCCACACTCAGCGTATCTGATGTTTTCATTTTCATTTTTAATTTCTCGGTTGTGAATGGCATGATAATGTTTATGTTTAAATTAATATTGCTGCTGCAGGCCGATGTAAGCTACTACATTGTTTTATAGACAGCCGTGTAACCTAGTGTAATTATGTCTTGGGATATAGTGGTCATTCATTGAGGTTCTCGTTTTTTCGTCAACTGTAAAATAGAACAGCATATTGAGCATATGTTGTGATGGATGACTCAGCGTCTGGAGAAAATAAACAAATAAATAAATGATCCGTCCGTGCGACATCTGTGTGTTTTTTTCTGATTCCACACATTAGGAATATAAGAGGATATTGTCAACAGTATATATTAGAAATTATCCATGTATTATATCTGCATACAATTGTCTTTAAGGCAGACAATCAATAGCATCCAGATGTATATTCTTTGAAAAAGTAGTTTTTAGATAATCCATCGCAATATAATACTTTTGTTGGAGTTCACTGTCGACAGTCCGAATTCGGAGTCCGATTGCGTGAAACGTCTAAAAATAAGACGAGTCGCGCATATAAGAAATTTTGACAGACGACTGGATGGTCGGGTGGACAAACAGACAAAAAGGTGGATTCCTATATACCCCATCTTGTCTGCAGGATGGGTTGAGTAAATCGTGACAATACTTTATTGGTTAAAACAAAGTCATGATATTGTACAATTGACTGGATAAGAAATAATAGTGGCACTTTTCAATATAACCGCTGTTATTTGTGAAAGCTCATTTTTTTCGAATCATTATCCATGTTTTATATTTGTGGAAGCAAATGAATAATAAATATTGTTTACATTGGATTTGGTTGGAACACTCGAGATTACAAAGTTTATAGTTTTTTTAATGTGAAATCACGTTTCCTTTTAAATAAGATATCAAGGGAAAGTCAAATCCACCATAAATAAATGAAAATGACACGAAAACTATTATACATGAGTTAATTATTAACAATTACACAAAAATATTGCTGTTGCTTTTAAATCTTTTTTTACGTTACGCTCACTGAATTTTGTACGATATTATCCGTTCACTTTGTTTAAATAATATATTCTAAATATCTGAAGTTAAGTATACATGTCATCAGTTTCGCCGTCACCACCAAAGAAACACAAGGATGTGTGTCATATTTCGAATATACATTTTTTTGTCTGGAAATATCAACATTTACTTAAATAGGGAGTTTCTGATGTGAAACTTCCACAGAGCTTCAAGGTAAATAGAAAATCTTCTAAATAAAAAAGAATAAGATAATTGTAGTCTACGAGTAGCTACATGTTAATTCCATGAAGATGTTTCAACGCATTTTCGTGCAGAATTTTTATTATATATTTAGCTTTTTTATTTTGGGTCAGGAACAACTTTCACTTTACAAATGATCAGCAAGATAAATAAAAAAGGTACTACAAGGAGGGACGAAGATAATGTGGGTCTATATGGGGAGTATGTGACCTGTTGACAATACTTTAGCCAGTCTATGGATTCTTTTGTCAAAGACTCATTAAAGATTAATGATTGCGTTTTTACTGAATAATACATTTATGATGAGAGATCTATTTCAACAATGATACATGATGATCATTGATTATGCATATTAAAACGTTAATATGGAATAGGCATTTCCGTGAACGAGTAAAGCAAATTTTACTATTAAGGTGTTACTGTTGACACGTGTTTGATTTTGCAGAAACATGTATAACGTCCTCCATATATATATATATATATATACAACAATACTATTTTTTATGTTACTGGTCATTAAGGTTTCTTTAGTATCTTAATGCCTTTAAATTGACTATTTGATGTTTCCATGCAAACAGTGATAACTTTGATTTTCTTTCTTGAAAAAAAAAAATTAGTAGAATTTAAATTAGCTGTTCAATAACCTCCAAACATATTCTAAACAACCGCTAAGGAGATGAATGAGAAGATGGGGAAAAAAGGGAAATGCGGAAACTGTGCAAAAACAAGTTACCAAAATTTTATTGTTTGGTTATTGGGATCAAACTTATTATATGAAAGGCATGAACAAACATTAACAAAGAAAACAATTAACAAAAAACTCTAAATTATTAAGTCAACCTGACATGTTAACATAGAATCAATAACAGCATGGCAATGTCACTTAACTGAAGTGCTAGAATTTTCATTCCATATCATTTTTAACTTTTAAGATTATTAGGAAAATATTGTCCCTAGCACTGTTCATATTTATGTTTTTGTTTTTAAAAAAATGCAATTCCTTTGTATATATCAAACATTTAAAACTGTTTATTTTTACAAAGAATTTATTCTTAGATGTTAAAATCATCAGAGTAGGCCTATTAATGTATGTTAGTGTATGACATCAAAGTTTAAAAACTGTCGCCAATTAAAGAAAAAAGAACAAATCATGAATATGGTTTTTTTTTTGTTTTTTTGTTTTTTTGTTTTTTTGTTTTTTTTTTTTTTTTTGATAAATGAATTTTATGAAATTCATTGTTTTAGAAAACTTGACATTCTGCTAATGAATATACGTTAATATAGCTCATATATAAAATGATTGCGATCTTTATAGAAGCATTTTTTTTTCATGATAATGTAAAACATTTATTACTGATTAGTTTTATTAACTTACAGGTATGATGATAAAAGTGTTCAGTTCTTGACTGCAGCTATGAGGATATATCATTTGTTTTATGGGCAATATCCAATTTTATATGCTGCTATTTCGCTCCTAAACTATAATGTTATAACTAATGAGAGACTCGCTTTGTTAAATTCTGCGGAAACTAAAATCAAAACATCCTCGTTAGTACAATGCGCAGTATTAGCTTCATCCAGTGCATACTTCTTAGCTGAATATGACAGAAAAACAACGACATGCGTCCTGTCCAATAGTCATTTTTTAAGGACTGTGCCAGGTATTGGATTTAACGTGCTACAATTGCAAGGCAAAGGTAAAGAAGTAATACTTTATTATCTTTAGTTCTTTAAAATGCTGTCTCCTCGTAATTGTGTCCCGTAATCTATAATTCAAATGAGTATTTACTTCCGTTATTGAAAAACGTTCGGACCGCTGTTTGGATATACAGTTTGTGTAGGGTTAACTTCCCATTTTATGGGGTGTGGGGTGATAAGTAATTGGGTAATGAGGAATTAAGCAATGGGGGTTAGGGCAATGTGGTAATGGGGAAATAGGACTGTTAATTGATAATGGCCTAGGCAAGTGACTACTTTTGATTGGTCAACCGAAAAATCTATCGCAAAAGACATCTGTATCACACTACGTTTTACGAGTTAAATAATCTCTTCATTCTGATAATTTCATAAAAATCAGAGAAAGACAAAAGCGTTTGCAGTTACCCATCTGTGACCAATTTTAATTTTTTTCATAAAAATACATTATTTTCAGTTTTAGAGGAATCAAATTTTATCGATAAATCAAAGTTACGTAAGATAGGGAAAATTTTAGCAGATATTTTTTTCTCAGGAATTCGATTGTATCGCATGATGCAAATAAATTTATGGCTAGAAATAAAGAGTTTAGATAAGTTTAAGCGACTGAACAATAATCCATGTCTAAAGAAAATTGGTACTATTCACAAAGAGCTCACAGTCTCAAGTTATTAAATGGTATAGCATGAATGAAAATACTATATTACTAGAAAATTATGCATTTTTACCAAAGCATTAAACAATTTTGATATGTTAATGCTCTTTGATCAAGGAAAATTAGTTCACAATGATCAATGTAAAATTGATATCATTGTGCTTCATTGCTTGGTTTCTACAGAATAATGATGTCTCTCACCACTCCAACAATATCAACCCCATATACTAACTACTACCAGTTTTGAGTCAATCTGAAGCCAAAAATTGCAAAAAATCTTCATATCTTCTCATGAATGACTCTTCTGGGGCCCCCTGACCTTCCACTTACGACTGTAATGAACAATTTGTGGATTAAATTATCATCAGAGGGAACAAGCTTTTGAAAAATTCCACTTTGGACACTGCCTTACCCCTGGTGAAAATGACCAAATGTCACCAAAAATGACCATTTTCTGGCAACAGCTAGAAATATGAGAGTGTGTAGGGATGAATCAGGACAAAAAAACAGAACTTACCTGTTGCCAAGTCAAATTGCGTCATTTGTTTTCAAGACTCTCATTTGAGTTTCGTCATCCAAGACCAACATAGGAAGATGACCTAGAATCTGCTATTCAAATGATAGATGTCATGGAAGCAATGCAAACTGTAAACTCTGATTAACAATTTTCATAAATGTTACTTTTGATTTACTTAATTTGATTCATACCACCACTTGACTAGTGGAAGCAATATAAGAAAAATCTTGTCTGTCCATCCATTCATTGGAATTTCTTTGCCTTATCTTGTCTCTCAATTGAAGGATTTAGGACATGGCTTTATTTAGATAAAGAATATGTTACATGTAGTTGTGGTTATTGTTTGTTGTCAATTTTCTTGTTTATTGGACTTTGATATATTGGTATAAAAATGACTTTTTTCCGAAAAATCTGAAGGAGGCTACATATTTTTATTTTTGATATGTTGAAGGCTAAAGATGAACAAACAAATATATTCAGAGGAAATTTTGATATCCCCGTGTTCATAGGAGATATTAGATCACAGAAAACCTTGATTTTTCATGTTTTTATAACAGTCAAAAAGACCGATTTTAGTTGTCATGGCAACTGCAGTTGCGCAAAAGATATTGATTGTCTACATATTTCATTTTATATATTAATTCTACTACTTTCCCCATATGATATAAGATTTAACAAAAAAATGGGGTTTTTCTGTAAAATTTACTCAAAACAAAACAGAGAGAATGACGTTTTACAGACTCGTATAGCTGGGGTTACTATGGAGGTTTGTTACCATAGCAACAACATGACTAACACATGTTTTTTTTTCATATTTTTCAATGTTTTGGACGAAAATGAAATAAGTTATAAGTATAAAACCATTTTTATTATCTATCAGTGTAGCACCTTTTGCATGATTCTTAGCTGGACAGGTACTTAAGAACGTATACTATATTCCTAGAAATGTGGATATTTTTAAACAAAACATTAAATTTTAATTAATCTTAAAACCACGGAAAATGTATTTGAAATTTTCCACGTAGAGCAAAAAATGATATTATTCACTAGCAATATACTTTTCTTTTCATTTTTAGAGAAATTAGAGATTGTAACAAATTAAGCAAATATAATATATTCCTAGAACATTGGGTATGTTTTACCAAAATTTATAAACTTTTTATATGTTTATACTACTTGACAAAGAAAAATTTATTAAATGTGTTCCATGTTCAACACAAAATTGATGTGATTGACCTAATAAACTTTTTTTTTACTTCTAAAGAAATATAATGGTATCACATTAATCCAAAATACTTTCTTACTTGAAAATCGGATATGTTTTAATGAAAGGATATGCGATAAATATCCAGTCACCATACAAGGAAATAAACATTTTCCTTTTTTATTTTTTTCAATTAAATACAAGAATTTATTACGAAGCTCAAGTTGTCTCCTTCTTTTTCCTTTTTCCTTTTTCAACATTCGAATACAAAATTGGAAATTATCGTAGGGAACATCTCAAAGGTCTTTTTCCCAAATGATTTTTTGTATATTGTAACAAACCATTAAACATCTCTCAAGGAACGATTGTAAGATGGGGTTAGGGAGGGAGCAAGGGCTCATTTCAACATTCATTTCCTTTTTCAACATTCATTTCCTTTTTCAACATTCATTTCCTTATTCGCCATTTTAGATCGCACAGAGTTTGGAGTGGTCGCAATCGATTCGGGAGGGGTCAGAGATCTCATTTCAACATTCATTTCCTTATTCGTCATTTTAGATCGAACAGAGTTGGAAATGGTCGCAATCGACTTGGGAGGGGTCAGAGATCACATTTCAACATTCATTTCCTCATACACTATTTTAGGTCGTACGCTGTTGGGAATGGTTGCAATCGACTAAGATTTCCAATGATACCAAAACAGTTGAAGTAACACTTAGGATTTAGGGGTAAAATGAATAAAATATACCCCTACCCCCCACCCGACAAATCGGCATATTTTTCGATGTCAAAACCTCTAGAATATTTATGTTTCTGTAAAAAGTAATAAATACTCTAGGGGTTTTGACATTGAAAAATGTGTATATTTAACTAATTGTTCGGCCGGGTAGGGATACATTTTATTCATTTTACCCCAAACCCAAAGTGTTACTGCATCAGTATTGGTACCATTGTAAAGCTAAGGCATTGGGCTACATGATGATATATACATATGTAAGTTTACTTTGTTTTAAAGAAACAAGAAGTTCGTAGAAACAAGATACTAAAAAATACATTATTGCCTCAACGAGGTATAAAAAGTAGCCGAAAAATACAAAAATGCTTCAGTGATTTTTTTGGAGACAAACTTCTGAAATGGGAGGTATAAGGGACCTGAAAATCCTATTTTGGGTGATGAACGGTGGTTTGCACGGGGGTTATCTCAACCCACGTACTATTGTAAATCTGAGAATTTTGGCCACATTGTGCTACCTATATGTATTAAATTTCTTTACTTAGACTGTTCCAGGATAACTAAGACGCTCGAAAAATTGAGTCACATAAATCTTGACTTTTTAACCCAGTTGGGTACAAATATAGTGAAAAATGGTCCGAGAGATTTCTGAAAAAACACCATGAATTGGAAGAGTGGGGTTTGCATGGTGGACCCTCCCAGCCCATTAAATATAAGTTTTACAATGCTGAGAATGAGAAATTTGTTTAATACTGATATCAGATTTCTAGGCATAGAAGTAATGTTTTAAACTCTTTTAGGAAAATTGAGTTTTCGTGGTTTAATCATGTCGGAAATTGACTTAACTGTTGAATATTACCAAAATTTAGATGATTTGTGAAGTCGAATTTATGCCACTTTGTATCAGAAAATCGAAAGTTTGCGTTTTTGATAAATTCTGGCCATGAAAATTGCTACAGATCACCAAAATAACCACAAGGGTATCAATTATAGTGGTACAAAACATAAAATTTCAAATAAGTCATAGATGCTCTAGGGGTTTGACATGTCAACTAATGCTATTTTTCTATGGGGTATGGGAACATTTTTTTATTTAATTCCAAACCCCACACTGTTACCGCAAGTTGTTTGGTACCATTGGGAAGCTGTGATGTTTGTCAATTTGATGAAATCTTAATGTGACTTCGTTTTGTAGAAAGTAAAAATGGATTTTTGCCATATCGAGGTACAATAAGTGACCCAAAAATACAAAATGGTTTAGTCTTTTCTAGGCAACAAAATGATTCATAACTGGAAGGTATAAGGATACATGAAAATCATATTTTTGTTGATTAGTGGGAGTATTGTAAGGGGACTATCTCAGCCCACGTACAATAGTATGCACATAACATTATAAACGACTATTGAGTAATGAAGATACAACGAAATACCGAATGGCAAGTGATTTCTTTTAAGTATCAATTCATTTCATTGTTTCTGTTACTTTAACTATTGTTGCGGCGTGTCTGTCTCATTTTTTTCTTAATTTGTCTTATTGTTGTCGTACTGTTTTTAGTCGGAAACTAATACTGTAATTATCAATATGAATGAATTTATAACGAACGAACTACTAGTAAATGCACATTTATTGAGAACATCTAAAACGACACATATCTTATTTTCAAAATACATATGATGTTTCGCACGCTATTGCATCATATGCGGTAACGTAGGAAATCGACCTTTTACAACGCTTTTTGTTTCTTGCTTGCTTGCTTATTGAAACTTGTGTCAATGTAGCGAAACATACAATAATTATATAATTGATAGCAATTGAAACATCCTAAACATTTTCCAAACAAATCGAAAAGAATAATTTAATTCATTATCAGTATTACCAGTATATTGGATTTGCACATGCATGTGCACCACAGTGTGAAATGCAACTGCAACATATATATACACACTCGGTCTATCTAAAGAGGAAACATTGCAACTTTTAACTAAGATAAGATAAAATTTGCATTTCGATTTACATGTATGATTTTCTGTTACATTGTACCAATAGCAGAATATGGACCTTTCACAACTTAGTATTGCGATGGAAAGAGATTCCTTTTCATAAGAAAACCGTACATTCATCAACACCCTATTAGATAGCCGCTCATTGATGGAGATTTTCATTTCTTTGCTCATTTGCGCGTTCTGAAATGTAAACTTTTTATGACTCTCTTTCCTACTTTCATTCTATCTATTAGCATTCTGCTTTTCTATACTTTTCACGCTCTCTCCAGTCCATGTTGTGTTTGAGTCATTCCACACCGATCAAATTTTTTGTGGTCTAAGCTTAACTTTTATTCAATTCTTTTTTTGTGGTTTATTAATTTTCTTCATTTATTAATAAGATAAAATAAAGCTATTTTTAGTCTTTTTTATATACCATCGATTTCGATTGCTTGTCTCTTTCAGGTGCATGTCCGATACTGGTATTATAAGTGTTAGTTTTTTTGTTATTTGTGGCGTAAATATTTCCATTTTATTCTCCCAAATTCCGGATTGACGGAAAACGTTCGAAACGTTCAAAAAGTGACAAATCGCTAGACATTTGTTTTGATCGAATTTTATCCGTTTTAAATTGTTTAAACCATTGAAAATGAAATATGTGTATTCCGAAGTGCATGAACAATTACAAAATATCGTTATTTCATAGAGAAAATTGCCAATTGATTGCAGAATCACTTTGGAGCATGGAATTTTCGTAACAAACGCAGAAAGTATTGTCTTTTGACATTTTCAAAAAGTCGTAACTTAATCGTTTGTTTGCACTGAAAATTTTATCAAATGCCGACGTAGAATTGCTGAAAATATGTACATTTATTGGAAATATAAATTGGAAAAGAAAATATTGTAAATAAGTATTACTTTAAAATGGAATTCGATAAATGAACACTTTTAGCTGACCATTTACAAATACCTTCATTTTTGCGTTGAATTTTATTTTTGCCTAAGATAAACGCAAGTTCGATAATTATCTCAAAAAGAAACTATGAAGTAATTCTTCCATGCAAAAATTGGCGAATTCACTACTTAAGTTTTTTAGACCTGCAGTTTGTTACACCTGACCAGCAAAATTTTGACATTTTTACGGGTTTTTGATAAGTTTAATTGATTATAATAAACTTAAATAACCATTTGTGACAAATATTCAGAACTAATAATTTGTTCTGATGCCAACAGTATACAGCTTTAACATATTCACAGTTTTGATTGTTTACAATAATCATTAAAGTTAAATAGGTGTGTATGTTTTAGCACAGTCGCAAAAGAGTGCGTAACGTAATATATATAAATCCAAACAGCTTTTCTTTTACTAGAAGAAAATAAATAACTGTGTAAAATCAAGTCAATCTGTATTAAAACGAAAACATCTACCTGTATTAATAACTGGTATATATACTTCATATATACAAAAAACTATTGAAATGAGGGTTTTTGCAAAAATCTAGTTGCATTATACCATTTTCCGTTATAATTTTTCTTTTCTCAACTTCTATCTGGTCATACCGCCAAACATTTACACTTTGTCTATTATTTCAATGACAACAAATTACAAAAATTATGATCCTGTGAATTCAATACAATGGCATGGTCCGAAAATAGGGGGTAGCTTTCAGGAAAAGAGTTGGGGATACTCATGACACACGACTGGCTCAGTTTATATTTGTTCCGCCCTCATCTTTTGCACCCAGTACACTTATTTAACCCTATGACTTTCGAAAGATTTACAAAACTGTCTATCTAGCAAGTTTTGGTTCAAAGTGAGCCCATTTCTCCCGTAGTTTGTTCGAAGACATCCACGTTTTATCGACAAATTTCGGGTATACAGATCTCCTACAAGTTTTCTTACAATGAATTTTAAAACATGATGAAGACGGCGAAGACATCTTTCTAACCCACAGTAGTTACATGACTGTAAAAAGAACAACATGCACAGGAATCCATCCGATGTTCACATTTGTGCAGAATTTGATTTGATAAGAAATAATACCGAAAACGGCTTAGCTATTGATGACAAAAAACTTTTTGAATGGGCTGAACAAATAGAAAGTCAAGTAGGTAGCCATTTGTGCAACATCCTCCTCTAGTTCTCAAATCAGCAGGTTAAAGAAACCAATTTTATTTGTAGACTAAAAATACAAATAAAATAATTTAAGAAAGCAGTGAAAAAGTTCTGTAATGTGTCCAGCTGGGCATTATCAAAGCTGTCGTATGGTCTTACTTCTTGATTCGTTATGTTATCTTTCTCTTCAGGGGTCTGCTTATGATTAGATGTGTCAAACAATGCTTCAATATTCATGGTAATTAGTCGGAATCTGATAAAAGATAAGGTTTAAGTTTCACTTATTATCAGAGTATGGCTCCCTTGATTGGTCAGTAAATTTGTTACGCAAGACAAAACTCACGTGAATATTATAATGTCATATTGTGGAATCACTCATTACCATCAGCTTTAATAGACATCTTGGCATGAATACATATGTGAATTGTGGTTCGCGATTTGGTTAACTGTTATGGAGCAGAATGTTTCTCCCCACCTTTGCTAATCTGTCATTTATTCATTTGATATGCTTTATTTTTGTTATAATTTGATATTACTTAATCCATATTTTTATATGCAGAATTATATCTGCATTATGTGAATTTTGAATCAATGACCTTTTATCATCAATTTGATTTCTCATTTATAGCAAAACAAGCTTGGGCTCTGAGCTTTGTGTATCTACGTGTGTAATAATGATGTCTGTCTGTCTGTCTGTCTGTCTGTCTGTCTGTCTGTTTGTCTGTCTGTCTGTCTGTCTGTCTGTCTGTCTTAAAATAGTTACTGAATATCTATTTGATTCAATGGTAGTTAAAAGGTTTGTTTCCTTAACTCTATTATTTATTATGTATCCAAGTCCAAACAAGGAGGCTTAGAAGCAAGACAAATCAAAAAGAAGGAATTCTATGCTTATCAAGACCTGAAACTCCCTGAAAGATGCATCATCCATCAAGTTTTGAATGCAATGCATGTTTCATGTTCTTGAGTGGTCATTTTACCATATTCATTTTATTCAAATTAAATTGTTGGACGTAATAATACTAAAAATAATGAAACAATTAAAAACTAACCAAATCCAACAACAACAAAAAACAAGACCAAACAAGAATGATAGTATTAGCACAGGATTAGCGAAGAATTATGTTATTTAAGACTGAAGTTATGCCTTTACTTTTTAATTTCAGTTAAGATTGATATGTAAAGTGCTTTGTTCTCTTCTTTTCAGTCCGAAAAAAAGGACGAATTCATTTTATCTAAGACAACTCCCGGTAGCGAAAGCAGTCAATATATGAAAGTCTGCACAAACCATTGAAATAAGTATTTTATCACAAACGATAGGAAGAATGATTGATTGATCGATTGATTGATTGTTGGGTTTAACGCCCGAGCAGAAATATTTTAGCTATATCCAGGCAATGAACATGAAAAGGGATGATAAAATGAACATGAAATGATGATGATGAAATGCAAAAAAGGATGGGACACAAGGATAATAGGGTTGACAAATTTTAATTGCCACAAAATAAAAGGGAGGGATGGGTAGGGTCGGGCAGTTTAACCTCCTGTGGCGGAGCGCAAAGGCTCCTAATCCTATCGAATACCACAACAGGGTTCTTTAACGTGCGCGAAACGTGGAATTTTTCCCAACACAGGGCATCACTATGGTTTGCGGTCAGGTTTTCCGTATTATAGCCTGACAACCCTAGCATGTAACACGCCAGGGGTACCCCATTCCACCACCTGAGGTACACATCCCAGTTGCTCTGTGGGCAGAGCGCCTATCCCTGGTTAGGTTTCTGAGCACTATTTATTCGCCCTAAACGACAACCTTAGCTCTGCCGCAGGTCTATTCTTTTGACACCTGGACCAGCACGGGGCGATAGGTAGAATGTGTAAAGAGGCAGGTCTAGAGAGTTTTCGATCGAATCACTCACTCAGAGTAACAGCAGCAACATTACTGTATGAAATTGGTGTAGACGAACAGTATTAATCGCTGAAATTACAGGTCATCGCAGTGATGCAGTAATAGGCGAAAAAACGCGCAAAGACGCAATGCGCCGCAATGCATCAGTGGCGGAGTTTCAGATGATATCAAAACCATCAACTTGCAAAATGATGCGCATTGACGAGCTTAAAATTGACATTTTTATTATGTAAATGTTAACATCAGTTCAAATTAATTAAAATGGACTGAAGTAAAACGGCGTTTAGTATCTTTGTTTTCATTTGAGTTGCAGTACACATAACAGTGAGCTTTATTTTGAACTTATCAGCAGACCAAAACGACTTAGTCTAATATGTAAACACATACTAGTACATGTAGTTAGAGGTCTTTTGTTGCACTGAGCAGATTTTCCCAATTGAAGTTCATTGTTTTGCCATCGTTGATTTGTAAAAAATAGCCCACGGTAAGAACAATATAATGACGCAACAATGATTTAACAAGACTTATCTACTTGGATGTTTGGACTATTGTGCTATACACACAGATCTTCAATAAACTATGTTACCCATTAATGTTTCATAACTCATTTTGCAATATCTAAATTCTATGGCTCATGGATTTATAAACAGACATATGTTTCGGACACTAGGAAGACACGGAAAGCTCAAAAATGTTAGACTTGTAATTTAGAGCTCAGAAATGTAGACAGAAATCATGGAAAAAACTTGTTAATGGAAGGACCAAAAGACGAGAACGAAGAAGACAACCAGATGACTTGGATGGACGGATACTTAAATAGATGAAATGTTGTATATAATAAAAATAACATTAAGTATTTCATTGTGTTGTGTTACATATGTTGGGTCAATCGTTGATATAATTCTGAATGACTTAAATGTGAGTGCTGTCTTGCTGCTAAATGAGCATTTTGCTTCATAATGAGATCTTTTATAGGGGTTGGGTTGGGTAATATCGATAATTATGTTGAAAATCTTTAGTTGAAAATTAGTTTTCTTTGATTTGATGTTGTAGAATATTAAACTATCTATCGATACGTGTTTGTGTTACAATGTGTTGTAGAATTGATGCGACTTTAAAAAAAAATCGAAAATCATACTTTGAGCAATTTCTAATAAATTATGAAAACAAAATGAATGTTGAAATGAGATCTCTGACCCCTCCCGAGTCGATTGCGACCATTTCCAACTCTGGGCGAGCTAAAATGGCGAATAAGGAAATGAATGTTGAAATGAGCCCTTGGTCGCTCCAGAACCCCCTCTTACAATCGTTACTTAAGAGATGCTTAATGGTTTGTTACAATATAAAAATTCATCATTTGTGAAAAACATCTGTGAGATGTTCCCTATGATAATTTCAAATTTTATATTCGAACGTTGAAAAAGGAAAAAGGAAAAGGGAGACAATTTGAGCTCCGTGAATTTATTAAAATGCATTTTTATCATTATTTTGAAATATACATTTGTTCACAATATATGCATAAATCGATAGTTTCAAGGAGTATATTTTTTAGTATTACGCAGCTCAAATTGGCGAAGATACACAAAGCAAGTATTGCTTAAGTCCCAATCTCGACTTCCAGATTTCAAAATCAATTGATTAGTTAAAGATATAGTTGGGTATCTCTTAGTAACAGGTCTATGATAAAATTGATCATACTATACTTTTCTGTTCCCTTATAGCACAATTATTGGGCAATTGGGGATGGGGCAAAGCAGAAAGGGGCAGTGTTGATTGGGGTATGAGACAGCTTGGAAGATAACCTAATACAGGGCCGTTTAAGTTACGCTAGTATTACCTTTAATCTGAATGCATTAATGATCGCTCAATTTCCTGGATTCTACAAAGTAGAAAATTATATTGAATCATATTTTATTCAAACAACTTTACCATATTTGAAATAAATTATTTCTTCAACTAAACATATTTTCTACACACTATTTTCCGAGAAAATCTTGTTCAAAATATTTAATCAAAATTATTTCATCATATCTTATACAAACAATTTTGTCATCTCAAATATACATTATTTCACAAGATTTAATGCAATTTTAATAGTACATCAGGCTACAATCCGACAGATGCCAAATAACGAGAAACCAAAATCTGCCTGATGTAATATTATGATACACCAAAATCAGCCAAATCTGCATTAATAGACAAACTTGATATTCATTTATTTGCATTCACTCCTTAAAGAAAATTTTAGATGATATATTACAATATTTCTTTTTGGTTTCTGATTTTAAACCCTGGGTTATTCTAACAAATCCATTACCCCGCACTTTAGTGTTTTAGACCATGACAGAAGAGATTAAGGAGGTAGGCCTAGGGTAAGGAATACAACTCTTAAAAATCATTGGAGCGTTTGTATTCAGCATTTTACACCAATCTCATGCAAACATCAATTAACTTGGATTCATTTTATTCTGCTTCAAACTAAAGTTTGAGAGGCTTTGGTAAAATTGAATATAATAAAAACATATCACTAATTTCATGAGTTATGCCCCTTACTCTAGGTCTACTTCCTTAAATCAGACTTAAGATGAAAGGGTCAGAGCACGTTTTTTTTTTTATTATTATCGACAAATTAGTATGACCGTAACATCTTATTCGTGTTGGAGGCATGGTGCTCTTTTAATCTAAATTGCACCTTCATACGTCTTTCTTTAAATGTTTTGTGTTTTCTTTTTTTTCTTTTGTTTCATCCTAAGTTTATGGTTTTTAGTCATTGGTAGTGTACATTAGATCTATATTAACTTTACGATAAAAAGCGTTATCCAACTTGAGTAAAACATAAGCAAAGCATTTATTAATCAAAATACAAAAATAGGAACAGATAAGTGAAACGCTTTAAATGCACAATTGTATTACCGCAATAAAAATAGTAAGTATTGACAGAGATCACCAAAGGTCTTCAATAAGTGTAACCACATATTTAAATAAGTTCTGAAAGGCCCTGACAACAAAAGTAATAAAATTCATGGTAACATAACGTTGGAACGGTGACAATTTCTTCAGAATAAACTTAACAAGTCAAATAACGACATGAAAACATCTTTGTCTGCAGGCTCATATGTGCCTTAACCATCCGTTCTTTAATGTTAGATCATGAATGAACTGAAACATCGATTAAAGGTCAGTTATGAATGAAACAACATGAAAAAACTAAACCATAAAAAAATAAACAACATAGGCTCTAACGAATTCGGACAGTAGCCAGGTGCATGGCTGGTTAACCCTTTGTTTTGTTCTTATATTCGCTTCTTGTTTTATTATATATTCAGAAAACGCATTTAAATAAAATGTGACAATTGTGTGGTATTTTTTTAATCAAGAACGCCCATTGTATGACTGCAGTGATTTGCCATTTAACAGTGCGAGTGGCATATACCAGATCAATCCTAGAAGTTTTAACTACACCATTAATGTATTCTGTGAGATGAATGCGGCTTCTAGCGGATGGACTGTATGTATGACTACAAGAAATTTTAACCATTTTGCCTAACATGATACACACAGATGACAAATTTACATTTAACTTGAGAATATATAAGTTTATATACGTCTCAGAATGCAAATCGCTACAATACTCCATCGGACCATAATGCATGCAGGGAAAACAACAACATGATATAATGATAATGGATATGGTTAAAAATATGTCAAAGAGACAACAACTCCACCGAGATGAAAAATACGTTAATTTTAATATGGCTTGTATTTGATTACTTCGTAGGTCTTCGTTCTGCAAAAAACATTCGATTTTTTAATATGTTTTCTACAATTTGAGCTTCACCATTAGATAATATAATTAAGGAATTAAGCGAAAAAAAGGAAATGATGTTTCTCAAGCGTAAAAAATAATTACAATATTAAAATCTTCTACTTGTTACAGATTGTGAGTAACCGATTCGATGGTTCTGTTAACTTCGATAGAGAATGGCAAGACTACAAAACTGGCTTTGGAAACTTAGCAGGAGAATTCTGGCTAGGTATTATAAATGTATGCAAAATAGAGGAAATGCCATCAAGCAAAATATATTTCAATTGGAATCAAAAATGCCAAAGTATTAAACAATAATAACGATGATGAATATATATTTTTTCTATAATTGGACCACCATTTTTATCTTTATTTTACCATAATTATAATCAGTGTAAAACAATTCCACACTTACACAATGCATAACTCCTTACACTGCCATGGATTTAAGCTCTCCATTAACTAGAAACAAGTTGATAAAACTACAAAGGCATTCTTGTATAGATTCAAATTTTCAAAGTCGATAGTGTAAAAGGCTTACGAACTCAGAGAAAGATTTCAAAGTCTTATTTAAACAGCATAAAACACAAACAACACTTAGCCATATGTCCCCGCCGCAAAAAAAAAAATCATGTGCAAAAAAAATTCCATAACTTCTGTAGAATATGTCGACAAAATTTAAACAATATTAGTCAAACGGTTTCCGAAGAGTTGCGGCAGCAAGTGTGACAGAACGAACAGGTGTACAGACGGACGAAAATCGGTATTTTTATGTCCTCTTCTGCGTAGCGGCGTGGAACAACTCGCGAGCAGGCTACATAATAAAACAATTTGATTTGAATACTAACAATGTCGGTGCAGGCCAGTGTTGGTCAACAACAGCTTACCCAATCGGTACATCTGGACTATGTTCCTTGTTTTAGTGGAGTCCGAGTTGCTCGTTCATTTTTGTTGCTTGTACTATTATTTTGTTAATTTCATGTATTTTGTTGTGTTTTCACTGTCTGGTCTCCGTCCCCTGTTTTAATTCTCGCTCGAATTTTTTTTCTTTTAATTACGCTTTCAAATGTTTTAATGTCACGTAAATTTGGTAATTGATCGGATATTCAATTTTTTAAATTTATCTTAATGAACCAAATGATGCAAACTATATTTTTTTCTGTTGAAATTAATTTCAATTTTCCGCGTTCGTATGCACTATACAAAAAGATATGCAGTTGCAGAATTGAAATATTTTTGAAGATTATTTAAAGGCCTTTTTAAGGATTTATTTAACTAAAACGGATTATATTTTATGTCTATTTGACGATTATAGCACAAACATTTTTAAAACAGAAGGAGAGAAAGAATGAGACATTTTCAATTTTACCATACAAAAGGAAGCTTACAATACTCAAATACTTCACTGATAACAAGAAACAACAACAAAAGAATTAAATTCCGGTTTGTTATCTTTAGGTAACGAGAATATTTATCGGATAACCTCAAATATCCAGTACCAGGTCATGTTTGATATGGTTGATGTTGGTGGAGAGAGAGCTTATGCGTCGTATTCCACATTTGGAGTAGCTGATGAAATAACTAACTACACACTCACCCTTTCTGGTTATTCTGGAACGGCTGGTAATTGAGATTTAAATGCAAGATACGTCTATAAGTTGTTTAACTAAGCAGTCAATTTAATTCTTGTCATAATATATGAATATATTATTTGATTTTAAATTAGGTTGTACACTCTTTTGACACATTTTGGTACTGTGAAATCTGCCTAAACCGAAAAATTAAACCTTTTTAAACCAGACACTTTTTAAGTCTTTTTATACCAGTTTAAATATTAATGTACTGAGAACTGGATAAACCGAACACTTGTCTAGACTGGACAAACTCTAAACTCTGATAGAAGCTCATTATGGACAGATTTTACTGCATAAAATGTTAATTTTAAATGTTAAAACCTATTTTCGTTCAATTTTACCTATACGAATATCAGTAACATAAAGGGAGTTCTGTTGGCTATCAGTCGGCCGGTCCACCATCATGTTTGTGCTGCAATAAAATTTATATTATCTCCCTACCATGACAATTCAGCAGTCGGCACCATATTTTGACATACGGCTACCATCTGACTTAGATGTTCTTCCTCTTTCCCCGGACATGACCTTCCAAGAGCATTACGGTTTCTTATTCAAGAGTGTTTCTGTGTTTATTTATAGTGTTTGATCGTTGACTCTTTTAGTACTATGAATAACAGTCAGGTCATTTTATATTAACTCACAATATTTTACAGGGGATTCAATGCTGAACAACTT
The DNA here is from genome assembly GCA_037379345.1 of Perna viridis. Lineage (NCBI taxonomy): Eukaryota > Metazoa > Mollusca > Bivalvia > Mytilida > Mytilidae > Perna > Perna viridis. The sequence continues at coordinate 25,750,846 of CM074519.1, read as the reverse complement.
ACTAGAAAGTTTAGGAGGTAGACAGTTTATTACAAAGGATCGAAATCCATGGTGCCCTACGAAACGCAAATCTGGATGGTGGTATAGTGGTTGTTCACAGTGTAATGTTCTAGGTTTATATAATCCGGGTGAATGGGGAGAGGAATATTTGATATGGAAAACCTGGCGTAGCAGAACCTGCTTGTCAAAAATGACCATGATGATCAAGCCATTGTTCACCGTGCCCTAATTTTACTTTCCTCTTTTGTATACCCCGGAACTGACATTTTATTAGAAACTCGGCGTGTGTTTCTAGAAAAGAAGAGGACGCTTACTCTACCGGTACATATGTTACATGCTCCAAGGTTCAAGTGGACTCTGAGTTGCTCTTTTACTTTTGTTTTTGTGTACGTGTCATTTTGGGTATATTGTGTTCGTTGTTGTGTGTGCCTGTTTTCCTTGTCTGGTATTTATCCCATCCCTGGATTATATTCTGTTTCTGTTAGAATCTTGCTTCCATTGATCACTCTTATCAACAGTCATGAAAATCGTTTTGAATTTTGTTCATTTTTCAATTTTCTATAAATATGTCTTAGATTTTAACTGATAACAAAATCTTACAGGATTTATCATATTGTATTTCATGGCCAATGATTTGTTTGGTAGTTAAATAGATTAGTTTTCATTTGTAACACATGGAATGATATTGATTTGTACAGAAAACCTGTCTACGGCTAATCCGGAATGTATAATTTGTCCTGTTTAGATATATGTTTGGTCCACGTAGGTTCAAGGTTCAAACAACATTTAAATATATGTTCGGTTCACATAGGTTCAAACAAAATTTAAACTAATATGAAGAGACTTGAAAATATCTAGTGTAGACAGGTTTTACTCGTGTCAAAAACAAGTTCCGCACACTCGTTAAATCTAGGCGTTCATCGGTACTTGTGATCATATTTTGGATATTCACTCTTTCCTATTTATTATCCTATTATCATTGTTTCCTCTTTTGTTGTTAACGAGACATAACTGCATTTTTTTATAAATAAACGCTATAATAACAATACTTTGTAATGAACTATGTATCAAACGACATCAAGCATACATTAATAGCAGTATTATCATGACAGCCTCTGTGTAACACAGAACTACATGTTATTACCAAGTGTATGTCAGCAGGGTGCTTCCGAACACTAACAAGATACACAAGATCGTTTAGTTCACATTTCCCAACTATCATAAGGAACATATCACTAGAGGACAAGGTATTTGATCATATTACTTTAATCAATACAAATAAACTTAGAAAAATACTAGATTCAATTAAGCCATATTTGGTTAAACACTTTCATTATCTAAAACGTTAAAAAGTATCCAATTTTAACTACCATGCAAACGTGTATATTTTGCACACAAAAATATATTAATAGTTCTGTAGGTATTTACTTTAATTTAGTGAATCTTACAACGAATAGACCCTGACTTTCAAACTAAAGTTTCAACTGTGTACGCCATTTTTCTAACAGTCATTTTAAATATCTTATTATTACATATCTAATTCTTAATTTTTATACAAAAATGATTACTCAATTAAAAGTGTCTTAATGTTTTACCACCTGTCTCTAGTTTCCAATACAAATTTTCTCCTGAATGAAGCAAACATGAATATATCGTATCAAACAATAGTATATTTGTTGCACACAAATAAATTCGGATAAAAATGTGTCCTGTTAGGACAAAAAAATTATCAGCACTGTTTAAATTCAGATGTAACTCCTTTCTCTTATTCCTTTGTATAAAAACTGTCAAAACCATTTAAATTGGCACTTTGCACTGTAATTTCGCTCATCTACTAGGACTGATTGCATCCAGTTAAACGGAAAACCTGATGAGAGGTAGCCAGTGCATAACTCCAAATATGCAATTCTGGGATATAAATTAAATAAAATATCAGCAAAAAATATCGAAGCGTCATGGATGAAACTCAAATTACAATCCTGATAGCCATTCTTAAAGGTACATTTGAAGATTTGCTTCGGACAATTACTGTTGATATAATGTACCATTTACATTTCGAAAGGATTATTAAACTAAATGTTGAATAGGTATAAGGTGTAGAACGTGAGGCGGATACAGAGAAAGATGCACAAGGACTGCGACGAAATGTTGCATCTAGCACTGAAAAGTACTGAGGCGTCACACCCATAAAAAACTTTCTATCAATGTGAATGAAGGGTAATAATAAAATTACCGAACTGATAAAATCTAGGCAGTGGTCAAAAGGGTGATGTCTGTATCACGTTTTACGGGTTATGCGAGTACATATGAAAGATAAAATAATTCTCTTGTGGCAAAATTGAAATAACAATCGGAATAGTCTTATGTTTAGGATCTTACAAATATAATATCGTTCATGTTGAGGCGAGAAAGATCTCATCGTGCAGAACTATGTATATTTGGCGATGGTCTGAATATGAAACAAAATCATTAATTTTGTGTTCCAGGTTCGATTTTTTATCCATCTTGGGTTTGAGCTGGTTCACCCACAAAATGTTTCAAATAATGCAATTGTTTGTTTACTGTTTTTGTTTTTACCAAAACACGTAATACACGTCTAGCACATCCAAATTTAACATTTAAATTTACAACAACAAATCAAATAAATTGTTGACAACAATCATCTAAATGACCTGACAAAAACGCGTAGCTCCTAGCACCCAGAAAACGCTGTTGTTTTTATTGTTTCTTCCGTTTCAATTAAAGGAAAGTTCGAGAACTGGTTTACAAATGGTCAAACTCAAATTTTGTTTACCGGTTATCAGCTGAGAATCATATCTTCTTCGATTCAGCTTGAATCTGTTACTGAGTAACGAAAAAGTCAGTGCTTAATAAAATTTTATTATTATTTAAAATTTTCCCACAACAATTCATGAAACCCAAGGAAGTTGTAACAGAAAAAACTTCAAGATACACAAAATATGCTAATATCTATAAGGATGAAGTGAAACATCGTGAAATGTCAAATTGAATTAAATCGAATTGCATAAAACTCGTGTACTAAATAGCTGTACTCAATTTGTATCTGACCATTTGCCACGGTACAGGTAAACCAAGAAAATTTGTTTAGGCGACACCCACTTTCCATCAATATTTAACAGAATTGAATAATTCAGTTGGTAATGAATATAATTTGAAGGCAATGAAATAGAAATGTCAATTATACGTTGAGCGTATTTATTATATTTTAAAGGCATGTTTAGTTCGTAAATGAAAAGGAACAAAATAAAAACCTGGATCCACCCCTGGAATAGCATATTATTTGGTTTGAATTAAAAAGATTTCAATTAAAAGCACCTGATGTCTAACCTCTTATCAGTACCAGTTGCTCATTTCTATCTACATTTATTTACGTGACTACACCAGTCGTTTGCTTTCGATATTCAGGTTGTCTACAAATGCTGGACGAATACAAAGCCATTTGATGTTTGGCTAGGCAAAGAATCCCTATTAGATTGCACAATTTCACTAGTCATAAAGGGGGAAATGGTGACTATAGAGTGATACTGTACAACAACCGAATGAGCTTTCTTCACATTTCATGCGTAAGTTTATCCAAATGTTGACAAAAAGAAGGCTGTGATCCGACAAAGAAATGGGTTTCATTTGCTCTTTGACAAAATTCTACATAAGCGTATAAATAGTAAAAGGGTGACCCAACACCCGAAACCATCACAGTTTCTTAAATTTTAGAGCAGTGCGCAGCATTGATAAAAATTCGGAGAATTTCTTTGTGTTGAACCGTTATGATGAAATGGTATTTTCCCTATTATTTAGCCACATAAGCCACAGAAAACATTTTTATATCATACAGGGTCGGGTCCTGACACTTTGTGAAGGAGGGGTACCAACCAGGGTTCGTCAGAAAAGGGGGGGTGCTAAGACAGTACTTACCATTTTTTCTCAATTTTATACATTGAAATGAAAAAAAAAACAAAACAAACAAAAAACAAAAAAAATAGGAGGGGTCCGCACCACCCGCCCCCGATCTGCCACTGCCATATCCCTATATCGATCAGAACGAAAAAAAAATAACTCAAAACAAAAAAGCAACAACAAAAAACACGCCGGTTTAAACAAACTAAAAGCTGACAGTTAGGTTGAAACGGATCTCAATTTTTACCCATTTTGAGGGCAGTTATCGATCCATGACATGGGGAGCCGGGAGACAAATAACAATAAAACGAGTGGCTTGGTTATTTTAATAATGCAATTTCCCCACGAATTGTGTAGGTCTGCGGTCTTATGTTATTGTAATTTGTAACTATTATTCTATTTCGTTATTTGACCACATTTTAAGAAACGTTATGTTATTTCAAAATTAGATGTAACTTGGATTGTATGTGATAATAGAGCTGTACACGAGTGTAAGTGGACTTAAAATGCAGAACTTGTGTTTCCTTCATCTGACCCTGTTGTTGAAATCAAATTCTAAGACTTCGGGTTTGTTTTGCCAATTTGTAGCATTTGAGCTCTGTATGTATGAACTGAGAGGTGACAGGTAAATATTATGTGGTAAATGTATCTAAGGCTCGGGTGGATTTCAAAATTGCTGCTCAAGTTTGATTGCATCGACAGATAATACAGACCAGAACACACGATTTTTCTAAGAGGATACAAACCTAATCCGCTAGAGGTCTGGGGGACTGTGATAGTCACTATTAAATCAAAGTGACGAGTTATATAGTATTCGTGCTTGTTTGTTGTGCGGCGCTCCCCTCTGTGTATGTACCTGCAGTCTCGATTTGTTGTTTGCGACACTGAATTTCGAATTTAAAAAAAAACGTCGGAGAGTTTTCGGTTCATTGATTTTAAGTGTATCGTGTAAACACTCTCAAAATTGAATAAAACACCAACTTGTGCACTGCTTCGATGCCACGTGAACTTTTGTGTACTATTTGAAGGATTGAATTAGTGTCATTTATGCTGAGCATCATGGTGAAATTTAATTAGTAGGTTTAATGTTAATAAATTAATACAACAGATTTGCGTTTTGATGCGTTGATCCCGGTTTCTTATATATATATCTTGTCCCTTTTTTATTCTAAAGTAAATTTTCTAACAAGGACATAAATTGATTCAGTCCATGAGTCAATTATTACCCATTTCTGTCTTCATATTTTAATGAGTGTGTATTAAAAATTAGGTATTTAAAAAAGTGAACATTTATTTCAACATATTGAAGAAATACGCCGGATATGCTCCTATGTTATATATCGCAGTTATTCCATAACGAGATCCGATATTAGAAACTGATCACCTGTGCACTTGGCAAAATATGGAAGGACAAATTTTTGCCACCTTGAAGTAAAAAGTCCTGGGTAATAAGCCCAACAGATTAACTCCTTCCTCATGTTTCAATAATCCTCGTTAATATGGCAATTCAAAAACTGCTGTGCCTACGGATATTAACCACGTATAAAGTTTGCAGAGCAAGTTTAACAGCGGGAAAGTCAAAATTTTCGATTTATTCAATGAATTTATCAAAAATAAAATATTAAAACTTGTTAATAATCGTAGGCATAGCACTTTTCTAAAACTACTTTTAACGCTGCATTTTTTAAGGTATTGGTAATATCGATCTGTTGGGATTATCACGCAGGACTTTTCGGTTATTTGTGAAGTTCGTCCATATCTCTTTAAGTTTCATTTTATATGCTTACGTTCGATTCTAAATATAGAAACAATAAATAAAATAATTTGTATCACTTGTTTTCTTATATCATAACTTTTACTGAAACATATTTATCATGTGAAAGAAATAAGAGAGGTTTAAAGTGATCCGTAAATTCCGTCATATTTTTTTCCGGAATTTTCTCGAAAGTACCTTAACTACCCTGCGATCCATTTAATTAAATCCCAATTGGAGAATGTACTTGGTTTAAATGTCAAAAATGTCTATGTGGCCATTTACTATGCAACTCCTGATCTGCTATAATTGGTCGATAATACACTATGCATAAGTAACTTTTGTGCTCATTCAATTGCACAATGTGAAGCGTGCCATTGTTGGGTAGTCAATTCTTATGCATTATCATGTGGTACAGCCACATTAATAAATGTAAAGTTACTATATTTTGCGTATGGAGTTTTTATATCACAACTCATACGTTATGCCAGAGCTTTCCTAACTACGCAGACTTTTTTGTATCTCGCTAGACTTCTTATGAACATAGTTATGTTTCTACAAGATTGAAGTCATCACTGCAGAAGTATTATGGTCGTCATCATGAACTCATGGATCGTTACGGTGTATCTATCTGCACCATGAAAACTGATAAGTTCAACGTTTCATAGTTTTCCTTTTCTCTTTCCTCTACCCCGGACTTGACTTTTTATGAGGAACTTGGAAGGTTTTTCTAGAAAAGCAGAGGACGCTTACCCTACTGGTGCATCTGGTCCAAGCTCCCAGTTTTTAGTGGAGTCCGAGTTGCTCATTTACTTTTGTTACTTTGTATGTATTATTATAGTTACATGTTCTTTGTCGTGTTTGTCTGTTTTCTATGTCTGATTGTTGTCCCTGGATTAAATTCTTTTGATTTCCGCTTGAATCTTGGTTACTTTATTACTGATTACTCTTTCAACCAATATGAACAGAACATTTTTCGCTATGAAATTATAAACAATAAAACCATTGTTTTGACGTTAAACTTTTATTAAAACAGTGGATTCTCATGCAAAACAAAGTATTATACTAGTGAATTGTTATCCATCCGTGTAATTTAGAATGTTTATCTGGCTTTGATCGCGTGCCTTACACCTCCAGTGTTTACATCTTAACTTTAAATACGTCTCAATAAGTATTAAAGTGATTGTTTTAAACAATACGCTAAATATTTTGGATATAGTTACAGACGTTAAATCAAAGGTAAATGTTACTATAGATTGTTACTTGATAGGAAAAGGTGAGAAAAGTTGAAAAAAGTTGCTACACACATGATGTAACATATTTGTGAAATGCAACAATGACATTGACATTTGAAAAATATATTTAATGAATATGTTTTACTACCATTTTTTTTTTCAGACAAAAAGCTTTCATTAAAGGAAGGTAATCTTTCTTTATTTTTCTCTTTTCTGCAATGTACAGTCATAATTATCACGTTTTTATATCCTAATTATAAACGTAGAAATAGAACCATCAACTCGAAAGATGTAATTTTCCATATTGTACTTGTATGTGGCAGTACAGGTTTGACTCCTACTGGTTTGTTAGTGTCGGTGAAAGCTATTTTTAAATCCGAGACATCCGGTTTGCCGAATCAAATATGTATTAGATACATGCAATATTGAGAGTACTATACATGATCTGCAAGACATTTATACACAAACACCTATACCCAAAGCAGTAAGAGGATAACATATTTATACTGGAATGTCCTTGTCAATCTAGTTGTCCATCCATAAACATTGCAAACTCAACTTCGTTTAAATCGTTTTTTTTTTTTTTTTTTGTTTTTTTTATATTTGATGAGACTTTCTATGTCGATTAAAAAATATATATTGATGCGCAAATAGTGAAATTATTTTGACAGATGCTTGAAAAAAATATCAAAAGAAGATCTGTGTATTGCAAGTGTATGTTACTATTCATATACTTTCAGTACAGTTTTTGCTCTTTTGAATAACATCGAATTAATTGCGTTTTTTCGAGTGAAGTTAAATAAGTTAACATTTAAAAACACCTATGGCTATAGATATGATGTGTGATTCTTTGTCAGTTTAAAATGTTAACCTGATCATATTGTGTACCGTTGAATAGGAGTGTTTAGATTGCATCTTAAATTGGATCTCATGGTTTATTGAAGAATTTTATCAAAACAATACATTAACCTCTTCACAATTAAAGCTGTTGAATTCTTGATTAATACAATTTAAAAATGTTATCAGTTATTTAAAAGTTCAAAGACTGTAAAAATAGTAAATTGAAAATATATGTAATTCCAAAAACTAAAACTATACTGCTAAATCTGGACAAATAAAACACCAGTCGTCTGTTTTATAATTAAGGGTTGTGTACCGAAACATTATATATAGTTATGTTAATATCAGACCTTTTTTTTTTATTTTAAGGTTTGTTTTCTTTTTTTCATTTCGCAAAACCAAAGCGTTTGGTGTCAGCATTTCACATGTTTGAATCACCTACATTATTGGTCTCTCGCAGGAATGTCTTCCCACCTATTGGATATTAAATAACTGAATTTGACAACATAAAACGCCTTATTCTTCCAAAAAAAAATGGCATTGTTGCAGTGTTGCAGTTTTGTCAATCTAAGAGGCTAAAATATGTGTTAACTGTTTCAGGGGTATCACTGACTACCAACAGAAATGAAATTTTCCTTTGACTTATTAGATGCTCCATTAGAGTAAGTATGTTTGACTATGATGTAAACCATCTTACTAACGTAGACTTTTGTTGTTACTACTTACTTTAGTATAACCCCCGGGAGGATGGCGTTTAAACCGGAACCAATTCTTGCCTCTTAAAGCTAAAAGTTGGAATATCATATCCTGTCAGTGACATGCAATGGTAAAATGTAGTACTGCTTTACTGCTTTACTGATATATATTGCTTTACTGTTATACTTTCACTTTCATTGCTGGTTAGTTAGCGTAAGTAAAACGTGTTAGAACAGAGAGTAATTTGCTTTTTTACTTTGTATATATGATTTTAGTTACTTTATTTTCTTTGTTGTGTATTTCTGTTTTCAATGTCTGGTCTTTGTCCCTGGATTACATTCTTTTGATTACTGCTATAACCTTGGTTCCCTCGATTACTCTGTGACAAGGTACATAAACATTCCATAAACTATATAAAAATCGTGTTATTGGCAAGGGTAAATATTGCAATCTTGATCATGACAGGTCATTATTGTAATGTGGGCCTGTTCTGCGGCACATGACAGGAATTATTGTAATGTGGGCCTGTTCTGTGGCACATGACAGGTCATTATTGTAAAGTGGGCCTGTTCTGCGGCACATGACAGGAATTATTGTAATGTGGGCCTATTCTGCGGCATATGACAGGTCATTATTGTAAAGTGGGCCTGTTCTGCGGCACGTGACATACTACTATTGCTAATGGAAATAACCCAAACCGGTTGTATATCACGCTTTTTTACGTGTTCATACTTGCTGTTGACGTTGCAAAAAATGTACAAGTTTTACTTTTCGCAAATAGTCTGACATGACAGTTGTATATTGTATTAGAATTTATTCAAGTCGAATTCCACAAAACAAATGATATTTTAGATTACACAACTTTCTTACGGGTAGCATGGTAAGTGTCTTTCAATACCCAGAGAGTGCTTACGTTTCCGGAGAGTACCACTTGTTAGCTTTCCCTCCTGGGCTAAGATGGGATCGTGCTACTCTTTTCTGAATTTACATTGTTTTAAGTTTTTTTTTGTTTTGTTTTTTTTTTTTTTTTGTTCTTTTTTTCTTTTTTCCTTTTTTTTATATTACTGCCTTGTGTGACTTTATCATACTAAAATCCATATTCAGTTCATCAACATGTAGTTTGATATTCAAATATTACTATTTATATATATAAAGATCAATTTCGATTTAAACATTACATACATTAATATTTTAGTACTGGTTTTTGTTTTAAGACTAATGTTTTAGTAGAAATGAGTAGAAACAAAAACAAAACAGACACACTTCAAAATGGCATAATTGCTTTTGATTCATGGTAATTTGACTTCACTGGGAATAAAATTCAATGAGTGTAAAATTCAATTTGTAAAACTGTGTTTCAGGGTTCCACAAAAAGAAGAAGAGAAACCACGTAAGAATATCGCGAATCTTGTACTCAATACACAATACGTTCATCATAAGTAACCTTTCTTCAATTTCAGAACAAATAAGAACTTAATTATAGTTAAACCTGAATATATATATTTTTTGTTGTTGTTGTTGTTCTTTATTATTATTATTTTTTTTTTTTTTTTTTTTTTTTTTTGGCGGCTTTTTTTATTATTCCCGTCTTCATGGGAATGTCGGTACTAGTGTACAGCAATTGGATAAAAATCAGGATCCTAATTTTTCATTGGATAACACTTTTGGTCACGTAATTTTTCATTGGATAACGTTTCATCTGAGAAAGGTGGAGTAAAAAAAATAGCACCACGTGTTTTCTTTTCATGATATTCCGATACGTCGAAATTCCTTCTGACTTACTCATTTAGAAAGGGCCCCGACAACTTTTATCTCCTAAATGTCCAGTCGTCACATTATCCATCATAACAACACTACTTTCGCGTAGTAGAGCTCAAAATTTACATTAACATATTATAAATAATCTTATACTTATATACCGAACATTACCAAAATAATATTCAACATCCAGAAAACAGAATGCCGAATCCTTATTTGAAACAAAAGATCAAGATTTTCAGTGATATTTTTCAAACATGAAAATAAGAATCTAGACTAAATACTACTGATTTTATTATTAGCCTCAATAAGAAGCTACATGGACGGCAAGCTTTTGAAAAAAGTTAAACTTGTATTTCATAAAAAAAAAATTGGTTTATTCCATAGGAAAGAAAGAGCCACCATTGCCAAGAACAAATTTACGAGGTAAAGGTCAAGTCAATATTGAATCGAGTCGCATCTAACCAATCTTAATGTCATGATATTGTAGAAGAACAAAGTTCAGTTGTAAACAAAAAGTATGTTAAGTATTAGAAAAAACATAAAAAAAAAACTGTTATTTATACTTAATGAATTTCGAAAGTTGGTATCGGAACGTGATTTGAAATTATCCAAGAGTTTGAATTATGAAATATTTTTATTTCGAATTTTTGCAATAATTCGTTTACCTTTGTACATATTATTCTCAAGTTTTAATTGTCAAACGTACCTTTTCATTTGATAGTGGCTCCCCCTGCGTTAACCAGTTACAACAACTATATAACTAAAAGTAAGTAATATATTGCAATTTCTAAAAAAAAAACAGTGCTATTTATAATTTTTACTGAAGATCATAAATAATCAAAAAATCAAAACCAGTTGCACGTTTAAAGGGACTACGCGTTTGGATGCGTATGTTTATATGCATGTTAGCTGTATGGACAGTTGATTATAATTAAGGAAATAAGGCATGTGAACCATACAAGCGTCCATTCGATATATATAAGGATTGAACATCTTTGAATTTATTTGTTATTTAGCTTGAAGCAACAACATGATCTTATACTTTATACTGCATATGGTGTTTATATTTCACAACTGATTCGCTACGCTAGAGCGAGTACTAACTACTCTGATTAGCTTGAAAGCCATAAATATATGCGAAACAGACTCCTGAGTCAGGGGTATGAGGAATGCGTCTTAAAATGCCCGTATCAAGTCAGGACCATTGCGGTACCAGTGTGTAATATCTATTTTGCAAGATTTTTTTTGGACTGGACTTGATTATGAATTGGATTAGTGTTCGGTAATTTTGTTGTTACCATTAATTTTGTTTAATTTGTTTAATTTTGCCTGAAATGGATCAGCGAATATACTTGAACATTATTGAATTTTATTATTAATGAAGTCGGTAAGATAGATGAATCTCTCCTTCAATGAAATTGTTAGACAAGATTAAAATCTTATCGTTCAAAAAAATTAAGATTTATCCTGAACTTTGTTTTGTAGACACTGAAATATTCACAGAAGACACAACTGGTGAGTTTTAATTACTCTTTTTATCTATCAAAACGGCTCAAAAACATTAGTGTTGGCAAATATATGGGGTGTGCATACTAACTGCCCAATATAATTTTACATCATCGTTTTTAATGTTTTAATCATAAATTATATTTTGGGATACATTTTAGAACGCAATATAAATTAGTTATTGCTTAAGTTCTTTGTAGATACTGTGGAAGTAAGTTCTATTGTTCGTTGGGTACAAATTTTCGTGGTTTTCGTGGGTAGACTAAACCACGAACTTTGGTTCCCAACGAAAAGTAGATTTCCATTTATGGGTATACTGAAATCCTCGAAATCACGAATTCAAAAATCCACGAACTTGTGTTTCTTTCCTAATCCACGAAAATTGGTGTCCACGAATTAAAGTACTTTCAGAGTAGCAGAATCGCTCGGCTTTTGTCATTATGTTTTATTTCGGAAAAGCATTTACGAAACAATCACCTAGAACCACGCAACAATACACATCTGAATACAATGCTGATATATTTTTCTGCAATATTAAATTTTCTTAAGTTTTTTTCTCTCCTTGTAATATAAATGCAGTTTTCAGATGACTTTATTACCTACCTATTCTCTTCGCTCCAGCTGGTCAACAAAATACATGGCTATTCAGCACGTTTTTTTTTATCAGATCTTCTGAATGTCATTTTCCAACTGTCACCTCATTTTTAACAGTTCTTAGCCATTAAGTTTTTGGCTGGCTTCTCTTTGATTACTGAATTAAGCTGGATAAAATATTTGTTCCTTTCCGTTTACAAAATCAGAGTGCTTCTATACCTTGTCAGGAAGCTATATTACACAAATTATTGTCAGAAAAACCTAGATATTCATCTCTCTGTAAATGAACTTGATTACGTTTACTGTCTTTTCTTTACACATGTTTGAGGCAATCTTATAGGTGTAGATATTCACTAAGCATGTTCTCGAATATTTCATATAACACCACGGTGATATAGATAATAAATATTAATATTACCTTACATATAGTCTGTTACAAGTCATTGATAACAATAACAGGCAAAAGATATAAATTCTTTTTTTAAGAATCAACCGAATTCACCTTGAGGCTTGTACTATTAGGACAAAAGAACAGTGGAAAAAGTTGTACTGGTGATATGATTCTGGGAGCATCGAAATTTACCTCAGAAAATACCAAAAAAAGAAATATACTACAGGAAGTCACGCGGAATAATGGGAAATTAAAACTAGTAGAGATTCCTGGAATACGATTGGCTGAACTGTCAAGTGAGGAATACAAGGCCAGTGCTATTGCACACCTAATGTCGGCAACTCATCTTTTGGAAGGGGAACCAGACGCATTCATTTATGTCATATCTATCGCAAATGACATCAACAAAGAACTAAAATTGACAGATTTTATTTACCGACGTTTGCGCAAAATCATGAGCAAAATTGTAGTAGTATTTACCAATTATGATACACTTCATACACGAAATATTTCGCGTTATGATTTCTTAGAAAGTCTTCCAGACAAATTTAAAACATTTGTGAAAGACTGTGGGTGTGAGAAGAAAATTGTATTTTTCGAAAATAATCGACATTTTGTGGACATCCAGGTAAAAACTCAAGTAAGAAGACTACTAAATATTATTATATAAAATACTTGTATCTAATTTGCTTTATATAATTCATTTCAATAAAAATAATATTGCAAATCATTAAGAACCCGGTGAAGTCGGTATTTAAATATTCAACCTAACAAATAAAACATCTCAGTATGAAATCTCCGCAATTTGAATCGTACTTGTAATTTACTGAACATTATTTTGTTTGAGTCAAAAGAAACCGATTCAAAGAAGGTTCAATTCACTCTTTATTGACTCATACTAAAGACTTGTTTTCTCAAATAGATTTTATTTTGTTCCCAAGTAAAAATATTGTTGAGATTTTGCTTTCATATCCTTTAAAGTCGGATCATGAGGACCTTTATATGTTAATGATTTTGTGTATTTATTGTGAAAGTGGCTAAAAGAGTTTATTGTTAATAATAATGTCTTTCAAAGCCTCTCCTCAAAAGTAAAGATAAGACTTGAAAGTGGTTGAGTAATCCAGTGTGGTATAGGATTCAAGACTGACGAGAATTGTCAACTAACCATCTTGCTTCATTTACATTTATTTCCTAGAATTTAGACTTTAATACAAATTGTAAAGGAAAATGTAGTAAAACCGACGGAAAACACAACAAAATATCAAACAAAGACCACAAAACTTACAACACAACAAAAAAACAGAACGTAAACGAAGAAAAATGAACAGATACCATTAAGCACCAATATAAATTCATTGTAACAAAAACTTTCCCTGTAGATTTTTTTTAAATAGTTTCTACTTTTGTATTCATTTCTTAAAAGAGGTATTAAAGACATGTTTGGCAAATTAAATTAAAACGATATAAGGGTACGTCATCCTTGTCAAAGGCATGCAAATATTGTAAAATATCAAATTCAATTATTTTTTTTTTATTTTGGATTGCACACTAGGAATAAGAACTGCACACATATATTTTGATACTGCTCTAGGATTTCAAATATCCACTAGCAATTATGAAAGTACACAACAAATGAAATATGTGCTCAAACATGGAAATTACACACTCATATTTGTTGGTATTTAGGCTTTTAATTGAAGTTTATACATTTATAAAACCCATATCCTATCGGAAAAAAACAGGAGTCTTATGAAAACATTTGCAAATCTGCTGATGATTGTGGCTGTCTCTTTCCCTGTACCGGTTTGTCAGATAGATAGTGCGTCAAATATACTCAGGATAGTTCTGCAATCTTTTCAACCGAGATCAAGTACGTTTGATATTCGATGTTCGATATTCGACATTCAAACTTTTCAATATCAAACTGAATATCAAACGGTAAATTTAGCCATTTGAAATTCGTTTGATATTCATTTCTGGTTAATCTATAAAATTTGAACTCAAAATAAACATCAAATTAAATATCAAACGGTTTTTATTTTCTGTGCGACTATCGTTTAACATTCATTTCGGAGTTACATGTTGAATATAGGATTTGAATATCAAATTGAATGTCAAACAGGAATTTTTTTTCTGTTCGATATTTGTTTGTCAATCGTTTTCGGGTTACATATTGAATTAAGAACAGATTTGAATATCAAATGAATATTAAACTGGTATTTTAATCAGTTCGATATTCGCTTGACGTTCGTTTCCGGATTATATATTGAATATAGAACGGGCTTGAATATCAGATTGAATATTATGCTGGTATTTTTAGCCAATTTAATATTCATTTGACATTTGCTTCCGGGTTATATATTGAATATTGTACGGCTTCGAGTATCAATTTGAATCAGGATTTTTTCTGTTCGATATTAGTTTAACGTTGGTTTCCGGGTAATATATTGAAAGAGTAATCAAGGGAACCAAGGTTACAGCGGTAATCAAAAGAATGTAATCCAGGTTCCAAAGACCAGACATGGAAAACAGACATACACAACAAAGAACATAAAGTAAATAAAATCATACATACATAGTAACAAAAGCAAATGAGCAACTCGTACTCCACAAAACACTTGGAGCAGGTGCACCGGTAGGTTAAGCGTCCCCTGCTTTTCTAGAAACAAACCGCCAAGTTCTTCATAAAAAGTCATGTCCGGGGTAGACAAAAGAGGGAAGGAAAACTATGACACGCTGAATATATCAGTTTTCATGGCGCAGATGTATACACGGTAGGGATCCACGAGTTCATGATGACGACCATAAAACTTCTGTAGTGATGATTTTAATCTTGTAGCATCATAACCCTGTTCCAGAAGCCTACTTCTTAGAAGTCTAGCACGATACAAACATTTTGTGTAGTTTCGGCAAACTCTGGCATAACGTATGAGTTGTGATATAAACACTCCATACGCAGGTGCTGAAGGGATGTTGCCACAGATGAAAGGAAAGTTGACAATTGTTAATGTCATCACGTTTGTCGTCAAGTTTGGTCAATAGTTTTCCTTTACCATCGATTTCTAAGTGTAGATCAAGATATGTGGCTGGCCTCACAGTGTCTGTAGTATCCTTTATCTCAAGTTCTTTTGGGTAGATGCGATGTATCAAATCCCCGAAATTAGGATTATTTAAAGATAATACGTCATCTACATAGCGAAAACTGAGATTAAAGGATCTGGCTAAACCGTATTCTTTCTGATCAGATCAGCTATAAAGTCAACCTCATAAGAGTGAAGGAATAGGTCAGCAAGTAGTGGAGCACAATTTGTTCCCATTTGAATGCCGACCGTTTGTTGAAAAACACGTCCACCACACTGGACAAATATGTTGTCGATTCAAAATTCCAGCATTTTGTAAACATCTTCCTCTGTATATTTGGAAGATGATTTAAAATTATTTCTTACAAAGTATGAGGCTTCTGGAACAGGGTTATGTTGTGCAAGATTGAAGTCATCACTACAGAAGTTTTATGGTCGTCATTATGAACTCGTGGATCGTTATGGTGTATCCATCTGCACCATGAAAACTGATTTATTCAACAGGTCATAGTTTTTTCTGTCCTCGTTTGTCTACCCCGGACTGATTTGTTATGAGCAACTCGGTGGGTGTTTCTAGAAAAGCAGAGGACGCTTACCCCACCTGGTCCATGCTCCCAGTTTTTAATGGAGTCCGAGTTGCTCATTTCCTTTTGTTATTTTGTATGTATGATTTTAGTTACTTTATGTTCTTTGTGTATGTCTGTTTTCCATGTCTGGTCTTTGTCCCTGGATTACATTCTTTTGATTACGCTATAACATTGGTTTCCTAGATTACTTTTCAACATCGAGCATTCTTATGTATATGTCGAAAATTTCCAAAGTCAGTTTCTTAATTTTCGTCAAAGTTGATTTTATTTTTCATATGGTCACCTGCTTTTTTAGGTATACTTGCCTGCTCAAGCCAACAATTTCTCAAAATTTAAACAGTATTTACGAAATTTATTTTAGTATGAAACGATTTTAAATACTCTTTTATATATTTTGTTTTGTGTTTTTTAAAACCATAGATTCAAGTGCTGTTCGGCAAATCATTCGCCAAATTTATTTGGATCTAAATTCATATTTATAGACACTGAAGAATGTTCGAAATAAAACCGACATACAACATGACTTTTACAAATCCTCCATTTGTCGAAGTCGACAAAAAAACCATTGTCTTTTCAGTAAAGATGCACGATAAACGATTAGTAAGATTCGGTTCAAGTTTCAAAAGAAATGTCGTGATTTTTTACTCCATTTTATTTATGACATACTATCGTATAGTTTGTAATACTGAAAATTTTGATTTATATAATGAGTAAAATCAGATGCAAATTCTGACTACATTATTTATTAAACTTTTGCATTTCTAATATTAAAACCTTCAGAGACACGCCTATTTACTCGTGCAAATCATATTCTTTGAATATTAATGAATTCTTCGAGCAGAAAATGCAAAAATTATTAATGTTTATAAAACAGGCTAAAGAAAAGACATATATACACGTTTATTGAACTTTTGCGGAATTTCCTAACTTGGCTGCGCCATTTTATTTTTTTTTTTTGTGCAATGTGTGTAATCCTATTATGATTAAAATATGTCTATCTATTCCAACCATATAATTTTAAATATTGAGTGCGTAATAAAAAGTGTGGATTATATATCACATATGTTTCCAATACTTTTAACAATAACTGTCTTTTGTATCAAAATTAAATACACTAAGTTGGTGTTCAAGGTGGAAACAGACAAAACTCGGTATGGCAAAATGTGTATGTCTGCGTCAAGATAAGATAAGAACTTACAAATTTTGCTTTTATGTGAAATATAAAGCACATTTAAATTACCTAAAGAGAACGATGAAAAATTCAAAACCTTGAAAGACAAAACGACCATATTTTGAGCTTAGAAAATACGATTTCAAAACAAAGTGTGCAATTTCTTGTACAGGATTAACTTTTCAATTAAGAAATTGAATTAATTAAATTTTCTATGTATTAGGTTTCAATGCAACTGATGTGAAACACGTGTGAAGCATACCGATTTTGCAATACAAAAATTTTTGGTATTTTCTATTTATATACAAGACGCTTCCTCTTGTCACTATTGTGGAACTTGTACAAAATGAACAACATATACTGTACACGTGTCTATCAGTGACATTCTCTTGAAAAATTGCTACAAGTAAAGTGGTTTATTCTAATGACGCCAATATATTTATCGAAATTTAACAAGGTTGGCTAAATAAGATCACAACTTTAAAAGGACATTAATTAGAATTAAAATGTATGTACCTAATCCGCGGAAAAATAATACATACAAAATAACAAAAGTAAATGAGCAAATCGGACTTCATTAAAAGCTGGAAGCATGGACCAGTTCCATCGGTAAGGTTACCGTTCTGTGCCTTTCTAGAAACATCCACCCAGTAGCTCATTAAACGTCAAGTCTGGGGTAGACGACAGAAGAAAGGAAAACTATGACACGTCGAACAAAGTGGTCCTCATGATGCAGATGGATGCAACGTAATGATTACGACCAAAAAAATCTTATTGGTGATGAATTCAATCATGTTCCTGTTCTGGAACCCTAGTTGTAAGAAGTCTAGCGCGGTGGAAAAGGTCTGCATAGTTACGGCAAGTTGTGATACATGTATGAAAACTAAATACGCATGTGCTGAAGGGATGTTGCCACAAGTAGCAGATGATTTTTCAAATTAATTATCAAATTGTTTAAAAATCAATCTGCTAAGTTCAAGGGAAATCCATTGTTACATGTAGTTTTTATTTCCCGGCGATTTTTATCTTTAAATCGCTACGATATGTAAGTAAAACAAGACTGCATTAAGCTGAAATTCCTTAATATACTAACGACCGATATAAACCTGAGGGGAGGACAGAAACAAAGAGTGAGTTTAGCACGTGCTGTATATCAGGATGCAGATCTATATTTATTTGACGATCCTCGCAGTGCAGTTGACGCACATCCTGCCAAAAACTGACATGATCATTGCTATGGACAATGGAGGAATAAGTGAAATTGGGTCGTTCGTGTAATTATTTTATCATAAAGGTCCATTTGCAAGTTCTTGAAAAGTCTATGACAAACAAAATAAATAATATTTATATTCCTGATGTTTCAACTACTGAAACAAATGCAGATTTAAAAAAAAGGAGGGTAAATTGACGATTTCTGACGATAATTAATTGGTTTTTTAAGATCCTTTTTGAAATATTTTGGAAATCAACGCATTTCTAGATTAGTGGACTGCTGATCAGCAAACCTCTTTATGTTAAATAGCTAATATTGAGCAACGAAATATGCGTTTTGGATTGAACACTTGTTTAAGCATTGTACAAAGTACATTTGTAAACATTTATGGCTATTGTGGTTCAATTGATGAAGACAACATAAAATATGAAAATAAGAATATTTATCAAATATCCAAAAATGATTAAAGATTATTTCAATTTGTATTTCTTCATGAAATAGTATACAGTTATTAAATGGGTTGGATGCAATAGACCAGAATATTTGTCCTGGCGTACTGAGAACGATCAAGTGTTCTATTGCACGAGGCCAACGGACCAAAGGACAAATGTTCTGGTCTATTGCATCCAACCCATTTAATAACTGTTTTATTACCTAATTTGTCTATGAGAAAGAATGGAAATGGGGAATATGTCAAAGAGACAACCATTCGACCAGGAATAGGAAATCGACCGCTCCACGTTTTCGAATTGGCAGACGAGAGTCCCATCGAGTTACACACGAGTTTTTTGTGTGTAAATTTCAATTCAATGAAGCGCTTAAAAAAGTTTAACCAATCAAAAGGCTTAGATAAAAGTCATCATGGGGTCAGTGCAATAGACTCCTCAAGGAGACTATTGCACCGTGCAATTTTACACCGACAGTGCAAAAGATCGTCCTGTCCTGAATAAATTTTGAAAATTGAGAAAAATATGTGTATATTTAATAAAAAAGATAAAATCTTATAATTAGGTAATAATTCGTTTTATTTGATGTGCTAATGTTGTTATCAATATTGTTGAGGGGAAATTGATGAGGAAAATGATAACTCATTTTACGGCAAGAGTAAAACTTACGAGTACAAACGGCTATTTTCATTTTTTACTTTTGTCAATAGCTGTACTTCTGTTGACTCGACCAACCATTACATATGCAAGGGTGATGTCCACAAGAAAAATACACTAAGATCTTCTTAGTGTTGCGTTCTCCAATGATCTTCTTTGATTCAATGTTGTGTGTTTATTTTGGATGGTTGTCTGTTCCCATAAAGGTATTTTTAAGTTTCCAGAAATTCGGGGGTCTGTTCCGATTTCCCAATAGAATTCAGGTATAACTATTCGTATAGCTATTCGTTTGTTTGTTTTAGTGACGAAATATCAAAAGATTGTATCGTTAGTGTGTTTATTGTCATCTGCAATGCGGTAGTCATTTCACTGTAAGTACCCATTGTCATGTTGTACTTTAGTTTAAAAGTAAATCTTATACGATCACTATTTTAATGATACCGATAGTAAGAGGATGTGAATATGTGTTAACACTGGAAGCAATGTTTATGTGTAGAATGATTTTCTGTTTAAAGTTCGTCGTATCGAGTCAGGGAGCATTTACGGGGCGCCGAATGGGACTTGATCTTTTTGTAATCAAAAGCAATTGTGTTTACCTACACAAAATTTTATTCCGTCACAACAAAATCATTTTTGTCGTACAAAACTATGTACCACAGACTTGCTTTATGATCTCTTCGTTTTGTACTGACGAAATCCATTTTTAGAGACAAAGTTCAATGTTGTGTCACAAAAATCAATTCTGTGTCACAAAAGTCAATTTTGTTTCACAAAGAGAGATAAAATTCAATTTGTGACAAAAGTCTTTTTTGTGTCACAAAAGTCTGTTTTTGTGTTACAAAAATTAATTTTGTGTCACAGAAGTCAATTTGGTATGTAAATTAGTTTTTTGGATTCCATATCCAATGGATTCTGTAAACTTATTTGCATACAAAATTGACTTATGTGAAAAATTGAATTTTGTGACACTTAATAGAAATTTGCGACACGAAATTGAAATTTGGGACACAAAAGAGGCTTTTGTCTCACAAAATTGATTTTTGTGACACAAAATTGAATTTTGTCTTCGAAATTGAATTGTGTGACACAGAATTGACTTTTGTGGCACAAAAATTGAAAGTTTGTAGTATGTTATAAATTTTGTTAATCTGTATTTATTTTTGTTGAACAAAATTCGCTTTTGTCTGTACAAAATTGAATTTTGAGTACAAAACCACAAGAGTCCCATTCGGTGACCCGTAGTACGGGCATTCATTTTCAATATTCTGCACAAATGGTTATGAAAAGGAGGGATTCCAACACCGGAACACACCCCCCCTTCTGGATTCGCCACTGTGAGTTCAAATACATCGTTTTAGTTATATATTTTACTAAATCAAGAGCAAATATCTTTATTTCAACATTTAGAGTTGTACAGTAATTTAATCAAGAATGGTCGGAGGAAAACTAGTTTCCAAGTCTCTTTAGGTGATTAAACATGGTGCAAAGTTTTAAATCTCATATGACAATTAGAGATATTTTTGCAAGCTTGTTTATATATTTCAGTGGTTTCAATCTGAGATGGGCAATCTTTTTTTCCAAGTGAATATCTTAATTCCAGAAGGATAATTGTCAGAACTTCAAAACAATTCAGCAGATTTTCAGCTGCAACTACTTCACTAATATATTCACACCTTTCTGAGACAATATCTGGAATATCGACTATTATGACCTATGATCAACAGCAGAATTTATAACAGAATCCGCCAAAAGAGTGAATGAAGTAAAGAAATCTGAATATTCAAATATAACTATCTTAAGGTTTGTTAAATGATTAAGATTAATGATTCTTTTCTTCGGTTGCTAATTTTGGCGAATTCTGTCAGGATAACATATTCGCGGGTATCAATTTTCGCAGTTTTGTGTTATATTGTGCTAAAAAATCATGAGTATTTGTCGCGGTTTTCTGTTCATCGAGAAATTGGCGATAATTAGAACACTGCAAAAAATAGTACGTTTACAGTAATTATGTGTTATTCAAATGGGCCACTTCATGAAACTTGATTTATTAAAGACATTGCTATTTGAAGCAAAACATGTTTTCTTTTTCTTTATCAACCAACCAATCCCTTTTTTATAACTCCACATTGCAATGTATACTCGATTATGGTGTCCGTCCTTCAATTAGTGCGACTTTCAGTACTGATTCGTTAGTTTCCTCTTCTACTACTTATCACAGCCACCTGATATTTGACAGAGGCTTTGTAAAGATATATCACAGTTCAGACTCGTACGATATAAATTTCATGTTTGACGATCGATCTTGTTTATTCATTTTTTTATAAATGTTTTCCCTGCAACTACTTATCACAGCTACTTTTTGAGAGAAGCAGTATGCCATGTCATTAGCTTAAATTTCATACTCAAGACATCTTCATGTTATCGTAGTTTCAGGGGTGGAGAGCGGAAGTATTCCTCGGTGAGATTTGTCCATTTTTTTGTAGTCTTTTTGTTTTTGTTTGGTTTTCTATAAGACTAGAACTTCTTGGGACATTTATTGTACTGTTTGTATGTATATTGGCTGTTATGGGAAGAGAAACAACAACCGCTAGATTACTGTGTCTGGCTATAAGTTACTCTGTGTATTTAAAACTTAAAAACTGCGGTGCGGCTAAATTACGCTATGTAGCTTCTTTGCTTTGACATATTTTGGTAAAATTGTCGGCGCGGGATTTGGCCTCCGAAGGTCCCTGAGACTATTCGCCAGCCAGTAGCCTGCACTGAGGCCAGCGCCCTAGACCACTTGACCAGCTAAGCTAGTGGTCTAGGGCGCTGGACTTTGTGCAGGCGGTGTTGCCATAGATGTCACAGTGGTACGAGTTCGAGCTCCGTGGAGGGAACGACCAAAAATTTGTTTCGCAAATTTGACAGTTCCAACATCGTTGGGAAACTTATATATATATACATGAACAAATATAATTATAATTTAGATTTATTTTTAGATTTCTTTGCTAATTTTGTTAAGGGTATTTTCGAAAATAATGTTAATTTTCATGTTGCAGGCTGAATGGGAAATAGCAGAATTAAAGAAGGAATTGGTTTCTAATTTGTTAGATAAAGGATGCATTGAATTCAGGGACCACGCTTTCACATATAAAGATTAAGACCTTTTCTTGCAAGACAGAGCCTAAATGAAACAAGTACTTTCTTTAAAAAAGATAGTCGAGGCAGTAATTTTTTTTTTTTTTTTTGTTTATAATTTTCATCAGGAAATAACGCATGGCACGCAATATCAATTTCCTGTTTCGATCCCCACTAAGTTATCAGTATTTGGCCAATCTGGAAACAGAATTTTTATCAGGTGACTTGCGTTTCCAAGGAATAGCCTCTTTAAGGTGAAAGGGCAAAAAAGGAACTATACCGACTGCGTCGAAAAAACTACTTTTAACAGTAGTAATTAAACGAGTATGACGGTTTTCGTTTCTTCTTTCGTCTATTCCAGACGAAACATGTTATGAGAAACTCAGTGGTTGTTTCTAGAAAAGTGGAAGTTATTTACCTTTCCTATGCAACTGATCCATGCTCTTATGGATTTTTTTGGATTCTTTGTTGAATATGTGTCTTTTCCTCGCTTAATATTTAACCTTTAACTATGATCTTTTCAAAACCGTTCAAATCATGGTTCCCTTCCTTTCCCATTCAAAATATGCCAAAATGCCTAGCTCAGATAATAAATACAGTGATAATGATAACAGGGGCGGATTCAAGCGGGGGGCGTGGCGGGCGGGCGCTAATTTTACCACAAAAGATATCTACATTCAGTCTACAAGAATATTTCAAAAATTTAACCTAAAAAATTTGTCGAAATTTTAACTTTACACCCCCAAATCTAAAATCCTGGATCCGCCCCTGGTCAATTAACAAAATCCTTATTTTCCATTCGTTTTATGTCCTCATGTTACACTGTATAGTATCTGATCATTGAAATGAAATTTTAAAATATATAGTTTTTTTCAATACATACCAAAGTTCACATTATGTTTTTTTTTGTGTTTTTTTTATTTTTTTTATTTTTTATTTTTGTTTTTGGGTTTTTTTTTTTTTTTTTTGTTTTTGTTTTTGTTTTTTTGTTTTTGTTTTTTTTGTCATTTTGAAAAAAAATTGGCATAGTTGGTAGATTGGGAACTGGAACATCTACTCTAACAATGACATTGTTAAGAACCGTAAAGAGTGTAGGAAGCAAAGATAGTGGTAGATGGAATATTTATTTTTACCCTCAGGCTTCATGACCTCAGGCGAAAGATCACCATAAAACCTCAGGATCCTGTATTAATTTCAGGTACAATGAAGATGAATCTTGATCGATTCGAAGAATATTCCGATGAAGATTTATTGAAAGCATATTACACCATGCCCATTTGAGAGGTTTGCTGAGCGCTTGAAAGGCGGTTTACAGATCGAATGTTCAGGAGGCGGAAATTTCAGATCAGCTCAGTTTAATTCATATATTTGCAACCGCAAATTTTGAATACAAAATTATGATGCACACTTGAATACACTAAATATAATCGTTTTTTGTTAGAATTGGTGTGCATAGAATTCAAAACAATATTGATTTGTGTATAATTAAGGGTAAAAACAAAATTACCAAACACCAATCCATAATCAAGTCAAGTTCAATATAAATCTGTTTGTGTAAGAAATAAGTTGTTAAAATGAAAACTATAAAATATGAAATATAACAATTGTGTATAGAGCTGTCAGTTTTCAAAAAAACCTTTGTTTTATCATTAGTATAATTATCATTATATTTTTATTATCATTATTATTATTATTTATTCATATTTAGCACAAACTTATGTCTGTCAATTCTAATTTAAAGTGATTTTTGTTTTGTTTCAGCTTCGATCAAAGACAACTGGTGTGTCTAGCAGTAGCCCTGTTGGAAGAAACCAAAATTTTATTACTAGGCCACTGCATGCACAGCAATATACTTAGAAACTGACGAGCTCATACAAAATACTATCAGGACAGATTTCATTGATTGTACCATACTTACTAAAGCTCAAGACCGATTGCATACTGTTGTGAATTATACAAAAATTGAAAATTCTAATAAGATGTGCTTCAAACTCTTTAGACCACAACCAAGGCAAAACAAGTGATAAACACGTGACTAACATTTCGTATAACTCATAGGCTGCATCTATGCAAAAATATGAAGAAATTGGTTCTATCAGAATCGAAATAAATCACGGAAACTCCATTTTATCACTGTTTTACCACAGGATGGCTATTTATGTTGCATTGTTTTACTCCCAGCGATAGCAAGGTATGACAAAAAAATTGAGTACACCAGTAAAAGAAGGTAAAAATATCTACAATTGTAAACATAGGATCAAAACGAACATGTTTTAAAACAAATCAAGGCATTCACAAACATTTGCCTCAAATATTCAGTGGTACAATAAAAACCAGTGAAGATGACTGAGCATAACAGCAATGCCGCTAGCGTGTGTACAATGAACTAAACTATCTCTACCTTATGGACGCATGACAAAGCTAAGTGCTATTCTGTATAAGAATCAGGCAAAGGGTGACACATCATTTTTTCCCAATTTAGTCATTTTTACCTAAAATATATTCAGTACATTTAGAAATTAACTGAGAAACTATTTAAATTAATCGTGAAATATCTGTGACATGGATATTTTTTACTGCTAATGTAGGGAAAAATTCTTAAATACAACAATTAAATCTCTGCGTTTCTTTTCTTTATGTGCCACACCTTATACACATTTAACAGATGTAAGGTTTGAATATCAAAGGTCTACAAGTTCAGTAGAATCTTGATAAAACTTTTAATATTATTCACATGTCGCCTCTTTTAAAAAGTGACTTTTAAAACAAGTCACTCGTGTACCAACTAAGTAATCTGCCCTTGATCTGCTACTGCTTTCATTACATCATCAAAACTAAAGCATTGGTTTTGTATTGCTGATTTCAACACAACCCGTCTGTACAGATGTGGGTGAAATCATAGATTTTAGTTTCAAATCATAACTTTCCATTTTTTCAGCATATAGTTTTTCAAAGTCCTCATTCTGTTTCATGGTGAAGTAATTTTTCCAATCATTTATATCTCCTACAAAAAATATTATTAGAGTAAATATTCATAGATTGAATAGGGGAAAACTTTGGCAGTTTGTAGGTTTTCTTGTGACCTTTTTCTCAATGTTCAGAAGAATGATTGAGGTATGCCCATTGTCATTTTCAATTACAGTTAGTAAAATTGTCAATTTTAGGAGATAAAGTTGGTCTACCCATGATTTGATGACTTTTCTTACATAGTCATATGGGCAATTTGAAAGAGAAGATTCAAGTAGCAGTCTTAATAAAAATCAGACAGGGTAAGATTCATGCATGTTAAAACCCCACTAAATTCACTTTTAATTCTACTTCAGAAACAGTTACAGACCACATAACTAGTCTTAGTTTGTACTGACCACATAGCCAGTCTTAGTTTGTACAGACCACATAACTAGTCTTAGTTTGTAGAGACCACATAACTAGTCTTAGTTTGAACAGACCAAATAACCAGTCTTAGTTTGTACAGGGACAGAGACCAGACATGGAAAACAGACATACACAACAAAGAACATAAAGTAACTAAATTCATACATACAAAGCAACAAAAGCAGTTAAGCAACTCAGACTCCACTAAAAACTGGGAGCATGGACCAGGTGCACCGGTAGGGTAAGTGTCCACTGCTTTTCTAGAATTACCCACCGAGTGGCTCATAAAAAGTCAAGTACGGGGTAGACAAACGAGGAAAGGAAAACTATGATCCGTTTAATAAATCAGTTTCCATAGTGCAGATGGATACACCATAACGATCCACGAGTTCATGATGACATAAACAAGTCAATTAGCCCTCATTTGTACAATGGCTTATTACTTAACAAAAAGTATGAAAATCTTGTCCTACTTCAGAATTTTTGTTAAATATAAATGAAATTAATACAATAATGGTATGGTGATAAATGTCTAGCAATACATAACAAGCACCAAAGGTTCATACTTAATCCAAACACATTGTAGGAACTAGCTTACCCTTATTAAACAGTATGAAGTCATTGTTTTCAAATTTCGTGCTAATAAAACTTCCTCTTTGGACATCATCTTTCACAGCTTTCATTTTTGCAAAACTGGTTGCATCTACAATCCCTTGAATTAAACTTTCTGATGTATCAACTTGTAAAAACTGAGCAAGTCTTCTAATTTCTGATACTGGATCCTATAAGAACATAAAACTGTAATATTTTTTGGTTAAATAAAATTTTGTTTATTGAAATCTTGAAAGCAATGTGCAAATTATATTCTACGTAAAGTCTGTTTTATTCAATTAATAATTCAACGAAAGAAATGTTTTGTCAATTGACTGTGCTTATGGGAATTTATTTTGTCTGTTTGGACAATATTCTAAATATTTCCAACTAGTTCACACATACATGCACAAAAAAAAAAATTAACGTTAGTAAAAGTGTAATCAAGGGAACCAAGGTCACAGCGGCAATCAAAAGAACGCAAAGAGTCACAGGGACAAAGACCAGACACGGAAAACAGACATATACAACAAAGAACATAAAGTAACTAAAATCATACATACAAAGTAACAAAAGCAAATGAGCAACTCGGACACCATTAAATACAGGGAGCATGGACCAGATGCACCGGTAGGGTAAGCGTCCTCTGCTTTCCTAGAAACACCCGCCGAGTTGCTCATAAAAAGTCCAGGGTAGACAAATGAGGAAAGGAAAACTATGACACGTTGAATAAATCAGTTTTCATGAGTAAAATGAAAGATAAAGATTTTTCTGAAGATTATTTGCACAAAATCTTCAAAAAAAAACCATTTTAAGAAATAAAAAAAAACATGCAAAAATCCCCTTTCAAAATGTTCGATTCAATTAACAATTTAAGAGATGAATATTACTATTTATTTAGATGCTCTCTTTTCTAGATGAAAGAAATTTATTACTTGGTGAGAATTTAAGAAACAAAGCATAGATCATGACGTTAAGTGATTAAATGACTAGTAAACATCTTCCTGATCTCCCTAATTTGTGTTCATTCATTCGTATCATTAACAGAAAAATAGACACTCCGCAGTGATGCCATTAATTGAAATTTTCAGTGTACATATGTTGCACATGTTGAACATGTTATTTATCATCATTCTCTTGTACTTAAAGTATATATGTTATTGTTCACTCTATTCCTGTACCAAAAATGTTGATGTTAAGAGAATTAAAAATATATTCAAACAAAGTTGAACCAAAGTGTTCGATCAATCTATACCTAATTTGTGTCAAAGAGGAAATGCAAGACAATGATCGTTGATTTGATTTCTTCAGAATAATTTCTAAGTATTTCTTTGAAATAACAATTTAATGAAAATAAAATGATTTATATGGCCAGTTTCCCCGTATGGTGATCCCATGAATGAGGTCCTAATGCCGCAGATGAGAGCACTAGGTTGATTAAATCACACGTACAGCATACCGAAATCTGATTATCCAGTCTTTTTATAAATAATAATGAAGCCTGAGGGTAAAAATAAATATTCCATCTAAAAAAAAACAAAAAAACAAAAACAAAAAACAAAAAATAAAAAATATTAAAGAATAATAATATAAACAATCAAATATCAAAGACAACTCACCTTCAATAGATCTTCATAATGAACAATAAAAATTGGAATATCATATGTGTTTAATCTGCGCATATCTTCCCAAGACTGCACATACGTAAACCAATCGTTGAAGGGAACTGAAAAGTAGAAAACACCACTTGACTTTATTTTTATTTTTTATATTGGTAACCTCTCCTGTTCATCCCTCACAAAATCATGACATTCTTTCGGTTCATAAATATAAAACTGATATGAAAATTATGCTAAAACATATAGTATCTGGATGTTTTATGTTAGAATTGTGTAGATTTTTTCAAGGTGTGCCTGTCTATTGGGCATGCCAGGTACCACATAATGTCCATTCCAATCATTCAAATCGATTCTCCCATTTAGATCATTACCAGCATGAAACATTTTTGTCACCATAATCCTTAATTTACCACACTGGCTGCATACTAACCCCAAACAGAATCACCAACTATTATATTTGAATAACTGTTCGCACTTTGTATAGTTTTGTTTACAGTTGTCATGCGTGAATTCACAGGGGATGAACTCGCCGTACCACCCTACCCTCTTTTTCAACCTCCTACCAATTTTCGTTTGCATAATAACTTGATGTTTCGCAATTTCTACCTCCAAAACTTTTGTTGGCTTCCTTAAAGAATATCATTTTATTACTTTTTCCAACACTTTGTACACATATTGGAATTTTGTTTTTGTAGACACTGGTCATTAATTGTTTGTTTTATTTGTAACGTTTTTTTTTTCTTTTTAAAAGCATACATTGATTATTGAGAAGATAACTGAAGCCTATTAAACTTAACAGTCTTTTGATCTCTTTTATTCATATATTTGTGTTTTCAGTTGTCTTATGAAGTTTATATTATATTTTCTTTATATTTTTTTTATATTTAAAAAAAAAAAAAAAAAGAATGTGGTTATAAAGACCTGTAAGTTGATAAACTTATTTTACTTTTTGTGGGCAATCTAGCCAGTTCGGCTCTAAAAGCATCATTAAAGGTTTACATTGGACTCCCAAAATCTCCTTAGGAATTTTAAATAATGGATATTTCTGACTGGGTTGTTTGAGTCTTTGCATATTATATGAATGACCCAAACTTTACTACATTAAAGAATGAATAATGCTGATATACCTGAATATATGAAAACAATTTATTCGGAAATTATTTATCTAATAAAAAGAAATTGAATTTATGATAGATGAATGTCTGTGTGAATCAAATCTGCGTGCATTTATAATCACTTCACTCAAACATGAAAACGGTCGGTCTTTAGCAACCTGAGTCAAACTCGCTGTTAAGAGAATACAAAATTGTGTGTTAAAAATGAACTAATTGTTAACATAAAATATAAATCAAGGCGGGGAATCAGAACAAATTTTATACTGGTGTGCAAGTGAACATAAATTTTCTTTGACCAACCTTTGCCGTTGACGAATAAATCTAAGAAACCATTCCAATCTCCTTCCCATCTTACATCTTTTAGCTTTGAGTAGAAATGATATGCAGAAACTGCAACAGATCTAGGATCCCGTATCACATTTATAATCTTGCATTTGCTCTGCTTGAAAGAATCTGAAATGTACTCAAATGGAGAGTGCCATCCAAATACTCTTGGAGAAGGGAGGTCCCGAATTTTTTTCAAAAATGCGAAGTCCAATATGAAAGATGCAGCCATCTTTTTAGTTATATCTGTTCTGTTCTGAATCAGCAAAGTGGTGATTTCCCAAACCCAATGGTAACCTGATTAAATCAAAGTACAAGAAGGTCACCTGTTTGGTTTACAAATATATAACAAAAAACGTGTCTCAAACTTTAAAATCAGCTTGGAACGTCCTAGCAAACAACCACCTCTTCCAAATCATTTAATATACAAATGAAGTCCCATGAGGTTATTATAAAAGACATATCACAACAAAAAGCAAAGCATACTATAAAGTATGAGCGAATAGTTCTCGCAACCTTAGTAATGATACCAAAAGAGCAGGAGGGAAAGCGAACAGATCTCAAAAAGCGTGTCAACATTAGCATGTTCCTGAAAGTATGCCATAAGTTTCAAAAAGAAGCGGAGTGTCAGGGATTTAATTTGAACCCAATAGCATTTAGCATGGCATATTTAAACCTACATCTATACAAAAACAATTTACAATTCAATATAACACAAAAGTAAAGCAATATCAACTTGATATCCCCAAGCAAACAAAACCCCCACTTACATGCCCCTAATCATAGAAAAAGAAACAGATGTGGTGAAACGCAACAAATGCCCCACCGTACAACCCACATAAAAATAGAGATCGCCAAAAGTACTCAAAATAAGTGTAAACACACCTAAAAGTGAACTCTGAAAGGCCTCGACAACAAAAGTAAATGTAACTATCAACACTAACTCTATGGACGATCAGATAGACTTAAAAATCAGGATATCAAATACATCCCAACTACAGGATACCACATATTCTAGACACTAAGAGATCAAACAAGAGGCTAACAGAAGCCTGAACCGCTCACCTGGGTACTTTTTAGCCTTTCAAGGGCAATAACTCTCACAAGAGACATGTCCAACAATTTTGACTCACTGCCACGAAGACTTCGGCAGGAATTATCTTAAGAAATTAAAAATTTGTCTATCTATTTAGTTTTCAAGATATTGGCTGAAAATTGCTAAAAATGTCATTTTTCGCCTTTCAAGGGCTGTAACTTTAACTTTTGTAGGCCTTATAATAGGGATCACTTTGGCAATTGAAAGAAGTAGGCTAAAACTAACGGTTTTGGCGATATATGAGAAAACCCTCTGACTGACTCCTTTATTCTATTTAGTAACGGTTTTGGCAATGTATGAGAAAACCCTCTGACTGATCCCTTTATTCTATTTAGAAGCCATGTGTTTCATGTATCCCCATGCTAGATCTATGCATCACGAGTTTTCATACTAAGTTTGATTCTAATTGCTCCGATAGTTTCATAAGAAAAGATTTTTGAAAGAAATAACATTAAAAATAAGGATGAAATGTCGAAAAAGGGCAATACCTCCAACATGGCTTAACAGATTAAAATGAAAAGTTGACAACATATAGATCTCATCATGCTGAACACTTTTACCAACTCCGAATTTTGCTATACCTAATGGTTTTGGAGAGATATGCGAAAATCTGTCTAACCCATATGTTATATTTTTAGTAATGATGACAATGTTTTTCACAGATCAAAAATCCCGCACATCAGTTTTATGAAGTACACCACAAGGAACATTCATAACAAGTTTGGTTCTTATTGGTTATGTAGTGTGAGAGGAAAAAGAGTTTTGAAAATTGTTAATGACGACGGATGCCAAGCGATGGCATTAGCTCACACTGCCTTCGGTCAAGTGAGGTAAAAACCGATATATGTACATGTTACAATTCCTTCTCTTTATATTAAAGAATATATAAAAAGTTCATTGATTGCAAGTATCCCTCTGATAGCAAATCTACTAATTAATCCAGGAGAGAGGCAAGTCTCTTTATTTATATTAAAGAATATATATAAAGTTTATTGATTGCAAGTATCCCTCTGATAGCAAATCTACTATTTAATTCCGGAAAGAGGGGTCTCTCTTTCACAGAAATTAGTAGTGGTGTTATCAGAGAGGTTAATTACATAAATTTTCTTTGTCATATATATAATAAGGAGGGACTTGTAGCAAGTCTAACATGTAACATGCTTCTTCTGAAACAAGACACGAAGTCCATTTAATTTCACTGAAATTTAATAAGTCTATACGAACCTGACTTAGGATATGAGCATATCAATACATCTTTTTCTTTTATATTAAAATTGTGTAGGCTTTTAAAGTGCGCCTGTCTATCAGGCATGCCAGGTACCATATAATGTCCATTCCAATCACTCAAATCGATTCTCCCATTTAGACCATTGCCAGCATAAAACGTTTTCGTCACCATAATCCTTAATTTACCACACTGGCTGCACACCTACAGAATCAATGAATTATTATTAGTGATTAACTGTTCGCACTGTGTATAGTTTTGATTACAGTTGTCAGGTGTGGATTCACAGGGAATGATCTCATCGTCTTACCCCCTTTTTCAACCTCCTACATGCACCAATTTGTCTCTGCATAAAAAACATCGTGTTTCACAAATTCTACCTCCAACACTTTTGTTGCCTCCTTTCGCCGGGCTTTGTCCCAAAATCTGAAATCCTTTATTCACTCATGGTTGTTGAATGTCTTCTATGGTTAGATATGGTAACATATCCCTGTGTCTGACCCATATCCCCCCCTTTTCCCCTCTTACTTAACTCTGTATCAGATATACAATCGTACACCCCGCAGGTTACTCCATAGTATATTATGGTGGGGTGAGCATTGTCAAAATAAAAGCACTACCCATATCTTTATAAGCTTAAACCTGGAATACCATACAGAAATCTATGTCTGAAAATGAATCCATACCCAAATCTGTGTTTGAATTCATAATCAATACCTGAATAAACAAATACAAATTCAAGTAATTGTATTGTCACTAACACAACAACAATAATTGATTTAAGCCCATGAATATACAGATAATATATGCACACTGTATAACAATTTCAATTACTGTATATTTAGACCTTTATTTTAAGACATTTTATTCTTCCTTGTTTCTAAACAATTTAATATAAATTTGGAAGACATCTTAAGTATATTTAAACTGTTATTTAGAATTAAATCATTTTTATTGTAAATTGTTCATTTTTTTCAAATTTCACCAACTGAAGCCTAGTGAGTTGAGCAGTATTTTGATCTGTTTTATTCATATATTTGTCTTTTCAGTTGCCTTAAAAAGTTCATAATTTTATTTCATAGTATTGTAATAACCACAAGGAAGGCATTCCTAGTTCTTTTACTGTCTTTTATATTTGATTAACATAAAACTGCATTTTCCTTTACCATAAGCTTAAAGGTGTTACATTTAGCTTATAATTTGGGAAAGGTTTCATTTAATATTATAAGTTCAAAACAAAAGTAATGAGATTTATGAGACTGAATAATATGGGATATATTTGTTGAAATTAAGGAATTTTGTGCTTTTAAGAATGGGTGTTTACCTTTCAAAAGATGCAAGCTATTTGCAGCTTCAGTAGAATCGTCAAACTTTTGCTAATTTTTCCGCTATCTTTATAAGATTTCATTGACTACTTTCATTTTGTCAACACGCCCCCCGCATAATCGGAAGTTTTTATTATTGGACATATTTATTATCTCTATTTTATTAAGAAACAGACATGTTTCGCATCTCAGTTAAAGTTTAAAAGTTTTCAATTATTTATCTCAAGTTTCAATCTGTAAAGTCAATTCACTTTTACTATTTTTGAGGAACTACGTTTACAATCAGCGTTCGTGTACTTAGCGACATTGTGATGAGGTCACGCATAAGTAATTTTATTCAAAGTTTTATGCCGGGAAAATTTAAACGAAGGTTTCATTTATTGTTGTAAAAGTTTTAGTATTGAGCCGGCTAGAATATATTTACTCCTTTCTGAGTATTTTGAGATGCCGGCCAGGTATGAATATTTCTGCCGGCATCCGAGAGTATATAAGGCTGGAAGCTGAAGCATATATCATATCGCATCAGTCAGTACACTGGTCAACTTTTCAAAACTTTTAACTTCTATACTCACAACTGTCAAAGAGGGTCTGCAGTCCTACAACAACACTTGTTACTCCCGTAATGGTATTAATTCAATGTGGATCCTGAAAAATTCGAAAGATCTTTTGGAGACAATCAGTTCAAGTCTATTATCTGAATATAATAGCATTAAAACCTATGATTTTTCAACACTGTATACTTCTATTCCCCATACTCAGTTAAAATCCCGACTTGAAAACATTATACATCGTTGTTTTTCCAAAAAAGATGGTACTCCTAGATACAAATATATAATTCTTGGTAGAGATTCCTCATACTTTGTAAGAAATAATTCAAAATCATCTTCCAAATATACAGAGGAAGATGTTTACAAAATGCTGGAATTTTTAATCGACAACATATTTGTCCAGTGTGATGGACGTGTTTTTCAACAAACAGTCGGCATTCCAATGGGAACAAATTGTGCTCCTTTGCTTGCTGACCTATTTCTTCACTCTTATGAGGCTGACTTTATAGCTGATTTGATCCGAAAGAACGAATATCGTTTGGCTAGATCCTTCAATCTCAGTTTCCGCTATATAGATGACGTATTATCTTTAAACAATCCAAATTTCGGGGATTTGATACATTGCATCTATCCAAAAGAACTTGAGATAAAGGATACTACAGACACTGTGAAGTCAGCCTCATATCTTGACCTACACTTAGAAATCGATGGTAAAGAAAAACTATTGACCAAACTTTAAGACAAACGTGATGACTTTTCATTCAGAATTGTCAACTTTCCTTTCGTCTGTGGCAACATCCCTTCGACTCCTGCGTATGGAGTGTTCATATCACAACTCATACGTTATGCCAGAGCTTGCCGAAACTACGCAGACTTTTTGTATCGCGCTAGAAGTCTAACAAATAGGCTTCTGGAACAGGGTTATGTTGCTACAAGATTGAAGTCATCACTAGAGAAGTTTTATGGTCGTCATCATGAACTCGTGGATCGTTATGGTGTATCCATCAGCACCATGAACACTGATTTATTCAACGGGTCATAGTTTTCCTTTCCTCGTTTGTCTACCCCGGACTTGACTTTTTTATGAGCAATTCAGTGGGTGTTTCTAGAAAAGCAGAGGACGCTTACCCTACCGGTACACCTGGTCCATGCTCCCAGTTTTTAATGGAGTCCGAGTTGCTCATTTACTTTTGTTACTTTGTATGTATGATTTTAGTTACTTTATGTTCTTTGTTGTGTATGTGTGTTTTCCATGTCTGGTCTTTGTCCCTGGATTACATTCTTTTGATTACCGCTGTAACCTTGGTTCCCTTGATTACTGTTTTATACCTGAGCTTACTGAAGACTAGACTGGTTCCCTCGTGAGAGTGTATTGCTAGTAGCTAATACCTGGAACGTAGTCCCGGGACCAGGATAACTGAAGACAAGAAACTTAAGAAAATATGTACATAGCCGTTATAATGATCGGAAATGGGTCTTTAGCTGACTAAAGGTCGTAAACTAGCAATTCAAAATAAAAATACAAGCTATAATAACTATGTGCTGTCGCGTACAAGCAGTACACATATTCCAGGCACTGTAACTATTTATATATACCTCTACAATACAAACAACAATGGCGACTATTTACTTTCAATTTGATTTTCATATGTTCTACATTAAGATCCTAAAAATCAAGCAGTCGCAAAATAAGAAGAAAGCTTTTAAGTTAAATTTGTTTCCTGACATTATATATAAAAATAGTTTGGTAGGATGCGATATCCCACCACACCAACGCTCCCCGCCTTATACTCTATAGTTATATATATATTTGGAGAATTCGGAAGGCCATCATCATCTTCGTTGACTTACAGAATTACATGTACTTGTATGAATACAAATGAACTTCATTTAATAAAATATAGAAGCATATCTTATCATTATTATTAAAAAACCGAGGAGCCCTGACCAATTAACTTATGGAGGACCACTCGCCCGTCTATGACACACTGGTGTCAGAAATGGGACGTTTAATATACTCAGTTAGTATACGAACTCGCAACGATGAAATACACGGAACCTTGGTGTGGGAGAATTTGACAGAATAAATAAGATATGTTTCACAATAATAGCGAACGACAATTTTATGAAATGGAGGAAATGCCGGACAGAGAAATTATCCTTCCTAGACATGCAGAGCAACATGACAGACTAGACCATAATTTTGAAGATGCTAATGATACATTAGAGGACGCAAGACCTGGAGCATGCGGACGTGGTAGCGGGGATTTCAATGAAACTTACAGAGATGGTTTGAACAGACGATCGGGTCGCAGTGATGGAAATCAACATACACCGTGCAAGCTATCAATTAAGCCAGAGACGTACGACGGCATAGATGATTGGGAAGACTATATTTCGCATTTTGAGATATGCGCAGAACTAGGCAGGTGGACAGAACACGAGAAAGTATTGGCTTTAGGAATGTTATTGAAGGGACCAGCTAGGACCTTTTATATCAGCCTAACAGTTCCTGAGAGGCAGACATACGATGTTTTAATACAAAGACTAGGCAAGAGATTTGGGAGTACGAGACAAAAAAAAGGTGATTATCTAGACCAGAATCAAGAAAGAGAGGATAATTTTTTAATAAGCAATAAGGGGCCAAAAGGACCATGCTCAGCTATATCAACTTTTTTTGGGGTGGGGTGGGGGGCTGTATTGAATTTTTTTTCCAAATAGATTCGGCATTAAAATCCTGCACAGTTGGAACAAATATGGACAGATCGTTAAACTTTTAATTTGGAATGTAATTTAAATGCTTGACAAGTTTCTGACCATGATGAAAGTGACCAAAGAACTTTAAAATGTGTAGGGATATAAGGTCATGATAATGGCTAAAATGTCAACTTCTCAGGAAAGGGTCAGAGATAAAAAAAAAAATTCAACTTTCTACAAATGTTTTTTCTCTAACATCTAATTGCATTTTGTGTAGATACAATTATCTTTGTATAAGTGAATAGTTCACAATGAATAAATACCAAGAAATAGATGTCATATCACATCATTTTAACCCCCCTATTGCGATATTTAAACCCCATACAGACTGCGATATTTTAACAACTGTTGTTATTATTTACCTCCCCCCAACCGCATTGATGTTTTAACCTCCTTCTGTGATAATTTAACCCCTTCTAGGGGGATTAAAATATCATAAATAGGGGTTTGTTAAAATAACCCCGGGGTCAATATTTCATATGATGTATTGACACCGGGGTTAAGATATTACATGATTTTTTAATTCCGGAGTCAATATTTCGCAGGGGTAAATATATCATATATATCATAAATATATATTGTTGCTCAGGCGTTAAACCCAAACAATCAATCAACCACATTCACATGTCATCATGTTTGTTTTCATGTACATTTCACTCGTTAGGACCTCGTTGTCCATCTTTGGGAAAAAATCCTTTTTCGGGTAATTTTGTTGGTTTTTAACACTTATATGCTATTAACCAAAATTTATCTGGAACACCGGCTTGTTTTGCATACCTTTCTCTTGGCTTATATGTTTATTTCTCTCGTTTGGGACCTTCATGGAATACGTGTTCTTTCTACTCTATTCGTTGATCCTAGATGTCCATATTTGGTAAAAAATTAATTTTGTTATAGTTTTTAGCACTTTATGGTTAAAATTAACCAATATTAATTTTGAACAATCTTTGTCTCTTTGCCCTTGTTGGGACCTTTATGGGGAAATGCAATTCTGTTACGCTACTTTCTGTTCTATCCGGTGCTATTTCTGAATATGTCACTAAGATAGTTTGTAGATATTTAGAACTGAAGCTTTCATGCCCCTTACCTTTCGTTCAACAATCACAGTGTCAAGCTAGAGAAATTTGATAGAAGTATTGTAGATCGGTGGTGAAGGAAAATGTGAAGGATCATGAACAAAAAATTGTTTCTTTTTCCAAATTTTCACCAAAATTGGAACTTCTACAAAAAATTCAAGTATATTTGTCAAAATAACTGCCATTTTAAAAAGGGAAGGCATATGTCTATTTGTGTACTTTATATTTTTCTTTTATGATTAAAAAGTCTCAGTTCGTTTGTGTTATGAGCCCTTGGCATTTAATGTCTACGTTAATAACTATAAATTACTGCAAAACAATGGGTCGCTGTTTTTGAAATAAATTGCAAATATATCTGACAGAAGAATGTGATACATTCTGTGACTAAGCAGGCCGGGATTTATATCAAATAAATAATATCGTACGAGTTTGAATTGTGTCGACCACTCGTGATTGGATAAAACCGTTCGTCCAAATAACAGAAGCAGCAATATGCAAATTAAGTAAGAAGAAAATCATCCGCCATTTATTAAAATATTTGAATATAATAGGCAAATGACCATGAAATAAAGATGTCAACTCATAGAATAATGTTGGGACAAAATTTCGTGTATTACAAAATTGTGTTGTAGTCGACAATGTCGAAATAAGACACGAGCTCTTCATGGTACGACTTGGTCCGATTTTTTTAACGGAAATGCAGCAGTAACGGAAACTGATTTGCTTATTCTGTTACTTTCATTATTTCCGGTTTAAGATTTGACAGAAAATTGTTTATGTTCTTGGCTGTATGTCCTTAGGTTATAGTTTAAATCGGTGTTATCCTTAAGTAAATAAGAAACTTGCTTTAAGTAGTTTAAATGTCGATTCGGAATTAGTTACTATGTTTAGGTTATGATCACCCTTGCACGCTTAAGCCTTAACTGATAGAAGGGGGATATTTTAATTTTAATAAAATTTTTATCCTGATATTGCTGCTCGGACGTTAAACCCCAACAAACAAACAAACAATTTTATCCTGAAATACTTTCACTTCTCAGATTATTGAAAGGAGAATACATGTCGCATCTCTCCCAGTTTTTCTCCGAATTTAAAAACAGGTCTTGGAATGAGACTAATCACTTTTAGGGATTGCCCCTTCTATTTGGGGTGGTAGTTGTAGTCTGACTGTCCTTTTCATAAGTTCAGTAATTGGCTCAAAACTTGACAATAGTCCAACAGTTTGATGTTCTTTTGTACATCCCATTTGCCTAGTATTGGTAGAATAGACTACCATTACTTATGTAATCAAGGGTGGTGAAAGGAGGGGCGAGTTTTTTCCCAGTTGAAATTCATTTATGTCTGTTTTATCTTTATTTTTCTATGTTTTCAACATTTGACATCCCTGCGGTCACTCCCTTTTTTTTTGGTGGGGGCATGATCTTGCTTTATTTTTACTTCATCATGTCCATGAGTGCACTGCTTGATATGATCTCAGGTAGTCGGAATTTCCTCTGACCCTGCAACCCTCCTCTTTTTTCAACTCGATATTGATATGTCGGGTTGGGGTCAGAACAATACCATACAAAAGACGAGATTCAGCAGTAACATGGAGTACCTCCCTTCAACTGCTTCTAACGACTTTCAAGTTGAAATCATGCATGTCACACCTACCTTGTTCGATTCCGGAATAATTTTCCTGTATGCTGATACCATATTTGCTACAAAAATTACATTTTTATTGAAGGTTTGATCATTTTCCACAAGAAACCCTGTTTTGTTGACATTTTGAATCATAATACATGTGCAGTGGCAAGAGAGGAAAGTAGGCAGAGCTTGTTACTTTTCATTTGGAACGGAAAGACATGATTTTTAAAACCGGTATTTAACAGAATATGTCATAATTCTGCTGACAAATTACCTATCCACTACCATTTTGTTCCAAAAGTAGCAAGCTACTCTAGCCTCACATGTATCACGATTCAAAAGTCACAAAACAGGGTCTCTTGTGGAAAATGATTAAAAATGTAACTTTTGTAGCAATTTATATAGTGTGGCACCATGTATAACCATAGCTTCTCTGTCTGACTTTTTGGACTGTCAGACTATTGCACCACTACTGAATTCTCGGAATAGATGTTGGACCAACAGTTGAAACCCCCTTCTATTTGGGGCTATTGTACCAATTGGGCAAATGGTGAGGTAGGGCAGTGGTGTAGCCGGAAATTTAGGATATGTAAGCAGGGGGTCTTGGGGACGTTTGCCCCCCAGAAGCTGAGCATAATTTTCAAATTCGAATAACATTTTTTTCATTAAGGTAACAGCTTCATCGTTCTCCATGACCTCTTTTTGCATGGCGCTGTGCCATTTGTTATTTTCTTTGCGCTGTGAGTTCAAAACACGCAACGTGTTCATCTGGCGTGCGCCATGCACGGCAGATAGGCACTATATTTCCCTATTACTCTTACCTGTAATCATTTATACCTGTCATTAAACAATATTATTGGCACGTGTGTTTATGCTAACGTTAATCACTCTCGGGAGTGAAACGTGTATGAAAACTAATTTCGGACCTGTGGAATTGTCGATTATCACCGTCTGCAAAATCGATAAAAATCCAATCAGCTGAATGAATTCTACTGTTTTTTGAACGAATAAAACTTGATAACTTTTCAGTTAATAAAATATTTAAAATATTTTAAGAGTCCAGTTCAATTTGACAAATGACTGATCTTGTCGGATAGGTTTGAAAATTTAACAATGTCTAAACGATCTCGGCATCTATCTGATACAGATAAACAATCCAATTTACTAATTTTTTTTGGAACGGGTGATGGACTGAGTCCTAAAAGCTCTAGAAGATTTTGTAACGACACAGACTCTGAAGAAGACGAAGTTGAAAAACAACCAGAAAGACGTAAACGCCATAGATCAAACTATCATGACGAATGGCTATATAAGTTACTACGGTTCACTTATGCAGAAGACAAAGGAATGTTTTGTAACCTCTGAATCAAGTTTAGACAGGCATCGCAACATAATGAAGTCTGGGTGAAAAAAGGATGCACAACTTGCAGAAAGGAGATTATAAAGAACCACAAGAGAACACATCGTCGCCGAATAGATTCAATAGATACTAGATGGAAAAGCAGTGACTTACCCAAAAGATAATTTGAAAGAAGCTGGAGCATGCCTCAATTCACGGACGACTTGTTGCCTTGGGTAGTGACAGAGCCTCAGTTATGGTTGGAAGGAAGGGTGGTGTCGCAACTTTGTTAAAGCAGGTAAACTATCTCTGTTTGAAATAGCAAACTAATATCATACTGTATACATATCAAGTTATTTTTATATATTTCAACCTATTATATTGTAGGAGTCAAGCATGATGATAAATAACCATTGTTTGGCCCTTAGATTGGCCCTGAGCATCAGACAAGCAGCTGCAAGTAGCTGATGCCATTCCTCAGATGAAGAGCTTCAATGTTTACTTGGAAGCTCTTTTTTCATATTTTCTATCTTTCATGAAGAACCTAGATACAATATGTACTTATGATCCTGAATTTCATGCTGAAGACAAAATCCAGATATTTGCCTCTTATGACAAAAAAATCATTTTCTATACATTAGCATCTTGTTGATACACCCTCTTTACATAAATGTGATCTTTCTGTTTCAGATGATAGCTATTCACTACACAGACATAGCAGATGGTGATACATTGTTACAAGAGTATAAATCTTTTAAGCTGGTTATGCACAAGCATAGAGACACCATTACTAAGTTCATATTGGAATTACTGCTGACAAAGTACTGAGCTTAATATCCTACCTTGGCACTGTTAGCTGAGATATGCATGTTTGTCCCGGCTTCAACTGCTGATAAGCTTATTTCCCTGATATGCTTTGCTTAAATTACAAATTGATTTTTAAAAAAAAATTATAGAAACATTATGTTGAAGCGTAAACTGTTTCTTCATTCTTACTTCTTCGTTTTAAGATTGTAAAAGGGGATTCATTGTTCTTAACAGAGTAAAAACCAAGTCAAGAGATAGACTGTCACAAAAAGTGCTGAACAACTTGTTAATGGTATCAACACAAGGACCGCCCTGCTAAAGATTTTAACTTCCCCAGAGCTGTGGAGTTTTGGTCCAGCCTTGTGGAAGAGAAAACTTGACATTGGAATAATAGAGAAGGACAATACAGACAGATATATTTACTTGATTGTTTGTTAATTTTCATGTTGAAGCTTATGATATAAAATATGTCTTATTCAGCCTTATTACATTTTTCTTGGTACTTTCTTTTCTGTGTGAAAGGTCTCATACCGCGATGAAAAATTGTCCAACTGGAGAGTGAGCCATGTGTTCATTTTGATCCATGGAGATCCCTGCAGCTTTGATCATCCATTTTAAAACTTGAGGAAAGTGTATAAGTTAAAAGAATCACAACCACTTTTGATTTTTTTCTTATTTCTCATTTTTCTTTTTCTTTCTTTTTTTTTTTTTTGGATTTTTTTTGTCAATCCTCTTTAATGGACCCAACATAACACAAGCATAAAGAAATTTGTTGGACGGTAGAAACATCAGTAGTTTCATCTTAATTAGGCTAAAACAGTTTGCAGAATTACATTCATCGACAGTCTGCTGTACTATTGGCCACAAATATGAATTAACTCATTTTGTATCTGGTTTGATAGATATCTAGCGTTTGGGGAACTGCTTTGTAAATGGCCAGACAAAATCTTATCATTTTCTGCCCTTATTTTGGTAAGAGCAATGAAATTACTTTTATCTTCAGTATGACCATGTAGGGGAATGTTCTGCTTTCCACACAAACAAAAAGTCTTCAAAGTACTTTTCAAGATAGCCCTGTTTCTTGATATTTTATTTTGAAAAATAACTCAACATTGAGACAACATCATCCCTTTTACCTTCAGCAATTTTCATAAAATTTTCACTAATTTTAATACACTTGTCATGACCAGGTTGGCCCAAGTGTTGTTTTATTAGAGTTATCACATTTGCCCAATCATTTACAGGGGTTCATACAAAAGTATTATCAGAACTATTGAATAAAATGCAATACAAACAATACACTGCATTTTCTGACTCGGAATATCTTCACCAAGAATGTTTATCGAGTCATGTTAAACCACTTTTCACTCCCCGAATTTCTGTAAGAGGAAATACAAACGAATCGAGAACAACCCATTAATTTA
Organism: Perna viridis; assembly: GCA_037379345.1. NCBI lineage: Eukaryota > Metazoa > Mollusca > Bivalvia > Mytilida > Mytilidae > Perna > Perna viridis. The sequence continues at coordinate 25,707,634 of CM074519.1, read as the reverse complement.
TCAGTAGAAAGAACTTTTGTTTGTCGTCAACCTTCCCCTTGTATGATGCAATATCTAAGTTTTGTGGCTGCAATGATTTAGGCCTTAGCGGAATGTTTATGCATTTAGTGCTACATTGAGCAGGACGAGCAGGCATATCTGGCTCCGACAAAACTTGTGAAAAATACTATGATAATTTACTGTCCTTTGCTCAAAGTATGTTTTGGTGAAGAGGGATGACTTCTCTTCATATTAATTTATCATGTAACAATAACTTGAGAATGGTAATGTTTTAATTTTGAGTTGTTGATTAAAGCATGTTTATTTGTCATGTTAAAGTAAATGGCATTTGCTTAGGTTTTATGAAGTTCAAGATAAACACACAGATGCTTCTTTAATTGATCTTGAATCGGTGTTGATCTTGAATCTTAGACACAACAGTTATATTTAAATGATTGAATGTTTTGATAGAGATAAATATTAATTCCAGATGTGATTGTTACAAGCAAATAAATGTAAATGTAAAGCCAAGGTTGTGAAAAACTTTTAAAAAAATTGTCAAAATAATTTGTAAGCACATGCATACACTTCTTTAATGGTGCTACGCCATTGTAGGGGTTACCCTAATTTTGTCACTTACTCTCAATATTTTGAATCGCAAATGATATGAGACAGGTAAAACCTGAAATGTTCTCCGAGAAACTTGAATTCATACCATAGTCTAGGACTCACCATTTCAAATTTGTACTGAGGACTTGATGGACTAACACTACTATCAACCTAAATTTTGATTGCACCACTCTCGTCACCATTTCCTCCACTGTTACTCCACTGTGTTTCCTCTAAATTAGAAAGTGAGATAAAATGCTTCATTCCATTACTTTTCATTTGTTTTATTTCTATAACTCAAATGCTTTTAAACTTGGAAGATCATTAACCATATTTTGTTAGTGAATAGAAGGATTAACTTGTATGAACAAGCATATTGTTGAATGGTGATCCAACTTTATTGGGTGAAGACATTGTAATTCCACTCACAAAATCTCCACTTTGAAGAGTGGAGAAATGAAAATGAGTTTTGACAGTAGTGATAGTACACCTATATTGGACCCATTCATAATTTGAAAGCATACAATCATTTTGTTGATGGTTTGATAAACCAAGGATCTCATCTATAGATTCCTTACATCTGCATTTTAAAGAGGGAGACCTGGGGTAAGGGACATAACTCTTGAAATCAGTGATATGTTTGCATCATATTCAATTTCACCAAAGTCTATCAAGCTTTCATTTGAAAAAGAATGAAGTCAATCCAAGTTACTTAGATGCTTAGTAGAGATTGACGTAAAATGCTTTACACTAATGTTCCAATGATTTGTAAGAGTAATGTCCCTTACCCTAGGTCTACCTCTTAAACTCCCATTGACTACACTGGGTTTTTTTAATTTTAGTCTATATTTATCTTCTTCTAATTGTATATTCATTTATTTTAATTATAGACTGATAATGTCTTGGGCTTGCCAGTTACCTCCAGAGTTGCTGTGTAGACCAACAGGATTGATAGTTCTAACTGGCCTTGATGTAACCTACAATGCTATTCATAAACTTATATGGGACTCATTTTGTAACAACAGAAGACCTGATAGGGTACCATTGCAGTTCAAAGTCTTCTCAGGCGACCATGAATATCCAAAATGCAGAACTAATAAGGTAGTTTAAGTTCTCAACAAATATGGTGTGTTGTACGGTTCTTAATAATTCCAATCTACAATGTAATTAGCATATGCCTTTTTCATGTATTATGACTGGTTGTTTGCCTTTTAAGATCTCAGGAAAGACAGTTTTACAACAGTGTAAATTTCATGTACATATCGTAAACAACATGACAAAAGATAGAGCTGTACAGAGGATGAAAACTGTATTATCTGCTTTATTCCATTTATTTTTGGCATTGTATATTCAAAACATAATTTTTTGAAAGAATACAGTTATCAGTAGCCCATAAATACTTTGAATGTTGCAATTGACAACCGTGTCACCTTGCATAATTATCGGTTGAATGCCACTATTTGTGTGTCAATTTCACTGAATGAGAGCCTACAAGAAAAGTGTTTAATCCTATAGTAAATTGACATCTGAGTAATTTTCCGTATTTTAACTTCATACTTCAATTGTGAAATTTTGAGTATTTTATCCTGTTGTGGGCTGGCAGGAAAAAAATATAGACATGTACATGTAAGTTCAGCTCCAGTAAAATTTTCTCATTACTTTCTCAAAAGTAGTGATATTATTTGATTGATTTAATAAATCTTTTTGTTAAATTTATTTTTGCATGAAATGTCATTAGCCATCAAAGGAACTTCTCATTTCCATTTGATTTTAAGTTCTGTTACCAGAATAATTGCTAGTGTTAAACTCCCATAGCCATATTTCAGCTATACCATCGATGAATATGAAATGGATGTTAAAATGAAAATGAAATGATGAAATGAAAAATGGGATAGGACACAAGGATAATAGGGTCAACGAATTTTGATTGCCGCTGGAAATAGAGAGGCGGTAGAATTGGGCAATTTAGCCTCCTGCGGCTGAGAGTAAAGGTTCTTACTCTTATCAAATTACAACAAATGTACTAGAGGTTGAAGTAGAACTAAATGTATTTGACAATTTTGCTTTTTCAGCGACAGTCTTATGAATGGTACATACCAAAGGGTATACTGAAGAAGGGTTGGATGTTTAAGCACTTACAGCAAGTCCCAGCTGTTGTGATTGTTTTCTTTGATTTAGACTGGGATGAGAATTTATGGAAGGAGAAACAAATGGAGTGTGCTACTAGAGTTGAAATTGTCAGGTTAGTGTTGACTAAAGTGAAGTAGCTTAACCCATGCATTTCTTATGAATCATTTACAACTCTCATAGCGCTAGTGGTTATGCCCCAGACTCCAAAGCATGCCTAAAGTTTCACTTTTTGCTTTTAATTATCATAATGGTACACAATAATTTATAAATCTTTGATTTAGTAATGATATTAGAAGTAGATGTATGACTTTTCTATAATTCTGTAGATTGGCAGTATTTTGAATACAAGTATGACATTTTGAACAATAACAGTCTATCAAGTTTATATGTTTAGTATTTTCCTATTCGCACCTGTGTCTCTGAACATTAATACAATAATGTGAGCTCAAGAAACTTTTTTCTTTTTTTACAGAAATAGTTTACAAGGCAGAGCAACTAAGGTGGCTGTAGTTTTGATACAGAAGAATGCTCCACTACCACCAGGGGAAGATGTTATAGCTGCAGAGAGAGCTGCATCACTGTGCAGTGCTTGTGATCTGTCTGCTAAACAGCTGTATGTCCTTCCACATACAGATCATCTCATAGGATACACAATTAGGTATTGTGCTTTTCCATCATTCATGTTGATAGTAAATCTTATGGGTGCAGTTTTTACACCTTGTAATATAACAGTTGTGTGAAGAGCCTACTGTTTAGAAGTTGTGGTCCCTTTGCTCAAGAGTTAAGAATATATTAAATAAGTTTTTCTGGCATCAATTATGTTAGTTATATTTATAATATAATGAAAGTGGATATGGTGAATATGTCAAGGAGACAACAGCCAAACTGGTATGAAAAAAATGTCATGTCAAGGCCACCCACAGGCCTTCAATAAGTATATTGAGTTCACATTTGCACATTGTATGTAAGACTCCTGCCCTGTCAAAATTTTGTGCATACAAGTAAATTGTTCATTTTGTCTCAATGCTTAATTTAGATATCAAAAGCAAGGAGAAGTTTAGGTATATTCTTTTAGAAAAAAACAATATTGACATTTTTGCCTATGTAACTTATTACAAAAACTTCTCCCTGTCAAAGACAAATGGGAGAAGTGAGCACAAACAAAGTGACGTTCTTGCCCATTTCTCCCTCTAGGTTTCAGGAAGACAATGTGCTCTTCAGTGTTATCTTTGTTAAAGTATTATGAAATATTAATTTCTAGTTGAAAATGTTTATTCTTGGTGAATAAAATTTGGATCATGAATTTTTATATTTGACAGATTGGAAAATGCCTTCTATGAACTGTCTCAAAGCTACTACCATAGTGAAGCTAGGAAGGTCAAATCACACAGAGACTTCCTGAATAAGACAACACATCAGGTATGGTCAAAATTCTATAGATTGGGCCTAGATTAATAGTACGTTCCCAGACTTACTTATACATGTTATAAATAAGCCCGTACTGAAAATATTATTGTGTTTTTAAAACATATTTTATTTTAGTTTGTCTTTTGAATAAAATCTCTATCATGCCCAGTAGTCATAAATGGTAGTGTTTTCATTAAAACTACTGTCTTTATGGATATAAATAGGTTCTTGGACCTGCCCATAAAAATGATCATACCTACCTAACCAAGATCTGATCTCTGAGTAAGGGAACATATAACAAACATTTATTATGTATGGCCTTTTAATAAATATTTTCAAAAATTAAGAACTGATCACAATGTTTAAGAGTCAGAGGCATCCTGATTTTTTATTTTCTTTCTAGCATTTGTTGTGAATGTTTTGTGATTGAATTCATGCTACTGCTACACTTATGAACTATTTTTATGCTTTGTATCATATTTCATCAGTAATTAATAGTACAATATAATGCTGCTATTTGGTATATTGGGAATTCAAAATCTGAATTTAAGCTAACTAGGTAAGCCATGGTATACTGGTTCTCTCTAAACAAAAAAATACATATCCAAAAGTACCATGGATTCAAATCATGTATTACTCTATTTATATATACATTTTTCATAGTTATGTGTAAATGGCATTATAATCTACATATGTTAATCTTTTGATTTTTTGATTGATTCTCTTTTGTAAATACTGCTTTTCTCACATACAACAATCATACATTTGTATGTAAGTGAAAAACATGATTGTCATATGCAGGGGTTCAAATTAGTGGTGGCAAAAGGTCCTTCTGTTTCTGACCTAGGACTGTTGAAATTTCATTTATCTTGTTCCTGGACCATTACAGCTAATTGAAATAGACCACTTCCAATTTCAATATATATATAGGTAGGCTAGTAAGTAGTTTAAATAGCTCTCTAGGAAGTAATCTGCCCTTCATTATACCAATTTGTCCAACTTAAGTACCACAGAACACTTGTGTGATCTTTAGGACACTGTCTTTTATGTTTGAATAGCTGTCAATTATGATGGTGAATGACAAATTTAAAGGTTAAGGTCATCATAAATGACAGCTATTCAAAGATAAATGACAGTGTTCAAAAGATCCCAAAGGTGTTAAATAGGACACATTGGTATAATGTAGGACAGATTTCAACCTAGAGAGTTATATGAATTACTCATTAGCCTACCTAGATTTTTATTGAAATTGGAACTGGTCTATTTCAGCTAGCAGTAACTCTTTTAATTGATACTTTATTGTGGACTCAGTTTTTTTAAGTGGACTGTTGATAGTCCAAGACCATTCACTCTTGAAAGTAAATTGTAAACCATGGTGTGTGAATCTTGTGGGTCCATAAAATATGATAATCATATCACACTTGATTATTCATATGTAAAGTGTATGTAGCTCTATGTACATATATGATTATTGTTTGTCACTTTCAATTAACAATACACATGTTATATGATATGATTTCTTTTCCAGCTGTTGTTTGTCAGACATCAGTTTAAGATAGCATTCTTCAATGAACTCAAGCAGGACAGTCACACTGCTATCAAGTAAGTATATGTACATACATGTTGAAATCTAGGGGAATTCCAGTTCTCTATTTTTAGCCCTGTCTATGAATTTGGGATATAAACAATCAGGTACTCTCTGTCTACAGAACTTTGGACTTATAAGGTAACAGTATGTATTGGAACATTCCAGTCATTTGTTAAACTGTTCTACATTATTAGTTGAAATCTGATCATTTTTATTATAAGGACTCACTTCTGCTTCTGGGAAAAATTTTAAATCTGCAAAATCAGAGAAAAAATCCTGAAATAGAAGTAGTAGTGCATGCATCGTGACACATGTGCATATAGCTTTTCACAATTCAGGGGTATTCTTGTAATATTCATACATGTAGTAACGAAATACAGACTGTAGTCAGCAGAATGTGATACTATACTAAAAAGATAGACCTAATCAAATTGAACTATTTTTATGATATATTTTCAGAAATTACAAACAAGCATATGGACATTTATTAGAGCTGAGAATGCATGATACCAACCTGTTAGAAATAAAATCTATAGCTGGTTTTATCAACTACAAGGTAAATAGATTTTTTACACCTCTTATATAGTGTCTGTTCATAATTATTTGATTTCTAACTTAGGCAGAATCATTTTCCTTTTATAGTATAGACTGTTTATATTTCAACCATAACGTTGGAAGCAGATGATATGGTTTAATGATCTTGAATATTGTTTAGAGTTTATCAAGGAATTGATTAACTTATTCAAAATGTTATATACTGTTATGACAATTATGTAATAACTAAGATGGGTGAGTCTCAGAAAAGCCAGAAGGTATTAAAAGCAATACTTGTATATTCAGCCATCCATGCATCATTTCTTCAGTAGTGTTATTAAATAAAATCATATGTATTTTTTCTTAATTTTTGTTAATTCTATGCGAAAAATGTCTTTAAAATATTTCATGTATTTTAAAACATATCTTAAGGACCCATTTAGAAGTTTTGTGCACATAAAAATGTATAAAACATACATGTTAATTTTTGGAAACCTTATGAGAACTATACCCTGAAACTGTGATATAGGATTTCACTTTCCAGTCACCCAAAGCAAGTGCAGTTTTGGTGTAGCAAGTGCAGTTTTGGTGTGGGAATGTTCCACTTTCCTTGTTAGAAAACTTAAATTTCTGAGAGGATTTGTTAACTTTGGAAAGCAGTTTTTAGTTGTTGCCAAGTTAATACTAGTATTATAATTGAGGTTTCCTGTAGAATATTTAAAATTTTTAGAAATACTAGACCACTGCCTTTTCATACATATTAATGAATATAAAGTCCTTTAGAAAACATATATGAATTTGTGTCATTTATTCCTTAGATTTGTAGGCTGTCATTTCAACACAATGCACCATTAGATTCTATAGCTCAATTCAGGAAACATATCGACTTTTTTAAATCCAAGATCGGTATAGCTGAGTTAGCATTTGAACACAGTGCATGGATGTCTAAACAGTAAGATTTATAGAACTTGACTTAAGATCTGTAAATTGGTAAATTATTGTATGTGTCAGACTTTTTTCAATTTTATTCACCAAGTAAAAATCTTACAGATTTGACATAATTGTATTGGATATTCTTCCAAGCTGTGCAATACTGTATTAGGGTTTTTTGGGTTTTTTGTTTTTTTTTTAGTTGAAAATTTTGTGTTTTCTTGTAAAATTGGTTTGCTATATTTTCATGAAATGTACATGTGTTTTTTGCAAACAGCTTAAATAGTTTGTAAATCTTAAAATAAAAATTTTGTTATTTTTATATTGATTAAATCACAAATCTTCAATCTTCATAAATTTTTTTTAAAAATCTCAATATATTTGTGCCTTCTAAGTTTAATTATTAATATTCTAATTTTAGCTCATCGCCATTGTTTTAAAGTGTTACATGTTAACAGTCTGTTGAAATTGGTTTCATTTACGTACAGACTTGTACATGTGGTATCAAAGATGAAAAAGTGAACAATTACAAAAAAGGAAATTGAGTAACAAACAAATTTTTCATTTGTGTTAAATAACATTTTATCATGAGCCTATTAAAAAGTTTATTATTAATGATTTACTCCTTAAATTTCAGGTTTCAGGTATTTGGTGATCTATTCGACGAAGCCATTAAATTAGGATTAACAGCTATTCAGACCCAGCATCCTGGGTTTTACTACCAACAGGGTGCTAACCATGCTGTAGCAAGAAAACAACTTTGTAGAGGGCTTTGTAAGGTAAGGGGTAGGCTCCAACTAAATTAAGTCAATTATCAAATCGTTGTTATTTGGTAGTCAGAGGCGTACCTCTCAAAACTTGATTGGCATGACAGGGTAATGAACACATATCTTTGAACTTGTCCAAATTAGTTAAAGTTTTTGACAATAATTTTAGGTACTGCATGATGTACCAACAATATTATTGTTACTGCACCAGCTGTGCCAGATGGATGCACCTGCCGTACAGGCGTTGAAGGACAAAACATACATACATTGTGTGTTAGTCTGTATAAAAGAAAGTGATTTGGATCAGAAGGAGCTCTGTGCCTTTCTGCTGAAAAAGTCACATTAAAATCAGAAATGTTTGCAAAAAACTTGTACCTTAAGCAATATGACTCAAATTTGAAGATATCTTTACAGAACATTGTAAATTCAGAAAAATTTGTGTAAACCCAAAATGTTTTGAAATTCTTTAACTTTTGTTTCATTGTGTGGACCAAAAATCTATCAATAAAAATTTTGGTCTAAAGGTGATTCAGTTTGCTGATGTATTTCTATTGTTGAATATGATAATGTAAACTTTGGATAATGTGATACATACAGAAGACCAGTGTTCCAGGATTTCTATTTCTTGCCATTCAGTGTGATTGAAATTTTGGACAGTGAAAGTTATTCTTTGTGTTCTAATTTAACTTTGACAAATAGAAAGCTTGAAAGGATTACTACATTGTAAGTTAGAAAAGCAGACGTTGAGTTTTCATTTGGAATTTTTCCATGGAAAACTTTCAAGTTTAAAAAACTAAAGACCTTGATGCATAGACAAACTGACATTAACTTCAATACCATTCTCTTTGGCTTACATGTAGTATATTAATGTGTTTAATTTGGAGTGTACCTTTATATTTTCAGCCCCTGACACAAGTTTTACACCCAGATCCATTAGAAAGTCTGGCCAGTCTAGATTATTATGGACAAAGACCATGGAGACAGGGGCATCAAAGTAAGTCAATTACGAATATTATAAAAATAAATACTGAAGTCTCTAAGAATCAGGCAAAATTAAAAAAATAATGAATTATGCTCAGAATATAACACACACATTTGACAATGTGGGCACATAGTTGATGGTCTATCGAAGATGAATTGAGTTTGTTTGCCTTAAATGTGTCAGAGGTGGCAGAGTAGCAAGTTCAAAGTTATGATGGAATAATACGGGTAAAGTGAGTTATCTCCTTTTGTTTATTAAATTGCAAATGCATTTCATTTAACTTGTACCTGGAATTACTGACACGATTGTTATTTCTGCAATTTAGATAATATTTTTGATAAAATTATATGAAAGACTTGGGGCTTTTTCCACCATGATTAACCCACACTGTTTATATACAAAAAGAATGTATGATTGGAAGGATTTATGGTTTGTGAAGAGTTCAATTTTCACCTTGTTTTCAGCATTGTACTTAGGTTTACTTATTTTTTAATATAAAATCATCAAGTATAATCTTTGTTTTATAGGTATAGAGCCTCCAGATATACAAAGAGAAAAAGAGGGAATCTTAGCTTTACAGAGTTTAGAAGTACAAGAAGATCACTCTGTAAGTTCATGATTGATATCGTTGAAAATAAAAACAATTTTTAGGTGAATTAACGAAAAATATGGTTAAGAACAGAGATCTAAGAGTCAGTGTTACACACAATTTATTTTATTTAATACATGTATAAGAATAATTTGTAGACATAAAGGTGTTGGGAAGTTTTCTATTGTAAACTATAGCATGCCATACTTCACCTATTTCACAAGCATTTTTTTTTTTAACAGTGGTTGATAATCCCTCTCCTTAGCAGTGCTGTGGCACAGTTTAAGAAGTACAAGTCACCCAGGATGAAGAGATATCTAAGTACATACATTTGCTAGTTTATATTTATGAAGAATATAAGTTTCAGTAATCTGAAAAATATCAGAAGTAGTATATACTTACTGTGTTTTACTTTTGCATCTATGTTTTAGAATTTCGGGTAAATTTGCCTTAACAAAGTTTAATATCAATTTCAGTGGTGCAGATGGGAGAAGAATATTTCCATGCCAAGGACTATAGTAAATCTCTAATGTGAGTATTGACTTGTTATGTCTTCTATTTTTAGAATCTGTGTTTTTATGTGTTACCTTGTTTGTCTGTCTGTACCTTATTGTTTATCAAATTGTAGGGTATCTAGATCTGCAGGACAGATCTCTTGTTCCGTAATACTTATAGACTATTTTTAATCGTCTTTAAAAGATTTATTGTCATTGACCAAAAATGACAAATAACGATCGTTTTTTTGTTTTTGTTTTTATTTTTATTTTTTATTTTTTTTCCTCCACAGCTTACATTGTATTATGGTACTTCGGCTTGTTGACATCTAACTTTGGTTTTTATTGATAATTTCCCAAATTACACTGGACTTTAAGATAATATTAATAATTGTATAAACTTAAACATATACTTTGGTTATATTTTAGGCTACTGGCTAATTCAGTGCAGGATTGATGGCACCTCATACCCACCATACATTTTGCACTTGGTCTTTTCAGGTTATTGAATAAAGTGATGTGGGATTACAGAGCTGAAAGATGGTGGCTACTTCTGACTTCCATACTTGATATATCACTTAAGTGTGCCTATCTTACAGCCAAAGTTCAGGATTATGTCTCTAACTGTCTTGAACTTGTTAGTACATGTATCCTTTCAAAGGTTGTAAACAATTTTTTTTTTCAACTTGGATTATTTAGGGATCTTAATATGCACCATTATATTATAATTGTTGTTTTAACTATTGAAATGAAAACTTAGAGACAGTTACCACTTACAAGTCCTTGTTTGCATAATTTGTTTTTATTAAATACCACTTTTGTCTGCAATATTTTAAATGGCAATTTTATAATTGGCTATTTGTTAAAATTTCTCTGTTAGGCAATAAGCTTCATTATAATGCTGGTATTAGATACAGTGAAACCTGTCTATACCAAACCCAAAGAAATCTTAAAATCTGTCTAAACCAAGCCCAAAGAAATCTTAAAACCTGTCTAAACCAAGCCCAAAGAAATCTTGAAGTCTGTCTAAACCAAGCCAAAAGAAATCTTGAAGTCTGTCTAAACCAAGCCCAAAGAAATCTTTGAATCTGTCTAAATCTAAAGCAAACCCAAAGAAATCTTGAAATCTGTCTAAACAGAAATTGTTAAAGTCTTCCTATAACAATTTTTATGTTTTTTAACTTTGGTAAACCAAACAAAGATGTTTTAACTCCACCAGAGAGCGGAGATGTCGGTTTTTGTTGTGTTTTTGTGTCATTATTTTACATTTTAAGAAGTGTCATCCTTCTATTACCATGGATTTTATTACTTTTGTTGTCAGGGCCTTTCAGGGCTTACTAAAAAGTGTGGTTACACTTATTGAAGACCTTTTGGTAATCTCTGTAAGTTTACTGTATTTGTAATGATAGTTTTATCTGTTGAAAGAATTTTTTTAGAATTATTTAAAAGTTGCATTACATGCTCTAAAAGGCAGATATATTCTACAAAAAAATTTTTCACTCTCTCATTAACTTAAAAATTGTATGCATATATGAACAACTCCTTCAACTTAAAATTATTACTAAAAAAAACATATCCTTCTTCTGTCAATCAGTGAACCTTACAAACCTGTTCAAGGGATTTTGTTGTAACTTTATTTGAATGGGAAATCAAGGGAACATGGATTCAAATGGTAATCAATAGAATATAATCCAAGGATAACAACTAGATAAAGAAAATAAACATACACAACAAAGAACATGAAATAACCAATATTACACACACAAAGAAGCAAAAATAAACAACCAATACTCCACTTAGAACTGGGAGCATGGAGGTAAGGCATCATTTATGTACGAAATACGTTAGTTATGGCTTGATGTTTGCAAGGGAGATAACCCAACCAAAGGGCTTACATGTAACTTTCTAATCATACTGTTGATAGAATCTGGTTCTATAAGAAAAGTCAGTTCTTGTTACATTTAAGCTTAAAGTTTAAATTTTTACAAATCTTTAACTGTGGTGCAGATTCAAAGTTAGGGGTAGAAGAGAAGACAAGGATACTCATGAATCTGATCAAAGTTATGTCTGTAAGTACTAATGCATGATATAATGTGATTGTTTAATTTCTATCATTTTTGTTGCCATAGTAATTATGTATCCAATGTATAAATATTTGTATGTAGGTAATGTCAACGACTCCTAACAATTTTTCAATTATTAATTTTACACAAAATGATGACATTTAAGCGCCAATGAAAGATAAAAAGAATCTTGGACAGATCTGACTATTAGCATGTGATACCAAATATGTGTTCTTTTTCATAGGATGAAAATTTTACACCCAAAAATGGGTGATTTTTTAATCACTTAATGTAGTTTTCTCGATTGAATATACATGTGTGATACGAAGCATAAGCAAAAATAACCCCTTTTAGGGGATAATGATTTGTATGTTTTACTTTTTGTATATGACATCTACTGGGAAAAGCCAAAATTAAATCAGTTTAGAAAAAAAGACATTTATATGGAATTCCATGCTATACAGGCAAAGTTATTTCACATGATTTTCACAAGAATTTCACATGATTTTCACCTGAGTTGAGCAAATGAATTAAGTGACAGAGTTCACGTGAAATTTGGGTGAATGGAGCCTTCATGTGAAATTCACACGAAATGTTCACATGAAATTCATGTTTAGTGAATTTCACATGAAAATCATGTTAATTTCATGTGAATTTCACATAAATTTCATGTGAAGCTTGATTAACATGAATTTCATGTGAAAAATATTTGCCTGTGTATTGATATGTTGAATATTTCATAGAACGACCAGCCAGAGCCAGAGCCAGGGCTTGATCCCCAGGGTATTGACACTGCTAGGAGGACTTGGCAGACCACTATGGACACACCTTGTACTTTCACAATAGAAATGCAGAATATTGTCCCATTTGGTATGTCTAAGCCATCTATATATCCAGAAAGAAATATTGGTTCAGAAAATCTTTATTATTATTGTTAAAGTCTTTTTGACTTCTATGAATCTTTAAAAAAATCTTTTAAAAATCTTGAAAGAAGTTCATTTTACAAACTAATTCTACTTATCAACTACAGATCCTTTTCATAAAGCATAATTTGAATTCTTTAGGTCTGTAAAATATTTCTTGGAGTTTGTATACACAATTGAAGAAAAATAATCAAATTGGAAAAATTAAGCTACATATACATGTATTTTGAAAATTTATTTTATAATAATTTTAAATTCAAAACTCATGCTACATGCATGATTTTTTTTAAATTTTTTTTGTATTCTTTTTTTCCTTGGATATTACGTCTTCTTCTCATTATTTGATGGGACATTAAAATTTATGAACAATATACTATGAAAGTACTATTGTTTGTGGGGTACCATTTTTCATGGTTTTCTTGGGTAGGCCAATCGACGAAATTTGGTTCCCACTGAAAAGGAGATTTCCATTGATGTGTATACAGAAAATCTCAAAACCATGAATTCAAGAATCCGCAAACTTGAGTTTTTTCCCTAATCCACAAAAATTGGTATCCACAATTTAAAGCACTTTCACAGTAATCAATGAAAATAAATTATAATTTCTGTCTGGTTTTCAGAATCTGCCATTTTTAGCTCTTTATCTATATTACATTGCATATTGAAAAGACTTAATGATAGTTCTATTATTATAGTTGAGTGTAAGGCCAGGTTTGCCACAGACACAATATCAGCTGATAAGGAGATAGAACTCAGTGTTTACCTCAGGTCTGTATCCAACACAAAATTTACACTACCATCAGCATGAATTTTGATTTCACCACTCTACAGAGAGTTAAGTCGCAGTATCTCTCTTCCTCCATATCACAAGTTCCAATAGAAGAAATATTACAGAATATATAAATTTTATTGTAGTATTTGTTCCTTACGGAATAAAACATATAAAAAATGCTCTCTATGGAATTTTCATTACAAAATAATCAATAAGAAATGTTCTATCGGAACTTCTGTAATATGGATCAAATATACATTGACATCTCCACCCAACTTGGTTGAGTTGTCACTTGAAAATATGCCTTTAGCTTTCTTCATTTCTAGTTACTTAAAATATATGTTACATGAAGTACTTCATTATCTTTCTTACACTGTTAATCCTATACCAGTATATTTATATTACATGTTTTATTGTCCTTTGATTTCAAATGTTTCAAATGTTTCAGATACAATGTATTGACATAATATACATGAAGTATTAATGATATTGCATTGTTTTCAGAGCTAATTGTCCATTCCCTGTAAGGTTCTCAAAGTTGTCGGTTTTCCTGAGCAACCAAGTAAGTTCATCATTCAATGTTGGTGAATAAAAATACAAGTGTTTTTTAATGTGGAGGACTTTTAATTCTCATATAATTAAAATATAAGAAGTGAGATATAAATTGTTTTCAGATGATCAGTTACTATGGATTTATTCATTTTTCTTGATATCAGTGTTAAACTGTATAATGACAACAAAAAAAAAATACAAAAGTGCGGCAGTGGGGTGATTCAGATTTGTCAAAATGCCAAAATTTTACCTGAACATGAACACATGAGACAATCTACATACTACATATAGCAATCCAAATAAAAAAGATTGCACATAAAAACTGAAGATAAGGGAAAGAAGACTATACACAATTAACTGAAGCATTAGCAATTTGAATTCTCGCAATAAAACTGGGAGTGTTGGCGGAAGGAGACATCTAAAAGATAAATTTATTGATAAATTGTCAAAAAATAAAGTTTAAAGGATGTGTTCAAAATTGTTTCTAGTATTTGTATCAAGTCAATAATGTTTGAACTTTTTTTTTTAATACAATACAATAGACAAAGATGAATGGATTTCACAACACTAGGAATAGTAGAATTGAACACCTTTTATTAAAAAAAAAGTTTTCAATTTAAAAGGAACCATGAACGGAATGCTCTTTTTGGGATGTTGAATTTGTCTTCTATAACAGCACCATCAACTATTTTCCAAAAGAGAATTGTAATTAAATTTGACTCCACATGGAACATAAGAATTTGACTCCACATGGAACATAAGAATCTGACTCCATATGGAACATAAAAATTTGATCTTTTTTTTTTTTTCAGATATACAACCAGTACTGTTGTGTTGTTGATGGCCATGGTGTGTCAGCTGCATCAGAATCAGATGGAACTGGGGCTGATCTATATTTAGTACCAGAAAAACCCAAATCTTACAAATTTAATTTCCTTCCTGTTAAAGATGATGTTGACAATCAACTTGAGGTAAGTCAGAATTGCATCTTGTTTTGCAGATTAAAAACATGTACATGCATATATCAAATTATCAATTCATTATATTGATATCAATCCCACAGTATGCCAGTAAGTTCCGACTAATTACAAAAACTTTGTTCTCCTTCATTTAAGGACAGAACACCCCAAGTCAATACACAGTTGGTACATAAGAATCACCTAGAATTCCATCTCAGCTAGTACTTATCAAATTAGTTTAAAATTGCTACATGGATTCATTGTGATTGGACTCTTGAATTTTTAAATGCAAGGATTGTGAAAGGGAAATTTCTTTTGCTAAAATCTTTGATCTAGTCAATGAGAAATTTGGTACATGGATTCATTGTGATTGGACTCTTGAATTTTTAAGTGCAAGGATTGTGAAAGGGAAATTTCTTTTGCTAAAATCTTTGATCCAGTTAATGAGAAATTTGGTACATGATTCATTGTGATTGGTCTTTTGAATTTTTAAGGGCAAGGATTGTGAAAGGGAAATTTCCATTGCTCCAGTTGATGGGAAATTTGACATTAAGTTTGCATTATAATAAACATTTATAACACATTTGGACATGGGCTAGGTTCACTTAAGTCTTAATCTCAGTTCACTATTTGTAGATAACTGCTGTAGTACTAGAATTTGGATTAGAATCAGGCTGCCTTGGGAAGCTTAAATGGGTTGGTGGTGGTGGTGATGCAGTTACTCCTTTACAGACAGCTTTGTCTATTCTCCCTAAACAAATCAACCCAGAGGGACCAGTAGAATGGGACAATGTTGATGTAAAACCTGTTATCAAGTAAGTAAACTGTTCACTTATTATTTTTCAGATTCAAGATTGCATTTAATGAAAATCATTTGATGTTCTAAAAATAAATTATTTATGAGGTGTTTACTTATACAGATTTTCCATATTTTCTACAAATTTTGACTGCAAATTACGCTCTATGGATTATGAATATCTCCATACTACCTACCGGTATGTTAGAATTTCACAAAGTTCAGGATTTAACAGCTCATTTCCGTAGAATTCGGTGAAAATATGGATTTTCATCAAGTAGTATATACAGGTCTAGGTCTGATTTTTCAAGGTTATTTTGTTTCAATGCAAAAATTGAACAGATTTTACAAGGAATTTATGTCAGTCAGATAAATTATTAATGCTGTTTTTGTGTACGCAGAAAAAATATTGAAACTTGAACAATTGCCTTATTTGTTCTTATTTTCAGTAACAAACATTTTGTAAACTTGACAATGATAGATTTTTGGCCGGGTTGCACATGCAAATTGCCTGATAGAATGGTAAATGTTGGTCGGGGAAACAGGGAAAATATTTTTTGTAAAATTTTTCTCAGCAACTATAAGTCATACCCACAAGATGTTTGATACACTACTTCAGTTTGAGGTCACATATTGTGAAATGCAATTTCAGGTCTGTTGCACTTCTACTTTCTGTTTATCGATCTGGTGTATTTTTCAACATTCCTGGTCAAATGCAAAATATTTTAGTTACATTTTTCTCATCAAATCACAGCTTCTATAATTTTGGTATGCAATTTAAGTATGGGATCCCATATTGTTGGATGCAATTTCATGTCTTTCACACTTCTACGTTCCTGTCAAATGCAAAATGTTTTCAAAATAAATGATAGAAACAGTTTATGCTACAAACAATACTTTACAGCAACTTAGACATTTCTGTGACTGTCTTTGACCCATATTTTAGCTTTTATGTAGCTTTTGTGACTGATAAATACACTTCTTATATGACGTCTTTATATCATTAAACAGTATATGTCGGTACAACCCCACCTTTAGCACCTGCGCACTGTCTCTTTTCTTTTGCTGTCACTTCGAGACAAAATACTCATTTAAAAACGTTAATGCGATGATTTAACGGCTGAGAGGTTATCTAATAGAAATCAATTATATAAAAACACACATTTAACACATACGTTGACATAAATATACAAATTTAATCCAACTTCCTTATGGGGGAGGTTAAACGGAACAGCCGTTATTTCAGCTACACTTAGGGAAATTTTTTGTCACAAAAATTACCGTATATGTCATATTAGAAAAGAAATAATTCCTTCCTGGGGTAGATTTGTACTAATTTTAACATGGGTTTAGCATTTATATTCTCATTTAACACATCGCTTAATTATTTCTTAATTAATCTGACCATATTTGTATATTTGTTTTCCACAGAGTAACCCACAGACCAGCAAATGTGAACTTTATACTTCACCATGAACAACCTTCCTTACTGAATGAATTCTATCAGATCATCATAGATGTAGAAAATAAAGAAGCCTTGGATATTATGGATGTTAGGTGAGAATTCTTAATAACATTCTTAAGTTTAGGAATGATTAGTACTTTGTTCTGTAAAAATGCCAATTGAAAATATTTTAATTAAAGTGAAACTGGAATGTGAAATGAGAAATCAGTGGGTATTTTTTTTATGATAAGCTTATGATCATCATATGAATTGATCTCCAAAATCATCAAAATCATCAAATCATCCCAAATTTTCAATTATAAAAGGCTATTGCAGAACCTCGAGATTGAGGACTTTAAGGCTAAACCACCTGACTGTTCTTGCAAAACCTCTCCATTCAAATATGGTCCTTCCGGTCACGTCGTTACGGGAGATTTAACCATTATCGAAAACGAATCTCTGCGTAATATCCTTTCTAAAGGTCCCAAGTACCGTGAACCATGCTCCATAAATTGGAATTATGACTTTAAAGTTCTTATGGATGCCGTCGAGGACTATGCAAGAAAATGGATAAAACGAGAACAAGAAGACATTGATTCTCTGTCAGAGTGGTTGAAGGCCATGAGGTCTTTAATTTTGAAACGAATGAAAGTTTTAAGTAGGTCGATGAGTGCCAAGGCTACATCAGTTTACAAAGACCCCGATGTAGCAAAAACATTGTCTACTATACATGACAAATATGTTCTCGTTACCAGCAGACAAAGTCCAAAACAACATTGTTTTTGTCTGCAAAACGTTTTATATCCAGTGTTTATTATCAGAGGTAGACGTAGAAAATAATAGCAGTGATAAGACCTACACTGCTACCACTCTTTCCAAAGAAGAGATTGTGGAAAACCATAAATCTGTGCTATCCTCTTTTGGTCTCTCTACCAAGGACGATGATTGTGATTTACCGTCTATGTACTGGATTCCTAAACTTCACAAGAATCCATACAAACAACGTTTCATAGCTGGATCTGCAAAATGTACCACCAAACCTCTTTCAAAACTTTTAACTTCTATACTCACAACTGTCAAAGAGGGTCTACAGTCCTACCACAACACTTGTTACTCCCGTAGTGGTATTAATTCAATGTGGATCCTGAAAAATTCAAAAGATCTTTTGGAGACAATCAGTTCAAGACTATTATCTGAATATAATAGCATTAAAACCTATGATTTTTCAACACTGTATACTTCTATTCCCCATACCCAGTTTAAATCCCGACTTAAAAACATTATACATCGTTGTTTTTCCAAAAAAGATGGTACACCTAGATACAAATATATATTTCTTGGTAGACATTCCTCATACTTTGTAAGAAATAATTCCAAATCATCTTCCAAATATACAGAGGAAGATGTTTACAAAATGCTGGAATTTTTAATCGACAACATATTTGTCCAGTGTGGTGGACGTGTTTTTCAACAAACTTTCGGCATTCCAATGGGAACAAATTGTGCTCTTTTACTAGCTGACCTATTCCTTCACTCTTATGAGGCTGACTTTATAGCTGATCTGATCAGAAAGAAAGAATATTGTTTGGCTAGATCCTTCAATCTCAGTTTCCGCTATATAGATGACGTGTTATCTTTAAACAATCCTAATTTCAGGAATTTGATACATTGCATCTACCCAAAAGAACTTGAGATAAAAGATACTACAGACACTGTGAAGTCAGCCTCATATCTTGACCTACACTTAGAAATCGATGGTAAAGGAAAACTACCGACCAAACTTTACGACAAACGTGATGACTTTTCATTCAGAACTTTCCTTTCATCTGTGGCAACATTCCTTCGGTTCCTGCGTATGGAGTGTTCATATCACAACTCTTACGTTATGCCAGAGCTTGCCGGGACTACACAGACTTTTTGTATCACGCTAGAACTCTGACAAATAGGCTTCTGGAACAGGGTTATGTTGCTACAAGATTGAAGTCATCACTACAGAAGTTTTATGGTCGTCATCATGAACTCGTGGATCGTTATGGTGTATCCATCAGCACCATGAAAACTTGATTTATTCAACGGGTCATAGTTTTCCTTTCCTCGTTTGTCTACCCCGGACTTGACTTTTTATGAGCAACTCGGCGGGTGTTTCTAGAAAAGCAGAGGACGCTTACCCTACCGGTGCACCTGGTCCATGCTCCCAGTTTTTAATGGAGTCCGAGTTGCTCATTTACTTTTGTTACTTTGTATGTATGATTTTAGTTACTTTATGTTCTTTGTTGTGTATGTGTGTTTTCCATGTCTGGTCTTTGTCCCTGGATTACATTCTTTTGATTACCGCTATAACCTTGGTTCCCTTGATTACTCTATATGATTATGATCTGTGGCACATTTGGCTGTGTACATGGTGTATGCCACTTTATCTGTCCATCCACCCCCTGGTGATGATAACTTGACAGATTAAGATATTTATAAAACTTTGTGCAATTGTTTTAACTATGAAATTTAGAAAAAAGTTTTTTTATTAGAATTATTAAACTTGTTTAGCTTTAAGGTTGTTTTCTAGATGTACTGAATATACATGTATTTGAGGCAAAAAAGACCAAATTGATAAACATGTTGTGCCTCCAATTCCCTGATTCAATTGAAAAACATGATGTGCTACCAATTCCCTGATTCAATGGAAAAACATGATGTGCTACCAATTCCCTGATTCAATTGAAAAATATGATGTGCTACCAAAATTGCCTGATTCTTACACATTATGGTACTTAGGAACGGATTGTTTATTGCGTAACAGTGTGATGACTTTTACTTTTTATACCCCCACAAACAAACTTTGAGGGGTATTGGTATATTAGAATCACCCCTCTTGTCTGTACATCCGTCCATCTGTCTATCCACATTTTTTGTCAGCATAACTCCTCCTAAACTGAAACTTATTTATCAATATTATTTTCAGGCTGACCTTTGGACTGAAAGACCAGATTCAGGCCACAACTCTAGAACAAACAGGTAGGTCTCTATCATATGTAAAAAACAGAATGCATAATAGAGATAGAGTATCAGTAACATCCTAATTATGTAGGATGTCTTTAACATGAATAGTTGAAAATTGTGCTGTCCTTACGGACATACATAATTTAGAAACTTTTAAACACTGGAAGGTTTGCATTATCCCATTTTTCTAGACATCACCCATATAGCAACATGACAGTACTTAATTTATCTTCTTAGTTGTTATTTGAGTACAAATGACTCTGTCCTAAATAACAAAACCCTAAAATCATATTAAGTATTGAAAAAAGCCTGGCTGTACATGGAAGGATATTGTATGGATTGAAAACAAATGTAATCATAGAAGTAAGAATACTTTTAATTTTCAGAAATTTTTACATTTTCCTTTTTCCACAAGTTACCTTGGCTTGAACTTTCACTCTAAAACACACCTGTGTTTTGATTAATTCATCATACACTAATGGATGTCAATTCCCATGTTTGATTAACAATCTATGGACATAAATTTCTTTTGCTTTAAAGTGGAATTTTGCTTTATCTATTCAGAATTTCACCATTATGATTCTTTTTTTACTATATACTTACCTTGGATTTTTCCAATTCCACATTTTTTGACCTCGTTAAATCATGTCTGAATCTACTTCAGCCCACATTAGCATGGATAAAGCTGAGTATGATGGTAATGTAGAATGTCAGAGAATAGGATCCAATATAGGTGTAATACAAGCTGGTAAAAAGGTTTGTTCAAATTCAAATATTTATTGCCCTATTTGTCGATTAGCTTCCTAATATCTTCCTTTATTATATAGATAGCAGTGATTTACCAGTTCTCAAAGTAAAAATTTTCAATATTTCATACTGTTAGATAAATTCTGTAATTTCACTCTTTGGCTTTCTCCCACCAAAATGTCACAACATGAGTATCAATCCATTCGCAAAATATGAAGTTTATGTTGAAAATAGCAGCTATTAATGGAGGAAATCTGTATAATAAATAGGATAATTACTTGGTTATTGTGAATAACCTAATATGATCACCCGTGCCAAGAACGCAGTTAGATTTAACTGATGCATGGAACAAGCTCTGCACACTCATTAAAAATCTAGGCGTTTTTTGGCACTCGTGATCGTATTTTGGTTATTCACTCTTTCCAATTAATTATCCTATTAGTATTAACTTGATGATTACTAAGCTATCTTTGAAATATCCCTAGCACTGAGCAAATTACATTCAATTGTTGTTTTTGGTATGAAATGAATCAAAAACATGCCAGTTAAAGTAATCGTAAGCTACTATCAATCTACTAATGGATAATTTTTTTTAATGCCCAACCATGCATACTGACCTATAAGTTACCATCAAGTAATACTTAATGATTCATGGGATTGATTTGATTCTACAGTATTGGGTTTGTACAATGTTAATTGTACTACTGTACTCAGTCTCACTTGAATTGTATCATACTTAATTGTTTGAATATTATTTTATAGGAGGGGTCATTATTTATCATAAAGACACCTTCCGTCAAGTATTGTTAACAGTTCACGACATAGACAGGAATTGTTTGAACATTAATTTAATGAACACTTTTGTGATATATTTTCAGTCCAGTAGAAAAATGTATATTAAAAACATGCAAACAGGAAGTAAAATGGTGTTTGTTAAAGTAAGTTTTGTTAGAAGTTTTTGTGTAAAGAATTACATATATAGTAACAGTTCTCCTTTTTTATTTTTCAAGCATCATACACATATAAAATGCATGTAGAATCATTATAAAATGATGAATACTACAAGCATCAAAGACAGGAATGAAAGATAAATATAAAGCTGAAAAATAATCAAGGTTGCGTCGCATTGAAACTTTGGCAAAAGAGAATACAGCCTGTAAAAAGTTATGTATATCTATAAATACCTGAGACCTTAATATATCAGATGTTAAGGGTCATTGGAAATGCACTTTCTAAAGCATATTCTTTATGCCATATTCTTTTATGTGCCAATATTAAATATTTTTTTATATAAATTAATAGTTTGACAAATGAAATTTTGTATTTTTTTTCAATGGCAGGTTGAATATTCCATAACTGTTCCTACTAGACAGGCCGAGATTACCTGTTCTTGTCAGAAGGAAGAGTTCATCACCATAACAACCGTGTCACCTTTTGATGTGTCTGTTAAACTTCAGTCCATGAAGGTCAGTAAATAGATCAAAACCATGACAACCGTGTCACCTTTTGATTTTTCTGTTAAACTTTAACTCCTAAAAGTCAGTGAATAGGTCAAAACCCAATCATATCATTTTTTTATGTGTCAATTAAACTTTAGTCCATGAAGGTCAGTAAATAGGTCAAAACCATGACACTTTGCAGAAGACACACTGATATAACTAATATATATGTTTGGGAGAAAATTGCTTATTTGAAATCAAGGAAGAGAAAAAAAACATATGAAATTGTTCATTCTAGATGTATTAATTTTAAAATATGCTATATGAGTACCAACAGTGACAATGTAAATTTGTGGCTTACATTGTATTAATCTTAGGTATATATAGCATTGATGTACAGTCCATGATTTAAAGTTAAGTTGCATTACCATTAGATAACAAGGGTGGATCCATCATCCAGTGATTTTGAAAAAGGGGAGTTTCAGGTTTATAATTTGCCCATATTTTGCACAAAATTGACAAAATCTTTCAAAAACTGGTGGGTGTCTATAACAGTTAAACCATGATCAACTACGCCAAAGACGTTTTTAAGTCTACTGCAGTTTTTCTTCACACTTCCATCTATTTACAAATTCTATTTATTATTATAGTTTGACGAAATCGAGAACATCCAAGTAGAAGAACCTTTCATACTACTACCAGAGATAACCTGTAATTCTCCCTGGCCTGTCGAGTTCCAGTCCAGTAATATTCAGATGGTAAATATGTATACACTGTGTGTCACTGATAAATGATTATGATATGGACTGACTAGTTATTTGCCTCCATAACTAGTAATTTAAAAAGAATTATTTTTGACCGGCCAGGTTGCACTCATGCAAATCGGCTTATAGAACAGGAAAATATTTTCGTAACATTTTTCTCAGCAACTAAAATTACAGCCATTAGATATTTAGTCTGTTGCACTTCTACTCCTGTTTACTAACTTTAGTACATGTAGTTAATAATTTAGAGTAAACAAATACACAAGTAATGGTAGCAATACAAAACAAACAATAGTTACATTTTATTGCTTTTTTAAATGAGGTTTTTATTATTATTATTATTATTATTTTAGCCACAGAATATTCAAAGTACAGATGAAGAAACTGTGTCTCAAATTCAAGGAGGTAATATTTTCATTCACTGCAGTAAATACACCCCATCAAGTATTCAATAAACTGTCAGTTTCTTCAACTCATTAAAGCTTTGTTTTGGTATTTTATTACAGTATTTGTCTTCTTGGTATGATGCTCTTTTTGAATGTCTTGTTTCAGAGTAAAAATACTTAAAATAATAAAAACAGGAATCAGTCAACAGCTGTATCATCTTTAAGATTTTTAGTCTAATAGTTTACTTATATAGTGCATAAAGGTAACTAGTGTCTATTTTATTTCATTCATTTTGTTCACAGATAGGCTGCTTTAAAGTGACGGTAATATGTAATGGTGTTCGTTTCAATGTTTTTTTACATGAGTTTGAAATTTTCTGCACAATAACAAATTTTATTGTTTTCTGCTTGATGTTTAAATGGTCAACTGACTGCAACTGTTCAAGTTAATATTTTATTGCTTTTTTACTTTAGTATGCCTGAATAAGAAAGAATGTGCTACTGAATGCTTCTGCCTGATGGCCAAACCTACAACCCAGACATCTACATCCCTTGGTACCTACACAGTATCATGGAGAAGGTAAGAGACTTGACCAAGTGTGGTTACTCAAATGTTTTTCTTGCCAGTCACATAGATACAGCACCTGAACTGGTCTATGCAACAAAAATTGCAATTGGTCATCTATCACCGATCAGTTTGTGATCAGTCATTGATATGTCAAACCGATCCAATAAACCAGTGATCGCAATAAACCAATGAATACTATCATTTTACATTTCGATAATTTTAATAGGTCATCCGTCATTTTACATAGCAAAACTGCAAGCAGATCGATCGATCAACTGTCATTGGTTCTCGATCTGTCAGCAATCAATCAGTCAGTGGTCATCGATCCATCCAATTGCACGGATCGGTTCAGGGACTGTATTGACATGTATTCAGTGTCATAGAGAAAGAAAGATCTAAACACACATGTACATGTAATATGTTATAAGTGAACCAACCTTACTCAGATTACTTCTTCGGTCAGTTCATATACAGTATTTTCTTGGTCAGTCCATATACAGTACTTTCTTGGTCAGTTCATATGCAGTACTTTCTTGGTCAGTCCATATACAGTACTTTCTTGGTCAGTTCATATGCAGTACTTTCTTGGTCAGTTCATATACAGTACTTCCTTGGTCAGTTCATATGCTGTACTTCCTTGGTCAGTTCATATACAGTACTTCCTTGGTTAGTTCATATGCAGTGTCATGGAGAATGTAAAATCTTAACATAGTTTGCTATAAATGAAAGAAATTACTCAAATTTACATAAATTTAAAAACGCACACCCACATTTTTTTGTCATGTTTTGGCCAGAAAAATAATATTACATACACTAATTCTAACGTCAACAAATGAATGAAAATTGTCTAAGCCTGTGAATTGTAATACACAAATTAAAGCTCTGTTACAGTGTCATTCCATGATAGGGTTGTAAAAGTTACATTATCCTCAACTAAGGGTGTTTGGTCTGAAAATGTTGACAATGATAAACTTTGTTTTCATCAAAAATATTTACAATTATTCAGTACTGTTATCTGGGTATTTTTGCAGCAGTTTTATTATTGTTATCATCATTGTACATGTAAAACAAATTAATATCCCTGATATTTTCATCAAAGTTGGAAAAGATTGTTTACATTATGTCAAAGTATGTTCTGTCTGAACTTAAGGAGGTAGACCTAGAGTAAGGGACATAACTCATATAATCTGTGATATGTTTGTATCATATTCAATTTCACCAAAGGCCATCAATATTTCATTTGAAACAGAATGAAATCAGTCCAAGTTATTTTGATGCTTACATGAGATTAATATAAAATGCTGAAAACAAACATTCCAATGATTTGTGAGAGTTATGTCCCTTACCCAAGGTCTACCCACTTAATACAATGCTTGCTTCACATTTTAGGAAATGGGACAGTGATGTAGATCTTCCATTTGTCACTACATCCTTCCCTCTCCCAGTGGTCAATATGGAACATATTCCAATCTCAGTAGATTTACGTCTCCCAGCTTATGGAAGTGTAAAACAACTGCTCCCTCTCTGTTATGTTATACATAATAGGACCTCTTATCCCCAGGAAATGGAAGTATCCATGGAACCCAATGATAACTTCATGTTTTCTGGAAATAAACAGGTAAATAACTTTGTGAACATGCAGTTTTTAAAATCAATTATCTATTACTTGTATTTCCAATTTTATGAAAATAAGATCTCTCAATTGTTTTATTCAGTCACTGCATGTAGGATTACCAGCACTCCATTCTACTTTCTGTTCTGGTGACCCTACTGATCAGACAATCAGATTTCAACTATTATGATTTTGAAGGCATTATTGAAAGGGGAAAACCCGAGGATTCTGAAAAGGTCATCTGAACAGAAAGTAGAATGGATTGTTGTTAGATCCTACATGCAGTGACTGAATGGAACAATTAATAGCTCCAATTTTAATTAGGTCGTTGTATTTCAAGTCCACACATGGATTTTGATCAGTTGCTACAGAATCAGCCTTCCGTAGATTCAGTTGAAATGTAATTTAGACATAAAGTTAACATAAATATGACTTTGTGGCAAGTTTTAAAACATTGTGTAAACACAATTTATATGTAAAAAAACATTTTTTTCTATCTTTAGATATGATTTACACATGGTAATTTCAAGGTTGTTTAAATACATTACACTATACTCTGTGTCAATTAATATCCTGACCGTTCAATTTTGGAAATAAAGATAGAACTACAAACTTATTGCCACCCACCAAGTTATTTAGACCAGCTCATTTTTTTTTCTAAAATACTGTCTCCCAAAAATTTTAATTGTTAAAATCTGATGACATTTAAGTCTAGCATCACAATGTTTACACTGTCGAATCGGTAGTGGTTTTAATACCAAGACAGATTTAGTTTGTCGGTTATTTGACCAAAACCATTATTTAACACTTAATTTCCCATCTAAATTCATGTTGTTCCTACCAATGTTGCACTGTTAAAACTTTCATTTTTGTCAATGCTGAAATTGAAAAATTCAATGATCAGTATTTGTCAACAATTAGTACTTAGTAACAAAAATGGTTGAGTTACAAAGGAATTATACAATTTTGTTAAATTAAGCATATGAACTATATATTCTGATGTTTGGCTTTTGTAAACGAGAAATCCCTAACAATTAAAACAGATAACTACTTTACCTCAAAAAAAAGACAGGTTGAAATAAGATGTTAAAATCAATAATGGGATTAAACTGACTTTCAGTATAGTTATTTTCTGATGTATTTAGTTTACAGACCTAGAGAGAAAAAAACTATACACTCCTTTTACTTTTTATTATACACAGATACATTTTCGAGTGTTGCCTGGGAAACCATATAGTTTGATGTATAACCTGTTCCCTCTGATGGCAGGTCACCTAATGTTACCAAAGTTAGCCGTTAATATGGTTCGTTATCCAGGAACTATAGACCCTATAGTACAGAAAATGTTGCCATCACATGTCTTTATCAAGGTAAAATTAATGGATTCTACTATTCTGAAACTTAAGACTATATAGGGCAGAAAGTGTAATAGATAAATGCTTTTTGATAGATGAAGTTGATGTAAAAAAAATACTATGCAGAAATTTCTTAATGTTAGAACTTCACATGTGAAGAGTCTTAAAGGGAAAGACCATGTTGTTGTGAACATCATAAATATCGAAAGTAGTCTGTTAAATATTCATAAAAATCAAATTGAAACAAATTAATTCCTTTTCTTAATTAATAAATCAAGATTTATAATTAAGAAATATGAATTTCCCGCGCCTATGGTCACCACCATGACCGGTTGAACTGACGTCACGAAGTCGGTTTGTAAAGTGAAAGTAAAAAGGTAATTGATTACAGTGTCCGAAGAAATGGCAAATTTGGGACTTTTCCCCTATAATTTCAACCCAAAATGAATAGAAGAGATTGAGGCACAACATGTACAAGCAAATGTCAGACATCATCGACGAATAACGGGATTTGCAGCCAGATGACTAGTATTTGTAAGGAAAATCGTATAGCTACTTCCGAAGAATGTTCATGTTGCTGGTAAAAAAACTTTTAGAACATTTCTCTTTTATCATTCGTGCAATCTTAAGCTTGACAAGTCACCATGTTTTGGTGATTAGATAAATATGATTGTAGAAATATTTACAGAATATTCTTTGTTTACATATTATTTGCAGTACTTGTATCAGTACCAAAACAACTTAGTGACGTCACGAGCCAATCTGAAGCTATCGGTAAAAATCAATAAAATCTGGCTATGATCTTCCTCCAGATAGGAGAGTTCTGCAAGATGGCTACCCCCTTATATTTCAAGGATTTCGAACTTTGCATAGCCTTGAGCATTTTATAAGCATAGCATAGGTGGTCTTTCCCTTTAATTACAATTTTCATTCAAATTTCAATGGGTTTATTGATATTTTATTTGTATGTAGTTCCTTTTTACTGTTTAAATGTTGCTATTGTTCACTTATTCATTATTCAAAGTTTATGGTAGTTCTTAAAAATCTAGTGTTACCTGACTCTCAGACTACTATTAGTGTCCAACACTGTCACTACTTGTACATGTTATGTATAAATCTACATGAAGAAAGGTGATTCTTGCCAAAATACTTGTAAAATAAGTAATTTATTTATATTGTATATATACAATGTATATGGACTGTCTTTTGATGTCTCCCACTGGTAGTCTCAGTGAAGTAACCATTATTAATATAATATCCTTTCCTTTAAAATTCTCAACAACTAGCCCAAATAATAGAGGAATGTATAGGATTTAACTAGCCCAAATAAGAAAAGTGCACTTCATTTCACCATTTTACTAGTCCTGGGCTTTGGGCTAGTGGCTAAAGGCAAGCACTTTATAATTATATTTAAAAAATTAAATTCATGGATAAGGTTTATATTGAACATAAGTTTTGTAACATTAATGATACTTTTATTTTACTTTCCAGCCTACAGGAAAGACACTTTCAGCTGGAACATGAACCAATTACGTTTAATATTCATAGGGACCAAGTTTTCGTTGGACTATGTGATGTATTACTACAATTATGTTTTGTCAAATTTGACTGTTCATTTAGACTGGTTGTATGAAGTTTAATCAGGCTCATATGTGTGTTACTGTATAACTGATGCAAAAAGGAAGAAAAAAATTACAGCATAGTTGTACACATACAAACATTTGAGAAGATAAATTTATTAGAATTAAGAAGAATATGTTCATATGTATTTACCACAAGTGCTAAAATATGCCGAAATAAGCACCCGTGTGAAAATTATAAAATTAATGAATCATCAGCACTGTCCTTCAAAATGATTGCCGGATTTCTAAAGAGACTTTAAAACAACTTCTTTGATCAATAATTGATTATACACAATGCACGCCAATACATACTTTGGACTAATTTCTTATGAATTTATATTTCTTTCACCCTTCATTCATTTCCTTACTTAAGATCAGAGTACTTCTATAAAAATGCAGTTTTCCTGTTAAATGTCTTTAATACTGATTAATATTTATGTAGTGGCAGGATCAGGCATCCCAATCCCCATGTTATTGGAAAATATTGATTTTATTTAAAGGCAAAAATGGGCAAATAATAGCTCCATTCTTTTATAAATATCTGGATCCATCCCTGATGTATGGTGTTACTTAACCTGCCTGTAGCATTACTAGTATTTATATCCAGGATAGGAAGGTAATTCTTCATTAAGACAAGGTCTCACTTTCCATTTCTTGATCGAATGGCAATCCCCTATATCTAGTGCCAGGAACACATTTAATCTACCTGCCCAGATTATGCATTGTAAGTGTATAATATTTGTGTATGATTGTCAGACATAGCCAAACTAAAGCTGATAATGTGTACTTTTTACGCATAACATTTAGTGGTACTACTTGCATGTATGAATATACTTTACATGTAGTATTAAATTATCCTCAATGCTGTCAATTAGCAGAAAAGGCAGTAATGTGGATTTTCATTGTCATTTATCCAAGCTCTTTTTCTGAAAAAGTTCTATGAACATAATGGATTTGAAATCCTTTATAAGCACCTTAAAGAAATCTTTTGTCTTAAAAAAGTTAACAGTAAAACTATGAAAATACCTATTACATTTGTAACATGTAAAATAATGATAGTCAGAAGTGATATAAAGTGAGACCCAAACAGACCAGTATTTGTGCATTGGGTTATTTCTCTTTACTTAAAATATTAAATGATTTCTTGAATGTTATACTAGTGTTAAAGTATGGGTTTGTGCAATAAATTCTTCCTTATTTTTTTCCATATAAATGATGTGGTTTACTTTGCTTGTTTACTGTGTACATGTAATTGTTCAATTTTTAGTGATTAAATGATTTAAAATCAGTGGAGTTGTATTTTCTATATTTGCAGCTGATTATAATCATTATACCTCCCGAAAACAAAGTTTGAGGGTATACAGGAATTGACTAGTCTGTCTTGTTTCTTGTTTTTACCCATATTTTGTTCCCATGGAATGTTTTAAGCTCATTCTGTTGTCAGAACAAACAGGGACTTCTTGGTAATGAAAGTGGATGACTCAGAATATTCTATGTTCAAAGTTCCCTTACAAATCAACTGAATTATTTATAGATCAAAGAGTTATCTCCCTTTGTTTGAAAGTTTCTAATGTATTCCATATAATTTATTTCTTTTTTACCATTTCAGTAAATTATAAACCAGTATTAATTTCTTAGTAAATGTGCCATCATGTGCCTGGGTCTTCCATGGTCACCTTAATGTAATAAACATGGATCCTCTTACTAAAGTGTCAGGGTTCCTTAAATTAGCAAATTTTCATGCTTGGGTAAAACCCTTTTGAATGGCAGTCACTATTCTGTGTAGAACTAACCTATCATTATCTGACACTAAATGGTTTTACTGACAATGTATTGAATTATTTATGTAACCTTTGTGGCATAATTC
The DNA here is from genome assembly GCA_037379345.1 of Perna viridis. Classification (NCBI taxonomy): domain Eukaryota; kingdom Metazoa; phylum Mollusca; class Bivalvia; order Mytilida; family Mytilidae; genus Perna; species Perna viridis. Next base: position 25,676,762 of record CM074519.1, on the reverse strand, counting down.
GTAGTTTGAGATACCTCATCCTTATGGAATGCAGATCTGTTGGCAAATGCGATCTGTTTTGTAATATCACATCATCAATGTTACAAATTGAATATATTTATGGTAATTAAAGATGCGAAACAGTTGCACTAAAGCACATGATGCTCCATCCTTCTTTGTAGTGTCAAAGTCTCATAACTCTGCTCCATTTATTTCAAGTGAATCATTGTTTCATGAATACATTGGCGATTAAGATTTGTAATGCTTGAACAAATTCCTTTTCCAAACTTGATTTTAGCATCACCAGATTTTTGTCCTGTTATTTTTATGTTTATGTATTTGATCAGTAAGTTAAATGACCCTTTTAAGGTTCTCTGTTGAGAACTGACATTCTTTACTCACTAATAATAAACATTTAAATTACTTTGACAATGCTAGGACATAGTTGAATAAAAAGTATATGATTGTGGGAAAATAACTAGGGTAATTTTTTCTGTGATTTAAGATTTATGCATGTGCAAAGTCTAATCTGGGCCAACTCGCTATTAATTGATAAAGATAACAATGAAATTAACTTTCAAAATTTTATATATCTAAATAAATAACAATATATAAGATATCAACATGGACGGTTTAGTATTTCGTTGATAACGAACAGAATCTCAAAATAATAATACAATATAATGCCGACTTAAAACATTTTAGATCAGCCAAAAGATATTCATGATAAAACAGTGTTAAAAGTTACTTTCATTTGCCAGTGTAAATTTTTCATGGTTGTCATAGTTCAGTCAAACCACTAATGCAAATTCTCAATTCTTCAATCAAATCTTAAAAATTTTCACTAATGACTACAATGTTTGAAAATATGCGAACTTAACCCACAAACCAGCCACATTTCAATAAACCACAAATTTAAAACCAACAAATAAGAGTAACTACACAGTAAGTCTTCTCCATCATATAGAAAGGTAAATGTTCCTTAGAACAAGGTGTACATATCTTTTTCTAACTTCTTTCCAGAGTCTAAATTCCTGAGTTATCTTTTTTTTTACACAACACTTCAAATTACTAGCACTATGATATATAAAGAACATCAAACAAAGTACATGTAAAAAGTCTTTTAAAATCTGGCTCACATTTTTTCCTATATTCAAAACATTTTCAAAGGCAATGATCAGTTTATTTTTTAAGAGAAACATAAAACACAGCACCTTTTCCCTACTCTCTTCTTCAAAGAAGTCTATACATTCATATCAGGCCATACATATTTTTTTTAAAACATGGATTAAAGCATTTGTCAGTTAATACATGATGCATGGACAATTATCAGTACACAATTATACATTTGTGAAAATTAAAAATCATTATGTAAATAAATTACTCTACTCTAGTTGTTAGTAAATTTCAAATAGGAAAATCCTTAACCCAATTTCTTGTGCATAATTTCAGTATGTGGCCCAAAACCAATTGTTTGCATTACACCTTTGTAAAAAAACATTAACAAGAGGACTGAATGAAAAAAAAGCAATTGTACCATTCAGAGATTCATATAAACAAAAAATAACAAGTAAACACAATGTTGTGATAACAATACTCCCAATCATTTCAAATCTCACCATGTTCAGAAAACAGGAAGAACAATTTCAATGATGTGACAATATGAGAAGGCAATGTCTCTCTATCACTTTGAAATGCCAGTATCAAGTCAGGAACCTATTTTCCCAGTTTTTTTTATCTACTAATCTCCATTCCCAAGGTACATTATGTAAGATTATGAGTTTCCTTTAATAAAACATTAATTCATATTCTACAATTGAGTGGCTGAGAAAATTAACTAGTTCTTGATGATCAGACACACAAACAAGGTGAATGCAGTATTGCCCTTGCTCCTATGAGCAGGAACATAATATTAACAAACAAAATAAATCATAACATTTTTACATAAGTAATAAACAGCAAAAACTGGACAATCATTCATTCTTCTACACATATATTTTTATCTAACTATTTTTCAATGTGTTACTTTTCCATCACTTTCTATCGATGTACAAACTCTAATACCTTAATAGTCAACTGTATGTTAAATCTTTTGTTAAAAATAATATTAATTTTGCACCTTCTTTTTTAATGAGAAAATATTTATTCGAACAACAAACATTTTAAAAAGAGTGCCTTCAATCAATAATATGGATATTAGTAGTTAGCACAATCTATTGATTAAACCAAAAAAATATGTCTGTTTCCTACTGTCCTACCTACCTGGTTTTTATGGTTTTATGCCTGTCGGGGGTGGGGGGGGTGGAGGGAATACACAATTTTTTAGAAGATATCACATACATGTAATATCTTAATACTTTGTGGGGCTTAGTATAATGACATTACAGCCTAGATAGACAGAGGTCATAGCACCTACATTTGTATTATAAAGTGGCATATTTGAAGGAGTAGCGATGTTTGCTCTTCTCTCCTTTATATTGAAATGATGTTTAATTTTTTCATGAGTATTGGTTTTCAACATATTTTAGACTTTGCTTCATTTGGCAACTCTCCCTAACCTAAAATCTTGGATCCATTCATAATCTATGGTTGTGCAAGAAGAAAAATGAAATTTAAACAGTAATTGCGTAAACGACAAAAACTTCAACATGTAACTGAGAGAACAAATCAAAACAAAAATGCATAAATTTTACTCAAAAACTATATCAATTGTCAGCTTTGAGTAAAAATCAAAACTTACGGTAAGCCACTTAAATGCTGATTTCATTACATCCTCTTAAGACAATTCTTAGAAATTTAAGCGTAAATTATTTCATTTGGCAGTCAAATTATTACTTATAAAATTTCCATTTATTTATTTGTTTTACAAAGGATTAAAACCAATTTACTCTCATGCAGGTAACTTTTTTTTTGCAATTTTACACTTCTTGCATAAGTATATTTATAAAAATAAAACTGAAAAATTATAACTTCCTAAAGTTAAAAACGGTAGTGGTTCTTATTTCATTCAATGAAAGTTTTATGTTTGGATGGTAATAATTTTTTAATTATTTTCATTCTTTTATTAGTTTTGTAAAGTACAAAAAAATACTTACTAGCAGGTAGTCTTATGAATTTTACAATCCTTCCAAATGAATGCTTTAAAGAAAAGAATCAAAACTAAACAAATTACCTATTGTACCCAATTTTTATACCAGCTGTCTAAAAAAACAAAGAATTCATCAATTCATCAAGGAACAGCCTCATATAATCACTACCATAATGGTTAATTAATTAGGCCATTAAATGGATTTGCTCTACAGCATGAAAAGCACTAGCTTAACATACAGAAAACACCTAAATTTCAATAGTTTGAACAATAGTTTCATGCCCTGAACTACGATGATGATGAGAATGTCTAGCTGAGCTGGGCTGAATGGTGTGTAACCCATGCTCATGCCGAACAGAAGTGGTCGTCCGTAGAGTCACTTCAAAACAACACAAGTTGGTTGGTTGACATTCTTTATGAGTTGGGCAGACACAACATTCTGTTTTGGCAGTCTGAAATACGTAAGAATGTAATGTGAGATACCATTCTAGTAAATGTACATGTATATAGCATATGAATTGTACATGATCAGGTGTTTGTTTGACAAAGCTAAAAGAAGTGTTTTAAGTTTAAAGCTATTGTGATGCAAGAACAAAATGAAAAGAATAATTTAACAAAGAACTCCATATCATTCAACAACAAAACAAAATCAGTGCTATTTGCATTTGAACTTTTAACACTTCTTCATTTTGGAAGATGTTGTAAACAGAAGCAATTTACACTACCAGTAATTAATTCTTGCGGCTTTGGCTGAATTAATCTGTCATTGTGTGACAAATGATTTTTGAAGGCATTGTTTTTCAATATCTTGTCCACCTAAAAGGTAATATGCTCATAGATATTGATCAAAGTATTATAAATTTAACATTTGTTTCAATAGAAAAAGAGATTATTATTTCAAGACAATAAAAAAGCATGCAATATTGTTGGAACATTACTTGATTGCTTATGATACTAATTTAAAATGATTTAACATTAATCGTGTAGCGACACAATTCATTATCAACATGGTTTGGAATATACCCAACAATTATTTTCAAATAATCATTAGCTCCCTGCAAAAAAAAAAGGAAAGTAAAACATAAACAACACCACGTAACTATATCACATTTTATTGTTTCCTTAAGTAAAGAATGTTTTTGTACATACGTGATGAGTTCATGTTGAGGTGATGGTAAATTATTCAAAGTACAGACTATACTTAAGCAAATCATACAGTTAACAAAATTAGACTGGCGGTTTATAATATATCCTTATATATGTACTATTTTTCTAAGGTGTAAGCTTGCAGCATTTCAGTTAGTAACTAATTGAGTTTTATTTCTAGACTATATCATTTTTAAAATGAATACGTCATTGAAAATGTCCATTTATAAATTAAATGCAAAGCTAATTACTTAAGATAAGCTACTTTAAACAAGAACTTCACAACATGATCCAGGATACCCACAATAAAATGAAACTCTCAGTCTATATAACTTCAAGACTAGTCTATGAGAATACAGAAGCTAGGTCATATATAGTATCATATCATACCTGTTAGTCTATAGAAAAATGTATAGTGTTATTAGTAAAAAATATAATGTTTCACATATACTTTGGATATTTCAACATTCATGCCTTAAACCACATCATTGAAGGAAAAATTTTAAAAAGCCATGCATTAAAGAAAAAAAAGGTGTAGAATTTCTCAAGTCAAATTAACAGCAAACACAGGCAATAGGATTCTTGATTTTCTAATAAATGTACTAAATTTGGTCAAAATCTGTCCAGCAATGTTGATTCTTGATTGTTCAAAATGGTGTTACAGTTTAGGTGATAGGGTTACATTCCTAGGAAACTTAGTTGGAGAGGTATTAAATAACATTAATGCCAGTGAAAAGGGAACAAATTCGATATGATACACAAACAGGGCGAATACTAAGTACATGTACATGTTTTTTTTTCTGCAAACATTGACTTCAGAATTTACCTCTGTATCTTTTTTTTCTAAGCTCCTTATGCATACATGTGAAACATTAATGTATTACGCTTTTAAATTGCATGCGTACTACAAGCAGTGATGTATATCATAGAAAGCAATCAAGCACAGTATTAAGAGACAAGGTGAACCAGAAGACATAGTATAGCTGGTGAAAGAGTTCACACACATACTTACTCTACTAGCTAATTATTTGTTTTTTGTTACCATGGAGATATGTCATGTGACATTTTGAGATTGAAGAGTTCCACATTCATTGCACCACTGTATGGAATAACAAAAGAAACAGATAAAAATTATTCCTATATTTCTATTGAATTGATTTAGAGATGGTTTTAAATTGGGAAAACACATCCTTGTGAAGTTTTTCATACACTGAACTCACCCTTATACAAATGAGGTTTTCCCTACCTAGTAATTCAAAAATCATCCAAAGTTCCTAAACAAAAACTTTTATTTTGTAGAGTTCTAAGTTCCAAACTGTACAAATATTTCCCCGTAATCTAAAATTAAACTTGGAGGGAGACATCTGAAAAAGGATGAAAAAAAAAACTGCCATAATTTCTTTTAACCAAAACAAAACCAATGTATCATACATTTACATATATCTGGAATTGAAATGTCTAAAATGAATAATAAAGAATGAAAGAAAAACAGCTTTATTTTTTAAAAAGAAATTTTGTCAAATTTAGCATATTTCAAAAGAAATGGTTTGATAATATCATAAAAAGAATGAACAATGGCAGTTAGTGGAACAAACCCCAGACCTAGTGCAAAGATACCAACAGAAAGAAAACAATCCACAAAAGGTAAATTGGATATCGAAAGTTTTCACACCCAGAATAGAAACCTAAATAATTTCAGAACTTTAAAAGGGCTACCTCATCTTCAACCTATAGATCAGGGGAAAAATTAATTTCGTTGTTTTTAATGACAGAAACATGCACAAATTTGCAGCATAAGTTGTAAAAAATATTACTATATATCACAAAAAGATACATGAAAAATGCAAAAATGCCACATTTAATTTAAAGACTACTTTTCCTATCAGACATGCATTGATTACTGAATCTAGAATTGACTCAAACTCATGCTGCAATGCAAAAATGTCTATGATTTTCTACATGGAAAAATCCTACTTCAGCTGCATAAACACATATGCCTGTTCTATCATTGCTTTTCAAAGAAAACTTAAATATCCACTTCAATTCTTCTTTTCCTGACAATATTATTATCATTTCTCGAAATAATTTAAAAAGACATGAACTCTTTTTCAGCAACCTTTGAAATTCTAAACACATTTTCTGGTGAATATATCACCAACGTATAAATATGATCAAGACAAAATGGCAAAAATCCAACTTAAATACAAAAACTTAACAACAATATTTAGACAATTCAACAATATCTAAATTCTTTTGAAGTTCTATACTTACGTTCGTACAACAATTATTTTCACTAGCCATGCACTGACATAACAAGATATCTACACAGCTAAAATTCTAAAAATAGAAAAAAAATTACAAGGTAAGTCTTTATTGACAATGCAATATATTTTGCTAATTTCCTATGCACGAAAAATTGTGAATATACATTGCCATGAAATAGAATATGTTTTTGATTGACTGTAAGACCAAAAATTGAATGGTTGCAAAATTGGATTGACATTTTAAATCACAAAAATAAGTATAAAAAAATAAATTGATTTACAATATTTGAATTAAGTAAATAGTCTTATAGAGTTAGCATTTTCATAAATAATCGGTCTAATATTTTAATTCAAGAAGTGATATTGGGTTTACTTCCTAATGGTCTCAGGCCATTCAACAGTCCCGAACTACTGAAGATTAAAATGGTGTTAGGAGCAGTTCCAGAAAGTAATTTTAAAAGCAATGACTTAATTTTCATACCATAAAATCAAAGAGAACATGAAAAAAACAACTCCTAACAAAAGAACAAGATAAATTACAGCAAGTAATATACTCAACTTCAGGAAACCAGTCTTCCCTAATGACAATTACCTGATAAATTTTCTGACATACTTAAAGGACAACTTATAAAGAACTATAAACTCTATCAAATTTGGATTAAAATAAATTGTAAAATAACACAAAGTTTAATTCTCTTTGTTAATTGTCCAGTTCACTACCTAAAAAATTTCATCAGGTGATTGTCGTTCAATCAAAGTATGTCCAATCTAATTTCCATGATTTCCTGGAGTGTACTATACTACTCGCTGTAACAACTTAATACAAACAGTAAATATCATTACCCTACAACTACTACAACACTTGTCAATAGTCTGAAAATAACATTCATCTTTCACTGTTTTTAAAAAATTGAAAAGAATAACCATGCAAATATGAATTCAATTTTTAGTGTTGATTTTATCAAATGACTAATTCCACCTGCTTCATCATGTATAGTATCAATAATAGTACGCTCTCTTTCAAATAACACTTAGTCTTCCTTGACCATGATTTTGAAATCATCACATTTTTTCTATTACAAGAAATGTCCTCTGATTTTTCTATTACAAGAAATGTCCTTTGATTTTTCTATCACAAGAAATGTCCTTTGAGATAGCTAAGATACTAAAAAAAACTTTCATTTAAAGAGTAATCAAGGGAACCAAGGTTATAGCGGTAATCAAAAGAATGTAATCCAGGGACAAAGACCAGACACGGAAAACAGACATACACAATAAAGAACATAAAGTAACTAAAATCATACAAAGTAACAAAAGCAAATGAGCAACTCGGACTCCACTAAAAGATGGGAGCATGGACCAGATGCATCAGTAGGATAATCAACATACATGACTATAAGACATGTACAAACCAGTCCAAACATCAGTGCAGTCCACACTTTTGGTCAAATAAAGTGTATGAAGATCATCTTGTGTACTCTACCTTTCTATTAGGGCAGATTTTATTCAGACATTTATTAAGACTAGGATCACAGTCACATTTCTCAGATACATTGGCACAACATCGACTCTCTAAAGGACCTTCTGTCCCACAACATTCACACTGGCCACAGTTTTCACAGGCCTGCGTTCTCTGTAAAATATATAATCAGTTTCATAAACAATATATACTCTTTTTCATCCAAGCTAGATCTTTAGAAACTGGTAACTAGGATGTGTATATGAACCACTGACAAAAGTTTCCTAATGTTTCAACATCCAGTCAATGTGATAAAGCACTTTTGGTACAAGTATTACACAAACTAATATATTATGACATCAAATGTTTGAGAGTCTTTGACGAGGTAGAATAAAATTGAAGACTAATCATGATGTGAAATTGTTTTCTTAATGAGAAAGAATGTACTAAATTAAAGAAAACAGTTCTTTTGTGACAGTGACTCCTATTACAATATCTATAGCAGACTCATAACTGAACCAAGGTATGAAATATTATGAACCTGCAGTTGCTTTATATTTTCAATTGAACTCATTTTTTTCTATAATTTGGAATTGTCATGCTATCATGTTAGTGTGTTCACAGAGATATACATTTTATTGCGTTTGAAATCTTCTACTTAACTTTTTTACCCTGACTTCTTTATGTTTGCATAATTCATTGCTTTGTGATATCAGGTTCAAGATCAAATTCAAAATTTTCGACAAATAATTGATGACAGAAGAATGCTTTCGGAGATTTTTCGTTGCCATAATCTAACTTTGTTGATTTCCAATGTTTGTCCACTATTTCCAAGTTGTCTGCATGAACCTTGGTTAGAAATGAATGATTTCGTCCTAATGTCAATGTTGATCATTAATGTGTCTTCGTGTCATTATCTCTTTTTTTCAGTTTATTTTGAAGGAGCGTAACTGTTTTGTTACCACGGACTTTATTACTGTCAAGGCCTTTAAGAGCTTACTTTAAGGTGTGTTTACACTTACTGAAGATCTTTTGGTGACCTCTCGAGTATTTACTATTTTTATTAGACTTAAACATTGCATTTGTTGCGTTTCAGCAAATCTGTTCCATTTTCTAATACTACATTTTGTACCTCACATTCAAGGCTATTGCCTTCTCCATATTACGATGTCTGCATTTCAAAAATGGAGTCAACACAAATGTTAAAAATTAATTGTTTTAGAATTAAAATATACATGTAATCTTATATGTGTTATGTATATATTTCATTTACTGTAAAAACCATTCCTTTCAGTTAGGCAACCACCCATTTTGTTACCAATTTCAGATTTCAGATTTTATCATATACATGTACACTCAAAGACAAACACATACAAAATGTACATAAATGTGTTACAGGAGGTCAATCAGTATTACATGTACATACAGAAAGCCACAGCGAAAAGTGATTAAACATTTATCATTGGCTAGCATAGCTGATACTTTTTTAATGAACACAAAAAGTTGTTTTAACACATTTAAATTGCAAAAAAAAAAGTAAACCAGCCATTTTGTTGTGATTTTTGTGTTCATACTTAAAAAAATATTTTCATCTGAAAACAGTGATATTTTTACAAATGAAAAATATGTGGAATTCATCGCCAATATTCTTGTTACAAAAAGACCAAAATCTATAAGGTTTTGGAGTGTTATACCACCTTCCTTCTTCAATGGATAAGAGAAGATTATAAGCGATTTTGTGATCCAAATCCTGATGTTCTTAGGTAATTAGACCAAACAGTTTTTAATATCAAGGGTTGTCTTGAAAAGCAAGAAGAATTCAAATGGATGTGAGGAAGGGGTCGATTATTACATTTTATGTCAAAGTTAAATCTATTTTTTTATTTTTACTTATTTCTAAGTAAAACAAAACATTTAAGACTGAATATTGCAAAACTAAGTCATGTGTATTTGATAAAAATAATCAGTTTTAATGGATGGTGAAATGAAAACCTCTTTTTTTAAACCGCAATGTTTAATCTAGAGGGAGAATGAGCAAAAACTTCTCCTTATCTGTGCTCACTTCTCTCAATTGTCTTTGACAGGTAGCTGGTTTTTGTAATAGATTAAACAGACAACAATATCAATATTGTTATTTTTCAAAGAAAATTTACAAAAACTTCTTGTCATTGGTGTCTGAAATAGGCATGTAACAAAATATTCTAGAATTCATGAAAATCTTAACCAGTCCCATTGGTAGTAAAATGGTTCATGTCTAAAATATTTTTTTCGTATATCATAAAAATATTAATTTTAAAAAAAAACCTGATTTATAGACAAAAAGAAATACAACTATCAACACTGAATATACTTACACAATTACGCTGCATGTGACAAAAAAGTGTGGAAATGATAATAGCATTATGTCTATAGAATTAATAAATTAATCTGAGATAAATACTGTCATCTGATTGGTTAAAATAATTTTGTTATATCTCAATGGACAAAAAAAATATTGACACACCCCTGTTCAGTTAAATTCAGAGCTACTTTTCTCATGTTGAAAGATAAAAATATATTTCAAAATTAATTTATAAGAATTGGCTATGAAAAAAATTTGTCTATTGAAAAATACATGTAAATAAATTTTCCATGTGCATATTTTGTTTATTGCACTTCGCACAATAAACAATATGCACATGGAAAATTCATGTTATTTTTCAATAGACAAAATTTTTATCATAGCCAATTCTTAAATAATAAATCATCCCACTCATGATATTTTGAATTGAAATGAAATAATTTGTTAACAAACACTTCATTACTATAAATATGTGTGTAATATCAGTGTTTCATTTCTAATGTATTGAGTTTGTACAAAATAAACAAGCTAAACCAGTTTCCCCTTCATAAATCAAAGTCACCTTGGATCTAAATGAAATGCATAACATACTTCCATGTATGATATACATGTATGTAGTTCAAGCTTCAGCTTTTTCAATGTGTTTGCCATGCAAGTGAAAATGTATGGTAGAAATGCTATAAGACATTTTTATTAAAAGTTTATTTTTTAAAAGTAAATCAATGAAAGAAAGGCATATTTAGATTTCAACTTATTGTATCCAAATAATGGTGGGTTGTTTTACATGATTACAGTGAAAAAATGAAAACAAAAGGCTTCCAGGAACATGGATCGCTCACCTTGTAAAATTTTTGCCTTCCAAGGGCAATAAATTTAACAAGGAGTTGTCCAACAAGACTCAAGCCTTCAAGAGGACTTTGATAGGACTTATCATAAGGATCATTACAGCAATTGAAAGTTTTTTTTTCTATCATAGTTTTCAACATATTGGCTGAAAACTAAAAAAAACATTATTTTTCATTTTTCAAGGGCAATAACTCTTACAAGGAGTCGTCTGACACCTTTAATCCCTTGAAGACTTTTGTAAGCCTTATAAAAAGAATCACTTCAGCAAACCTTAAGGTTTTGGAGATTTGTGAGTAAAGCTGACTGACCCCTTTGTTCTATCCTTAGTAACAGCGGCCATGTTTTTCCACAGATCAAAAATCCTTATGTCAGTACTATGAAAAATATCTAAGGAACATTCATACTAAATTTGGTTCCAATTGGTCTGGTAATGTCAGAGAAGATTTTTGAAAGGAATAACAATAAAAATGGCAAAAAAACGTTGAAACAGAGCAATAACTCCAACATGACTTAATAGTTTAAAAAATTATCACAGATAGATCATATTATACTGAATACCCATACCAACCCCATACCAGAGTTTGGCTAAACCTTATGGTTTTGAAGATATATGCGAAAAACTACTGTCTGACCCCTATGTTCTATTTTTAGTAAAAGCAGCCATGTTTTTCCCTGGACAAAAAATCTCCACATCAGTTCTATGCAGGATACCCCAAGAAACATTCATACCAGGTTTGTTAGTCAAGTAATGTCAGAGAAGAGTTTTGAAAAATTGTTAACGACCACAATGACAGACAAGTGATGGCAATAACTCGCATGGCTTTCAGCCATGTAAGCTTAAAATGAATTTTTATTTTTATTGATATGGCCATAAAAATGTGGCAGTTCTATTACAAGAGATGAGGAAAGGTCTAGCTGCAAACACAAGCTTGTTTTCAGTCAGTCTAAGATAAAAAGTTACCTAAATACATGTACTTACCCGAATGATCCATCGTATAACTAGGACACCAATAATCAATATAGTATAACAGACAACAGCAATACATACAATAGCAGCTACAGGCAAGGCAAGATCATCTGTTGTCGGTGCACTTGTCTGAAAAAAGAGTAAGCCATGTCAAATACATGTACATATATTAACATTGAAACATTTAAATCTAGCTCTTAATTTGAACAGGTTAGAACTATGTGACTGGAACCTCAGACCACCAGGTAAGATTCACGAGATTCATGCAACTGAACTCTTTTTAAAAAATTCATTTTTTTAATAAGCCAAAATAATTACATGTACAATGCACAGGATGATTTTAAATGTTTTACAAGGTCAACAAACAAAGCAGAGATTGGCAAAATTGAAAGTAAACATACAGTAAAAAAAAAAAGAACCAAAACAGTAAAGTCTGATTTGAAATAATGGAATTCTGCTAAAAAGGCGAAGAAAATCATCCCTAAATGTATGTTGTTTGAACACTGCTATTTCTGTGTTTGAATGGCATTTAAAGTCCTCAGATCAAAACCTCTGTTTTAATATTGCTGATGAAGAAGCAGTCTCCTAATTTTCAAATCTATACTATACATATATTTCAATATGAATGAGAATTTGAAACAAAACATAAAACTTACAGTTGACATATTTTATTTGTTATCCAGTATCTCCACAAAATCAGGACTTATATTCATCTTTATACCTGCAAGGAAAGTAATGAATCATGAACCTACAATAATAAATCTCATTCAATTCCTCCAATACAAGTGCAAAAATATATGTTTATCAGTAATCTGTACTTTTTCTTTTGATCCGGTTAACAGATATTTTTCTATCTCTCATACATGACAAGATATTCAAAAATGTTGGTATTAGTAATGTAGTTAAAGTATATTTTCTAAAAGAAGGAGTACATGTACATATGTATTTTTTTCAATATCTTGTCTGTAGATCTTGAAATATTGTGTTTTTCTAAGTCTTACATTTAGGCTTGCATAATGAATTTGAAATAATGAAGACAGAAATATGACAGCTCTCAATTTTATACTGAACAAAAAAAAACACCATACAAAGATAGTTCTGAAAACCAAATAATTCATGTAATTTCAGGACTAGATCAAGACCTGTAAGTAGTCATAATAGTAGACAATATTCCAAATTCAGGAAAATCTCATTAATTTACCTTCCTCCACTTTGAGTAAAGATTATTTGGGGTCAAATGGCAGGTCACACAGTGAAGAGCAAGGGAGATATTCACACTGGAAATCATTTTCAATGGATTTAAAGCAAAAAAAAAAACATTTCTAAAGCCTAACAATACTCTCACAATCTAAAAACAGAAAATTTGAATTGATTATCTTTTCGCAAGTCCAACATTCCAGACAAAAGTTTGTTTATTTAGGAAGCAGTTTTGTCCACTAGGATGGTATTATTCTGAAAAATTCTGGATTTCTCAATTCGGAATACACGAATTTGCTCTGAATAACTCTGGATTTGTCTCCCAACTAAAGTTTTGATGGCAAAGAAACATTGAAATTTGCATTGTGATGCCATTAATCTTTCTGTTGAAGATAAAGCAAAAAAAAAAAAAAAATTGTCCTGTTTCCTGCTTAATCAGCAAGAAAGAAAAAGAGTAGATACATGTAGGTAAGGAAATTATATTATTTTTCAAAAATATTTCACATTGAGCACAGTGGGGAAACAATCTAGACTTTGATAGAGCTTACAGCAAAATGGCTCTCAGATAATAAGGCACAAAAAATTGGGTACAATGTAGGTAGGGAAGCAGAAAACAGGGCTAACAGAAATATCCAATGGCGTCTTTTCCCTTTTTACATTCAGTGCTGGAGATATATATATGTTTTGCCAAAACAAGAAAATAACTCAAGTGCTCAATCCCAAGAGATTAAATGGTGTCCACAACTTTGCACAAGTGTAAAACATCCACTTATCAGGATTTTTTTTCAGGCTGACAGTGCTTTCATTAAGAGCCGGTACCCGGTACTCTTACCCGGCTATGGTAGCGTCTGATACCGGCAGAATAAAATAAAAGCCAAAAAAAATTTTGAGGAAAAATCTAGTAAATAGATATCTAAGATTGTTCCATCTGTAGGCTACGGGTATGTCTCCAAAATCGCAATCTTTAGTGTTTATTATTGTTTATATTGGTGTCCTCATTGAGGTCCGTGCCGGAATCTTATCGGTAAAGCGTTTTAACCAACGATGATTTAACGTAATGTCCATTTATAGAAAACATGTGGTAACTTAACAATGTCAAAGCAATCACCGATTATTTGTGCTGAACTGAAGATTCTGTGAAAACGTGTCAAAAAATGCTGTTTGTATTTGGAATTGCCCCATACCCGTCATTTTTCCCAATATTTGTTGTGATTTGTGCAGAAGAGTGCAGGAATTTTTAGTGTTGACAACAAGTCAACACGTGAAACAATCTTTTAAATATAGAATATGATTTAAGGGACGACCATTCGATTCGGCGGGGAGGGGGAGTTTCGGTAAAAATACTCTGGCAACCCTTAGTTTGAAAAGAACGTTTGCTCACAAGAACATAAAAAAAATATTGGATCCGAGATTCAACACTGCTATAGATAATAATAGAAAATAAATACATTGTAATGTTCAATTAATTATGTCCGTCTAAAAGTCAACCAGACTAAGACTGCAGCTTTGTTCTTTTTCAGAAGCAAAGAATTTATTATTAGACTATGATTTTTAGACCAACATTTCACAATAAGACATATGCAATTGCTCTACATGTCACAGTAATAATTAGGCAATAAACAACAACTAAGTCTTATTATGAAAATAATTAGCACTAGGAACCACCACATGTTATGGAATTTCATTTAATAAATGTTTAGTTTTGTTCCTATGCTTTTATTTGCATGTGTTAGTGTTCAAATTTTGTAATAAGTAAATAAAAGCCTAAGAACAAAATATGACATTTATCAAAATTTCATATAAAATAGCATAGTATTAAACAGTCAACAAAGTTTATTAGCATTAGTCTAGAAATGGATCTGGTGCAAATCATGGGGAGCTCCTGAATTTCAGGGCTTTGAGACTAAATCAGTTATGATTCATCATATATCTTGATTTCAAATTCATATATTTTAAACAAAACTGAAGCAAATATTGCAGACTTAATCCCATATTTTCAAGTCAAAATTTAAATCTCAAAAAAGGCTAACATCCAGGTGCTTCCGGGGTCTTTGCCCCCAGGACCCCCCACCAAGGCATTGCCCTGGACCCACTGGGGGCCTTAAGCGGCCCCCAGACCCCTTGCCAAATTTATTTGGTATCTCCTACTTCCTGTAAAGTACCTCCTTCCTGAAAAATTAATGAAACCCCTGGGCTGACCATTTATATCAGTGACACATTCTGTCTCAATATCAATGGTTAAAAAATTCAGCTATTTTTGGACGATAGAAAACCGTACATGAAAAGAAAGCGTGAATGATTGCGGTTTACAGTTTTCGTAAGGCGTATTTTTTTATGCTGTCATTTTTTCACCACAATAAATAACGAAATAACTTTATATTGACGACCTGAATCATGCTACAGACCTGACAGACATATAGAATTTGTTTATCTTAAGTTATTTATGACATATTTCAATGCTCTCAATCGCCTAGAGGGGCATATGGAACACTAGAATTTCAAGATTGTGCATGTAGACAGCAGCGGGTATAGAAATTGAATGTCACGTGATCAAACAAACGTCAGTCAGCGGTTGTCGTAATATTATTTTGCATTTTAACATACATTGTATGTATGGAATCAATCAACACTACTTTGAAATTATGAACCGTAAAATAATATAAAAAAGAAATATAATAAAAACTACATAAATAGTTAACGACAACGCTCAAGATGTTTTCGACACAAATACTTTCCGTCCTCTAACAAAATGACTCAGAATTCTATCAGAGGCATCAAATGACAGTACCACTGTTATGCCCAGTTCATACATAAATTCATTAAGGAGGATAGTAGCCTTTCATTTTGTTTATGGGTGGCTAAAGCCATGTTACCTGATAACTTCGGTTCTTATTCGATATTGGCGTTCATCGCCTAAATATATCTGAAATATTGCTGCCCAGGCGTTAAACCCCAACAAACAAACAACAAACATATTCGATATTGGCAATTTACACTTTAGGAGACGGCCATTAGATTCTTATGGGAGGCTGACAGATTTTGAAAATAAATAATCTGTCTGTGATTATGAAGGAAATAAATAATCTGGCCTCATCATACCAGTAAATGAATAGGCTGACTTTACAATTTGCTCGAAAATAAATATTCTGACCTTGGCTAATGAACTGAAAATAAATATTCTGATCTTGGCTATAGTGAATTGAAAATTAATTCTGACCTGCGCAAAAACCTTTAAAAAAAAATTGGCTCGCTACACTCGCCATAGCGTCATAAATTAGATAAGTATACATAATTGAATATTCCACATGTTAATTTTATATAACATCTTAATAGTCTCCGGTGCATGGCAATATCATACATAGTCCTACAACGTAAGAGGTTGGAATTCCGTAGGATGGCACCAATTCAGAAAATAGCTTGCCAGACAACCTCTAGCATTGCTGAAGTATATTATACAGTGGGTTCCTATTAATCGCATATCTTATTGGTCAGAAAATAATAGGAATATGCTATTATCAGAAATGTTAAATTTGGTATGGTGTAATGGTCTTATTCTCTTATACATCTTCCTATTCCTATAGAAACAACTGAAAGGAATCAATATAAACCAACATAATGTAATTACAAACAAAGAAATAAAGTTTTATGGCATTTTTTACTAATTTTACTATAAAATTATAATATCAAACATTGAATTAGCAACACCTTTTAATTGAGTATTTGTTAAAAATACACCGTTAAGGCCAGGAAAGTCTGAATTTCTGTAATATTTTGGAAAAAAAATGCAATAAACACGAATGTCTGTTTAGACCTATGCAATTAAGAAAACAGAAATATGCCATAATCGATTATGCAATCAGGTGGAACCCTCTGTATTGTGTCGTTGAATATTGCAGTTGTAGATTTCATTCATATACATAGAAAAGTCCCTCGTAACACTTCCCGCTAAAATTGGGACATATTTCTAGTTCAGGAATGCCACCCGTCGATATAGTAGAGACAATGTCCTGTATTACAGAGAATGAACTTCATAAAGTAATGTCTTTAATAATAAACATAAAAAGTAACACATGCCTTGACTAACATCCGAGGCCACACACTAGATGTTGTCATAATACGTGATAACTCGAGTATCTTGTCGGGAGAACCATCAATTGAAGATCCACATCACTATGACAATCATGGAAACTCAGCGTGTGATCACCTGGCTCTTCATTCTCAACTTCAGATCACAAGACCACCGAATAAAACGAAGCCTGTGTCGTTTCGCAAGTATCGAGATGTTGTAAAATCAAATCTAATTGAGGACATACAATCTAAATCATAATTAGAAAATCTAGTTGCATCGGTTGATATATTAGTGGATTCATATAATTCTGGTCTTAAAGCCATCATTGACGACCACGCTTCGATTACAACAAAAGATATAAGAGTTCGTCCCAACACCGAATGGTACAACGATGAACTTAGAACAGCGAAATCAAACCGACACAAATCTGAACGTCTCATGAGGAAAACCAGTTTAACAATACCTCGTCAAATATATAAAGAACAGAGTATACAAACAAACAAACTTCTTCTTAAATTAATGTAAGCGAGATTATCATTCAAACAAGATCGAGGAAATTGGAAAAGATCAAAAAGAACTTTACAAACTTACAAACCATCTATTGGAAAATAAGCGAGAAACGATCCTTCCATCGCACACGAGTGAAAAAGACTTGGCAAATAAATTTGGAGAATTCTTTCTTGGAAAAATTGAAACTATCCGTAAAGAACTTGGTGAGAAAAAAAAACTGATGATGATGTCCTTCGAGCTGACATCGAATTTACAGGCGAAACACTAACTTCGTTTTCACCGACGTCATGGGAAGAAATTCGTAAGATCACACTCTCTGCTCCAAGTAAATCATGCGAATTAGACCCGATGCCAACTTTCTTAATTAAGCCATGTTTAGATGCGTTGCTTCCGACCATCACAAGCAAAGTGATTAAATCGCTATCCGACGCAATCTTTCCATCAACATTTAAAAGGGCTATAGTACGACCACTGCTGAAAAAAAACCGGATCTAGAAAAAGAGGTGTTAAAAAACTTTCGACCTGTTTCAAACCTACCTTTCATATCGAAAGTTGTGGAGAAGGTAGTTATATCTCAAATTGAGCGTCATGTGGAATCAAACAACCTAAACGATCGACTACAATCAGCTTATAGAGCTTATCATTCAACCGAGACCGCCCTCATACGGGTCCATCATGACATAACAACTGCTTTGGACAACAACTGTTGTACAGTTCTTCTAATGCTCGATTTATCTGCAGCTTTTGACGTTATTGATCACGACATTCTATTCAAAAGACTTGAATTTGCATATGGTTTCTCTTGCAGTGCTCTTGCAGTGCTCTTGCAGTGCTCTTGCATGGATTCGCACTTGCGAAGTGTTGCTCTTACTTATCTAATAGAACTCAATGTGTAGCCGTTGGTAATGTTCTCTCTGGTGATATGACACTTCAATTTGGTGTTTCTCAAGGCTCAGTATTGGGGCCTAAATTTTACTGCATGTTTGCCAAACCGGTGGGCGAGATTTGCAGTCGTCACAACATGCCGTATCAGGATATGCTGAGACGTTTCGTACGTTGTTGGTGTCACATTCGATTGAAACGGGGTTGGTTACGAAAACCGAAATATTGTTATTAGAATGTGGACTTATCAAAGGCAATACAGGTATTAAAATGTTTGAAAATGGTTGTTGTTTGAGGATTACAATCATAAATCTTTGAAAGATGCCGTTCATTGTGGAGGGAAAGCATTATTCGATCACAGGAACGTCCATTTTCATATGTTGACGGGTAACATTAAAAATGCTTGCCTCCCATTTCACCAATATATCTAAGTTGTTTCTTGGCGTACTTTGATAAAACAAACTTTGGAGAGAGCAGTTTGTGCCGCAGACGATGTCATATTTTTCATGACGTAATGATAAGATCAAAGCGTATTACAATATTACAAATATCTCCCCTTTGATGTGGACATAGCAAAAATGGAAAGAAATCGATTTGAAGACAAAATATTCGACATTTCTTTTAAAGTTATGGGAACAGCTTTTTTTAATCGGGACTTTTATTGACTATATTGACAATTTATTACATAACCCCAATGATAATTTATAATAAATGTTCAATCAGTCTTTTTGTCAAAAGCCTTTTTGTCCGTATTTCAAATATGTCACAAATCTTAATTTTTTCGACGTTGGCCATTGGCTACTTTCTTGCTTACGATTGTAAAATATAACAACGAATAATATTTTTACTTAAGTATATTCACGCTTAAAGGACTGTGTAAATATTAAGAATATCATGTTTATTCTAAAAAATAATGAGTTTTATTTTCCAATAGTAGATAAATACGCACGTATGTTGTGATGTCACGTTGTATTTTTCTCGACGTTTTCTGCACGTTGCGTGCTACCCAGTCTTTATCAAAAGCTTTTTTCGTTAGCTTTGAGTGAAATAATAACTATGAAATTTTGAATTTTACATGTATATATGATTCAGATAGTATATTCTAAAAATAATGGTACCTGGTTGAACATGTATCTAAGCGCACATTTTGTCTTTGTCTAACCAAAATGTCACAACATCTAAAATTTGTATATTTTATTTATTCACGCGTACACCATGCGAAATTCGAAGGAATATTTCAAAAAGGCAAATGATGTTGAGTCGATTTCTTCATATACTTAAAAATCCTCTTCTTAGGTTTTATCATATCATTTTTTTTTTTTTTTTGCTTAACAAATGTCACAAGGCGCATTTTTACGTTTCTATAGTAACGTCTGTTTTGCGACGTAAAAACTCTTTTCAGGTCAATTTTAAAAACAATAAAAAGTAAAAAGTATTGAAAAGTTACGATACTACATTAAATTCTTACGACTAATCAATGAATTTTTTTTCGATTTTAGCGGATCTGATAAAATAATGAAAAAAATGTTGAAAAGAAAACAGGAAAAATTTAAGAACCTCCCCCGCCCCCCTCACTTGCGCGCACTCCTGTCTGCTCATATGCAATGATGTCCTGGTGAAATCGGAATCAGCGTGCCTGCATGAAAGTATTTTGAAATGTGTAGACACGCGCTTGCACATCCGCTAGTGAATTATTGTAAAATCAACGTATTTCATGATCGTCTAATTTCCTCCTGACAATTATTTGAGCTATAAGATATAATAGGCTGTTCACACATTGCAGAAATATTTTTTTGATTTTTTTTTCAAAACGGACCAAAAACAAAACAAAATAAAATGATTTATTCTGGTGTGGCCTTTTTGACACCTTATAACTCGAAAACCGTAAGAGATATCCGAAATCCGATTGAAAAACGCCCCCCTGTAACTTGAAAACGGTCCAAAACACATAAAATCTGCTGTACATTTGTTTAGTCGAATTAAATAAAGAACACTTTAAAAATAGAATATTTAAAATCGAAAAAAACGATCTACATGGGTTTTAATAAAATACCCCTTTTGGTACCTTTTTCTAAAGCGACAGGAGCAACAAAGTCCAAATTAAATAGGAATCTTCTTAGTTGTTGGTAAAAGCATATCAACATTTCAGAACAATGCGTCAACCACTACTAAATTAGTGCGATGTCTTTCTGATATAAGTGCATGGATGAGCTCTAATTTACTTAAACTGAACAAAGACAAAACTGAACTTATCGTGTTCTCCCCGAAAAATCGTTTAACCAACTTGTCAGAATTGCGGCTTGCTTTCGATGGGGCTATACTGACTGACGTACCATGTGTTAAAAATCTCGGTGTCCTCTTTAACAATACATTGAGTATGGAAAATCAATCAAGTGCCATCAGCAGATCGTGTTTCTATCATATGCGTAATATTGGTCGTATCCGATGTCATATAACAGAGGACGCCTGTAAAACTTTAGTCTGTTCGTTAGTAACTTCTCGGCTGGATTACGGCAATGCTCTGTTGTATGGTGTTAATGCAGGGATTATAACGAAACTTCAGCGAATACAAAATACCGCTGCAAGACTAGTGACAAAAACGAAGAAGCATGAACATATCACACCAGTTCTTGTTGCTCTCCACTGACTTCCGATCGAGTTTCGTTGTCAGTACAAGATCTTAATGTATGTTTTCAAAGCTCTACATGAAAAAGCACCAACATATCTCCAAGAACTTTTATCTGTTTATAAACCTGTACGAACCTTGCGTTCTGAAAATAGCAACCTACTACAAGTGCCGAAAGTAAGAACTAAATCCTACGGAGAGAGACGTTTTGATAAATCTGCGGCCACTTTATGGAACAGCTTGCCCTCCAAACTACGAAATGTGAATTCCCTGGACGATTTTTAAAAAAAATTTCAAGACTATTATTTTTAAATTTGCTTTTTAGATAACATACATTTTATTCATTTTAATTTGAATCATTATTATTTTCAATTTTTAATTTTGTATGACAGTTTCCATATCATTTTATTAATGGCTTCTTGATCTTGATTCTTGCTTAAGATTCATTTTAATTGGTCTGTGTAAATATATAATATTAATTTTTTTTATGCATCAATAATATTATTTTTATCATTTTGTAAGTTGTGATATTTTATTTTGTACATTTTTGCATTCTTAATTTGTTATTTTAATTTATGTAAAGCGCTTAGAGTAATTGTATTATATAATGCGCTATATAAATGTTTGTAATAATAATAATAATAATAATAGTAATAATAATATATAGAACCCCAACCACATCTTATGGTAACTAGGATATGCACATTTAAATTTTCATTGAAAGAATAGACTTTTTTTATGAGTATGGCAAATGAATAATCTAGCCAAGGTTATGATGAAAATAAATAATCCAACTTACACCAAGCTGAAAATAAAATTTCTGACCTGAAAAAAAATTGCCAGCCCCCCTTAAGAATCTAACGATCCCCTTATAGTTTGTAAAACCACGCAAGTGGGTAAAACTTAACTAATTCTTAAACCATCATGGTTATTTATGACAACAGATAGGGCTTAATTTTCATGCATCCATACGATTGTTGTATATTGTACTGAGGACGCTTACCCTACCGGTGCACCTGTTCCATGCTCCCAGTTGTGATTGGAGTTCGAGTTGCTCATTTGCTTTTGTTACTTTGAACATGTATATATGATTTTAGTTACCTCAAGTTCTTTGTTATGTATGTCTGTTTTCCATGTCTGGTCTTTGTCCCTGGATTACATTCTTTTGATTACCGCAATAGCCTTGGTTCCCTTGAATATTCTTTAACTTAAACAATCATCAACACACCCATATTCAGCACTTAATTTGTAAGCAATTTGTTCACTGAAATTAAGATCAAAGCTAGACTTGAGCTGAAAATATAATCAAGGTCCCATCAATTCTTCAAACTATTGAAGTTTTCTGCTCAATCATAACTATAAAGCAGATTTTGGTTAGATCTCACCAGATTCTACTTTACAAAGCAACTAAATATATTATAGGAGGCTTTAGCGTTCATGAATTGTTTATTGTGCATTTAAACGCACGATACAAGCGTTTGTTTATTTTTGTACTTTGATTATTTCCTTGAATTCAACTGTTATTTTTATATTTTTTGCTATTATTAATTCATATATTTTCATTAATTCAATTTTCTATTTTCCCTTTCATCATTATTTGTTAATATTATTATTTTTCATCTTTCGTCTATCGTGCGTTTAAACGCACCTGGGAGCGTTCGTTTATCGTGGGTTTTGGTGAGCGCTTTGCGTGCGTTTAGGTATCGGGGAACCTAAGCGTCTCAAGGAGTGTATTGTGAATTATCATACCATCTATATAACATCATGGTAAACCATATATTTAGAACAGTGGATTAAATACTTGAAATAGTGGAATGCCCAGCTCTTGTTTATTATGGGGGTGACTTTTTTCTGGATTTGTATTATAATAGTTGAACAACGTGTCCCCAGTTGTTTACAGCACTGCAATTAATTTTTTCGGCATGAATTTTCGGTTATGTAAATCATAAATGTCTATTCAGTTTTTGAAAATGGGTCAACTTTGTAGCATCTTTTCAAGTACAACAACAACAAAACAATTTAACATACAGAATAACCAAAAAGGGAAACACGCGGTATATTTGCTAAACTCTTCTACAAATAGAATTCTAACAATAACATCATTATTCCTGGAGACTTAAATACATCTTTAGCACGAGATCAACCTACTCTTGACCCAGACAGCATTCCTACGTTGGACCAACGTTGGTTCAACGGAGTCATTTACGTTGGGCCAACGTAGGGTACCCAATGTTGGCACAACGTTGTAAGTGCAAAGAGAGCCAACGTTGGCCCTACGGAGGCAAACAACATAAAGCCAACATTGACCCAACCAATCCCCTATGTTGGCCCAACATATGCCCAAGGTTAACCCAACCATATGGTCAGACCATATGGTATTCCTTAAGATATTAGAACATAATTTTATTATGTATTTCCTGGTCATGTCGCAGACTGCTGATGCTGTACACTCCTTCAGAGTAATCGCTCACATTTCCCCTCACTTTATCATATAAATTCTTTACAGCAAG
The DNA here is from genome assembly GCA_037379345.1 of Perna viridis. Taxonomy (NCBI): domain Eukaryota; kingdom Metazoa; phylum Mollusca; class Bivalvia; order Mytilida; family Mytilidae; genus Perna; species Perna viridis. The sequence continues at coordinate 25,652,878 of CM074519.1, read as the reverse complement.
GATATATCATTGACAAGCTGTTTAAAACAAGAAAATCTATTATAAAATTAGCAGATACTACGAGCATTGGTATACTAATTTTTGAAAATTAGCATTTTTTTTTTTGCATTTAATAGACATATCATAATACCTGTCACTGTTTTGTGTTTGGGATGAATTTACATTGAAGATATGTATACATTTGTTCAAAACGAAAGACAACTTTTGTTTTGTAAAAGGTGTATTATGTTCTCAGTTACAAAGGTGTATAAGGGGAAGATAATCATGTACACTATTGTTATCATAAATTAGATTTGGTTATTCATAATATTTTTATTTGTGGTATTAAGTTCTAAATATTAAATGCAAATAGGGTCCGGGTGTCAAAAGAATAGGCCTGCAGCAGCGCTAAGCTTGTCCGTAAAAGGCGACTAAATAGTGCTCAGAAACCTTGCCGGGGGCTAGGCGCTCTGCCCACAGAGCAACTGGAATGTGTGTCCAAGGTGGTGGAATGGGGTATCCCTGGCATGCTACATGCTGGGGTTGTCAGGCTATAATACGGAAAACCTGACTGCAAACCATAGTGGTGCACCGTGTTGGGAAAGATGCCACGTTCCTCGCACGTTAAAGAACTCTGCTACGGTATTCTTCCAGAGTAGGAACCATTGCGCTCTGCCACAGGAGGCTAAATTGCCCGACCCTACCCATCCCTCCCTGTTTATAGTGGCAACAAAAATTGTCGATTCCATTATACTTGTGTCCCATCCCATTTTTCATTTCATCGTCATTTCATGTTCATTTTATCACCCATTTCATGTTCATCACCTGAATATAGCTGAAATATTGCTGTTCGGGCGTTAAACCCAACTATCAATCAATCTTAAATGCGAATACTTGTTGCATGAATATTAAACATGCTGTTAACAGAATTCGAGAAAAGAACCAAAAATACTTTTTTGAAAGAAGTAAAATTATATTAATAAATATATATATTTTGGTGTTTCAACGTTGGGCCAACGTTGGCCCAACTTAGTATCGCAGTTTAGATGCAACACAATACTTGCTTTCATATATACATCCGTATTTACTTTCTAGTTTTACTTTCTTGAGACCGACATACATTTTTGCATCAAGAATAATATTTTTTTTAACCTGTTTGTTACCAAAGTCGTTTCGACGTTGGTTCAAGGTTGGTTCAGTGTTGGTTCACTGTTGGCTCTGGGTTGGACAAATGTAGATAATGCAAATCATGTAATCATGGTTTTGATTTAAAAATCAAAATTTAACAACACTCTCACGCAGAATTCGCTTCTAAAACAAGTTTTTACAGAGAAACATAAAATGAAATGGTTGTTCAAATATAGTAGGGCCAATGTTGGACCAACGTAGAACCTTTTTATGATATGAAAGTATTTAAAATTTCAAAATGTCGTGTTGTCAAAAAATAAAAACCCATTTTGGTTAAAAATAAATCAAGAAGAAATAATTCCATAACTACGTACTACTACATTGGGCCAACGTTGTCTTACCAATGCCAACTAAAAGCCAACGATCCAACCATCAGCCAACACTGGCCCAACGGAGGCATGCTGTCTGGGGATTGACAGACCCACAGACCCATGCAGAATCAACAACTGCCCGTGCACTATATCAACCAAGCGACAATTAACAACATACATCAGAATAGCACAGAGAAAGTGAACAACTACAATGCACGGAACAACAACCACTCAATCGCAACATGACCAAGTGCATGCGATGACATGCTCAATAATTGCAACCATTAGCAGAAAGGACCATGAAGGAACACAACCTGCAGCCATCTAGTCACAGAAGGGTCAATGTTTTTTTCTTTAATGTTAATAAATTGATATGGTTGACATATAATTCTCCAGAACGACCAGCTCTGTTCGAAATTATTTTAAAAACACAAATATGGGGCGATACACCGTTGGGATGATTGAAATGTCTAGTCTTCCGATAGAGGGCGCTCTGTTACAACTTCCTTAGCGAGATGTACACATTCCTTTGACAGAATTGAAAAGTGTTTTTATTTGACTATTTTAATCAGAATGATGTTCAAAGTAAAGATTCTTGTTGTTGGACCGTGTGAAGTTAGTTATATGAATTTTATTTGAATGTAATGTGTGTATAAGTCTATTCTGGAGCCTAAGTATCTGCGTAATCTGCATCTGGACAGTAAAAAAATCATATTCATAGTCTGGTACATGTGATTCCACCATAAAATTTCCTAATGCCAATGGTAATAAATCTTGCTGTTGATTAAAAACACTACAGATGGTATTTGTTGACTAATACACAAATGTATATTCACCAATAATAATATGAGGAAGACATCAAGTATGAGCATAAAGTACTAACTTCTCTTTATTTTATAAGAAGTAGACTTCATGTCATTTATGTATCACTTTTTGCAAGTTTGATCAGGGTATTTTCATCATTTGGATCTGGCAACAAACATTCCAGACATTTGTAAAATTATCAGTCAAGCAGTTCCAGGTTCAACAAATAAAGCTGCTAGCTGTTCTAGGTCAGGGTTTTATCACAATCTCTTCCACCTGAAGTAGCATTTTTAAAAAAAAGTCTGAGTTGTATTTTTTTTTTTAACAGTAAATTTTACAATATATCTAATAATACTTGTTATCTCTCTTTAGAGTGGTAAAACAGTCCTTGCAAACTTTTTAGCAGATGCCACAGAAACATCAAGTGGGGAATATCACCCAACACAAGGCTGCAGGTATACTATTTTGTATCAACATGCCAACATAATATGATTTTAGGCTTGGACTAAAATGAACAAAGCTCTTTTTACTCAAATAACATTTAACTTTATTGATAATACACTGTTATATTGTTATATTGCTGATGCCTCGACCAATGAGAATATGCAAGACTTCCTATAACACGTGATGTGAATTTGTGCGTAAAGTTCAGAAAATTACACCCTAACAGCATGGGTCTCTTCGAAAATACTTCACTTCAAACAGAAAAACTTTGAGCCATTCGCGTTTTGACAGAGGATCTACACTGTTGCTATAACTTTCTAATGTTCTTTTCTCAAGTAATTTATTGAAGGCTTAAACATGTGTACCTTTGGAAAAAAACTACTATTTCAGTATTTATTTTCTTCTTATTAAATGTAAATCTTCCTGAAAGGAATCTATTTGTTGCATTTCGTTATTTTCTTGTCAACTTTTCATAGTACAAAAATTGAGATTGTATCATGATATTTGCTTTAAGGCCTTAAGCACAACTCTTTATCTGTTTATCTAACTTCACCTCACAGCGCAGACAAAACAGTTTTAATGTATCTACATGTATTTTTTTTTCTTGTAGGATATTAGAATTTGAAACAAATAATTTTAACAGTAGACAGAACATTGAGGTTGAATTATGGGATGTCAGTGGCGATAAAAGGTATAAGTACATGTACATGTACATGTATGTCCTCAGAATTTTTTGTAATGTACATTTACTATTGAGATTATATAAAAAAAATCATATCATGATACATACATTTAATTTTGGTTGTACATGTATAGAGTCTGACAACAAAGTTGGAAATTATAGCCCGCCCGAGACTGCCTGTTTCAACAGCCTGGTGGTCGGGGTATTTTTACAGATGATTGGAATTACCCTTTTCTATTTTTGTAATGAGTTCTTGGTATTACCTCATTCATAATGGAACTTAAGAACCAAACTGATCAAGTAATGTTAAATTATCACATGTTTTGACTCAGTCTCTGCAGGGAACATGGTAAACCCTTGTGTGTGTCAAATCAAATCCCATTGGCTGATTTTTTATTTAATCAACCAATAGCGATCGCTCTTATAAAACAAAAAGGGATAAAATGAATTTGTTTTTTGTTAAATTTGTAAAAGTTGTGTCTTCACTTGTATGTGAACCTACGTCGGTAGGTCATTTCTACCGGAATGAGAACCTTTCTACAGTTCTACCGTGGGAACAGAAAATATACCGCTTTCTGAACTGTCAAAAAATATCTAGAAACACTGGTATTCAAACTCCATAATTCATGTTCCAATCTCATCCCTTTAATTATTTAATGAGCCAAAAAATTGACAAAAGGTGTTAATTGCTGTCTAAACAGGTCAAGAAATGTTTTATTACAAATAAATATTCTCTGTGGAGCAATCAGCTGATCAGTGTTATTGATGATGATTGGCAATTAGAAAAAATGGATCCCGATTGAACACATCTACATTTCATGTACAGCCAACCATTTCCTTTATAAGAGATAGCCAATCTCTTTTAGTGATGTTATATTCACTAATTTGCATATCATTAAGTGTCAAATTGGTTGGCAAATAAACAACTAAATAAACAATTTACAACTTCATGATTAGAATCCCAATTTTCAAAACTTTATAACTTTGTTATTTTATGTGCAATTTTTGTTCTGTAAAATATTTCATTTAGATAAAATAATTCATATTATGTATGTGAATTTATAACTATTTTACTTGAAAAAATAAATTTGTAGTGATATTTATATGTAAACCTCTATTTTTGTATAAAATTATTATTAAAATCTTATGTACATATAGTCTAATTACTAAATATTTATTTAAAAATTCCATGTATAAAAAGAATTTTATTTGCAATGTTGGGAACCAAAAGATTTTTTCAATTGTCTTTAAAAATGAAAAAGTTATGATGATTTAAAACTGATACCCTATGCCACTCAATGGGTTTTTTGCCAACAAAACCAAATCATAGGTAAGTGATGACATCACAAAGAACTCTCCTATAGATTAATTTAATTTGTTAATTACTGTCAATTTAACAGTCTAAATTTTGTAGAGCCACGTGTGTTAACAAATTTTGAAATTACCATTCTTGATTCAAAATGTCAGTTACCTCCCTTATAATTCTTTTTTTACATTTTCTGTAATTTCAACAGTACAGTATATCTGCCAGGTTTTGTTTGCAATAAGTAAAGAAAATAATACTCCTTTATAATTGTGATGGTTTTGGAAATTTGGTGTCAGCATTATTGAATATGTGCTACATTTTCCCAAATATTTAACCTCATGGTATGCAGTTAGTGAAAAAAAAAGGCTTTCACTTAAATTTTCTATGGACATGGTTATGCTTAAGATTGTGAAAACATTTGGCTAACAAAGACTGTGCATTATTTTGAAAGTAACTTGTGACAATCAATACTCAGCACAGTATGTAACAACACAACCTTCAGGTATGAGGATGTCCATAAATATTACACATAAATGACTTGTTTTGCTAGAAGAGAAAAAAAACACTGATTAAAAATCCCCAGTTTTCTAACCGAATCTCTAACTGAAAAATGACTATCCTGCAGTTTTGAAGGAACCACTTTATCAAATGTAATAGTCTTTACAACATTATTTTTAACTTCCCTCCCCAAAAAAAGTGACTATGATCCAAAGGAAAAGAATAAATTGTATGATCAATCTTAGCCAAAATGATTAATTGTTCCAAGCTTTAAAACAGTTTCAAATGGTTAAGTTGCGACGACTCGCATGGAAAGTTATATTGTCAGCTATGCCGTTCAGCTGTCTGGAGATGAGTCTGAGGATAATTATTGACAGTGACTGAGTTTAAGTAAAGTCACAATAAATGAAATCAAAATTTAATTTTTATTTACTTAAAGCAGAACTTTTCTGATTGCATGCTGAATTACGTTGTAGACCAAAAAACCAACCGCTAAAAATGAAATGCTCTTTAAAGTCACCAGTAGCGTCTCAATTATACATGCACTTGTTGTGGTGTGTTTTCATCAAGTGACAAACCATAAGTCATACATAGTACAGACATCTTTAGGTTTATCAAATTTTACTTTTTTTGTCATGCTAAAATTTTAAACATCAATATACATTAGAATCTGAAAGGAATTTTGTTACATAAATTTTCAGGGATGGTAAATTTTAATCAGGACAGGTAACTTTTTGATGTAGTAAGCCCTGTAGTCTGGTAAATATTTTTTATGAGTTTCCTACCCTGCTGACAATAAGTGTATTGACTTATGAACAAATGACTTATGAAATGAAAACCTGTCTGATTTACCTATTCATTTTAGATTTGAGTCATGCTGGCCTGCTATGGCAAAAGATGCAAATGGAGTTTTATTTGTATATAATCCAGACCAGGGAAGTCATGGCCAAGAACTACAAAAATGGTATTGCTTTATTTCTTTCAAAAACTGAATAAGTAATAGAGAAAATGTTAAATTTAATCAAATAAGCCATTGAGACCCCAAAGCATTGAAAAATTGTAATTTCAAATGGGTCTGCTGTTAGCCAAAATTTGCAGGAAAATCATCAATGAAGAATCCCTAGTGTGTATGAATTAGAGGAAATGTTTATGAAGAATTACTTATCATAATTTGATAGAATATCTTTTTAATGTTTGTGTTAAATATAAAAAAGAAAAATGAAAAACAGTATTGAAGTAAACAGCAATGTACATTTTGAATACACAGTCAATTTTTAAATAATTAAATACTAAGTAGAACATTTTGACATGGGACCTATTAATATTGTGTCACATGCTGAATGCAGCACTATCTAAAAATCCTGGGGAGAACACTGAATAGAATAGTGAAAATGAATTTCTTTGTAAAAGACTAGTAATGGCATAAAAGATCTTTAAAGGAGAGTATTCAACCGAAAATTAAGGAGGTAGACCTGGGCTAAGGGACACAAGTCTTAAAAATCATTTGAACGTTTATATTCAGCAATTTTTACATCAATCTTATGTAAGCATCTAATTAACCTGGACTCATTTTATTCTGCTTCAAACAAAAGCTTGAGAGGCTTTGGTGAAATTGAATATGATGTAATCATATCACTGATTTCATGAGATATGTCCCTTACCCTAGGTCTACCTCCTTAAAAAGCTGTAAAATCAGATTGACATCCTAATCATCCTAAGTATCAGTCAAAATTAGTTGGTTTATAGTACATACTACTTCCTTAAATCAGAATGGTACTAATATGGAACCACAATGTCAAGACTCTAAGACAGAACAAGACATCCTAAACAGGAAGCTAATATGAGCATTGTCCATCAACTAACAAGGTTCTATTAATAACCTTGAATTTTGGCCAGATGCCCAAATTTTTTTTAAAAATCATCATTTTTATATGACCAAAAGTCTGGTCGTATATTTGTTTCGTGCTCTCATGGTTGTCTGTGTCATCGGCAGAGCTGTCCAACTACATGTAATAGTAATACTCAAATTATCACACGAAAACTAAGTATCTAGGGACAATGACGACAATAGCGCCATGCCAATATACAACTACTATCTGAATCTTATTTGTGGTCATATAATAAGTTGTTGAATGATTGTCCACTTGTAGTTCAACTAGGTCAGAGTGGTGTGGTTACAATGTTTTCTATAACACTTTATGTTCAACTAGGTCAGAGTGGTGTGGTTATAATGTTTTCTATAACACTTGGTGTTCAACTAGGTCAGAGTGGTGTGGTTACAATGTTTTCTATAACACTTTATGTTCAACTAGGTCAGAGTGGTGTGGTTATAATGTTTTCTATAACACTTGTAATTCATTAATCATGATTCATGGCATGGTCTGTATCAGTCTCTTGCTCTAAGGTAACTTATATGCTTTATAACATATAAATACTATACATTTTTGTAATTTTCAATTACATCAATTTTAATTTTCAAGCATCATTTTAGCTATAATTGGCTTTTTGATCACCAATATCAATTAAAATGAAAATTTCCTTTATTTTTGGAAACTTGGCACACAGCCAATTTTTACATAAGGTTTTATGAGTGACTATTTACTACTTCTATGACTATAAATATGAAAAATTTACATAAAAGTTTGTCACATCACACTACAAAGCAACCATAAATAACTAAGTATGGCAGTGTAACAAGTTAAGTGAGGCTCAACATGTGCAAGATCATGTAGGCATAAAACGAAGAGTTGATTTTATTTGGCTGGCCTTATATATTTTATCCCGAATCTCAGATGACACTACGATTCTGACTCTAGTGCCAAGTTTAGGGGTATTTTTATAATACATTTAATTTAAAGTTGTCTGCTCTCTCATGTTTGTCTCTTCTTGGTATGTAATTTTTTGAGATTTCTGAATATTTGAAATGACTGTTTTTATTTTATTCTAAATTTAATTACATCTAATCCCTTCATTTTTAGAATAAAGATTCAAGTGTGTACTTGTACCTGTAAATTATAATACAGTAGACTTTACGGGTTAAGGGTATTTTTCTTTTTTGGATAAATATTTTGTAGTAGACTTGACTTACCACATTTTAGTTAGGGTTTTAAACATTTTAGTCATAAAAATTGAGCAGGCAGAATCAATTTTATTAGCAGAGTTATCTTTTCCTTATAGTAGTCTTGTAAATGCTTAGTTGACAAATTCAGCTGACAGATACTGTTTGATGTTTTTAATTTTTTCCAAGAGTTTTGTTTTGTCTTTTGTTTTATGTTTTTTTTTGTGTGTGTGTGTGTGTGTTTTTGTTTGTTTTGGATTCATTTTGTTTTGGTCATAGGGTTTCACTGTAAAAAGGGGAATCACGTGATTCAAGGAAGCTGTTTTTTGGGTAGGTTTTTGCATTATAATTAATAATTTTACATAAGATACTTGCTATGATGAAAGACCATGCAGTTCTGTATATGGTTAATAATTCTGTATCTGCCAATGCTCTTTGATTACATTTTACGGTGTACCGGTTATATGTTCAGCTTTATATCTTTGCATTAGACTAAGTTTATTTTTCTTATCAGGCATGAGTTTTTTGTACAAAATCAAGGACTAAAAGATTCACAGTGTGCTGTATTCGCTCACCACAAACCAGGGGCTTCAGAAAGAGAAAGAGCTGAGCTGTGTATGTATTCTTTTGTATACATGTAAAATTTGCATGCATGATTTTCAAATCAATGATAAAATATCAAATGCATATGAAAGCTAAAAATATGTTGGAGTCACGTAAAACCTGCGTCATTTAGTTTAGCTATTACAGTGAACATTTCATAGAATTGACGTGGATTTAATGTCTCATTTTTTCTGTATCATGCATTCATGCATGTATGGCTGAAGTAGGTCAAATTTCTCAATAATTAGAAAGTTATTTTGTTGTTGTTCAAAGTGGGAAAAATGAATGATGTCTTTGAAAAACCTTAACAACAAAAAGCTATTTAACAAGATGACTGCACAATCAAATTTCGCAAGAAGCATAAGGTAGTGTGTAAAGCTGAGGGGATGAAAAAAGAGGAACGCTAGAGGAAAACACTTCTTAGCCCCCAAAGAAAAACATTTTATTTTGTTTTTAATTATTTAAATACAACACTATTGTTGACATTTTTGAATACCATGATGCAATTAATGAAATATCACCACTCTAATTTTAGTATAATATTACTATTTAGAATTAACTGTATTTCCTATATTATGCATTGCAAATTTGGAACAAATCTAGGCTGGATAACTCAATGAAATATTTCCCATGCATTCTACAGCTACTCCAACAAAGAGTAGAGAAAATGGTGACAATTTTAATTCAACAAATTTAAAAAGGTTGTCTAGTGCATGGAAGGGATCGGTATGCATAGTATAGTCTTAAATTTAAGGACTTTGCCTGGTCTTTATAAATACTTGAACTTACAAATCCTAACACACATCAGCTTTTTCTCCATTTTACTTACAGCTGGATCATTCAGTAATTTAAACATAGTTCCTACCAATATTGATGAGGATGGAGAGGCTGTTAGAGACAATTTTAACAAGTTTTTGTCAGGTTTACAAGGCATTATGTCGACAAATAGGGACCAAGAAGAACTCAGTATCATGAACCAACGGTGACAATAATTATCTATTCTGTCTTTATGTGTTATAATAAAAATGAAATTAATTCATTCTTTATGTTTGTCTAAGTTTCATCCATTGAAAGGACGTTACGTGGGAAATTGGAGTAATAACATTAAAATTAGTTTATTATTGATCCAATTTTGATAGCATTTTATACGTTTCATGTGTATATCATATGAAGATCCTTTTTACATACTAATTCATTCAATAGATGATTGTCAACATTACAGACAATAAAATAAAATCACATGAAATTTAAAGAAGCACTCCAGGTAAGAATCATGCAAAATGTGATCCATGGTTGGAAAGCCTACAATATTTTTATTTTTGATACTTTGTTTAAAATATTACAGTAAACAGGAAGTAATGTGGCTTTTTCCCTTGTTCTTAGTAGATAAAAACTATATAGTATGTGTTGTAAAATTTAAAATTAGGGGAGATAACTTTGTAAATGTCACTGAAATGTAATAGATACTATGTGATTTTCAATGTTGATTATTTCCCAAGAACAGACAGATTGGAATGAATAATTATGCATATTATCATATAGACCATTAATACTATTTTTGACTAGGTGAAAGTAGTCTTTCCCCCTCCCCTCCCCCAGGTGGGGGGTTATCTGAAAATTGACGGGGTGTTCTGGTTCTTCATCATACCCAGTTTCAGACAATTAAGCTGAAAATGCAACCCTGTTTGTCAGAACATAACCAGTACCTCTTATATAGTGTCTGCCCACGGGGATTAGTACCCAGGTTATAATACTAGTACATGTATTAGTAAACATAAGGACTTTATTCCTTTAGATCTCCCTATGTGTCTTCTAAAGCTAAACTCTAGCTTACTGATATTTGCAAAATTTATATGATAGATATTTTTGTATTTTTTATAATTATACGATACACTAGACTTTATTCGATTCTTATGTACTATAGTAAAAACTGCATATTTTTATCTTTGTATCTGCATTCGGAGTCAACATACAGTATGCATATTAAACTACTGAATATTGGCATTATAATGTATAAGTTAATAACTGAAGAAAACTGCATGGAAGTTCATTTACCTCCTTTAAATAGAAGATCTTTCTAAAAAGAGATGGTACAGTGCATGTAACTAACAAGAAACTGTGAATATCTTCCACACTTGAATTCAGATGGTTCTCGTGGTTTTATCATTCAGATTTATAATTAGTTGAATGATTTTTAACCAGAGAGAATGGGGTCGGTCGGGGGTTGTTGGAGGGGGAAGATACTTTGCGTCCCTTTCGATCTATCAAAGGTTTTTTTATTCTAGTAGCAGACAGAGAGGGATGGTTTAATATGTCAAATACCAACACATTCACTTTTATTTCAATTTAGAAATAACTACTGTCTTATTTTGTCATTTGGTTGTTCCACTATTGAGAGAAAAAAAAACAAAACTGTATTTATAATTATAGAGTGTGTAATTCGGCACCTTGAAACAGATATGATATTGTTCTTGATTTACTGTTCATTTGATTGGGAGATTGATACATGCTTTTATGTCCAATATACAGATCTGTATGAAGAAAGGACTATAATAATCTAAAAATATGAGTGCATGTAGATTCAAAATACAGAAAATAAAATGTGAAATACATCGTTTGTTTGGTGGACTTTTCGTGTGATGTTTTTTTTTTTTTTTTTTTTTTTTTTTTTTTTTTTTTTTTTAGGAGACATATTTATATCAATTCTTTTGAAACTTGTTTCTGAACCCTTATTGGAATGTATTGTATACTAGTTGGTAGTGCTCATGTATTTATTTAATACAATATTGTTTGAACTAATATAAGATTTTTTATGATTCTCAATACATTGTCATACATGATAATGGTGGGGTGCTAGATTTTTAGCATGTACTTACTTACCCCTATTTTAATATGAAGTGACCCCCCCACTCCTTGCCACGAGAGCTGGCATATCCTTAATGCTTGTGCTTTTAAAGGCACTTATGTCAATTATATATTTTTAGCAAAATAAATGGCTGTCAAGAATGAATGTCATTATTTAAAACTTATCTTTCAACTTTTAAGAGAGATACAGGAAATAAATCATCCTTTGACCTCTTCTCTTCAAAAGTCTTTATACCACATGATGAATTCGAAATTGTACACGGTAGCCTTTCCATTGAAATGCAAAAAAAAATGAAGATTAAATGCTACGATCTTCGTAATGCACGGTGAGAGTTTTTCGTTGTATAGGATAATTCTTTCCATTTAAATTCTTCCCATTTAAATTGCAAAAAAGAAAATTAATAACTGCTGTTTTATGTTGAAATTATATTAGATAGGATGATACCTTTGATTGGTCAAATTTGTCTTCTGATTTAGCTCCTTTTGTCTCCAAGATAAAATTGTAGAAGTTGGTAAATATGTACTGAATTTAATTACCTCTTTGAGATAGAGTGTGTTATTCTGGTTCCAAAAATCATTCAACTTTTATTAGATACTTGCTCCAAAAAATGAACACCAAATGGTTTCTTAATACAATTACATTTGTGGACCAGATGGCTAGGGTCGGATGGTCTGGACCCATTGATGAAAGTTGATTTTTTTACATGTTATATTTTTTAATGTCCAAACATTAAAAATTACTTGGAAAGCAACTGAGTTCAATGAATATTCAAGCAATTACTAGCTATAGTAAATTGTATCATTAACATCAGTGAATTCGATGCATATTTTTTTGTATATCTCTTCCCGAAAAATGGTGCCCTGGTTGCCTCCTCTGTTTGCAAATCGCTAGTACCGCCACTGCACTGTTATTTGGAAGTAAGAAACTTCCTGTGTGTGTTCTCTTTTTCCATGACGTATATCCGCCAGGCGTCGGTTTCACAAAAAGTCGTAAGTGTAAAATTGATCGTAAATCATGACGTCACAATGCTATTTTAGTTTATGACGTCATTACTTCCGATCAACTTTACACTTACGACTTTTTGTGAAATTGACGCCTGGTCGGTTGCTGTACTGTATCCCATCCTTAGAGTAGTCAGTGACACGTTCAACGCCATGGGAGTAACGAGTCTCGTTTATGCATGTTTTTCTGTGTAAACATTTTGACATCAAGAATTCAAACACTCTTCAGCAAAACAGTTATTAAAAGATTATCCATAAATTGGTGATGTGCAATATGCTGTGTAAGGAAAGGTTTCAAAGTTCATTCATTCATCCATTCATTCATTTTAATATTACGAATGTCTTTTCCCCCAAAAGAAGTCGGTAGACTGCGTGTGGATATACTCTCAATTGGAAATAAGGCAGCCATTCTATTTTCTGCTTCGTGAAACAGTACGAGGTGGTGATGTAATGGTGCTTTAAATTTTCATATCATTACGCAATCCACATTACAGTAATTGAAGTAGATATTCATATTGATCAAATGCCGAAATTGAAATATAGTTTGGTATTTTTCAAACGACAAAAAAAACAAAACAAAAAACAAAAAAAATCAAACTAAAGTACTATCTTTAAAAAATGATACCCGAAGCAGATTCTCCCATTGTTAATACAAAAACTGATTAAGAGTTTATTTGGTGAACTGTGTGATGACTTAGCTATTTTTCGTTATTCAATTATTTTATTGGTTCAACGATTTAACTATTTCCAACTATACAAACGAGGTAACTATTTCCAATTATACAATATAAAAGATCGTACAATATATAAAAGGGATTGAAAACATTTCGGACACCAATGCCCCCAATGAAGCCTTAAATTTCACGGTTACTACCACAGTTGTCCAATGAAATGCGAGATTGTAAGCTACATCAGTTATGTTGCCATGGTTAAGCATCATGGATGTCACGTGATGTCAAAGCGACCTCAATACCGACCGCATCGGTATAACTGGAACCATTAATAAATAAGGGGTAAAAAAGGACCACTTTCATTCTGGTCAAATTCATATCGTGTGTCAAAATTTATCGCAATCCAAATTCGGAGCTGTATCAATCTTGAATGGTGTGCCCAACTGTTGAGGGTTCGGCCTCTATGGCCGTATCCAGTTACGCCATGTGAAGCATTTTAAATTACACGTTTTCCTAGTAACATCCTGCTTATAAGGGGTAAACCTTTGGAACACGTGTCCATTATATCGGAATTCGCAATTTCTGTATAGATTTTGTATTTTTGTTTTAAAAGCCACTGGGGCGATGCCACTACTGGTAGACAATATCTTCAAAGATGCAGTGTTATAATAGAGCTTTGTTGGAACTTTTCTTGTTCAGGATATTCGAGAGATGTGTCCACAGTTCTTAATGTGGAAGGTTACAGTTTTGTCTTTTCATTTTCTGCCACCTTCAAGCATCCAGGATTATATATTTATGTTGACAGAACACAGCTGTCAGTATTCAATGTTACAGTATTTCTTGATCTGAAACATTTCTAGTCTTGTCGGATCTGCTATGGGTACGTCTTTTCTTGCTTCTCTATCAATGCGGAAGTTGTAGTATTTCTGCGTGTACATATTACCAGATAACTTAATACTTCTGGTCGTTTATGTTCAGTTCTATTTGTTTGGCATAGTTGTTGCAGTATCTTACTGATGTTGAAAATATGATTCCAATTTATAGAACGACTCAAATCGACTTTAAATCATGAAGGGAATGGTTAAATAAATAGTTCTTTCCCGTTTTTTGTTCTTTTTCTTTTTGAAGAAAATCACCTTCGTTAAAATTCCATCACACCATGTCAAAAAGCTAACAAACCATGTTAACATATGAACATTAACTGCAGGGAGAGAACATTGAGTCGCATAGGTTTGGTTGTCATGCAAACCACGTTCACATTCGACCAAACGGCAATTTAGAGCAAAACTGATATTTTACCCAAAAATAAAATAAGATAACATAAACCTCCAAAAGTCCGTACCCCCGTTTCACGATTTCTACATACGGTAAGCTACCGCTATGTACTTTAAGTTTCAATAACAATTTAGTGAATCCTGTCGAAACCGAACGCCTTTAGTAATTTGTTTGGTTTACCTAGGTTTAAAATACTTTTAAACTTATAGGAAGGGAAAAATGTCTGGTTTAGACAGGTTTTTGGTTTATCCTCTGGGTTACTATAACAGTGAAAGAGTTGTCTGGCAAGCTATTTTCTGACTTGGTGCAATCCTGCAGGAACGGAATTTCAACCTCTTATGTCGCAGGAGTACCCTTTGGTTGGTCCGATAATTAATGATATATGAAGTTTCATTATGAAGTCGGTCATTGACAACTCTTATTGATGCTTCACTGGACCGGAAAAAATATCTTGCGTACATTTCTCAAATAGTGCATGACTTCTTGTCTTGCATAATAATTGTAAAATCATGGTAAGAATTATGCTGGTGGTCATACAAATTTATACATATATATCTGTTAGCAATTGCTCACAAAGTCGATATACCCTTTTGAAACCGGCACCTTTCGACCTCTGTATTAATTTAGGTCTGTGCTTCCATTCAGGGCTGTAGGGGTGTTCTGTTGGATTTGTGATGGATACGAGTTAGATGGGTATCCTTTGTATAAAGGAAATACGAGAGAAAGGAAGTACGGAGTGAAGGCAGGGACGGATCCAGACAATTTGAAAAGGTGGGGTGCCAGTCGAGGTTCCTCTGAAAACGGGGGCGCTAGGACATTATTTGCCAATATGACAAATTGTCCAATAAAAGGGGGTGCCACCCTCTGTACCCCATGGATCTGCCACTGGAAGGACCACACCCTTATAACTATAAATTCCATCTTTGCGAGCGGTTTATTTAAAAAAAAAATATCGGACTTGCATTTAACACACCTACAAAAACTCAGTAGTGCTGATTGAAGAAAAAAAATCTATTTAACTGGTAATCTATGGGGACCAAAAAAAATCCAGATCATTTAGCCAACTTCCATCTAAATGATTTAAATTTTTCTATGATATTTGGTCTGCAGTGTTACATGAAGGATTTATATATATCTATATTTAACTCCTTGGTTACATGTATCAACAGAGTCAGTTGATCCAATATTATGTTATGTGCTTTGAAATGCCGAATTTTAACAATGATAAGTTCCGCATTTTATTTCACAAACAGTTTCGGGTCCCGAATGGCGAATCCAGTTAGTGCATTGGTTCTGGGGTTGGACACATTACAGGGGCGGACACAGGATCTCATATTGGGGGAGGGGGCGTAAATAGAATTATTTTGTTGGTAAAATTTCTGAAAATCAAGATTTTATGAAAAAAAATACTGGGGGGGTACGTCAGGCACGCCCGTCCTTGGATCCGCGCCTGTATCATGGACAAACCATGAGCAAGTGCACGTGCATAGCTTAATCCTTTCTGGGATTCAGTGTCCGGAGCCTCCCACTGCTTTATATAACATGTCTGGACCCGCCAGCTCACTCAGTGTTTTTTTTCACAAGTGCCCGTGGTACCGAAAGTGTACTATTCAGATATAGTGGAGCTTGACTCTTCATAAATAACTATAAACCTCTTCTCAATTTATAATTTCGTGACCCTTAAGGGATTCAGTGGGCGGCCAAATCAGAAAATAGCTCCGGACAATGAATCCCAAACGGGATTTGGGACTGTGCAATATTTATCTGAGGGAGGGGCAGGTGCTTATGCAGACAGGGCAAATACTTTTTTCGTATTTTTTTAAGTCTTTTGGCTGGGCATAAACCTTTTAAAACCTAATATTAAAGACATAATAAAAGAACCAAGTTTATTAACCTAAAGTAAATAAAATAAGAGTAAATGATAAAATGGGTTCCATCCAGATTTCGAGACTTCTATTGATAATAAAAAGTTAAGTACTAGTCCATGTAAAAATCATGCAAAATTCAGATAAAGTGACTCATGGTGAAGAGAAACCTATGGGTCTGATAATTTGTTTAGGGTCTATACATGCTATAATTTCATGAAACAATAGTCCTTTCTGTAGAGAATGATAACTCTTGTAAAATGCTAATATCAAACACACAATAAATCCATATATCTTTTTCCTCAGTATCCAACCGCCCACTGAACAAATACAAGTGGTCTTGTGATCCGCAAATTTCAAGGTTTCTATGCAGGAAATAGAACAGAAATTGGTTGGTTTTTGATATGCATAAATGGCCCTATGCATGATTTTATACAGACTGCTACTTAAATGTTGACTCTTACAGTTCTTTATTTACAGGAATTAAAGATGCATTATAATTTAAGACCTATTTTTATATTGTCTTTGTGATTGACAATTAGCGGGGCTGCAAGTTTTTTTTTAATAATGTGAAAAGGGGGGCATGAAGTTTTTTTATATTATGACAGCGGGCAAACAGATTTTTTAAAAGTTATTGCTTGCTGTCCACCGCCCCCTCCCCCTTTTCAGATTAATATTGCACAGTCCCTTAGTGTCGGCATAGCTATGAAATTTGATTGTGCTTTATATAACATGTCTGGATCAGCCTACACACTCAGTACAGGATGTGTGGTAGCTAGTAGTGCTCGTGGTACAGAAAGTGTACTTTTCTGATTTGGTGAAGATTGACTCTTCATAAATATCTAGAAACCTCTTCTCCGCGCATCGTGACCCTTAACTGGTTCATACTGGTTAAGCAAACTGACGAAGCTAAGAGTCAGTAAACCGGATACCAGTCAGCTTTCAATAAGTTAGTTGTATAAGAAGGATTGAGAAGGATTTCAACTGCAGTTGGACATGCACCGATGTGATAGAGTCCTCAGTCAGTTTTGTGTCATGTTTGTCAACATTATATTATAATTGTTTAAATATACAGCATAGTGTTCAAACCGGCTTCTTACAGAGCACCTGTTGACAGGTAATTTACGTAATTGTTTTTTAATACAATTTTCGTTTATCTTACCATAGATTTTTAAAGATAAGGTTTTAGTCGTTCAAAACATCAAATATTTAAAATATTTAATTACTGGCACATAATGTAGAGAGAAAAGCACATTTGAGGGGGGGGGGGGAGGGTTGAAGTAACATTCAAAGAATAAATGAAATGATGTACATTCGTGTACTATTTGAAAATTGTATTAAATTGGTCCCTTCACATCAACTTTCTCTTAACTTATTATTTTGTTCTGGTATCATGCATGGAATAGTCAAGATTTGGAAGGTTGTCATAAACAAAATGAAAAGTATTATGTATTGCATCTCCAAATAAAACTTCACAAATTTAAAATCCAAAGATTTCTTTTTTGAAACATTACAACTAACTATCATGCAAACTTTGAAATAAAAAAAATTACATTTATGAAAAAAAAAAATTAACTTTCTGTGAATACAAATCTTAATTTTGATAGATCTCTTTTATGTTTCAATTGTAAAAGCTTTGTAGGGCCCATAGCTACAGGTTTGGGTTAGTAAATTATGACTTAAAATAATTTTAAAAGTATTAAAAAATACATTAATTTATATTTCTTCCATGTGAAAAAAAATCTATTTTCTAATTTGAATAAATTTAATAATGCATCCATAAAAATGTGAAATTAAAAGTCAATGAATTAAGGTGTCCATGGAAGACTCAGGCATTGGGTACATGTTTAAGCACAATTGCAAAATGTTGTTTCAAGATAAATGTGGGTTTATAATTTACTGAAACTTTAAGAATGAAATAAATCACATGGAAAGTACTATTAACTTGAAAATGAAGAGAAATAACTCCTTATTTCTTCGTACATATAGTATAGTTGATATTTTAGGGAGACTTTGTTCCACTTTTGATAAAGAAAAATGCCAGTTAAACATTAAATTGGAACAGAAAAAATGTTGGAATAAAATTTACCCTGTACTGACAATATCATAGGATCTACCTGGTTTCTACTAGAATATGCAGTACATAACTTGTATGATCTCATCTAATGTGATAGGATAGTTTATTATTTACAAATTATAGACCTTGACCCAGTTTTACTTACTTGAAAATGAGAGTACTACATTCTGAGTCCAATTAAAGCATGTATGTTTACTCTCAAGCATTTCAAATATGACAGCCATATACATAATGTGCTATTGAATTAAACATACATATAACTTAACCATTAATCCAGGTTTATTTGGGATATATTATACCATTCAAATCAGAGGCTGCCAAAACATTTCCTAGATTGAAAAATTTTTATTTCTCATTAAAGTAGAAATGAATGCGTCCTGTGCAGACTATGTGTTTATTTATGTGCACCATTCATTTTAATCAATGAGAAAATTAAGATATATCCTGTTGTAACTGTAAGCTCATAAAAATGGCTAGACATATGTTCATGTATGTAACTCAGGGATCAACACAGATATAATTTCAAGGGCATGGCAAATCAACCTATGTTCCATGTCCAAAGTCTTCGAAATATCTAATCAAAGTTTTTCATATGTTTTAGAGATCTGTAAATCTAATTTTATGGTCTTAGCTTATATTTAGTTTAAAAATATTTATTCAGTCAAATACATTTCTGTTTGAATTTTACCCAGTACAATAATACACACTGGATAAGGAATCAAGCAAAGCTTATATTAATCCATCTCCAAACATTTGCTTCAAAAGAAAAAAAAATGTAATTTCCTGCACCATATTTAGATGTATTCACATAAAATGTGGTTTTGCTATCATTCTCTGAAGTTTAAGGGTGAAGCTCAAAATTCAAGGGTAGGGCTAGCAATTTAAGGGTGGGGCAGTCCAACCCTTTAATAGTAATGGATGAACCCTTGTAAATTAATATACTAGTGTTGTTGTCTTATGACATTTTTCCTATACCTCCATTTATAATGATTTTGAATAGACAGTGAAATCCTATTATTTTATGCAGCTGGGTGTAAAAGGAACCATTTTATAATGAATTGGGTAAAGGGTGGATTGGATATAAGAAATACAAAGCAGAATTTTATATATCCAAGTTATTTCTAATATTTACATTTATGTCCTAATTTTTGTCTCTAAGTCGAAAGATTACCACCAAAAATGGTTGTGTGGATCTATTTTACTTCATTAGGTATGAGAATCCATACCTCCTCCCATTAGTGATAGAATTGTTGGTGCCAAGTTACCACTCTCTATTTGAAGCAAGCAGTGCGTGATTACTGGAAGCCTTGTTAAACCATCATGGACTGTATTAACCCATTTTGATCCAACATACATGTTTAAATCGATGATGTAAACTCTTTCATTGATTTTTGGCTGAGTTATTGCCCTTGAAATACTGGTCCTGCAGTTTTATTTTATGTTTCATCCTGGCTCTCCCGATGAAAAGTTCATGGTTGCTCCTTACATATAACTATAAAACCCTTATATTTACAATAATAGCCTCCATAACTAAGGCTACTATACACCTTTTTATATAGATTGCTAAATTTCCTAATGAAATACATATGGGCAGCCATTCTTATACAAAAATAGACACCATTTTCAAAACCAGATTTTACCAAACAAAAGACATCAAAAATGAAAATAGATTTTCAAATGTTATAAACAGATGAAAAAAAATAGACAAAATTTAAAAACAGACATTGATAAACAGGTCTGAATGGCTACCCATGGTACTAGTATTCACATTTTGAGTTACTTTTTCTTCCACTCTTGAACTTAAAGTTGATCATTAAAATATATCATAATCTTTTTATATTTTGATAGATGTTATTATTTGAATTGGGTAGAAATAAAAAAAAAACAAACAAACAAAAATGTCAAATTGTTTGAGTGGGCATGTTTTGTAGAAACTGACTTGGCGTGCAGTGAAGTTTTCATGCCTCTCGGTTACAGACCACCAATTCAACCAATGAGCATTTGGAACGTACGCAAAAATAGTCCTACGCAGAAATTACTCCTGTTCCTCATAGTGCTGTGAAAAAAGTTCTCATCTTATTTAAAAAATTTAAACAGTTTCTGAAAGGAAAAACATTTCTGTACATTTCATAGGTGCATTTTGCTTCTTGTGATGTGAAGCCTAATCTCCATAATGATTTCTAAATATACCCCTATCTTGTGAAAACACTGGGATTTCCCATGCTATTTATAGACCCTTCACTTCCGGTGACCAGTACTGCACTGCAAGTCTGCTAACCCCACATGCCATTCTGAGGATTGTGAGCTGACATATGTAGAATCATGCTGATATATAGTCCTCTGCAGGTTAAAGTTAAGGTAAAGTCCAGAGAAGCCATTGAATATTGTGAAATTAGCATAGAAGCCTATGGGAAGTGGAATTAGTGGTTTTTAGCCTCTCGTGACAAGTTAAACAAAAAAAA
The DNA here is from genome assembly GCA_037379345.1 of Perna viridis. Classification (NCBI taxonomy): domain Eukaryota; kingdom Metazoa; phylum Mollusca; class Bivalvia; order Mytilida; family Mytilidae; genus Perna; species Perna viridis. The sequence goes on along the minus strand of CM074519.1, from coordinate 25,631,788 downwards.
CAAAACAAAATTACATTAGTTGGTCTAGCAGGAAGGCACTGTTTGATTTTGACTCGGGTTTTTTATGTATGTACATGTTTAAAAAAGATCTTATATTTTTTTTTACTTGTTGATAAAACACTTAGAAATTTAGTTGATTATAGAATAATCAATTGATAGTCATGAATGACCAAGATATGATCATTTATGATGAGAGCACTTGTAGATTTAAATTTGCATTCAACAAGTTTTAAAACTTTTTATCTCTTTAATTAGACTTGACATTGAAAGCCCTTTTCATTTATTTAATGTAAATATTTGTGAAATTAAACTAACTAGTATAAAAGAGCATTGCTAAATTTCTGAGTTACATTTAATTTGTTTTTGTGAATTTACCTAGAGGTTAAGAACCTTAAGGTAAATGAACCTTCATGTATTTTATATATGTATATCTTTTGGTAAAGTGGATTTGAAACTTGGAAAAGTTCAGGAACTTACACTCTTGTATGTAAAATTGAACTTTGTGTAACAGCATTATTACTACTATTCTTTGATGGAATTAAGGAGGGAGAGGGTAAGGAACACAACTCTTTAAAATCATTTGAACGTTTGTATTCATTATTTTACATCAATCTCATGTAAGCATCAAGGTGACTTTGACTGATTTCATTCTGTTTCAGAGAAAAGCTTGAAAGGTTTTGCTGAAATTGAATATGATACAAACATATCACTGACTTCATGAGTTAATTGTCCCTTACCCAAGGTCTACCTCCTTAAATATCCAAAAAGCAGTAAGTTCCGTCTGAGTAATGATGCATGCCTTTTTTTATTTTTAGCTATTTATTAACAAATTTTTAGCTCACCTGGTGGAAAGACCATGTGATGTATTGCCGTCACTATCTGTCCATCGTCTGATGTCATCGTCCATTAACTTTTTCAAACATCTTTTCTTCTGAAACTACTCAACCGCTTGTAACCAAACTTTGCATGAATGTTCCTTACAGTATTTTATAACTATTCCTTGTGTTAGGATTTTTTATCTGGCAGGAAATATGACTGCCATTACTAAAAATAGACTATAGGGGTTAAATTGCAGAATTAGGCAATTAATACAAAAAAGTTGGGTTCAGCTAATATCTGACAGGACGTAAATTGTTCGGCATGAAGGGATGGATCTGTGCCGAAATTTTTAGAAAGATGTGTTACGAGTGAATGATTATGGGTCCAGAAATGGATTTTTTCCCCTGAATTTTACATTTTCAACTTAGAAAATCTTCTCCTCTGAAACTACTGGATGGATTGAAACAAAACTTAGCATGAATGGTATGTAGAACATCATTACATATCTGTGCATGGGGATTTTTTATCTTGGGTAAAACATAGCCACCGTTACTAAAAATAGACCATAGGGGTCTAATTTCAGAATTATGCATATAACTCCAAAACAATCTGGTTGTGGGTTAAATTGTTCGGCATGATGAGTTAGACCTATGCTGAAATTTAAAAAAAAATCTGTAGAAAGACGACTACCACTACTAAAAATTGACAGACATAAAGTTTACAGTGTATAATCAGCTGAAATATACCATATTTGTAAACTAACAGACAGAAAGACAAAAAGAGATAGTGATTCCTGTATACCTTTCAAATTTTTAAGCCAGGGGGTGTAAAATGAACCTCCTTTCATTGACAGGGCTCCTTTGTTTCACTGTTAAAAAGTTGAAAGAGGGACCCTGACATTGTGAGGATTCAAGACAAAATGGAGAACAGGTTTTGATTGTAGGGATTCTCCTTAATTTTAAGAATTTCTCTTTGAAGTTTCCAATATGAATTGTCATTAAGAAAAATGGTACAGGTCTAGATAACTTCAGTCTTATGTAATATGCTCATAATTATGAAATACAAAAGATTTAGGTAAACACAGATCAGGGTATGGAAAAACTGATAGCTTGCACCATCCTTGTACAATAAATTTAGAAGTTTATAAAACTTTCCAGATATAACTTCTTGGTACTAGTTGGTAAATATATATTTTATATTCATAATCTTGGAACAAATTTGTATATTTATTTAATGAAACGTTAAAAGCAGACCATCATTGACAATGCAAGGAGTCATGGGTGCCAACCATTACGGAAATAACATGTAATATTAATGTATTATAATTTTTTTTGTTCATTTCGTACTGATCAATGCTTATAAAAATTTGATTTGATGTATACCTGTCTGTCTGTTTGACTGCCTGTCTGCAAGTCTGTATGTCTGTCTGCCTATTTGACTGCCTGTTTGCATGTCTATGTCTGTCTGTCTGTCACTTTTGGTTTCTGAATGATAATGAACTGTTCCTTTCAACTAAATCTTCTCAGTGCTTTTGACTCTTAAATATAGGTGAATATTGTATTTACTATTCAGGTTGAGTTATACTGAGAAATATGAAGTCAGGTCCATCTTATATTGCATATTATTTACTATTGGAGTTGAGTTGTGGCCTTCTTACAATGGAAAATTTGGAATGCTGGGTAATCTGTGATCAACTTTCAATATTTTTTATTATTATTGATATATCCTAACACTTTCTGAATTCTTTTGACAATATGATGAATTTGAAATGGCTTCATAACTGCTAGCATAGTTTTCACAGTCTATTAAGAATTTTTGCTTGTCTACTTACTTTGATGTTATTAGTTGTAATTTTAGCATTGGACTAAACAGTATATTAAATAAGCTATATTTTGCAGTGCTGAAATAATACAATAGTACCACTAACTTAATTCTTGCACTGCAAAGCACAAATCAGTACCTTATAAATATGCTCATTAGATAGAAACAAAAAAATTGTCAGTCACATTTATAAAATATTGTATGGTGTATAACTATGGCAGATGTAAAATTTGGCAATTTTTTTAAGGAGGAAAAAGGTATATGAAAGAATTGCCATTTGTAATTTTGATGAATGCTTAGTACTGCATTAAATTGTTAAGCTTGGAGTAAATATTTTGCAAAATTTATTTTATGATTTTTCACCATACCACTAAAATACGCCAAAATTAGTAGCTTGTGAAAATTACCTTTTTTCAGTTTATTCTTTTTTGTACAAGGTCTGAACTACATGTCCACGTTAGAATAATGAGAATAAATTAGTGTTTTTGTTTAATGTTTCAACATCTTTTACTGTTTTAAGATCACTAGTGTTTTTTTAAGTACTCTTCCTTATAAAATTCAGACACGGCCTATGGTAAGGTGATTCATAGTGTAGAAAAACCATCGGAACAAACGATGCTTTTTGGTCAACATATACTATATTCTTGTATATCAATACTCCTTTTTGTATTTAGATCTGTACTTTTGAGAAAACTACACTTTAACCTTCCACTAAAATCAACCATATCAAACCAAATCAAGAACTATAACTCTTGCAAAGTGCCAATTTCATGTACAATCAATTTAATTTTTTATCTCAAAAGCACAAGAACAAATGATAAACTAAGACTGGTTATGTGGTCTATAGCTGTTTATGAACAAGACATAAAACTGGATTTGGTGGGTTTTTGACATGCATGAATTACCTCCTTTCTGATTTTTATAAAGACCGCTACTTAATAGAAATAACCTTTCAAATCATTAAATAATGAACTTTTTGTTTTAATTGGCCTTTAACAGCTTTTGTTTTCGTATGTGTGGTAGTTTAGTTTTCTCTTATTATATTAAATTCTAATCACCCCTTTAAAATATGTGAAACATCAACACAAATTTAGTCTACCCCTAACAAGTTATTTCAGGTTTATTATTTAAATTGTTAAATGGCTATTTTTCTTCACTCTTTGTTCCATGCTAATCAGATGAAAGTAAGTTTGATTGTGAGGAATTACATAAACTATTTTTAAAGTTCCTTTAAAACTTAGTCATTTTGGTTACTGGATTCTAAGGAAATGCATGTATTTTGATGTGTGGTAAATACTTCTTTGACAAAATTAAGGGTATGTACTTCTGTTTGAATGTATGCAAGAGTAATCAAGTGAACAAAGATTTGAACAAAAATCAAAAGAATATAATTCAAGGATAAAGACCAGACAAGGAAAACAGACATACAACAAAGAACATGAAAAAACCAAAATAAATGTACAAAGAAACAAAAGCAAATGAGCCACTCAGACTCCATCTAAAACTGGGAGTGTGCACCAGATGCCCTTGTAGGGTAAGCTTCCTTTGCTTTTCTTAAAACACTCACAAAAAGGGTATCAATTAAGTGACCAGTAAGTATGGATTCATTATTGGTGTTTAACGCCCAAGCATCAATATTTCAGCTATATTTGGGCGTTGAACATGGGATGGATGATGAATTGGACATGAAATGATAATAAAATGAAAATTAGGGTAGACAAAATTTTCCTACCGGAAATAGGGAGAGGTTGGTAGGGTCTGGCAATTAAGCCTCCTGTGGCGGAGCGCAAAGGTTCCTTGTCCTTTCGAATACCACAGCAGGGTTCTTTAATGTGTGAGGGATGTGGCATCTTTCCCAACACGTTGCACCATAATGGTCACATTTTCGTATTATGGCCTGACAACCCCAGCATGTAGTATGCCAGGAGTACTCCATTCCACCATTTCGGACACATAACCCAGTCACCCTAGCCCTGTCAGAGTTTCTGAGCACTATTTAGTCACCTTTTACGACAAGCTTAGGGCTGCTACGGGCCTATTCTTTTGACACCTGGACCCGCACTGGTAGACAAGTTAGGAGAATTGATTTCCTCTTTAGACCTAACTTTCTGCTTTTGTCCCTAATAATCAAACTTTAAAAATTCACCAAATAGATCATGAAGATTGCAAGAGTCACTCATTTACTTTTGTTACTTTGTATGTATGATTTTAGTTACTTTATGTTCTTTGTTGTGAATGTCTGTTTTCCATGTCTGGTCTTTGTCCCTGGATTACATTCTTTTGATTACCGCTATGACGTTGGTTCCCTTGATTACTCTTTCACTATCAAAGTTACCTAAAACAATATGGTTAATTAAACTCCCCCATCAAACTGAGTTTGGGGGTGCCATATATAGGAATTACCTTGCCAGTCTATCTTTCTTTCCATACATCAATGTCCGCATTTCATGTAAGTGAAACTCCTTCTAAACTGCTCTAGAAATATTGATGAAATTTTACAGAGCCATCTAAAACATAAGTGCTGAAAGAAGTAAAGGGGTAATTTTCACAAGGTGCAAATTTTCATGGTCTGTCTATGTATTTACCCTGGGCTTAAATACATAGTGCACCACTGAGCAACCACCATATTTAGAAATGCCTTACTTTGCCACAAATCACCTAATTTCACACCTGCCAAAACAATCTGCTTTATGGTATAACTATTGTTGGAGGACTCCATAGCAAGATAATCCAACTTCTGAGTTTTTTACCTTTTCACACAAAGAGGTGAGGTGTCATCTGATACCCTCAAAAAAGTTGTTTGTTCCTCTGTTCATCTGTCTGTCGGTCTCTGATGGTTTCCTGATGATAACTTGAGATTGGGTCAGTGATTTAAAGAAAAAAAATTTGCAAACAGGTTATTAGTTTAATTTTCAGCAAAATCCAAAATGCAATGATCGAGTTAAGACGATTTTGAACATTTTGCAATCCCATTTTCTCACCATTATAGGCAAGGTATCAACTAATGCTCTATTTTTGCATGTTAAAAACCTCTTTAACTCTGCTTAAAAAAAATGAATGGAATTTTGTAGGACCATTTGTATCTTATGAAGATGTTTAACCAAGGAGTACATTCATTGTTGGACAACTGCTAAGGGAGATAATCAAACTCAGATGAGGTCTCACTAACCACTTCCGGGTCAAATGGCCACCCCCCTATGTAGTACCAAAAACACACTGAACCTAGACAAAATATTTTAAGTGTATATGAAATTCTGCCAAACAATTTCAACATTATTTTTATAGGTTCATCTATGCACATAAAGTTTATAAAAGTTTACATTAACAATGTTCTGGACTCAGCAAGAATGTGTAGGATGTTATGATGAGTTGCATGGTTATTATTTTTTTTTTTAAAACTCATGAATATGTGGGATGTAATGTTTAAGCAATCTTGTTTAACTTTATAATCCTTTGAAACATGATGCAGATGTATGAAAATTATCCCTTAAATAATACCTTCATTTACAAGCTAGCCAATAGCTAAGAAAATTTTTTACCTATTAAAATGAAAGTAATGAAGGCCTGATGCAAATGTGGAACTGAAACAAATCTTGTAGCAACAATGGCTTAAGGGCAAATGGTTGTGCATTTGATGGAGTCATATTGAAGACTTAAAAATTGGTGGTTCTAGGTTTTCTGCCAATCATATGCCAAACAGGAGATCAGATGGTGCCTGGTTGGTGCAGATTCAAAGTAATGTGTGCCTGTGAAGATAAACCATTATCAGGCCTACCTGTGAGTTTTTGCTTCTCTGTGGTAGCACAATGAAATCCTATATTACTGAAGTAGTGATTTTGTTCATTTCTTCAAATGAACTCATCCTGAGATTAATTAGATTTTAATTTACCTAAGGCTGTGAGCAGGGCAGTAAATGTATTGACCTTATGTGAAACAAACATATATGAGAAGTATCCTGATATTACCTTATAGCTCATATCCACATAATTACAGCACAATTAATAATGATGTTTAAGAGATAGAATTAGTCTTCCATTGATTAAGTAACTGTCAAATGATGAAGTTCCAAAGTGATGAACTGTACGATTAGAATTAATTTTATATCAAACAGTTCAATAAATATTTTAAATCTTTTTCTCACTTGTCCAGTCAACTAACTACCTATGAACCTTCATCAGATAATTATCAGACCAATTCTTGCCCCCTGAATATAACCAATGTATGCCCTTTAAAAGCTATTTTTTGTAGCATGAAAGGAAAGATACCATAAAACCTGAGGCCACAAGGTCATGACCACTAGATATAAACTTGATGAATATGTCAATATTATTGAAACCTCATTATTTTTTTTGAGATTATGAAAAATTATTTTATTAGAAGTTTTTTTATACTAAAAATGCAATTTACATACCTGAACATAAGCTTTTGATCTTACTATTAAAATGATAATTTTGCTCCAACTTAAATGGACATGTTTAAAGATGAGCTTGTAAGATTTAGTATCATGCATGACTTTTAATTAAATGTTTGGCAGTATGAATAAATAGTATTGTCAAGGTTGCAAGAAAGTGTGGTACATGTTTAGACTAAATATAGTAATTGAGTAGAATGGACTGATCTAAATAACTCAAAATGCCTAAAATGGAGATTTCTACAATTCAAGTACCAGCATCAAATCTTTCTGGTAAAAATGTTTCTGAAAAGGATAAGGTAAGTGTACTTTTCACATTTTTTTTTTATATTTACCACATACAAAGCTATATTTTTATGTATTCATCTGAATACAAGTACAACTGTACCAAACTAGCTACTAATTCTAATATTTTACATGTTTGCATTTAAAAATCAGGCAGCATGCACTTTATGACTTTCTGTCACCTTGTACTATTTGTTGATCATGGAATAGTTAATATCGCTAAATATTTTACATTTTGCATATTTAAGCAAAATTTTTAGCTTTAAAAATATATCTATTTTATTTGATTGAACTAAATGTGTTTATATTATGTATACAGCAGCCTTTTTAATGGGCTATGCTGTTTTGGTTCTGCCCACATATTTGTAAAATAAATAAGTATGTTTGGAGAAAGAATTCATGGAGCTTGAAACTTCATAACAAATGTATATATTTGATAGTGTTACGGTAATGTTCTCTTCCCACACATTTGATGGATAAATATGGTATGACAACATAAAATAAAAATAAATTTATTTTTTTATTGTGTTTATGAAAGTTGCACTCTTCAAAAATACTTTCTGCCCACATATTGAACTAATTAATAAGCAAACTTGATGATTTGTTAAAGTTTAGCCTAAATACTTTTCAATTTTTTTTTATTGTAATAGAACTATATATAGGGCTTTGCCCACGTTCATGTTCTTAATGAATAAATATGTGGGAAGAAAATATTCCTTGTTTATGGAAGCTAGAATTGAAGTGTTATCTTTAATGATAATGTTATGCATGCAGTGTTGGAACTGAAAAATGGGTTTCTGTTCCCGATCACTAATGGATAATTATATTAAGTGAGGGAACATATATATCTACAGACAATGAGTCGTTGTTTCTGTAGGTAACCTAGAACAATGAAAATCTGTCTCAGCATGTTGGACTAGTATGTATAGTTAAGCTAGGGTCTGTGATTGATCATACATATTCTGATCCTGAAATGCATGAAATATCTTCAAAGAATGTGTAACCACAATCGACAGTCAACCAATTTGCTACAAATTACTGAACTTGATGTTAACTGCATAAATTTTCAAATTAAAATTTTCAATTATTAATCAGAACACAGTGATGCATACATGTGAAAAATAGAAATATATATGTCCACAGCAGGTTCCACCTTAGTTTATCATGTTAATGAAAGTGTTCATTTGTTTTTCTTGCACTTTTGAAATAAAAAAAAAATACCATAATCCCAACTGACTAGTTTCCGGCCTTGTAGAAGTGTTTTATTGCACTTTTGAAAATTATTTAGTTTTTGCCTAGTTATTGTTGCCACTGTGATAAAGTTTCTTTGTATATACTTTTAAGAGGGTGTTAATGCAAAAACCAGGCAGTGAATTTTTATCCATTTTATATTACAAATGCATATTTCATCATAGTTGAATGTTGGTTTTTGATAAATTACAACTGCATGTATTTAAGAGAATTAGATTACATAGAAGGCATTGAAATTCATTTAAAAGGGGAGAGAACTCTTTATTTTGTACAAAATTTGTTGCTCTGTAAGGGAACTTTTAAATCATTTTCTGAGCTATCCACTGTTGACTAAAAAGTCTATTTACTACTTGATTTTGCCCCTGCAGATTTCATACACCAGCCCACAGTCAGGAGATGTTGGTCATTAATGTGCCTTTTTGTTTATTTTACTTTTTGTCTGATTTTGGATAATTGTCATGGTTCTGTTTCTGAGGATTTTAGTACTTTTGTTGTCAGGGTTTCCAGAGCTTAACTAAAGGTGTGCTAACACTATTTGAAGACCTTTTGGTGATCTCAGAAAATATATTTACTATTTTTGATTTAGGTTATTAGCTGGTACATTTTTTTGTGTTTCACCGTATCAATTCTTTTTTCCATTTATTAAAAAGTTGACTGTACAGTTGACAAGGCGAATTGAACTCTGATCGATAGTTTAAGTTTTTTTTTTTTTTAACTGTCTAGTTAACTACTTGATGAAGTACCTTAGGTGGGTGTCATTTAAAAGTTTAGTTTTTATATTCTGTTTTTGTAGGAAATTTTTATTTTGTCATTAACATTGTATCTTTTTCTCATGCTTTTACAGTGCAGTATGAAATCCTTGATAGAAGACAGAGATAACTGGAGTAGGAAGATTGAGTTTGTTTTGGCAGTTGTTGGATATTCCGTTGGACTTGGAAATGTGTGGCGTTTTCCATACTTGTGCTTTGAAAGTGGTGGTGGTAAGTTTACAAGCAATGTAAAGAATATTATCTAAGTCTGATTTGATGCTTTTCTGTAGGGGAGCAGTCATTTGATTCTTATGACATCGAAATTGAAATAAAAAGACAGAACAATGATGTATAGTTAAAAAAATTCAGGACATACAATTAGGTAAAATTAAAAGGTAGGATTGAAGTTGTAGAAAAAAAAATCCTAGACAAGCTTAATTAAAAATGAAAAATCAGGTCTGAAATTATACAGAAAAAATACTGGACACAAAATATATGATCCCCTAAGCTCCCTTAGAAATGGAACGGTTGCTCCCTAGGTGATTTTAGAGATCAAACTAGTTACCAAAATGAAAGCAAAAGCACGGAGACAATGATTAGAAATATGGACAGAATTTACATGATATGAGGACAAAGGCTTGACAAAGAAAACAGACAAAAACACCATAAATAACATTAATAAATTGATAATACGAAAAAGAAAGAATAAACACAAAGAAATACTGTAAACTTATTAATTTTAGCAGTTGCTAATTTTTATGAATTCTGTCAACTGAAGAATAAACACAATGAAATAGTGTAAACATATCAAATTTTGCGATTTAAAAAAATGATTAGAGAAAAATAGTCTGTTGATGGTTATTCTACTTACCATATAATTTCTCCTTATCCAAGCACATTATATTGGTATTTTTTTATTAAATGATACTTAACTATCATTTTTTAGTTGAGCTCATTAAAATCAAGAAATCCTCCCATTAGGGACTAAATAAAATTATTATAAAAGATCAAATGATTTTACCCACCTACATGTACTTACCCTGTTCTTTTTTCATCCAATGTAACCTTAAACAAGCATATTTATTTGTTTGGCCTTAAGGGGAGAGAAATAGGACTAAATACAATGAGTCAATAAATAAGGTTCTGTCAGACTGGTCAATATTTAGGACATCTGTTGATTTTCTCAAACAATTCCTATACTTGTGGGAGGCAAGTCATTGTATGACGCTTTCTTCAAAGCTTCATGGTCATATCTTCTGTGCAAAAATAAACTCAAGTGAATGTTTTTTGTCCTCAACATTGACCAGACAGGAAAAATCTTGTAGTGAATCCTGTATAAACCAGCTGAAGTCCTGATAACTGATTCATGCAATACATTTGTAGTAAATGATAGTGTGAGCAATATTAGAAAGTACTGACTGCTCAAGAGCCTTGGAATAGACCAGCAAAACTGATATGGCCTGAGTCAAAGACGAGAGTCATATCAGTTACCCTGGTTCATCTACCTTGAAAACATATTTTATCCTAAACTGTTCAACCGATTTTGATTAAAAAAATTGTATGGATGTTTGGTATTTTTAAATTGATGTGCATGATACATAATAATTGGATGCTTGAAAAAAGGTGAAAATCAATTATTGTGTTTGTACCTGGAATTTACTTTTTGAATTCAAAGAGCTAGGTCATGTTTTCAAGACTGTAGACATCACAAAACTCATACCTGTTAACCCTCCAACATAACGGGGGAGACTCCTGCTATGTCAATGAAAAAAATTAGAGTCTCTGTCTTCAAAAATGTTACATTTGTGTGAGGTCTTTCATTGCAATTTTATTTTTTTTTTGTGAAAAATACTAAACAATTGAATTTTTACATAAAAATTTGCTTTTACCTAAAAATCATGAAACAATATCAATGGTGGAGAATCTCCCACATAAAACATTCTAAAGTTCAATGCAAAATTAGATCAATTAATAGTTCTAAAATTTAAGTACACTTAAGTTGAGGGTGTTCATTTATTATTAAATAGATATTGCCTGGTTATATCCATATATAATATTTAGAGATGCATAAAACTGAAGTCTGGTAGCTTTTGTTGGATATTGCGATTGCTTAATTGTCAGTCAAATTAATTGCCCATGAATTCATTTACATAAACAAAATTGGTTTTCTAAAATAAAATAATTTTAATTTTAGATGAGCAAGAGACTATAGTTTGCATTTAAATTTTTATTAAATTGTCCATAACAAACACAATAGTTGGCCATATCAACTCTTTGTTTTTTTTTCAATCATGATTTATTTATTATGTAACAAAGATAAGGATAACCCCTACATTTGTCATTGCTTTTAATGTTAAACAAGTACTATCTTTAAAAAAGATACCCGACACAGTAAAATTTTGTTCTTTTTACTTATAAGTTTCTACATTTCATTCAAGAAAATAACACGTGGCATGCAATTACAATTTTCTATACATTTTTTTTTTAACGCCACTAAGTTATCAGTATTTGGCCAATGAGGAATTGCAATCAGATGACTTGTGTTTCCATAGAAGAACGTCCTTAAGGTCAAAGGGTAAAAAGCGAAACTATACCGACTGTGTCAGAAGAAGTGTCCATTTACGTTAGCTCAATAACATATACCCATTTCCTTGTCACTGCTTTTCCACCAACCATGCCACATATGGAGAGGAGACTTGCTGGCCTTCAGTTAGAATATAGGAGATCAAGAGAAGACTGGCTGGCCTTGTGTTAGAAAATGTGTCTCTTCATGGAGACGTGCCTAACTGGGTTGTTGCTTCTGTGAGCAAGTCCAATAAAAATCTTATGTAGCATGTAATATTGGAATTAAAAACAAAGTAGGATGTGCTTAATTCCACTTGAATTCCACTGGAATATTTTTGTCCACTGGGTTTGTCACTGGAATTCCACTGGCATATTTTTCTTCACAACAAAGTCCAGGGGAATTCCATTGAAATTCCATTGAAATTTCTTATTTCACTGGAATTCCACCGGCATATTTTTCTTCACAACAAATTCCGGCAGAATTCCATTGAAATTCCATTGAAATTTCTTATTCCACTGGAATTCCAATGCCATTATCAGTGGGAATTGGAATTCAAAACAAAATTGGTTGTGTTTAATAAAAATTCCACATGAATATTTTTGTCCACTGGGTTTCCATTGAAATTCCACTGCCATTTTCAGTGTGGATTGGAATTAAAAACAAAATTGGGTGTGTTTAATTGTCCTGAAAGGCATGAAATGTCGTCTGCCATATGATGTTAAACCACAATCAGTCAATCAATCCACTTTTTCTTTTATGTAATCAGAAGGACAATAGGGTTACTTTATTTTGTTTATGATATGAAATATTTCAGATGATGAACAAGTACTTTGTTTTTCCTTGTTAATGATATTAATTGTCTATTAGTATCTAACCACATCCTTGTTGAGTTATTGACAATAAAACTGTGTTAAAAACATAATATTTTAGGCCAAATTAAATAAGTTCTGCATTTCCGGTTTCCTGACCCTGCCTCAATTTCAAACAACTTTGAACATTTTATTGTCCATTGAAAAATAAATCTGGATTTTTTGGTTGTTGTGGTTATTATTTCTTCATTTTGAAACTAAAATAAAATGTTTTGCCTACCTTAACACTTCCTAATATCTTTTTAGGTGCAATAAGAAAAAAAAAACAATTAAATTTTTTGGCCTTATGTGATAAGAGCATAATTCACATGGAGGTTATTTTCACTTGAATTTTGAATCTCATGTGAACACTGTCACAAATTGCATTTGTTAAACTCAGGTGAAAATCATTTGAAACATTTTTGCATGTGTACCCTTGTAAAACTATAAATTCTCTGAAGAAGTTATTATGAATTTATAATAGCAGTTATTTAAGGAAAATGTGCCTGGTCTTAATGCAATTTAGGGAAAAATAGTTCAAGGTCCATACTTAAAATAAATTGCACAGAATGGCATGTTGTTACCAATGACTTGGTTAAATCGAAGGAGTCAGGTTCGGTAAAACCCTCTTTTGGGCCCTGTTTTCAACATTTTTGAAAGATTTTTTTTAGTTTTTTTGAAAGGATAATGGTTGTCTTCATCAACGAAATAATGCTTAAAGACAATTTTAAAGCGTAATATTTACATGAGTAATTTGTACAAGGATATCCATGTAAATAAATATTCAGAGTGTGAATGATAAACTGTTTTGTGCTGAGTCAAAAATAGTGTTTAAATAGTCATTTCAACAGCGGTTGAATAATTTTAATTGCTCCCATCTTTGTAAGAGTTAGAAATTTTACGAAGTTTGGCCATAAAGAATTTTTTTTTCAGATATAAGTATTTTTTCATCGACATGCATTTTGCATTTTATTCATTTAGGGACACAATTTACTCAGTCATAAAGAATATCTGAGAAAATTACTGATTTCTGCAGTATAAGCTGAGATTATACTGCTGCCACTTTTGGTATATAAAACAAATTTAATTTGACTTTTGGAATTGTAGAGAATATTGTCAAAATTGTTGTTTTAGCTATATATGTTTAATGAGATACTTGTATCTCTGAATTTTACATAATCTTTCAGTTAAAGAAATTTTTTTTTCTTTTGAAAGATCAACATATTCTGATAGGAATGTTGAATTGGTGTCGTTAGTGTGAGGGGAAAGGGAGAGAAATGATTATTTTCGTATTCATTTATATTCTCATTTTTCACCTTTAAATGAGATTGTGAATCTCACATGTATGCACTTAATATGAAATTAATGTAATTTAATGTAAAGTTCACTTCATATTATTTTCATGTGAATATTTTATATGGGATTTGTGTGAAAGCTGGAGTATGGTAGATTTCACATGAAACTTTGTGCTAATTTCAAGTGAAAATCACATTCCTATTACTGCACACAAAGCAGTCATATTACAATTTTTTATTAAAAATGTGTTTTTTTTTCCAAATAGCATGTAAAAAAAAGTCTTTTAATTTATACCCCCACTGAAGGGTCGTATAATGGATTAGTTGTGTCCTTTTGTCCAAAGTTTTTTGTTGCAATTATCTCCACTCTCAGTTTGAAGATGGATAGGTGTTGTTTCATATTGATGGAGCATTATATACTGGTTACTGTCCAAAATCAACTTCCTGTACAAGTTGGGATATACCTTTAGCATGACAATGCAGGCAACTTCATGTCATTGTAGAAAATTTGACATTAGCAAAATCTGTAGACAAATAAAATATTAGGTTTTGTCTACCATAAATTCTTGTGGACATTATGTGAAAATATATGGCATTAGTAAGGTATAATTTGCAAACGAAAAAATTCTGTAAATTTAGCACAAATGTTCAAAATACTGAAATTGAAAGATTGTAAAAATACCAGAAACAGAAAAAGAAAACAGTAACCCATGTGTACTGAATTAAGTACAGCTCTGCCTTAAAACCAGGCAGATGTTTCTAAAGGGTGATTCATGCATTTCTTAATACCAAATAGTTTTATTGCAAATCTTTCTGTAGGCCACATAGAAACTGTATTAGGAAATGTAAGTGCTATTAAAAGTAATCCACTGGAGATATTGAAACTTAAAATTTTGTTATGCTCTACTACAGAAAAAGTACAGGAAAATCAAAGTGGTTCTATCCACCAGGTGGTACTAAACATTTAGTTAGATATCACTAGAATTAAAGAACAATAACTCCTTCAAGAATTTAAGGTGAAGTATGAGCTTAGATAAAAAGGAATGGTAATAAATTCAACCAGTTTAACGCTAATTTTAGAATCGGACTGGTCAAATTCTGGACAGATTCTTCTGCCTAGTGCCTCCAAGGTTTTTTTTTGTGTAACAAAAGAAAAGGCTGAGGAGTTACAATATGACAAAGTTTGTTCTGGGTGACTATTTTCCCACC
This sequence comes from Perna viridis, assembly GCA_037379345.1. Taxonomy (NCBI): domain Eukaryota; kingdom Metazoa; phylum Mollusca; class Bivalvia; order Mytilida; family Mytilidae; genus Perna; species Perna viridis. The sequence continues at coordinate 25,616,534 of CM074519.1, read as the reverse complement.
TTTTTTCCGACGCAGTTTGCATAGTTTCGCTTTTTACCGTTTGACCTTAAAGACGCTCTTCCATGGAAACGCAAGTCACCTGATCGCAATTCTGTTAGAAAAAAAACAGTATCAAAATTGCGTGCCATGTGTTATTTCCTGAATGAAATGTAGAAAATTTTAAGTTAAAAGAATGAAATTTTACCGTGTCAGCTATCTTTTTTTAAAGATAATACTTGATGGTTTGCCAGATGAGTGATTCAGGCTCTTTGTGAGCCTCTTGTAATGACTCTTATAAATTTTTAGAGTTGAGAAAAGTTCATTCATGCCAGAATTCTACTTCTGTTTTGGTGACATTCTTAATGAAGTTTAAAATAATAAGGTTTAGATGGAAAGGTGTAGACAAATGTTAGTCACATTAAGCTCAAGTTTACATTCACTAAGAAAAAATTGATATGAATTTACATGTTCATAAATGACTTCACTAATTACATCAAATTACAATTTTGATTACCGGTGCAAATTTGGTCATAATCTTTCCAATATTTTATTTTTCAGGAGCCTTTCTGATTCCATTTTTCCTGATGTTGATACTATGTGGTATACCCCTTCTCTATATGGAGCTAGCCGTTGGCCAATACACCAGTCAAGGACCAGTTGGAGCACTTGCCAAAATCTGCCCATTGTTTAAGGGTAATTAATATTTCTGTTAAGTCTGTATAACTATGATCATTTTTCAAAATAGGTAACTGATATCAAACTGCAGTTCCCTTGATCTGGGATATCTATACAAGTATGAGAGGCTATTTCCTGGTTAGACAAATTGTTTTTGTTCTTCCGGTCTGTTCGTCTGTCATAAAATTTATAAAAACCTCAGTTTTAGTTGATGAAATGTCTTCAGAAGTCTTAACTGCATTGTAGTTGTTGAATACTGCTATTGTAGTTATTGGCCATAAAAATGAAATAAACATCTTTCAGCTTTTGGAGACTAATTGCAAATACAGTCGTTTCAGTTCATGAAACACACATTAATTCTCGTTGGCCTTTTTGATGGAAGTGATAATGAATTTTTAATAAGTTCTTTTTATTCTTTTTCACCAGTATGCAGTTATCAAGATTTATGTAAATCTTTCTGACTTGATGGATATTTGTTGTGTTTATTGATTCTTGAACTTCTGTTGATATTAGCTTTATACAGGTTCAGGATTATACAGGTTCAGGATCTGATTTGGGTTGAGGTCACTACAAGTTCATGTGTGTATTTTTCTCATGTTGATTATAACTATTAATGATGCACATACTAAAGTTTGACTGTGTTAATCTTGATTTCTTGTTTAATCTTTAAATGTATCCTTATATATTCATTGAAGTTAAGAGTTATAAAATTTTTATATTTGATTGGCAAAAAAGATATTTTGGTGTTTCAAGATGGCACATTTGGTCTTCCTTGAGCCTAAAGTTTTACATTGCATAATAAGATAATTATGCAGAATAAGGTAAAACTCAGGTGTCAATAACCGAATTACTGAAAAGAAAAACCTTAGAATGTGTCAATACAATGTTCATTATAATTATGGTGGTAAACCTCATGTTTAATATGAAATAGGATATGAATTATAAATTTTTTTTGTTAAAAGTCAGTATACTTGAGTTGTAACTAAATAGATCACTTTAACAATACTAAGAAAAGGGTGTTGGTTTAGTTACAATAGTATGTTAGGTAGAAGTGAATGCCCTTTGACCTTTGATGAGTCATACGTTGAAACCTGTCTAAACTTAATATGATAAATCCAAAACCCTGTCTAAACCAAACCCAGAAAATCCAAAACCCTGTCTAAACCAAATCCTGAAAATCCAAAACCCTATCCAAACTAAATATGATAAATCCAAAACCCTGTGTAAACCATATCCTGAAACACAATAAAACCCATTCCAAATTAAGCCGGATATATCCAAAACCCTGTCCAAACCAAATCTGATAAATCTAATACCCTGTCTGAACCAGATCCTCAAAAATCCAAAACCCTGTCTTAACCAAATCCTGAAAAATCCAAAACTGCACAAACCTAATCCTGAAAAATCCCAAACCCTGTCTAAACCAGACATCATAAAATACCCATCATATCAGTTTAGGTGTATTTTAATAACCTTAGTAAACCTAACACCTCTCTATAGTGAACCAATTTTAAATTAAAAAAAAAATTAGACAGGTTTTACTTTATATTGAAAGACAAAAAAATCTATGTTGTTTGGTTGAAGACATGAATATTTGGCATTTAAAATTTGAGAGGGGGAAATTATATTTTTTGTATCTTATTGAAATGTGGATATAAAGCTTCTGAAGTATTTAAATATACCATCCCTGTATCTTTAGGAATAACAATAGAAATAGAATTAGATTTAGTAGCCAAGGACCTAGAATCTTTAAAAAGGGGGAGTTCTTTTGTAATAAGAAGAATTCTGTTTTGGAGAATTCACATTTGAATGTTCATGTAACTTGAAGCCTCTAGAATTTAAGAATTGTTCCTAAATGAAAGGAGGCAGATGGAGTACATGAAGATATTTCCTACACCAACAGCATCAGTCATAGCTCTGATAAAATGAAATGTTCTGTCTGACAACAATGTTTTGAAGGTCCTGTGTATTAAAGCAACGTTACAGAAATCTTTAGTCAGACATGGGTCCAGCACTGATCAACAAGGAACCAGACCAGCCCAAATTTTGCTAGTCAGTGAACTCCTGTGATAAGGATGCAAGAGATGTGAATCATGCATCCCTTTCTCTCCTCACTCATGTACAAGGCTGTTGTTTTTGTTAAGCATTTCTTTTCTGGAAAAGTGGGATGCAAAAATGTCAATCGTGCACCCCTTCTGTCCACCATACATAGGTGAATCCAAATGGAGGTGCCCTCCCCCTAATCAGTTTGCAGAATTTGTGAGAATAACATATTTGTGTAAATGCATGCATTAAGATGTGTTTATTAGGTTTTTAGCTCACCTAGCCAAAAGCCTTGTGACATCACTTGGCGTGCGACATCATAGTCATCCGCCGTTGTCGTTAACAATTTTACAAAACTCTTCTCCTCTGAAACTACTTAACTAATTAGAACCAAACTTGGTATGAATGTTCCTTGGTGTATCCTGCATACAACTGGTGTGGGGATTTTTTGATATGTCAAATAACATGGCAGCTATTACTAAAAATAGAACATAGAGGTCAGACTGTAGTTTTTTTAATATATCTCCAAAACCATTAGGTTTAGTCAAATTCTTTCAATAACTGAAATGATCCTTATTATTAGGACTACAAAAGTCTTCATGGATAAAAGTTGTCAGACGACTCCGTGTAAGAGTTATTGCCCTTGAAAGGGGAAAATGACTTTGTTTCCAGTTTTCAGTCAATATCTTGAAAACTTTGATAGATTAAAAGAAACTTTCAGTTGTTGAAATGTTCCTTATGATAAGTCCTCCCGAAGACTTCTTCAGTCAAATTTGTTGGACAACTTCTTGTTAAATTTATTGCCTTTGAGTTGCAAAATTCAACCAGTTGAGCGATTCAGGCTCCTCAGAGTCTCTTGTTATTTTGTGGGGCCCCTGGTGATTAGGTGATTCTTTGGATCCACTATTGCCATCCAATGAATAGAGCTGCTGTCTTTGTCTTGCTATATAGCTTTCCATTTACTTTTCAGTAGCTAGGGTTTAAACTGTAACAAACAATTGTTATAACCCCCTCAATCGAAAAATCTTACCTTTAACAAGAAGTTGTATTGTTACTATAATTAGACAAAAAAGGGATGAATTGAAATCTATACAACAACTAAACTAAGCAAGATGAAAGATCTTTAAATACAATTATGGTTAGATTTAAATATTTTTTAGAAACTCAACCTTGATTTTATCTTTAATTGGCAGTTTATTGACAGTAGACCATTCTCTTTTTAAAATGCTAATCCTTGATTTGTGTCTGGTACACAGTAATTGTGGGATCACATCCCCCCTTTTTTTATCCTTAAATTTGATTTTCTGAAATATATATCTTTCTCAGCTAGGCTTCTTTTTTTGTTATTATGTAGCGGTATCATAAGTATTGTGTTCTGAATTTTGTGCCATATCATTACACGTTTCTAATTCTTGTCCTGAATTTTAACTCAGTCTTCACAGATCAATAAGTACTAAATGTTGAATTCCTTCAAATAAATAGCAACATGTAGTTACATATGAACCAATCCAAGAAAGAATCAGGCAGATATTTACTCAGCAAGTAATCACCTTGTCCATCTGGCTGTCATTCTGTCTATCAATCCATCTGTTTGGCTAAATTTCATAGCAATTATCTTGTCTTCCATTTGATGGGTTGATTTCAAATTTGATATATGGTTTAAGATGGATGGGGCATACCATGTAAGAAATTTTGAATGCTGTTGGATATCAAAGTCCTACACAAATGGGATTATACGTTTTTCCTAGCACAACAATGTGTGCAACATACTTTATGTTTTCACAAAAAAATCATTTGCATGATTCTTAGTTGGGTTAATATATTTTGTAATACAATGAACTATTATTTGTTTTATCCTTGCACTAATTAATCTTTACAGCCATATTGTCATATATATCCTGTTAAACCAAAGCCTTTTGTCTCCCACTTTAAATGCCTAGTTTATCAATACATGTATCTAGTTCATTGCTAATTGTGGGTTATCAACTGCAATGTCCTATATTTTGAACTGTATTGATTGAACCATTGATCAAATTTAACTTTACACCTTTGGTATTTGTGCATCCATTGTTATGGTTTTTTCAAGGAACACTGAAGTTCTAAGGTCAAATGTCTGAAGAAGAAAATAAACAGTGTCTGATGTTTATCAAAGGGAAGTTTTAAAAAGGTGTTTTCTTCTGACTGAATGAGAATGTCATTTAACTATACATGTATTAAAAACATTGATAGAGGATGGTTTGAAATTAGTGCATTGCAATTGTCTAGACTAAATATGCTCAGTCAGCGTACTACATGTATAAAAATATCGGTATACATGTCTTATGCATGAAAGCAATGGTGTATGCTTACTTTTATGCATGTCTCTTTCGTAGGAAAATAGAGAAAAACATTGAAGAAATAAAAACTGATCAGTAGGTCAACTTTTGAGAATCTTTGAAACACACATAGTTTGCTGAATGGCTGGTAATTTTCGTGGGGTACTGATTTTTAGCAGTCTGTTTAAAAATGCCCAATTATTTTCCACAAAAAATTAACATTTGAGTGTAAGTCCTTAGTGAACAACAAATTTTTTTGCATACTTTTTGCCTCAAAATGACCAAAATTTACTCCTGCCAAAATAACTCCCATATGGAGTTGCACATCACATAAGGACAATCGATCTCCCAACTCTTTTAGAATTTGAGCATACTTTATATTATGTTTACCAACCTGTTGACGTAAGTTGCCTTCTAGGAAGGAAATGATAAATGCATATTACAAGGGATAAAATGAACTTAGTTAACCTCTTTAAAGATATCTGTTCAAAGTCTGATGCATTTAGTTTTTTATGTTAATGTTTAAAAATCTGATGGTGTAATTTAATATTTTTGACTATCAGAATAATACAAAGTCTGCATATTTTTGTTACTAGCATTTCTGATCTATGACTGATTTAATGAATTTATTGATTGATTGAATGATTGATAGGAATATGTTGATTTTTATTATATTCTTTACTTTGTTAATAAGAGGCCACTATGCACTCTACCATCAATCCTGATCAGCTTAATTAAAATACGTTGTAGCTAGTAACAAGTTGTGTCACATAGTTAGGGCTCTAGAATGGCATCTGTAAATGATAATTTAATTAGAATATTTTTAAAGATGTATAGTTTCATTGAAAGAAGAACTATTTGTCCACTAGAACTACATGTATGACCTGCATGAAATTATCAATGCCGGATGGTCTTGAAAGAACAGGACATCAAAGTTTGATACAGTTACTATCTATCAATGTAACCCTCCCTTTTGTTGGAATATGGAATAAATTAGTTTTAGCTTCAAACAAGAGGTTCCTAAAGATTGTGTTTAACATGCATGCAATAAGCTCTCTCAATGACCTCAGGTTAAAAACAATTGTGCCCCAGGTTATAGTTGCAGTTTCAACCTGTTTTAGGAATGCAAATTTTCCTGGATATTGTGATGAATAAATCATTTCCTTATAGTTAGCATTCTTAGGATTACTTGATTGCGTTACTGAGAACTCTTGAAGGTCTAAAAGCAGCTTGAGTCCCTGGGTTTGTTGGCCTAGTTGTGAAATTCCATTAATTATCTTTAAGGTAAAGTGATATGGGTTTATCTTGTACATGCATTGTAAGGTGGATAATGAATACAGTTCTTAGAATTAGAATTATATTTCAACTATTTTTCATTTATATAAACATCAGACCTAAAATTTTTCAAGCAGTTTTTATGACTTCCTTATTCAATAGTTTAAGTGTTTATTCAAGTTACATAGGGAATTATATAAGACCACTGATGAGGGCATTATTCTTTAAGAGGGAGTCAATGCAAAAACCAGGCAGTGGGTTGCACACAACAAATTTTGCTTGAAAAAAAATTCATCCATTTCATATCAGGAATGCATCCTTTCTAAAATTTAAATGTTGGTTTTTGATTAACTGCAACAGTTTAAGAGAATATAAAATTACATAGAAAGCATTGAAATCCATTGAAAAACGGAGATAACTTATTAATTTTGTGCAATTTGTGTAATTTGGTTGCTTTGTTAGGGAACTTTAAAATTGTTTTCCAAGCCATCCATTGTCACTTTAAAGAAATCTTTTTACTATTTGACATACATATGATATAAACTTTGAATTGAAACAAACAATTTAGTGGCAGGCACAGATCCAAGGACTGGCGTGCCGGGCATACACCCCTCCCTCCTAAATCGATAAGAAAAAAAAATTTCACCACAAGTTTCAGTCCATAATATTTTTTGCCTTGCTTTGCATGGCATTTAATTCAATTAACACCCCCCTAAACTCAAATCCTGGATCTGCCCCTGAGTGGGGTGAAATTTACCCTGTCTTATGACCTAGCTGCCTGATTTTTACATGGACAGCCTCTTAAAGTGTGTTCCTTATTCAATCTACCAAGGTAGCTGTGTACATGTTCCTGTTTACAAAGTTCAAAGGGAAAATCCTTGTTTTTATCAATAGTGCAGATTTAGAAGTATCCTGTTTACTTGGAAGTGGAAATTTCTTTAAAGTAGGTGTAGGTTGTTAAAATACAATAACAACAGTTTGATGTTGACCCTAGAGGAAGAGTTTTGTAATTTTTTTACTCTGATAATTAACCAAGCACTCCGTAATATAAGTAGATTTATTAGTAATTAAAGGAACTTAACCAAATCTTACCCCTTTCTATCAGTCATATGGTTTGCAAATGTTACTACATGCATGGTATATCTCTAATTGGAATGAGAACTCAATCAACAATAACAGGAGCAAGTCTAGACACTTTGAAAAGGAGAAGTGCCATCCGGGGTTCCTCAGAAAAAAAGGGGTGTGCTAGGACATTATTTGCCATTTTTTGTCAATTTTACACATGACAATGACAAATTTTCCAGTAAAAAGGGGGTGCCAACCCCCTGCACCCCCTCTGGATCCGCCACTGAGTAATCTTATGTCTAGTTGCACAAGAAACATTTTGTGTCTGTCTTTCTACTTTGACATTTTCTGGTTTGGGATAATTATATCTTGCCACACAAAGTTGCGAGGCTTTATGTGATACCCTCCAAAAAGTTTCTTGTATGTCTGCCTGTCTGTACCCCGGCAGTTTCTTGATGAAAACTTGATTACAAATCAGTGAATTTTACAATTTGCACAGTTGTTGAGTACTGTAACTAAAGGTGAAATTTATTTTTTTATCAAAATCCATTTGAGTTTTTTGAGTTAGGTCATTTCAAACATTTTGACATTTATCTTTTTTCATTACACTGTATAACATAGTTGGGTATCACTTAATACATGTATTCCATTAATGCCTTATTTTTGATAATTCATTCACTGCAACTATCCTTCATTTCACATTGATATGACATTTTGGGTTCAAATGGGCTGCATGAGGAAGAATTTGAGATAGTCTTATTTATATAACAAAACCTTGATAGGAATGAATATACATTATGTAGGATAGTTCTGTGTTTGATATTATATCTACTTAAGTAGTACTCCAGCTAAGGATCATGCAAAATGTGATTTATGGGTAAAAAGCCTTCATATTTTTATTTTTGATATTTTGTTTGAAATGTCATAGTAAACAGAAATTAACATGGGGTTTTTCAAATACTGATGCTCTTAGGAGATAAAAATTGTATAGAATGCACAATAGATTTCAAAATTAAGGGAGATAACTCTGTAAATGATGCTCAAATACAATAGAATCTACTGGATTTTCAATGTTGATTATCTCCTAAGAGCAGGCAGATTTGAATGAATAATTACACATTTCATAGTACAGACCCATAAAACAACTTAATTACAAAAATTAAAATATGTAGCCTTTTTAAGGGTGTATCACATTTTTAAGATTTTACATGATTCTTACAAAGACAGCTACTTTGAAAACTATAACAAGATATGACAGAACTTCTTATTGGATATCATGAAAAATTGTACAGTGTAAGGGTAAGATCCCTACGGACATGTAGAAAGGTGTTCTTTCTATTATACCCTGGACAAACAAAGTTTGAGTGGTGTAATAGGACTTATCCTGTCAATCTGCCTTATTCCTCTGTCCACATTTCTTGTTAATTTTGGTACTGATGCCAGTGCAAGTTTCGGCATCCTAAAAGGAACATGCTGCAACAAGAGTTATTTGTCTCTTTAAGAACAGTTCTGAAGTTCAGTGTAAAAAAGATTTGGTTTAGATAAGTTTCATTTGCAAGACATGTATCACGACTAACATTTGCTATTTATAAAATTGATTTTCTGTTATGTTTTCAGGAGCAGGTTTGGCTACTGTTGTAATATCCTTCCTGTTTACGACATACTACAACGTCATCATTACATGGGCGTTTTACTATCTATTCAATACATTTAGATCGGTGTTGCCATGGAGCTTCTGTGATCCAGAATGGGCCAGCCCAAATTGCTGGGATGGCAAGGGAAATAAAACTCTTGTTTGGAGGAATGTTACTGAGGGCAATACCACAGTATTGAGAAATTTCACAGAGCTTATGAGACCAAATAACAGCATCTCTGTTACAGAGGATTACTATGAGTATGATGTTAAACATTGAAACCTATAGAAAAATAATCCCATTTGGACTAAAAGTTTTGTTCAATTTAGTCATGTGTTCAATTTAGGCCACAATGATAAAATTCCTAGATGCTCATCCAACTTTGTTCAACATTTATAGGGGTTGCTGAATTTTAATTTTTTTTAATTTGTTTTAATGAAAAATGCTGTCAATTTTAAAGAATTAACTAGAGTTTTTCATGATACATGTATTTGTTTTTTCTTCTTTTTTATTTAAAGAAATAATAGTAACTGAAGAGTCAAGGACCCAATGTGATTTATACTTTACACAAAAAAGGGTTCTAAGTTTGCTCTTGTGTCAAGCTATAACCCAGTATCCATTATTTTTTATCAATTATATGCTTTCAAGCATTTAGAAATATTCAATATTTTCAGGTCTAAAGTCCTAGGTAAAACATCAGGAATAGGAGAAGCAGGAGTTCTGAAGTGGGACCTGGCTCTTATCCTTCTCATGTGTTGGGTTATTGTTTATTTCTGTATATGGAAGGGTCCAAAATCAACTGGAAAGGTAAATTTTTATGTTGTCTGATTTAATTTTGATTATTTATATGCATGGAAGGGTCCAAAATCAACTGGGAAGATAAATTAATTTCTATTAAAGCTAAATTTATGTGTTGCTTGACTTATTGTACTGCAGAAACATACCTAAATAAGTATTGAATAACACGGGGAATGTTAGTTTCAAGCAAATGAAAAATTATGGGATGTCTGATGACTGCTTCAAGTAGAGATGTTAGCTTATATAACACTATTGCACAAAATTGGAATGTGTCATGAATTTTTTTGACAAAATGTTTTGACCTAAAATTGCTGTCATGGTGAAGACACACTGCCCTCCTGCTTGAATTTTTTATCCGTTTCAATTTAAAAATAATTCCAATACATCAATTTTACAATTTCGAGAAATCAGAAATATTTTGGGTCTATCATATCAGCATAAAGGTAATGAAGTATCACAACAGAAAGACAATACAGAGATGTGAAATCCCTAAGATATGTCAGAGACTGTATACTTGAATTTTTTGTTTTCACAGTGTATATTTCAGCTCTACATTTTCAGATTGTATATTTCAGCTCTACATTTTCAGATTGTATATTTCAGCTCTGTATTTTAAGGTTGTATATTTCAGCTCTGTATTTTTTTGCTTGTATATTTCAGCTCTATATTTTCAGGTTGTATATTTCAGCTCTATATTTTCAGGTTGTATATTTCAGCTCTGTATTTTAAGGTTGTATATTTCAGCTCTGTATTTTAAGGTTGTATATTTCAGCTCTATATTTTCAGGTTGTATATTTCAGCTCTGTATTTTAAGGTTGTATGTTTCAGCTCTGTATTTTAAGGTTGTATATTTCAGCTCTATATTTTCAGGTTGTATATTT